>JAPXFY010000015.1:64328313-64335813 GCA_030674185.1 Monoplex corrugatus
AGTGCGTTGGTAAGGTCTTGAAATGGGAACAGAAACGACGCCCACTAAATACAGACATGACGAGAATTTCAGTTTCAGTTTCTCAAGATGACGTCTCCATGCTCGGAACAAATTCCATACGCACTAATGTCACAGGTGCCATGTGTATGGTGATCATGGCACAGCCCTTAAGCCTGCACATAAACCCCTTAGCTGGCCAGGTCCTGAGGCCCTACCAAGCCTATGTTTTACCTAATCTATATTTCATTAACCAGAATGATTGGCGCACTAAGATGAACTGCTAGAAAGCCAGATTTGTGTTGAGTTGTTGGGAATGAACTCCGGATAGGAAGCTTGTGAGTGTTCTGCTATGTCCAAAGTGTCAGCCAACCCAGCTCATGTGGAAACTTATGGCACGACTGATAGTCGGTCCAACCCACGACAGACGGGAATGGTAATCAAATGGGCAAGACATTGGTCACCCAAATTGGAGGACCAGGTTCGGTCCTGGAAATGTACCCCACCAACATCATCTTCACGCACTTTCTCTTTCTCTCTTTGTCTCAGTGTGTCTGTCTCTCTGTCTCTCTGTCTGTCTCTGTCTGTCTGTTTGTCTGTCTCTCTCTATCTGTTTGTTTTTCTTTCTCAGTCAGACAGACAGACAGATAGATAGAAATGCACACACACAGACACACACACACAGACACAGATACATACACACAAAGATATATATATATATATATATATATATAGAGAGAGAGAGAGAGAGAGAGAGATGGAGGGAGATAGGGAGATAGAGAGACAGGGTGAGAGAGAGAGAGAGAGAGAGAGAGAGAGAGAGAGAGAGAGATTCAGAGACAGAACGTGAAAGAGAGATAGACAAAGAGACAGAGAGAAAGATAGTGGCAGAGACAAAATAGTCCGAGAGAAGGGAGAGAGAGAAAGAGAGAGAGAGAGAGAGAGAGAGACAGACAGACAGACAGACAGACAGATAGAGACAGAGAGACAGAGACACAGAGAGGCGCAGAGAGAGAGAGAGAGAGGGAGAGAGAGGGAGAGAGAGAGGGGGGCAGAGAGAGTGGTAGAGAGAGAGAGGGGGGTCAGAAACAGAGAGAGGGAGAGAGAGAGAGAGAGAGAGAGAGAGAGAGACAGACAGACAGACAGACACACAGACAAACGAAAACAGAGACAGAGATAAAGACAAGGAGACAGAGAGGTGCAATGTTTTATGGTGGCTGTACTGGAAACATTAAAGCAGAAAATAGCCCCCATGATGACTGCCCCTGCACTGTGCTTATAGAGCTTCTCCTTTCATTTGGAATCTATCTGTGTGTTGCGTTCCTGATTTTCCTGGCATACTTGCATGTCCTCTGTCTTCTTCTGCTACATTTCATTTGATGGTGTACCGTCGCACTGCTTTGTATTGTGTTGTATGTTTTGGGCTGATAAGGTATGGTATCGTATATGATATGGTGTGGTATGGTGTGGTATTATGTGATTTAGAACGGTATGGTATGGTATGGTATAGTGTGGTGTGGTATGGTATGGTATGGTGTGGTGTGGTATAGTGTGGTGTGGTATGGTATGGTCTGATATGGTGTGGTACGATATGGTATGGTGTAGTATGGTATGGTATGATATGGTGTGGTATGGTATAGTATGGTGTGGTGTGGTATGGTATGGTATGGTATGGTGTGGTATGGTATGGTATATATGGTATGGTATGGTATGGTATGATATGGTATGGTATGGTATGGTATGGTATGGTATGGTATGGTATGGTATATATGGTATGGTATGATATGGTATGGTATGGTATGGTATGGCATGGTATGGTATGGTATGGTATGGTATGGTATGGTATACATGGTATGGTGTGGTATGGTATGGTATGGTATGGTATGGTATGGTGTGGTATTATTATTATTATTATTATGAACATTTAGTACGCCTAATCAAATTAATGCCCTAGGCGTTAACAATGGCAAAACATATAACCGAAATCACAAGCACGCACACACACGCCCACAAACACACACACGCACACACACACACACACACACACACACACACACACACACACACACACACACACACCACACACGCACACGCACACACACACACACACACACACACACACACACACACACACACAGCACGACATGCAAATGCAATGACACATTGACACTAAGGCATTATCAAGCCAACATTACGTTACATGGGGGGAGGGGGACAGAAATTACCAGTTGTTTGGGAAACAGATGAGTTTTGAGGGAGCGTTTGAATGTGGACAGAGAGGGTGAGTATCTGAGTGAGCGAGGTAGCTGATTCCAGATAGTTGGAGCTTGATAGGAAAAAGAACGCTGCCCAAACCTTTTAGTGCGGACTATGGGGATACTATAGAGACGGGTGTCGGATGAGGACCGCAAAGCTCGAGATGGCGTGTAGAGATGTAACAGATGGGCGAGATACTCAGGACAGGAAGACTCAATAGATTTGAAGCAGAGACAGGCAATCTTGTAGGATATTCTTTGCTGAACCGGGAGCCAGTGAAGAGAACAGAGCAATGGCGTAACATGGTTAAATTTTGAAGAGCGGAAGATGAGACGGGCAGCATGATTTTGAACTTTCTGAAGTTTGTTAATGAGGTGAGAGGGGGAACCAGACAAAAGAGCATTACAGTAATCAAGACGAGATAGAACAAGTACACAGACAAGAGTCTTTGTCGTGTCTTCTGAGAGGAGATGGCGGATAGAAGCAATTCGGCGGAGTTCAAGAAAACAAGTCCGACAAACGTTGCTAACATGCAGATGGAAGGACAGGGTTTGGTCAAGAGTTACACCAAGGTTACGGGCAGAATAGGAGAGAGTGATAGACGAGTCAACAAGTGTGATGGAGGTTGGAAGAGAGGGGTGATTTTGGAGTTTGGGTGGGGTGATCAAGATCAATTCGGATTTCTCTTCATTCAATTTCAGTTTGTTTTCAGTCATCCAATCCTTCAGGTCGGCTACACAAGATTGGGTGTTTTGGATCATGAGGGGAAGGTCAGGGAGAGGCCCAGAGACATACAGCTGATTGTCATCCGAGAAAGAATGATGCTGAAGTAGGTGTTCTTGGACAATAGAGGAGACAGGATAGGTGTAGAGAATGAAAAGTAGGGGGCCCAGAACAGATCCCTGTGGCACTCCATAGGTCAGACAGGAAGCATTAGAAGAAAGACCATTGACAGAAACTACTTGCAGACGATCGGTGATGTAAGAATGAAACCAATTCAAGACAGTATCATGGAGCCCAAAAGAGTGATGCAGACGGGAGAGAAGGATAGAGTGGTCAATAGTGTCAAAGGCAGCAGATAGGTCCAAGAGAGTCAAAAGTGATACATTGTTAGAGTCAAGAGTAGTCAGTAAGTCGTTGCAGATTTTGAGAAGAGCAGTCTCGGTGCTATGTGCAGAACGGTAAGCAGACTGAAGGGGATAGACAAGGTTATTGGAATGAAGGTGGTTTAACAGCTGGTTGAGAACAACTTTCTCTAAGACCTTGGAAAGAAATGGAAGATTTGACACAGGTCTATAGTTTTTCAAATTCTCAGGGTCAAGAGTCGTCTTTTTTAGAAGAGGTCTAACAATTGCTGACTTGAAAGAAGAAGGAAAGGAGCCAGTTGAGAGGGAATGGTTGATGATGTTGGTGATGTGAGGAAGAAGAGTATCAAGACAATGGGTGAGGAAAGAAACTGGCAATGGGTCAAGTTCACAGGTTTTAATGCCGGATTTCATGATGATTTTCTTAACAAAGTCCTCAGAAACGGGTTGGAAGGAAGTAAGGGGGATTCCAGAGAAAGGGGGTTCAGGAAATGTTGCATGAGTGTTCGTCGTGGTATGGTATGGTATGGTATGGTATGGTATGGTATGGTATGGTATGGTATGGTATGGTATGGTATGGTATGGTATGGTATGGTATGGTATGGTATATATGGTATGGTGTGGTATGGTATGGTATGGTATGGTATGGTATGGTATGGTATGGTATGGTATGGTATGGTATGGTATGGTATGGTATGGTATGGTATGATATGGTATGGTACGGTATGGTGTGGTATGGTATGGTACAGTGACTCCCTCTGCTCTTTCTTATCTCTGTCTCAATTTATCTCTCTGTATTTGTTTTTCTCTGTCTCTGTCTGTATGTTTCTCACTCTGTCTCTCTTTATCTGTCATTGTCAATCTCTGTCTGTCTCTCTGTCTCTGTGTTTGTCTCTCTGTCTCTGTCTATATGTCTCTCATGCTGCCTCTGTCTGTCTTTCTCTGTCTATCTCTCTATGCCTCGTTTTGTCTGTGTCTGTTTTTGTTGTTGTCTATATCTGTCTCTCTCTGTGTCTCTCTGTCTTTGTCTCTGTCTCTGTCTCTCTGTCTCTCTCTCTCTCTTTCTGTCCCTCTCTGTATCTGTCTCTGTCTCTCTGCCTCTCTGTCTGTCTATCTCTCTCTCCATGTCTTTGTTGTTGTTTTTTTTGGTATTTGTCCCTGTTGTCTGTGTGTCTGTCTCTCGTCTGGTGGTATGGTACAGTATGGTATGGTATGGATTGGTATGGTATGGAATGGTATGGTATGGTATGGTATGGTATGGTATGGTATGGAATGGTATGGTATGGTATGGTATGGTATGGTATGGTGTGGTGTGGTATGGTATGGTGTGGTATGGTAAGGTATGGTATGGTATGGCATGGTATGGTGTGGTATGGTGTGGTATGGTATGGTATGATATGGTATGGTGTGGTATGGTATGGTATGATATATGGTATGGTATGGTGTGGTATGGTATAGTATAGTATGGTATGGTATGGTATGGTATGGTATGGTATGGTATGGTATAGTATGGTATGGTATGGTATGGTATGGTATGGTATGATATGGTATGGTGTGGTATGATATGGTATGGTATGGTATGGTATGGTATGGTATGGTATGGCATGGTATGGTATGGTATGGTATGGTATTGTATGGCATGGTATGGTATGGTATGGTGTGGTATGGCATGGTATGGCATGGTATGGTATGGTATGGTATGGTATGGTATGGTATAGTATAGTATGGCGTGGTATGGTGTGGTATGGTATGGTATGGTATGGTATGGTATGGTATGGTATGGTATGGTATGGCGGGGTATGGTATGGTATGGTATGTATGGTATGGTATGGTATGATATGGTATGGTATGGTATGGTATGGTATGCTATGGTATGGTATGGTATGATCTGTTATGGTATGGCATGTATGACGTGGTATAGTGTGGTGTGGTGTGGTATGGTATGGTATGGTATGGTATGGAACGGTATGGTATGGTATGGTGTGGTATGGTATGGTATGGTATGGTATAGTATGGTATGATATGGTATGGTATGGCATGGTATGGTATGGTATAGTATGGTATGGTATGGTATGGTATTGTTGGCATGTATAATATGGTAAGGTATGGTATGGTATGGTATGGTATGGTATGGTATGGTATGGTATGGTATTGGTATGGTATGGTATGGTACGGTATGGTATGGTATGGTATGATGTGGTATGGTATGATATGGTTATGGTATGGTAAGGCATGGTATGATATGGTATGCTATGCTATGGTATGCTGTGGTATGGCATCGTGTCTTTTGGAACAGTTTCCTGTATGTGCCTTATGCAATTAATCTACACGTTAACACTAAATAATTCCATGTGTATATAGGTGAAACATAGGATCTGTAAAGTACTGTAGAGTATCATGATATAATGTTTCGTATAGTGTTGTATTTTATCGTGTTGTATTGTTTGAGTTGAAAATGATATCAACAAAAGAAAAAAGAAAAAATTTTCAATAAGGTTGCTCTTTATGATAGAAATAAAATAAAACAAAACAAAACAAAACAAAACAAAAAACCAAAACGAAACAAACAAACAAACAAACAAATAAGCAAAACAAACAAACAAACAAACAAACAAACAAACAAACAAACAAACAAACTCCACACACGTTCAGAATGAAAAAAAAAAAGATCTGTTTACGTTTTCAATACATACATGAATTACTGATAGTAGGGACACTGTTTTTCCATATAATTCCCATTAAGAAGAGTTCATCATAGCAACCGTTATTATCTATTTTTCAACCCCCCCCCCCCCCGACACACACAGGCACAACATTGCATACGCACTGATGCCATGTGATACAAAGAAGATTCAAAATAATCATGGCTCAAGCTGGAAACCCTTGCTTAAAACCCTGCACGCTGGCTGCCTTAAATTTTTCAATTTCAATTTCGCGCTCGGAATGACTTCTATATGCTCTTATGTCACAGGTGCCATGTGATGGAGAAGATCCAGAATGATCACGGCACAAGCCTTAAGCCTGCACATAAACCCACGAGCTGGCCAGGTCCTGAGGTCCTACTTAGATAGTTCCATAATCCTGGGGTCGTAGGAGATTGAGGAGGCAGATACCTCAACATTTCTCCGGGCCATCACCACGAAGACGGCGCCCATCCTCTCTCCCTCGATTCATATTCATATTCACGTTTATTTATTTTTTTACCAAGATTTAGACAGGCAAGAAGGCTAACTGGTCTTCAAGGGATGGGACCTGGGAAATCAACCTGTCTCTCCAATGTTTTATACCAGGGTAGCCAGGCAATGCCCTACTCTTCACGATTTTCAACTGTCGTGGGATCTTTAGCGTGCGCAGCCTAAAGGCACACGGGTCCGACTCGTTTTTCGCCCCTTTCCGGAGGACTAGGCGTCCAGTTCGATTTTCTGGTCAAACTGAGGAGAAATGTCGAGGCCTCTACGGGGAGTGAACCTGGAACCTCGCGTTTAGTTATTGGCAGGCGAACGTCTGAACCATTCTGCCACTCTTCTCCCTAATTTTCGAGGTTCCACACAGCGTATAGGTTCTTTATATTTGTACCAGTCTGCCTGTCAACACACGAAGAAAATCAGTATTGATCAAGTGCACTCGTGGTGTATTTAGTGCATGTAAACATACCACACCACAGTTCCTGAGCCCACTGTTGTCTAATCCAGATCACTAGACCCAATTCAGCACTAACGGTCTGCTTGGATAAGGAGCAGAGAAAGGTCATTCTCAGGTCGATGTTTTCTTGTGTTCTAGCAGCTGTTTCGCCCAATCTTACGCTCCCCCTCCCCTCCCCCTCTCTTCTGTGCATGTCTGTATGTCTCTGACTGTCACTGTTTCTTTGTCTGTCTGCCTCTCACTCTGTCTCTGTCTCTCTCTATGTTTTTTATATCTGTCTGTCTCTCTCTGTCTCTCTCACTCTGTCTGTCTCTCTCTCTCTCTCTCTCTGTTTGCCTGTCTGTCTGTCTGTCTGCCTGTCTGTCTGTCTGTCTGTCTGTCTCTCTCTCTCTCTCTCTCTCTCCCCTCTCTCTCTCTCTCTCTCTTCTCTCCCTTTGTTTTCGTGTTTTTGTCTCTGTGTGTCTGTTTCTCTGTCTTGTTATTTTTTTCCTGTAGGTCACTCTCTCTCACTGTCTGTCTA
>JAPXFY010000015.1:64348313-64350813 GCA_030674185.1 Monoplex corrugatus
TGTTTTTTACATTTTTTCGAGAATTGTGTCCACACGGCTGTTAAGGACAATACTTGTATATTTTTTTCTGGCACAACTGGTGTTAGGATTTTCGTTTACTTAGAGTCATTGTTGTATATTTTGTGTGGACTTTGAAAACATTTCCCATTTCAACCAAAACAACACTGGGTGCTCCAATCCACAAAAGCAAACATGAGCCAAAACCCTACACAAAAGTGAAAATGTAAAAAACAGCACTATAAAAATATATACAGCACATCCGTCACACTACCTCACCTCTACGGAAAAGACAATGACCGAATTGTTTTTGAGAGGGCACTCATGGAACCATTTGATCAACTGAGGATCGCGAGAGCAGATCCGCCAAGATGTTCGACGTGCCAAAAATGAGGCAAAACCCTACACAAAAGTGAAAATGTAAAAAAAAAAACCAGCACTATGAAAATATATACAGCACATCCGTCACACTCAATGAAACGTCATGAAAGTAAAGTATTTTCTCTTTCATATTTTGTGAAATTATTCTATCTTTTGTATACGCTTGACAAAAGCTAGCTGACCCTAAGTCTGCGCCTGTCTTGTTTTGTCTTGTTATATCAACTAACCCTTCTGATTCTATTTGTGTATGTGTGTGTATGTGTGTGTGTGTGTGTGTGTGTGTGTGTGTGTGTGTGTGTGTGTGTGTCTGTGTATGTGTGTGTATATATATATATATATATATATATATGTGTGTGTGTGTGTGTGTGTGTGTGTATGTGTGTGTGTATGTGTGTGTGTGTGTTTGTGTGTGTGTGTGTGTGTGTGTGTGTGTGTGTGTGTGTGTGTGTGTGTGTGTGTGTGTGTGGGTGTGTGTGTGTGCGTGTGTGTGTTTCTCTTTCGCACTTGCTTGAATGCGGGTAGTCTCTTTGATTTGGATAAATCTATTGTTTTGGTAATCAGAACTTCTTAATATACACATATTTTGCTTACAATGTATGCATGATTATAGCACCTACCCTCTTTCCAATAAAAAATGTAAAGAAAAAACCTAATGTGTGGTCTCTATGGATGTGAATGTATTGTTGCCTATTTTTCTTATGTTTCACTATTTCATTTTGCTATTTCGTGCCCAGCTTTCACACACACCACCCCCAACAATCCTGGGTATTTTAAGCATTATCTCCTTCGATTTAACCACAATCACGTGACACCAAACCGACCAAAATCTGGACAGACATGACCTTGAAGATAAGCCGGAAGTGATTGGACAGTTAAGATGTATGGTCAGTCAAAGACTACATCGGGGATGTGGAGAAATTTGGTCGTGGGATTAGGTGGCAGAGCCAAGGGAAATGATCATGGGCTCCCCCTCCAGGGGACAGACTCAACCTTTGAGGAAGTAGGTACAGAAGGAAGGTATTCCTTGGAACAGCAGAAGGGAGCCAGAGGAAATACTACCTTATTTGTTGGGAGGCTGTGATGTACTGTTGGCCATTTTCAGATCCTCCTTCTTTCCCTTTATCCATGATTTGCTTAAAACGAATGAGTAATTCCCTGGAATTTGATTTATTTTTAGTTAACAATTATTTCTGTAAAATTCCCAGTTCATCTCATTTTTTGTATTCCTTTTCTCGTTTATTTCATATACCGTGTTTGTCCATTCACACATGGTTTTTGTCTCTTACTCCACCAAATACTGGAAAAATTCTCCAGTTTTTCTGCTAAGTATTAGTTGTTTGATTTTTGTTCTATGTTGTCTTAACGTTTACGCTTGACAAAGGTCAGCTGACCGAAAATTTTACGCCTATCTTGTCTCGATGAATCACATACGCGTTTTGTTATATTTTCATGTTTGTTAATCTGGTTATCATTCATATATTGTTTACCTGCGTACCTCGTTATTCACGTGATAATTATGAATTCATGAATAGTGATGGTAAAGCCTGTATTCTCCCTCCTTCCATATCTCCCTCTTCTTTTCTCTTTTTGTCTTTATCTCCCTCTTCTTTTCTCTTTTTGTCTTTCAGTACACACACACACACACGCACACACACACACACACACACACACACACACACACACACACACACACACACACTCACACACACACACACACATACACGCACACACACACACACACACACACACACACACACACACACACACACACACACACACACACACTCACTCACGCACAGAGAGGAAGAGTCTCAACCAGCAAGTCTGAATCTGACTCAGTCTCAGCTGAACTTCACGAAATATATGACCAGACAGAGATGAGATTTAGTCAATACAGAAAAAAATAAAGAAACAGAAACGTATTTTTTTTCTTTGAGTAACATTAAGTCCATCTTTCAAAGGGGAACTAGGCTACTGACTGTGGTTGGAAAGGTGTCAGAAGGACAAAGGAGAGAGGATCGTTCAGTGGACAGCTGTAGGAAATCTTGACATCTGTCTGTGTAATGGTCAGAGAATGGAGACAGGTTATCTCCCCTCCTATTACGACTGTCTGGGACACTGA
>JAPXFY010000015.1:64358313-64363313 GCA_030674185.1 Monoplex corrugatus
CTTTCTGTCTCTGTCTTTCTGTCGTCTGTCGATCTGTCTGTCCTCTTCTCTCCTCTCTGTTCTCTCTCTCCTCTCTCTCTCTCATTTTCCTGCTCTCTTGTCTCTCTGCTCTGTCTGTTTCTCTGTCTGTCTGTCTTGCTGCCTTCTGTCTTCTTCTGCTTGCCTTGCTTCTCTCCTGTTCCTGCTGCTTCTCTGTCTCTCTGTCTCTGTCTCGTCTGTTCTGCTCTCTCTCCCTCTGTCCTGTCTGCCTGTCTGCTGCTCTGTCCTGTCTGTTCTGTCTGCCTGTCTGTCTGTCTGTCTTCTCTCTCTCTTCTCTGCTCTCTCTCTCCCTCATCTCCTCTCTTTGTCCTGTCTCTGCTGTCTGGCTGTCTTTCGTCCCCCCTCTCTCTCCTTTCTTCCCCTATCTCTCTGTCTCTGCCTCTGTCTGCCTTCTGTCTGTCTGTCTGTCTCTTCTCGTGTCTGTCTCCCCCTCTCTCTCTCTTTCCTCTGCTCCCACTGCCTCACTCTATGTCTCTCTGCATCTGTCTCGTCTGCCTGTTTGTCTCTTGCCTGCTGTCTTTTGCTGCCTGCCTGCTGCTTTTCTGCCTCTGTCTGTCTGTCTTCTGTCTCGTCTCTCTCTCCTCTATCTCGTCTCTGTTTCTCTCTCTCTCTCTCTTTCTCTCTCTTTCTCTCTGTCTCATCCTCCTTTTCTCTACTCTCCTCTATGTCTCTGCCTGCTCCTCTCCTCTCTTTCTTTCTATCTCTCTCTCTCTCTCTCCTCTCTCTCCTCCTCTCTTCCTCTCTCCTCCTTCTTAACCAGTTAATCTGAACGCCCTTTGTCTCAGTAACACTCCACAAAGAACGATCATGACAAAGAAGACAGAATCGATTTCTTCTCTGGATAACCGATGGATTAGAACCGTAAGCTTCTTTCAAAGGGCAACAACATCTGTGTATTGGATGTGTTGACGGATAAAGGGAACAGGATCGTCGTGACGAGCTGTAGAAATCAGGACATGTGTCTGCCAGTGATCAGGAGTAAGGTCAGTGGTAACCTCATAGTGTAACTGTCTGCTGGTTGATGACTCGTGAGTATGTAGAGGAAAGGCTTCTGGACTTTCAAGGACGGAATTCCTTTTTCACTTTTTTTCATATAATCTTCAACCGCAAATGTGTTGTATATATACCAATCATGCTTATTTGTTTGTTTGCTTATATATTTATTTATTTATTTATTTATCTATTTATTTATTCATCCATCTGTCTAGTTATTTCTTTTTTTTATCGATTTGATTGTTTATTTAGTCACATCTACTACTTGAATTCTTTCTCTTTTTTAAAAATTAAGTGTGATTTATCCTCTTTTGATAGTGAAAATTGTTTGAAATTCAAGTGTTTACTTCCTGAAATATGGGTTATGAGATGGTACTCCTTTGAATTATCTTAAAATAATTAACGATTTCTGTAACATCTTTTCTCCATCAACCAAGGTTCATTCTTCATAGAATGTTGCACACTTGTCAATCACGAATGTGCAGCTTTATGTTTGTCTGTCTGTCTGTTTGTCTCTCTCTTCCTCTCTCTCTCTCTTTCTCTGTCTCTCTCTCCCTCCCTCTCTCTCTCCTCATTCTGAAACCAGCTAATCTGAAAGCCCTTTAGTCTCAGTAACACTCCACAAAGGAACAGATCTGACAAAGAAGACAAGAATCGATTTTCTTCTCTGGGATAACCGGATGGATTAGAACCGTAAGCTTCATTCAAAGGGCAACTACATCTGTGTAGTTGGGATGGTGTTAGACGGATAAAGGAGAACAGGATCGATTGGTGACGAGCTGTAGAAATCAGGACATGTGTCTGCCAGTGGTTCAGGGAGGTGAAGGTCAGTGGTAACCCTCATAGTGTAACTGTCTGCTGGGTTGATGACTGTGAGTATGTAGAGGAGAAAGCTTCTGGACTTTCAAGGACGGAATTCCTTTTTCACTTTTTTCATAATAATCTTCAACCGCAAATGTGTTGTAGGTATACCGGATCATACCTATTTGTTTGTTTGCTTATTTATTTATTTATTTATTTATTATTTATTTATTTATTTATTTATTTATTTATTCAGTTATTTATTCATTTATTTATTTATTCATTTATTTATTTATCTATCTATTTATTTTTATTCATCCATCTATTAGTTATTCATCTTTTTATTGATTTGATTATTTATTTAGTCACATCTACTCCTTGAATTCTTTCTCTTTTTTAAAAATTAAGTGTAATTGTATCCTCTTTTGATAGTGAAAATTGTTTGAAATTCAAGTGTTTACTACCTGAAATATGGGTTATGAAGATGGTACTCCTTTGAAATGCCTTAAAATAAATAACGATTTCTGTAACATCTTTTCTCCATCAACCAAGGTTCATTCTTCATAGAATGTTGCACACTTGTCAATCACGAATGTGCAGCTTTATGTTTGTCTGTCTGTCTGTTTGTCTCTCTCTCCTCTCTCTCTCTCTTTCTCTGTCTCTCTCTCCCTCCCTCTCTCTCTCTCATTCTGAAACCAGCTAATCTGAAAGCCCTTTAGTCTCAGTAACACTCCACAAAGGAACAGATCTGACAAAGAAGACAAGAATCGATTTTCTTCTCTGGGATAACCGGATGGATTAGAACCGTAAGCTTCATTCAAAGGGCAACTACATCTGTGTAGTTGGGATGGTGTTAGACGGATAAAGGAGAACAGGATCGATTGGTGACGAGCTGTAGAAATCAGGACATGTGTCTGCCAGTGGTTCAGGGAGGTGAAGGTCAGTGGTAACCCTCATAGTGTAACTGTCTGCTGGGTTGATGACTGTGAGTATGTAGAGGAGAAAGCTTCTGGACTTTCAAGGACGGAATTCCTTTTTCACTTTTTTTCATAATAATCTTCAACCGCAAATGTGTTGTAGGTATACCGGATCATACCTATTTGTTTGTTTGCTTATTTATTTATTTATTTATTTATTTATTTATTTATTTATTTATTTATTTATTTATTCAGTTATTTATTCATTTATTTATTTATTCATTTATTTATTTATCTATCTATTTATTTTTATTCATCCATCTATTAGTTATTCATCTTTTTATTGATTTGATTATTTATTTAGTCACATCTACTCCTTGAATTCTTTCTCTTTTTTAAAAATTAAGTGTAATTGTATCCTCTTTTGATAGTGAAAATTGTTTGAAATTCAAGTGTTTACTACCTGAAATATGGGTTATGAAGATGGTACTCCTTTGAAATGCCTTAAAATAAATAACGATTTCTGTAACATCTTTTCTCCATCAACCAAGGTTCATTCTTCATAGAATGTTGCACACTTGTCAATCACGAATGTGCAGCTTTATGTTTGTCTGTCTGTCTGTTTGTCTCTCTCTCCTCTCTCTCTCTCATTCTCTGTCTCTCTCTCCCTCCCTCTCTCTCTCTCATTCTGAAACCAGCTAATCTGAAAGCCCTTTAGTCTCAGTAACACTCCACAAAGGAACAGATCTGACAAAGAAGACAAGAATCGATTTTCTTCTCTGGGATAACCGGATGGATTAGAACCGTAAGCTTCTTTCAAAGGGCAACTACATCTGTGTAGTTGGGATGGTGTTAGACGGATAAAGGAGAACAGGAT
This sequence comes from Monoplex corrugatus, assembly GCA_030674185.1. Taxonomy (NCBI): domain Eukaryota; kingdom Metazoa; phylum Mollusca; class Gastropoda; order Littorinimorpha; family Ranellidae; genus Monoplex; species Monoplex corrugatus. Next base: position 64,361,941 of record JAPXFY010000015.1, read on the forward strand.
CGATCGGTGACGAGCTGTAGAAATCAGGACATGTGTCTGCCAGTGGTTCAGGGAGGTGAAGGTCAGTGGTAACCCTCATAGTGTAACTGTCTGCTGGGTTGATGACTGTGAGTATGTAGAGGAGAAAGCTTCTGGACTTTCAAGGACGGAATTCCTTTTTCACTTTTTTCATAATAATCTTCAACCGCAAATGTGTTGTAGGTATACCGGATCATACCTATTTGTTTGTTTGCTTATTTATTTATTTATTTATTTATTTATTTATTTATTTATTTATTTATTTATTTATTTATTTATTTATTTATTTATTCAGTTATTTATTCATTTATTTATTTATTCATTTATTTATTTATCTATCTATTTATTTTTTTATTCATCCATCTATTAGTTATTCATCTTTTTATTGATTTGATTATTTATTTAGTCACATCTACTCCTTGAATTCTTTCTCTTTTTTAAAAATTAAGTGTAATTGTATCCTCTTTTGATAGTGAAAATTGTTTGAAATTCAAGTGTTTACTACCTGAAATATGGGTTATGAAGATGGTACTCCTTTGAAATGCCTTAAAATAAATAACGATTTCTGTAACATCTTTTCTCCATCAACCAAGGTTCATTCTTCATAGAATGTTGCACACTTGTCAATCACGAATGTGCAGCTTTATGTTTGTCTGTCTGTCTGTCTGTCTGTCTGTCTGTTAGTCTCTCTCTCCTCTCTCTCTCTCTCATTCTCTGTCTCTCTCTCCCTCCCTCTCTCTCTCACATTCTGAAACCAGTTAATTTGAAAGCCCTTTAGTCTCAGTAACACTCCACACAAGAACAAATCTGACAAAGAAGACAAGAATCGATTTTCTTCTCTGGGATAACCGGATGGATTAGAACCGTAAGCTTCTTTCAAAGGGCAACAACATCTGTGTAGTTGGGATGGTGTTAGACGGATAAAGGAGAACAGGATCGATCGGTGACGAGCTGTAGGAATCAGGACATGTGTCTGCCAGTGGTTCAGGGAGGTGAAGGTCGGTGGTAACCCTCATAGTGTAACTGTCTGCTGGGTTGATGACTGTGAGTATGTAGTGGAGAAAGAGTCTGGACATTTAAAGATGAAATTCCTGTTTCCTTTATTTTTCCATAGTGATCTTCTATGACAAAATATGTTGCTTGTACACTGGATTATATTTATTTATTTATTTATTTGTTTATTTATTATCTATTTATTTATTTAATTATTTATTTATTTATTATTTTTTTTATTTATCTTTTTATCTATTTACTTATTCATACATCTATTTACTTATTCTATTTATTTCTTTAATTTGTTAGTCAGTTAGTTATTTACTCGGTTAATTAGTTAATTAATTAGTTAGTTGGGTAGT
>JAPXFY010000015.1:64372923-64377923 GCA_030674185.1 Monoplex corrugatus
TCTTGTCAAACTCAGGACAAAAGTCGACGCATCAGCAAGGAACGAACCTTGGAACCTTGAGTTTAGTTATCGGCAGGCGAACGTGTAAACCATTCTGCCACTCTTATCCTTCAGCTGAATGGCCTGATGGCCTGAATTTCAAGTCTTAGGCTTGTCTCCAATCTCGTAGAAAGATGACACTCTCCTCTCTAGTTACTGCCATCTTATTGATCTGGTTGTCTGAACAGCTGCCACTCTGTGAACTTTTTAGAGGGGGAGTGGGGTAGGGTAGGGGTAGGGGGAGAGGGGTTGGGGAGAAATCTGTTAACTATTCAGCTGACGATGTGCTTTCGTCAATGTAGTTTTGTTCTGATCGCCTCTATCCTTCAGTATTTCTTGTTTTCTTTTTTTTTATTTCATTTTTTTTTTTATTATTATGGCATGACTTCTTATGAAAAGTATATATCTTTTATGCGGAGACGTAATACCGTGTTGCCCACCTCAGTCTTGAAGGCGTGTGAATGGTGTCTTTTTTTTATATATATAAGGCGTGTGAATGGTGTCTTTTTTATATATAAGGCGTGTGAATGGTGTCTTTTTTATATATATAAGGTGTGTGAATGATGTCTTTTTTTTTATATATAAGGTGTGTGAATGGTGTCTTTTTTATATATAAGGTGTGTGAATGGTGTCTTTTTTATATAAAATGTGTGTGAATGGTGTCTTTTTTTATATATAAGGTGTGTGAATGGTGTCTTTTTTTATATATAAGGTGTGTGAATGGTGTCTTTTTTTATACATAAGGTGTGTGACTGGTGTCTTTTTTATATATAAGGTGTGTGAATGGTGTCTTTTTTTATATATAAGGTGTGTGAATGGTGTCTTTTTTATATAAAAGGTGTGTGACTGGTGTCTTTTTTATATATAAGGTGTGTGAATGGTGTCTTTTTTATATATAAGGTGTGTGAATGGTGTCTTTTTTATACATAAGGTGTGTGAATGGTGTCTTTCTTTATATATAAGGTGTGTGAATGGTGTCTTTTTTATATATAAGGTGTGTGAATGGTGTCTTTTTTATATATAAGGTGTGTGAATGGTGTCTTTTTTATATATAAGGTGTGTGAATGTGTCTTTTTTTCTATATAAGGTGTGTGAATGGTGTCTTTTTTATATATAAGGTGTGTGATGTGTCTTTTTTTTATATATAAGGTGTGTGAATGATGTCTTTTTTTCTATATAAGGCGTGTGAATGGTGTCTTTTTTTTATATAAGGCGTGTGAATGATGTCTTTTTTATTATATAATGTAAGGTGCATTTGTGTGGAATGTGTCTTTTTTTTATATAAGGCGTGTGAATGGTGTCTTTTTATATATAAGGCTGTGTGAATGTGTCTTTTATATATAAGGTGTGTGAATGGTGTCTTTTTTATATATTAGGCTGTGAATGGTGTCTTTTTATATATAAGGTGTGTGAATGGTGTCTTTTTATATATAAGGTGTGTGAATGGTGTCTTTTTTATATATAAGGCGTGTGAATGGTGTCTTTTTTATATATAAGGCGTGTGAATGGTGTCTTTTTATATATAAGGGTGTGAATGGTGTCTTTTTATATATAAGGGTGTGAATGGTGTCTTTTTTATATATAAGGCGTCTGAATGTGTCTTTTTTATATATAAGGCGTTGTGAATGGTGTCTTTTTATATATAAGGCGTATGAATGGTGTCTTTTTTATATATAAGGCGTGTGAATGGTGTCTTTATTTTAATATATATAGGCGTCTGAATGGTGTCTTTTTTATATATAAGGCGTCTGAATGGTGTCTTTTTAGTATTTTATATATAGGCGTCTGAATGGTGTCTTTTTTTATATAAGGCGTGTGAATGGTGTCTTTTTATATATAAGGCGTTGTGAATGGTGTTTTTTATATATAGGGCGTCTGAATGGTGTCTTTTTTATATATAGGCGTGTGAATGGTGTCTTTTTATATAAGGCGTGTGAATGGTGTCTTTTTATATATAGGGCGTCTGAATGGTGTCTTTTTTATATATAGGGCGTCGTGAATGGTGTCTTTTTTATATATAGGGCGTGTGAATGGTGTCTTTTTTATATATAGGGCGTGCTGAATGGTGTCTTTTTTATATATAGGGCGTCGAATGGTGTCTTTTTTATATAGAGTGCGTGTGAATGGTGTCTTTTTATGTTTATTTTTTTTTATATAGGGCGTTGAATGGTGTCTTTTTTATATAAGGGCGTGTGAATGGTGTCTTTTTTATATATAGGGCGTCTGAATGGTGTTTTTTTATATATATAGGGTCGTGTGAATGGTGTCTTTTTATATTATAGGGCGTCTGAATGGTGTCTTTTTTATATATAGGCGTCTGTAATGGTGTCTTTTTTATATATAGGCGTTGTGAATGGTGTCTTTTTTATATAATAGGGCGTGTGAATGGTGTCTTTTTATATAAGGCGTGTAGGTCTTTTATAAGGTGTGTGATGGTGTCTTTTTATATATAAGGCGTCTGAATGGTGTCTTTTTATATATAAGGCGTCTGGAATGTGTCTTTTTTACATATAAGGCGTGCTGAATGGTGTCTTTTTTATATATAAGGCGTGTGAATGGTGTCTTTTTATATATAAGGCTTGTGAATGGTGTCTTTTTATATATAAGGCGTGTGAATGGTGTTTTTTATATATAAGGCGTGTGAATGGTGTCTTTTTTATATAAGGTGTCTGGAATGGTGTCTTTTTATATTAAGCGTCTTAATGGTGTCTTTTTATATATAAGCGTTCTGAATGTGTCTTTTTATACTTATGGGTGTCGAATGGTGTCTTTTTTTATATATAAGGGCGTGTGGGATGTGTCTTTTTTTATATATAGGGCGTGTGAATGGTGTCTTTTTTATATATAAGGTGTGTGAATGGTGTCTTTTTTATATATAAGGTGTGTGAATGGTGTCTTTTTTATATGTAAGGCGTGTGTGAATGTGTTGTCTAATTGTCTTTATTATATAGGTCGTGTGAATGGTGTCTTTTTATATATAAGGTCTGTGTGCTTTTAATGGTGATGTTTTTTTATATATATAAGGGTGTGAATGGTGTCTTTTTTATATATAAGGCGTGTGGAATGGTGTCTTTATTCTTATGTCTATATAAGGCGTCGTGAATGTGTCTTTTTATATATATAGGCGCTGAATGGTGCTTTTAGTGAATGTGTCTTTTATATAGGTTAATGGTGTCTTTTAATGCGTTGAATGTGTCTTTTTATATATAAGGCGTGTGAATGGTGTCTTTTTATATATAAGGCGTCTGAATGGTGTCTTTATATATATATAAGGCGTCTGAATGGTGTCTTTTTATATATAAGGCGTCTGAATGGTGTCTTTATATATATAAGGCGTCTGAATGGTGTCTTTATATACATAAGGCGTCTGAATGGTGTCTTTTTATATATAAGGCGTCTGAATGGTGTCTTTTTATATATAAGGCGTCTGGATAGTGTCTTTTTTATATATAAGGCGTCTGAATGGTGTCTTTTTATATATAAGGCGTCTGAATGGTGTCTTTATATATATAAGGCATCTCAATGGTGTCTTTATATATATTATAAGGCGTGTGAATGGTGTCTTTATATATATAAGGCGTCTGAATGGTGTCTTTATATATATATTAAGGTGTCTGAATGGTGTCTTTTTATATATAAGGCGTGTGGATGGTGTCTTTTTTACATATAAGGCGTGTGAATGATGTCTTTTTATATATAAGGCGTCTGAATGGTGTCTTTTTTATATATAAGGCGTCTGAATGATGTCTTTTTATATATAAGGCGTGTGAATGGTGTCTTTTTTATATATAAGGCGTCTGAATGGTGTCTTTTTATATGTAAGCGTCTGAATGGTGTCTATTTATATACAAGGCGTCTGAATGGTGTCTTTTTATATATACGGCGTCTGAATGGTGTCTTTTTATATATAAGGCGTGTGAATGGTGTCTGTTATATATAAGGCGTGTGAATGGTGTCTTTTTATATATAAGGCGTCTGAATGATGTCTTTTTATGTATACGGTGTCTGAATGGTGTCTTTTTTATATATAAGGCGTCTGAATGGTGTCTTTTTATATGTAAGCGTCTAAATGGTGTCTTTTTATATATAAGGTGTCTGGATGGTGTCTTTTATATATAAGGCGTCTGAATGGTGTCTTTTTATATACAAGGCGTCTGAATGGTGTCTTTTTAAATACATTAGGCGTCTGAATGGTGTCTTTTTATATGTAAGGCGTCTGAATGGTGTCTTTTTATATATAAGGCGTCTTAATGGTGTCTTTTTTATGCCTCATCTTTTGAGCCATCTCAGCGACCACAGATTCAGAAACAACGGTGTTCACAACTCTGTGATGAAGCATGGCCATGAGATTGATGACCGCTCTATAGAATTCCATTCTGGACTGAGACTGCATGAAAGGGAAGTACTCTACGTTCTACTTGATAGTAAACCCCGGCTTCAAACAGGTCCAAGAGTTACGGTCATTTGTAGCGTTTGTCAAAATATTTAATTAAGCAACAGTAAGTGGTGTCTTTTCTTTCTTTCTGGAGTATTTGTAAATGTTTTTCTCCCTTTTACCTGGTCACTTACGATTAATTGTAGTCAAGTATTTGAACCAAAAACAGTAGAAACCGACACATAGCTGAAACAACACCTGTCAACCATTACGTCTGACAACAAAGGATCAGGTGGTTTTAGCCACCAGACCAGGATGCCTGTTAACCCTTTGACTCCAACACTCTGTCTACCAACTGCAAAAACTTAACCCTTTGACTCCCTCACCATATCCACCAACTGCAAAAACTTAATCATTTGACTCCCTCACCCTGTCTACCAACTGCAAAAACTTAGCCCTTTGACTCCTTCACCCTGTCTACCAACTGCAAAAACTTAACCCTTTGACTTCCTCATCCTATCTACCAACCACAAAACATGTAACCCTTTGACTTCCTCACCATATCCACCAACTGCAAAATTTAACC
>JAPXFY010000015.1:64392923-64420423 GCA_030674185.1 Monoplex corrugatus
TGATAGTTAAAATGGTCAGTGAAGTGACATTTTTCAAAATATACTGAATTATGAGATATACTCTGTGAAGTACTGCAAAATCCCACCGCGAGGGAGGGAAAGTGAGATTCATACGCCAAGGTCGGCCAAAGTTCAGGAAAGTTGACGAAATAGATCCTCTGTTTGTCTCGATCGTTTCATGGTTTTGAAGACACCATGCCCACAATTTGCATTCAAGTTATTATTTCTCAGTCTCCTCTTCTCTCTCATGTCACTTACTGACGTGAATCATTATGAAAAATGTTTGTGTTTTTAATGAATCAAATCGGAAATTCCCAATGCCTTCTATTTTAAAGGGACGACTTACTTAAGTTATCGCTACAGTGAAGACACCGTATGAAACGCTCGGGACACTGATCGATCTCCGAGCACATATTGATCATCCATGGATACCATGCAGTAAACATTGATCTCAGAGACACATTTACATTCTTTCTTCACTGTCGAAACAGGTTTGTTTTGATTTTGGTCATGTATGTAGGTAATAATTGCAATCAATCTACCAGTCTGAACTCATGTCACACATCCTAGCTACAGAAATCGCTCATTTTTCCGACTAAAAAATGCTGTAGAGTAAAAAAAAAAACACACACACACTTTTTTTTTTATTTTATTCAATTACTGGAATATTTTACAAACGAAATATAACAATATCGCAAGATTTAAGAAAAAAAAATTATATTGGTTTCTTAAAAGCAATGGCCCCAACTACCAGTCTTCAGGAGAATGACCCATTTATGCTTTGTTGATTATATCAAGGCTTTTGATCTGGTAAGACACGAAGAATTAATCAACCAACTACAAAAGTTCAATGTTGATGGAAAAGATCTACCAATACTCAGAAGTATGTGCTGGGCACAAACAGCATCGATGAGAACAGAAAACGATATCAGCTCTTTCCAAAATATATTTGTTTAAAAATTGGTTAGACAGGGTTGTGTTCTGTCAGCAGATTTGTTTCCAGTTTACAGTGAAACCATCACGAGGAATCTAGAAAAATGCCCTGGGATACAGTTTGGAGGAAAAATGACAAAGAACTTTCGTTACGCAGATGACACCGTGCTAATTGCAGAAAATGAAAAAGGCCAGGGTGCCTGATGGCTGGGTCCGAGTAGGTCATGAACAACGTGGACGGCCCCCCTTTGCTTGAAGAAATGACTGTCAATTGGCGCCGGTAGCTTGGGAGGTGAGTGTCCCAACAAAGGCAAGGCATTGGTGCTCCAGGTCTCATCAGCACCGTCGTGGTGTTTCTTGTTAAACATTGTGAATACAATAGAAATAAAAAGCAAAAATAAAGGTCTGGAGCTAAATAGCAAGAAGACTGGAGTCATGGTGATCAGTACAAAAGAAATCCCCTCATGCAATGTAGCAATAAGTGACACAATACTGAGACAGGTTGATAAGTTTAGATATATGGGAACACTCATCTCACCAGACGGCAGACGCACATCAGAAATAGCCAACAGAATCGGTCGAGCTAAAACAGCATTCAAGAAAATGGAAAGCGTTTTTACCCCCCCCAAAAAAGCATATCAATTAACATCAGGAAGAGAGTTCTTGAGTGTTACATACACCCAACACTGTTTTACGAGTGTGAGGCGTGGACAGTCAACACACAAAATCAGAACAAGATTGAGGCAACTGAAATGTAGTTTCTAAGAAGAATGTTAAGAATTCCATTGACAGCAAAGAAACAAACGAGACAGCCTTGAAGAAGGCAGACACAAGAAGAACATAATAAAGAAGTTTAGGAAAAAACAGGCAACATTTATAGGGCATTTCATGAAACAAGATAACTTAGAGCACCTGATCACAACAGGACAGCTGGATGGAAAAAGAGCACCAGGGAGAAAATATTGTACGGACTTGCAGGATGGCTGAGGACAGAGAGTGTGGGATGTACTTGCAGCGACAAAGGATATATTCACATTGAGTGCCATGATCGCCAACGGCATGCGGCATGGCAAATGGTGATGATGGTAATGATTGTTATTATTATCGTTGTTGTTATATTATTAATATTTTTTTATTATTACAATTATTATTATTGTTATTATTGTTATTGCTGTTGTTGTTATCACTATGATAATTACTATTATATTATATTATATTATATTATATTATATTATATTATATTATATTATATTATATTATATTATATTATATTATATTATATTATATTATATTATATTATATTATATTATATTATATTATATTATATTATATTATATTATATTATATTATATTATATTATATTATATTATATATCATATCATTATATCATATCATATCATATCATACCATATCATATCATATCATATCATATCATATCATATATTATATTATATAATATATTATATTATATTATATTATATATTGTATTATATTATATTATACGTTATCATGTGTTATTATATATTATGTTATTATACTATATGTTATTATATTGTATCGTATATTGTTGTTGTTCCCTTCTGTACAAAGTTTTCTTTGTCATGACTTACCTGTGTCATCTCCATAATTGCGGTTAATCTGTGGCCGGACTTTCCTACAGCTGCTGTCGTAGTATGCTGTTAAGCGGTCAGTGCCTGTCTATTTTTTCTCCGTCCGTTTTTGTAAAGCATGTCCTGTCTCTAATCATCCAGCATCCTGCAGCAGGGGTCGTTGCCTTCCTAATGTTGGTCTCTTAGACGTTGTCTGCATTTGATGAGGTCGATATCTGCTGAGACTCGGTCTTCTTCGCCGACACACTTGCGTTCCTGTCTTCTGCTAATGGTTATACAGACTAGCTCCAAATGGACGAATCTGCACGTTTTTTTTAGGGGTTCATTTGGAGTTCTTACGTAGATGAACTGTCTGCCTGTTCTTTATTGTGTAGTTTTGCGGAGAGACTCCAGCTTCGATATAAGGACATTTGTAAGCGTAATCTGATATAAACTTGACAACTGAGAAGAGACAGCTAGAAAGAGCTGCACCTGGCGACAAGCTGTACATGCAGGTCCCGCCATCCCAGAGGAGAAACGAACTCAACTGTTGTTGGAGAGTAGAGAGAGAAGGAAAGCTGAGGCATCGACCATCCAGCCACAACTGTCAGCCTTCACATGCGTCAGCTGTGTCACTCAATAATAATAATAATAATAATAATAATAATAATAATAATAATAATAATAATAATAATAATAATAATAATGTTTATTTGTATAGCGCATATTCCATATAAAAACATGCTCACCAGCGCTTTAAATTTCGCAAGAAAGGCAAATGGTGATAACAAATGTTCACAATTACATACACAATAAGATAACAACAAACATTAAAGCTATACAAGTAAGAAGACACATAAGAAACCACAGAATATTAAAATTTAAACACTGACTTATGTAATGAAAAAAAAATTAACAGATTTTTCATATGAATAAAGAGGCATACTGTGTTTATATATTGCTGCGTGTGTGTGCTTGTTCGGCTTGAATCGGCTTGTTCAACCACAGCCAAGCTGTTACACATGCAGCTTAGTACTCACAGGGTGTACCCATTGTCTAATCAGAGAGACGGAGCTATAGCAGACATAACATGTGTAACGGGTTTCGGTGTAACAGTTATAACAGAGAGAGGTAATTAGCATGTACAGATTAGTGTGTGCGCTGTCTAGGAGGTACCAGATGAGCAAGCTATAGGTCAGCAGGTAAGAAGGGCACCTGGTGTTTTGTTGTGAATCAGGCCGGACTTAGTATAGATATACTGCTTACATGGTCTTAAGTTCCTTATAATCAGGACCAGACCTTGTTTAGAGACGGAGGCAAGGCCCAGTGTACAGGTGCAACAAACAGGGATCTTGATGGGAGTAGCAGACCTTGAGCTTGTAGTCCATTGAAGACCGTCGCCTTATATACTTTGGGGCCAAGACATGATATAGGGTGGGAATACTGGGATTAAGTTAGTACACACATTCCAGATGGTCAGTCGGGTCTTAAACATGGACCGAACATACACACAACAGTGGTTCCATTCTAGTGTTGTGGCCTGAAAGTCAGTCCTTCCAGTAACATGTTTCAGTTGTGAATAGGCCATCGGTAGAATAAAGGATTTGGAGGCATTGAACATGAATTTTGGATAGGCCATGCTGTATTGTCCTGAATAAACCTTGATTCTCCACTTTGTACAAAAAATGCTCAATCAAATCTGAATGTCCATATCTGTTCGGTCCTGTACGTCTGTCTGTCTTTCATATCGTGTCACGTGGTGTGGAAAACTTCCCACCCGTGTAACAGCCATCGTAACTTTCCATCTTGGTCTCTCTGTCACATTATGGGACCAACATCGATTGTGGTGCTAACCCCCAGCTGTTTCAACGTTTTCGGCAATTTTTCTCAAGAGAGAGGCAGATGTTTCCACTGACGAGTTTAGTTGTGCATGGTTGTTTGTCTCTATCGTCCATGGTGGTGATGTCGGCTGAATCTTTCAGTATGAAGAGGTTTTTAACTTTTAAAGTATTCCTGTAGTTTGCACAAAATCCCGGTCAAGAAGTATTAGTCATCCTTCAGGGTTCTAATGGAGACCCTTGACTCAATTCGCTGTGTCTCGGTCTTTTTTGCTGCTTCTCTGTCTGTCTGTCTGTCCGTCTGTCTGTCTGTTTGTCTGTCTGTCTGTCTGTCTGTCTCTCTTTCTACAAGTTTGCTCTTTATTGAGTGTTTGGTTCTATCTTTTATACTCTTGAGGTCCTTACAGTGATTTTTCAAAATTTAAAATTTTAGTCCTCATTGGTGTTCTTTTTTTGCTGTTGTTCTTTGCTGTCAACAACTTCGTCGCCGTCATCTCTGCTATCAATGTCTTCGTCTTTGTTATTGTTGCCATTTTATCCTCCTAGTTATTCTCATTTTTGTTTTCACATTTTGTTGTTGTTGTCTTTTTGTGTCTGTTTTGTTTTGTAGTCTTCTTCATTACTTTGTTGATCTTGATGTTCTTTCTTTTTCATTCTTCTGTTCTTATTTTCTCCTAACACTTCCCCTTATTCATACGTTTCTTCCTGCTCACTCTATTACTGGATTTGTGGTTTTATTAATCCTCTCTCTCTCTGTCTTTGTCTCTGCCTCTATCTCCGTCTCTGATTCTGTCTGTCTGTCTGTCTGTCTCTGTCTCTCTGTCTTTGTCTTCGTCTCTGCTCCCCCACCTCTTTCTCTCTCTCTTCTCTGTCTGTTTCTCTCTCTCTCTCTCTCTCTCTCTCTCTCTCTCTCTCTCTCTCTTTCTCCGTCTCTCTTTGACTCTGTCTCTGTATGTATCTCTGTCTGTTTGTCTGTCTCCGCCTGTCTGTCTGTTTGTCTCTCTATTTCTCTGTCTCTCTCTTTGTCTCTCTCTGTCTCTGTCTCTCTGTCTCTGCCTGTCTGTCTTTCTGTCTGTCTGTCTGTCTGTCTCTTCCCCCCCCTCTCTCCCTCGCTCTTCCTCTCTCTCTCTTTCTCTCTTCTCTCTCTCTCTCTCTCTCTCTCTCTCTCTCTCTCTCTCTCTCTCTCTCTCTCTCTCTCTCTTTCTCTTTGTATCTTCCTCTGAAGTTTCGTGTTTCTAGTGTTCTTCAATGACGGGACGTTGAAAGTTTGCTTTGGCTTTTTTTTTGTTTTGTCACAATTTCTTTTTTCATAGCATTTCATCTTCTTTCTGTATTGCTCGTCTTCCTGAAGCATCCATTTTCTATGTATGTTTTTGTTACTAATATGTATGATTTACTTTTGTTTCTGGCTTTTCGTCTCGTTTCTTTCTTAATTTTGTTTTCTTCCTTGTGTTGGGTTTTGTTTATTCCAGACACTGTTCTTCGTTTTGCTCTCCCCTTGCTGTTTCAGCTTCGTTTGTTTGTTTTCTTGTTTTTTTGTTTGTTTGTTTGTTTGTTTTTATTTTTGTCTTTCGTTGTTTGTGCCATTTTCTTTCTTTTTCTTTGTGTGGACATCCTTGGCCTATTTTACCATTATATCTTCTTCTTTGTCCATGTTTTATTATTTTTGTTTTTTCGAACTTCGTTGCGTTGAAGTTTTTGAAGTTTTTTTTTTTTTTTTCACGACCTTGATCTTTATCTTCTGTTTGTCTGCCGTTCTTGTCCTGTTTATCTAAAGTGATTAGTCCTGCTGTCGATGTCGATGAGTTGATCTTTGTTCTTGTTTTATTTTGTTTTTCTCTGTTAATTCTTTGTGGTCGTCGTTTTATTGTTGTTGATGATTTTGTGTCGGTTTTGGTTTGTTTGATTATTTCTTTTTTCTTTACTTCATCACCTTTTTTGTTGTTCTAGCCGAGCCGTCTTTGTCGTTGTCTTGTTCTGGTTTGTTCATCTTCTTGCGTGTTTAGTTTTTTTTTGGGCATTGTGTTTTTACATTGCTTGTGTTGTTCTTGTCTCTGGTTTTATTCTTTTTCATTTTTTTTTCCTTCTTTTTCTTCTTCATTTCTTGTTTTTCCCCTTTTTTTTATCATCTCTTTGGGTTAGTTGTTTGTCTGGTTGATGTTTTTACAGCAGTCTTAGTATTGCTTTTTTTTTAAAGGTCTCCCCTCTTTCGTCTTTTTTTGTTTGTTTGTTTCTGTCATTGATCTTGTCTTTATTCCAGGTCTTCATCTTTTTAGGTTTTGCTCTTGTTCTTCTTCTGTCCTGGCTGTTTTTACCTGTTTGTTTCTTGTTTTGTTTCTATAGTCTGATGCAGTGGTTATGTTGCTGGTAATGATGTTCTTGTGGTCTTGCTTTCGCAGAGCTTCTTCGTCTTTTGCTGTTCTTCTAGTCTTTTGTTGTTCTTCTAGTTTTTTTTCTTTCTTGCCCTTGCTGTCGTTTCTGCTGTCGTTGTATACATTAAATTTGGATAGTTCTTTTTCTTTTTTTTTTCTTTTCATTTCTTGTCTCTTGTATTCTCGTTATTTTCACTTTCATCGTTCGTGGTAATCTTATCTGATTCTGCTGTCTTTTATCTTTTTTTTTTTTTCATCTTTCTTGCTGTTTTATTTCAACATATTTATATATTGTTTTTCATGAATGTCACGCTGTTCTTAACATGTTCTGTGTTCTTTCTGTTGTGTACTCTTTTATATTGAGTTTTTCATATGCTCTTCTATTTCTTTCTGCAGGAGATACTCTTCTAGTTCATGCTCTGTTTTGTTCAGTATTTGTGTGTGTGTGTGTGTGTGTGTGTGTGTGTGTGTGTGTGTGTGTGTGTGTGTGTGTGTGTGTGTGTGTGTGTGTGTGTGTGTGTGTGTGTGGATTTTGTTGTTGTTGTTGTTGTTGTTTACCGATTAGTTTTGCGAGTACGTTTTTTCTTTTCAGTTTTCTTTTTCTTTTTCTTCTTCTTCTACTTTGTTTCTCTTCCTTCTTCTCCTCCTCCTTTTTCTTCTTCCTTCTTCTTCTGTCCTTTTCTCTTTCTTTTCTGTCTCCCTCTTCTTCGTCTATTCTGTTTTATGTTTCTCTTTTCCTCTGCTGTTTATTTCTATTTTTTTCTTATGTCTTCTTCAGATTTTTCTCTTGTTGTTCTGTTTGATTGGATATTTTAAAACATTTCTTTTCTTCCTGTTCTCTTTGTTCTTGTCGTCGTCATTATTACTATTGTAACATAATATAGTTGGTATCAGTGGACGACGTAGGCTGTTGTAAACACGTTGAAACAACTAAACCAAAAGTGTTAATGCAATGGCTTTTGAATATTTCGTTAAACAAACAAAGAAACGTGCTGTTCTAGTTGTTTTGTTTTTTTGTGGTGTATTTGTTGTTGATCTCTTTTTCCGTTTTATTTTCAGCAGTGATGTTTCTTTTTCACATACTCTGTTTTTTATTGGTCTTGGTTTTGTACTTGTCTTAATGTGAAGATTTGTTGTCTTTAATTATTAATCTTAGCATGTCTGCATTAATGATGTTGTAAGTCCTTTTCTTGCTATTCTTAGTATATTTTCCTTAATGATGTTGTACGTCCTTTTCTTGCTATTTTTTTGTATATTTTCCTTAATGATGGTGTAAGTCCTTTTCTAGCCATTCTTAGTATATTTTCCTTAATGATGTAGGTCATTTTCTTGCCATTCTTAGTACATTTTCCTTAATGATGTAGGTCATTTTCTTGCCATTCTTAGTATATTTTCCTTAATGATGTTGTAGGTCCTTTTCTTGCCATTCTTAGTATATTTCCTTAATGATGTTGTAGGTCCTTTTCTTGCCATTCTTAGTATATTTTCCTTAATGATGGTGTACGTCCTTTTCTTTCCATTCTTAGTATATTTCCTTAATGATGTTGTACGTCCTTTTCTTGCCATTCTTAGTATATTTTCCTTAATGATGTTGTACGTCCTTTTCTTTCCATTCTTAGTATATTTTCCTTAATGATGTTGTACGTCCTTTTCTTGCCATCTTAGTATATTTTCCTTAATGATGTTGTTACTTTTTCCTTATGTGTTGTACGTCCTTTCTTGCATTCTTAGTATATTTTCCTTAATGATGTTGTACGTCCTTTTCTTGCCATTCTTAGTATATTTTCCTTAATGATGTTTGTTTTACGTCTATTTTCCTAATGATGTTGTAGTCCTTTCTTGCCATTCTTAGTTTTTTCCTTAATGATGTTGTACGTCTTTTCTTGCATCTGTTTTAATTTCATCTCACTCCTGCTTGTCTGAAGCTTGATGTTGACTTTTATCTTTCTGGTGATTTTTTAAAAAATTGTGTGCCATATGTTTTATACATCTTTCTATTCGTTTTCATTTTTGTGTTATAATTTTTCTCTTTTTTTGTTTGTTTTGTTTTCCTGTTTCTTCCGGTTTTTTTTTCTTTTTTGCTTTGTTTATTTATTTTTTGTTCGTTTTCCTGTTTCTCCTTCATCATCTTGTATTTTATTTTTTGTGTGTGTTCATCTAAATGTTCCTTTTTATTCTTCCTCTTCGGCTTTATCATGTTTTAATCTGACCCATTTTTTTTATCGTTGTGGTGTTGGTTTTGGTCAACTGACCGTTTGTTATTTACTCTGTTGTTCTTTGTTTCCAGTTTCCAGTTTTGTGCTATGTTTATCTTTGTATTATCAATCTTAATAATTCTAGTCTCAGCTTTCTGTTAAGTTTTGTTTGTATATTTGTTTTCGTCTATATACTGCATTTGTTCGTTTAAATCAGTTCTGATAATTCCTTTCGTTATTTGAATTTTTCGTGCGGTGGTTTTCATTTTTCATAAACTTTTGACTGGTTATGATCCTGTGTTCCATTTTCTGTTTTTTTTAACATTCTCTTTGGTATTTTTCTTGAGTTAGTGTAAAGTTTATCATTATCATCTTCCCTTTTGTTTCGCATGTCATCTTGGGTCTTATTTTTCATGCAATTTTCTTCATAACAATACTGACATTGATACGTTTCTGTTTCCTCTTTCACGATCTAGGGGTCATTTAGACTCGAGCAGATTTTTGTTTTCTCCTTGCTGTTTTTTCCTTATCCGCCTTTTTGTGTCCTTTTTGATTCTTCGGGTTTCTTTTTTTTTCTGACTGCTTCTGTGATGGTTTTGTTTTCTCTTTCTCTTTGTTCTTTTTATTTTTGTCGTGTTGTTCTTATTCCTTTCATCCTTACTATATATCATATCCGAGTATCCTTTCTTATATTCTTATTGTTGTTTATGTGTTTGTTCTCCTCTTCTTTTGCTTTGCTTTTTCTATCTTGTTATGTGTGTTATTTGTTTGTTTTAACATTTGTTTTTTAAAAAATCTGATTAGTCTTATGTCATTGATATTTGTCATTCTCTTCCTCTTCATCTATCTCCATTTCCAGCGTCCCCTTTTTGCCTAATATATTTTTGGTGTTTCTTTTTTGTAGGTCACTGCTTTGTTTACAGTCTCTTGTCTTGGTTTGTTTCATTTTTCTTCTTGGTTTATCATGATTTCTCGTCTTCTTTATATTTTTTATTCTTTGTTTTTGCTTATGTTCTTATTCCTTTTTTTTTTTTAATCTTCTTTGTTTTTAGTGTGATCGTCTTCTCAGTATTTTGTTGCTTTTCTTTGTCGTTCTTGACCGTCTTCTTCTTTTGTTTATTTGTTTCTTTGTTTGTTTCGTAGCTTTACGAACGACAATGTTCCTTGATTTTTGTTGTTGTTGTTGTTATTGTTTTTAACTCTATTGTTGTGCAATTTTCTCTTGATAATGTTACTTTATAAAGTCGTTTTTGCATTGGTTGGTGTTTGTTTGGTTGTTTGAGTTCCTTTTTTTCTCTCCGATGGCCTTGTCCAATCGCAGCTTTTGACAGAATTGCAGTCAGTTATGTTTTATTGTATGTTCATAAGGTTTCATTCTGTGTTTTGCTTTTGTTTGTTTGCTTTTTGGTTCGGTTTTTATTTATTTATTTATTTTTTTTTTAAATTTTTTTTTTGTGCTCGCTCTCGTACCTCTTTTCTGGTTGTTGCTCCCTTTCTTTTATTCTGTCTTACCCGGCTGCTTTTCTTTGCTTTCTTTCTTTTCCTTTCTTTCTTTCTTTTCTTTTCTCTCTTTCTTTCTTTCTTTTCTTTCTTTATTTCTTTCTTTCTTTTCTTTTCTTTCTTTCTTTCTTTTTTTTTTCTTTTTCTTTCTTTTTTTTTTCGTAACTGCTGTTATTTTTGCGTTTTACGAAGTTTTTGTTTCGCTTTTCCTTTGGCGATAGTTTTTCACTCTCTTTGTTATTGCGTGTTGTCATTTGAATCATTTTGTCGTTCTTCTTCATTTGATCCGTTCCGGTATTCTTCCTTTTGCTTTTTTGTTTGACGGCTGTTTCTTTCTTCCGCTCTTCTTGATCATTTTTGCCTTCCTTATGTCACATGTTCTATACTACGAGTTCTCCCTGTGTGTGTCTGCTGATTTACTTCTGTTTGTTGCTCTTTTAGTCCTTGTTCTATCGCTTTCAATGTTTTGTGTGTGTGCTGAATTTCAGAATTTTTCTTCCCTTCAAATGCTTTGTAGTTTCTTGTGGTCTTGTTCTGGATCTCAGCATCCCATCTGTCCATTCTACTTGCATTTTCATCGTCATCATCTTTGTTTTATTCTTCTCTTTGTTTGTTTTTGTTTTTCTGTTTTTCTTCTCTCTTTCCCGTTTTCTTTTTGTTTTTGGTCTTTTCTTCTTCCAACTTGCTTTCTAAATTTTCTTCTTTTTTTTGTTGTTGTTTTTTTTTTCTTTTTGTTTTTTGCTTTTTTGTTTCTGTTTTGTCTCTCTATTCCTTTCTGGTGTTCATTGCATTCGTCTTCTCATCCGTCTTTTTTAAAATCTTTTTCTTTTTTCTTTTCCTTTTTATTGTTTCGTTTCTTTTTATCTTTCCTTTTAGGTCTTCCGTGCCTTTTTCGTTGTCATCTTTTGCTAATTTCTTTCTTGTTCTGTTTTGTTTTTCTACTTGATGATTTTTGCTGTTCTTCTTGTGGTGTAATACGCATGGTATTACAGGGCCGGAATAGCCTTTAGAATAAAGCTGAAACAACCCAGAGCCAAACCAATGATGTCATCACTATTGAATAGTTCCAACATATAACGCAGACAAACACAAATATAACAAAAGAGACACACAGATAAAGAAACAAACAAACTAACATATAAAACAAAACTAAACAAAGCACATAATACGTACATAGAAATAATGATAAACTCTACTATCTTTTTATAGAAATATACACCGAAAATAAGGTTTAGATTTTTTTTTATTTTAAGTACATTTTTGAGCTTCGAAACGAATTTCTCAGTGAAAAGAAGAAGAAATGTGTGTGTGTGTGTGTGTGAGTGTGTGTATGTGTGCGTGTGTGTGTGTGTGTGTGTGTGTGTGTGTGTGTGTGTGTGTGTGTGTGTGTGTGTGTGTTCGTGTGTGTGTGTGTATGTGTGTGCGTGTGTGTGTCTCTCTCTCTCTCTCTCTCTCTCTCTCTCTCTCTCTCTCTGTATGCGCGCGCACGCTTGTGTTTATGTATGTGGTGTACTTTGTGTGTATGTGTGTGCTGTTTTGCTTTTGGTTCACTTTCGTTTTTCAATTTGTTTGATTTGTTTGTTTGTGTGTTTGTGTGTGTGTGTGTGTGTATGTGTGTGTGTTTGTGCGTGTGTGTGTTTGTGCGTGCGCGCGTGCGTGCGTGTGTGTGTGTGCGCGTGTGTGTGTGTGTGCGTGTGTGTGTGTGTTTGTTTGTTTGTTTGTGTGTGTGTGTGTATGTGTGTGTGTGTGAATTAGTGCATACGTATGAGAGTGTGTGTGTGCTTGTGTGTGCTTGTGTGTGCTTGTGTGTGCTTGTGTGTGCTTGTGTGTGCTTGTGTGTGCTTGTGTGTGCTTGTGTGTGCTTGTGTGTGTTCGTATGTAGTGTACTTTCTGTATATATGTGTGCTTGTTTCACTTTTGCTTGACTTTCATTTTAGTTTCTTTGATTTTTATAGTTCAGTGGCCACAGAATATGCAACAAATTTTCACAGTGCCGTGATGATTCTGACGATAGAGATGATAATCATGATACATCGGAGTTCCATTATGGATCGAGATTGCGTGACGAAGCTCTACTCTACGCTTATTTTCATATTACGTCTTGGCGTCAATCCAAGCGCGAGGAATACATATACATGCTGTGTTAGTCGAAAAAGTTTTGGCAGCAACACACTCAGTGACACATCCTTGAACTGGATGAGAATCGACTGGGTGATTCTAGAACCCCAAATGAGTACGCAGTAGAAGCAGATTGGGGCCAAAATGCCCTGCATTGATTTTAACAAGACAATGCTTTATTGTAGATCTGTGGTTTAACACTAACAAAAATTAAACGTGTTTTTAGTACAGCAGGATTGTTATAAGTTTACACGTATTTCTTGTTCTTGCTTTTTGGAGAGAGCCATCAAGTTGTGTACTGATGCGCACTTGCTATGGTATGGTTAAGGACACAGAGTAGTCACACTGTACCTCATAAGTATGTGAACAATTAATCTATCTCTAATTTAATGAGCTATATCTCCCCCATCCACTCCTGCAGTAAACACATGATTGAACAACAAATACATAAACAAGTAAATGAATAAATAAACAAATCAATAAACAAATAAATAAATAAACTAGAAGTAATCATAAGAGGAGCAATAACAACATCATTAACAACAACAGCAATAGCAATCACTAAAACAACGATAAAAAACAAAATGAGCGAGCAAAATAAACAAAACCAAATAAGCATAACGATATTCTAACAAACTTAAACAAACAAGAAAGTGTGATTGACTTCTGTTCAATAATGACTATAACATGGAAACAAATGACTGCTTCCAGATTCCCGTTCCGAAAACAAAAACAAAAACAAACAAAAAAATCAAAAACATAAACAAAAACCCGCAAAAAACTTGGCTTCAATTGTTTGTTTGCTTGTTTGTTGGTTACTTGGTTGGTTTGTTGCTTGGTTGGTTGCTTGCTTGCTTGCTTATGATAGTTCAGACAATGAATGATAATGAAATGCGTATCGCAGTAAATTTTCCTTCTTTTCATAACTCACCTGGGATGTCAGTGTTTTCCGTTTTATTTTCGTTCACCATCAACAAGGTCAGGCCACATCCGGCGATGAACGATGAACGTGGCCATTCCTTCCGGTTCCTGCTAGCAGTCGTGGATTCTGGTGGTCAGGAGAGTTGTCGGCCTTGCCTCCTGCCACTCCACGTGACAGAGGCGACGTTACTGCGGTGTGTACATATGTTTGGCCCTCTTGACTGCTGTGGCAGGATAGTGAATGACTGTTTGAACATGCATTTCATACGGGTTTTGAGCCATTTTGGCCTGTCATCAGGACCACTTGCTGCAACCTGGATGGAAGGTAATAGTCGTCCATTATTCTGTGACTTTAAAGAATGATCTGATAATGCTCAATATTTCGTTCTGGTTGTGGGTGTTGTCTGGATAGTCTTTTAAGGGCGCTTTTTCCTGCCAGCTTAACCATTGCGTCATTTTGTGTTTTTTGCAATGGACAGGTATACACTGACAGACTACTCTTCGTGGTCTTCTGATCTGCTAAGAAGGCCTTGGTCAAATGAGGTAGCTTGGCAATTCTTCGTTTTCGTTAGTTGTCTTTTTTTTTTGTTGGGGGGGGGGGGGGGGGTCCTTCTTTATCTTCCTCTTTTTCTTTTTCTTCTTCTTTTTCTTCTTTTTCTTTTTCTTCTCTTTTTGTTGTTCTTTTCTTCCCCCCCCCTCTTCTTCCTCCTCCATTTTCGTTCTTTCTTACTTTCTTTCTTTCTTTCTTTTTTTCTTTTCTTTTCCTTCTGTTCCTTCTTTCTTTCTTTCTTCTTCTTCATTTTCTTTTTCTTCCTCCTCCTCCTCCTTTTTCTTTCTTCCTTATTTTCTTTCTTTCTTTTCTTTCTTCCTTTCATTCTTTGTTTCTGATCTTTTTCTTCTTTCTTTTCTTCTTTTTCTTTTTTTTTCTTTTTCTTCTTCTTTTCTGTTTTTCCTTACCCTCTTCCTCCTCCTTCTTTTTCTTTTTGTTTCTTTCTTTTTTTAGGGCTCCCTTCCCTGCCAGCTTATCTGTTGTGGCACTTCTTCTTCTTCTTTTGTTTTGTTTTTCTTTTCTTTTTGGGTCCTTCTTTTTCTGTTTCTTCTTCTTCTCCTTCTTTGTCTTTTTCATTTATTCTTCTACTTGTTCTTCATCTTCATCATCTTCTTCTTCTTCTTTTCTTTTTTTTTTTCTTTAGGGTGCCTTTTCCTGCTGGCTTAACTATTGTGTCATTTCGTGGTATTTCCAGTGGACAGGTATCCACTGGCAGACTACTCTTCACGGTCTTCTAATCTGCTAAGAAGGCCTCCGTCAAATGAGTTAGCTTGGCAATTCTTCTTCTCCATCTTTCTTTTTCTTTCTTTTTGGGTCCTTCTTCTATTTCTTTTTTTTTTTTCATCTTCTTTTCTTTTTCTTCTTCTTGTTGTTCTTCTTGTTATTGTTGTTGTTCTTCTTCTTTTCTTTTCCCCCTCTTCATCCTCCTCTTTTTTCTTTCTTTTTCTTTCTTTCTTTCTTTCTTTCTTTCGTTTCTTTTTTTTGTTTTGTTTCTTCTTCTTCTTTTTCTTGTTCTTTCTTTTCTTCTTATTTTGTAGATCATTTTAGATCTTCATTTTTTTGCAGTTTTCCGTATCACATTATGGATTTCATATGGGTTTTGAGCTGATTTTGGCCCATCATCAGGATCGCTTGCTGCAACCTGGATGGAAGGTAATATCATCTATTATTCTGTGATTTTGAAGAGTGATCGGATAATATTCAATATTTTGTTCTGGTTGAGGTTGTTGTCTGGATAGTCTTTTTAGGGCGCCTTTTCCTGTCAGCTTATCTATTGCGTCTTTTCGTGGTATTTGCACGGACAGGTATCCACTGGGAGACAACTTTTCACGGTCTTCTGGTCTGCTAAGAAGGCCTTGGTCAAATGAGGTAGCTTGGCAATTCTTTTTCTCCATATTTCCTCTTTTTTTTGGGGGGGGGGGGGGTCCTTCTTCTTCTTTTTCTTTTTCGTTTTCGTTTGCTTTTTCTTCTTTTTCGTTTTCTTCTTCTTTTTCTTCTTCTTCTTCTTCTTCTTCTTCTTCTTCTTCTTCTTCTTCTTCTTCTTCTTCTTCTTCTTCTTCTTCTTCTTCTTCTTTCTTCTTCTTCTTCTTCTTCTTCTTCTTCTTCTTCTTCTCTCTTCTTCTTCTTCTTCTCTTCTTCTTCTTCTTCTTCTTCTTCTTCTTCTTCTTCTTCTTCTTCTTCTTCTTCTTCTTCTTCTTCTTCTTCTTTCTTCTTCTTCTTCTTCTTCTTCTTCTTCTTCTTCTTCTTCTTCTTCTTCTTCTTCTTCTTCTTCTTCTTCTTCTTTTTTCTTCTTCTTTTTCTTCTTCTTCTTTTCCCTGTCTTCCTTCTCCATTTTCTTTCTTTCTTTTCTTCTTTCTTTCTGTCTTTTCTTCTTCTTCTTCTTCCACTTCTCCTCCTCTATTTTTCTGTCTTTCTGTCTTTCTGTCTTTCTTTCTGTTTTGTCTGTCTTTCTTTCTTTTTTTCTTTCCTTCTCTCTTTCTGTTTTTCTGTTCTTTCTTTCTTTCCTTCTTTATTTTTTTTTCTTCTTTTTCTTTTTTTCTTTTTCTTCTTTTCTTTCTTTTTCTTTTTTCTATTTCTTCTCTTTCCCCTTTTTTCTTTTTTTTACCGTCTTCCTCTAATTCTTTTTTTTCTTTCTTTCTTTTTCTTTTTTTCTTTTTTTCTTTCTTTTCTTTCTTTGTTACTTTCTTTTCTTCTTCTTCTTTTCATTCTTTTTTTCTTAATCTGTATATTGTTTTAGATCTTCATGTTTTGCAGTTTTCCTTATCACATTATAGTAATGAACATGCATATCATATGGTTTTTGAGCCGATTTTGGCCCGTCATCAGGACCACTTGCTGCAACCTGTTTGGAAGGTAATAGTCGTCCTTGGTCAAATGAGGTAGCTTGGCACTTCTTCTTCATTTGTTTTCTTTTTTTTTAGTCCCTTCTTCTTCTCTTTTTTTTCTTTTCTTTTTTTCTTCTTCTTCATTTTCTTTTCTTTTTCATTAGTTATTCTACTTCTTCTTCATTTCTTTTCTTTTTCATTTTTATTTCTCCCTTCTCTTTTCATCTTCTTTTTTTTTTCTTCTTTTCTTTTTTTCCCCCTTTCTCCTTTCTTGTTTTCTTCCTTTCCCTTTTTTTCTTCTTCTTTTTCTTTTCTTTTGCTACTGTTTCTCTTCTTTTCTTCTTCTTCTTTTTTCTTCTCTTCTTCTTCTTCTTTTCTTCTTCTTCTTCTTCTTCTTCTTCTTCTTCTCTTCTTCTTCTTCTTCTTCTTCTTCTTCTTCTTCTTCTTCTCTTCTTCTTCTTCTTCTTCTTCTTCTTCTTCTTCTCTTCTCTTCTTCGTTCTTCTTCTTCTTCTTCTTCTTTCTTCTTCTTTTCTCTTCTTTTCTTCTTCTTCTTTTTCTTCTTCTTCTTCTTCTTCTTCTTCTTCTTTCTTCTTCTTCTTTTCTTCTTCTTCTTCTTTTTCTTCTTCTTCTTCTTCTTCGTCTTCTTCTTCTTCTTCGTCTTCTTCTTCGTTTCCCTTCTTCCTCCTCCATTTTCTTTCTTCCTTTCTTTCTTTCTTTCTTTCTTTCTTTCTTTCTATTTTTTCTCTCTTTGTTTTCTTTCTGTTCCTTCCTTCTTCCTTTCTTTTCACCTTCTTCTTCTTCTTCGTTTACTTCCCCTCCTCCTCCTTTTTCTTTCTTTCTTTCTTTTCTTTCTTTTTTTTGTGTTCTTCTTCTTTCTTTTTCTTCTTCTTCTTTTTTTCTTTTTTTTTCTTCTTTTTCTTTTTCTTGTTTTCTTTTTTTTTTCGTTTTTTTTTTTTCATTTCTTTTTCTTCTTCTTCTTTTTCTTTTTTTATATTTTGTTTGCTTTCCTTCTTCCTCCTCCTCCTTTCTTGTTTTCTTTCTTTCTTTTCTTTCTTTGTTTCTTTCTTTCTTTTCTTCTTCTTTTCTTTTTTTTTAACTTTGTATATAATCTTAGATGTTTTGCAGTTTTCCTTATCACATTATAGTAATGAACATGCATTTCATGTGGGTTATGAGCCGATTTTGGCCTGTCACCAGGACCACTTGCTGCAACCTGGATGGAAAGTAATAGTCGTCCATTATTATGTGATTTTAAAGAGTAATCCGATAATACTCAATATTTCGTTCTGGTTGAGGTTGTTGTCTGGATAGTCTTTTAAGGGCGCCAATTCCTGCCAGCTTATCTATTGCGTCTTTTCGTGGTATTTGCAGCGGACAGGAATCCACTGGCAGACTCCTCTTCACGGTCTTCTGATCTGCTTAGAAGGCCTGGGTCAAATGAAGTAGCTTGGCACTGATTCTTCTTCTTCATCTTTCTTTTTTTTTCTTGTTTGGGTCCTTCTTCTTCTTCTTTTTCTTTTTCTTTTTCTTTTTCTTTTCTTCTCCTTCTTCTTCTTCTTCTTTTCTGTTTTCCCCCTCTTCCTCTTCCGTTTTCTTTCTTTCTTTCTTTCTTTCTTTCTCTCTTTGTTTTCTTTCTGTTCATTCCTTCTTCCTTTCTTTTCACTTCTTCTTCTTCTTTTTCTTCCCCTCCTCCTCCTTTTTCTTTCTGTCTTTCTTTTCTGTCTGTCTTTCTTTCTTTCTTTTTTTTCTTTCTTTCTTTTTTCTGTTCTTCTTCTCCTCCTTTCTTTTCTTTTTCTTCTTCTTTTTTTTCTTTTCTTTTTCTTGTTTTCTTTTTTTTTCGTTTTTTTCATTTCTTCTTTTTCTTTTTTTTGTTTTTTGTTTTTTTGCTTTCCTTCTTCCTCCTCATGCTTTCCTTTCTTTCTTTCTTTTCTTTCTTTGTTCCTTTCTTTCTTTTCTTCTTCTTTCTTTTTTTAAAATTTTCTATATAATTTTAGATC
Organism: Monoplex corrugatus; assembly: GCA_030674185.1. Taxonomy (NCBI): domain Eukaryota; kingdom Metazoa; phylum Mollusca; class Gastropoda; order Littorinimorpha; family Ranellidae; genus Monoplex; species Monoplex corrugatus. Next base: position 64,411,262 of record JAPXFY010000015.1, read on the forward strand.
TTTTGCAGTTTTCCTTATCACATTATAAAAATGAACATGCATTTCATATGAGTTTTGAGCCAATTTTGGACCGTCATCAGGACCACTTGCTACAACCTGGATGGAAGGTAATAGTCGTCCATTATTTTGTGACTTTAAAGAGTGATCTGATAATACTCAATATTTCGTTCTGGTTGAGGTTGTTGTCTGGATAGTCTTTTTAGGGCGCCTTTTCCTGCCAGCTTATCTATTGCGTCATTCTGTGGTATTTGCAATGGACAGGTATTCACTGGCTGACCACTCTTCACGTTCTTCTGATCTGCTAAGAAGGCCTCTGTCAAATTAGGTAGGTTGTCAATTCTTCTTCATTTGTTTTCTTTTTCTTTTTTCTTTTTTTCTTTTTGGGTCTTTCTTCTTCTTTTTTTTCCCTTACTCTCTTCCTACTCCTTTTTTTTCCATTCTTTCTTTCTTTGTTTGTTTGTTTCTTTCTTTCGTTCTTTCTTTCTTTCTTTCTTTCATTTTTCTTTCTTTCTTTTCTTTCTTTCTTTCTTTCTTTTCTTCTTCTTTTTCTTTCTTTTTTTCTTTGTATATCGTTTTAGATCTTCAATGTTTGCAGTTTTCCTTATCACATTATAGTAATGTGTCTTTTCTTCTTTCCATTATTTCACAGCCTACACTTCTTTCAATTCGATTGAGATATTTTAGTTTTTGTTGCCTTTATAGTTCTTGTATTGACGGTTTTTTGTTTTTGTTTTTTTTCTTTTTCGTCTTAGTTCATCACTTTTATTCTTCGTTTACTTCCAAAATTTGTTTTCCTGTATACATTTCACTTTTTGGTGTTTTTTTCTTCTACTTGCCCCTGGTGTTTGTGGCTATTTACAGATATCCTTTTTTATATTATCACTCATCTTTTTGTTTTCTCTTCTCTTCGTTGTTTTTGCAATCGGTCGTGTCGATGTCTTCGCCATCTTTTCCGTTCTCTTTTACTTTTTTGCGGTGTGCGTGTCCTTATTGGATTATAATCTTCTTCGGCTGATTGTTGTTATTGTTCTCCTCTCCTTGTTTGTGTTCGCTTTCATCCTCTCCTGTTTGCTTCTTTTTCTTTATGTCTATATTTGTTGTTTGTTTTCTGGTGCATCTGTATCTTCTTTGCTTTTGATTCTGTTCCATCTGTTGTTTTTATTAGCTCTTTCCGTAATCGTGATTTAAGTATTTGTTTTGTTGTTGTTCTATCACAATTTTTTTTCATATACACTGTCCTTGTCAGTTTTTTTCTTATTCTTCTTTTCGCGATTTCCCGTCATGATCTTATTGTTTCTGTATCGTCTTAACATTTGCCCTTTTTTGTAATTGTGCTTATTTTCGTTAACGTCCTTAATTATCTTCTCTGTAGTATTTCATTGCCTTTGTTATTAGTTTTTTTTCCCTCTCGTCTTCGTAAAATTCTTGGTTATTGTCGATAATTTGTTTTCATGGTACTGATGATGTTGTTGTCGTCGTCGTTGTTACTTAGTTTGTTTGGATTTTGTTTGTTTCAGTTTTTGTTGTTGTTGTTTGTTGTCCTTCTGTTTTAGCGTTATTTTCGTCGTGCATTTTTCACTTTGCGTCTATTTGTTTGTCTGTGTTCTCCTGTATTTTCATCTCCTCAATCATTTTGAACATGTTTTTTTTTGTGTTATTGTCACTGTTGACTTTTGTTCTTTGTTTTTCTTCTGTTTCTATATTTTCAGATTTTGTTGTGCTTGTTCTTGTTATCTTTTCCCCTACATCTTGTTCGTCCTTTAGATTTTTTTAATGTTTTTCTGTTGTTGTTTTTTTGCTCGCCTTTCTGTTGGTTGTTTTGGTTCGTTATCTTGTTCTTTGTCTGCTGTTCATTTTGCTGTTGTTGCTCTTTGTTGTTAGCAGTGTCGTCTTGCATTTCTGCCTTCCTGTGGTTTTTTGTTGTTTTTGTTTTCTTTGTATGTTTGCTTCTCCGTTTTGATGATTCGCTCTCTTTCTGTTTTTGTTTTCTTTTATTTCTTTACATTTCTGTTCTATTTTTGTTATGTGTTTCTATTTATTTTGGACTGTATGTTTTGACCATGTTCTTCACATCCTCATGGTCCTAATTTTGATTTTCCTGGGCTGCTTTCTTTTTTTGATTTTAGCTTGGGATTATGATGTTATAATTACCATTTTGATTACATTCTCTCCAGCTATTCTGTTTTCTTCTTAAAGCTTCTTGTTCGTGTTTTTTTTTTTTTTTTGTCCATTGTTTTTATTTGTTGTTGTTCTTGTTTTTTGTGTTTTTTTATTTTATTAGTTTTTTTTTTATTTGCCTTGAGTTCCTCTTTAGTCGTTTTCCTTTTTCCTTTTCTGCATCTTTTTGGGGTCTTAATTACAGTGCTGCTTTTGTTTCGTGTTTGTTTTTTCAGCGAGATCGATCTTCATAACCTTCTGCCTCTTTGCATTTTTTTCCCTTCGTAACAAATGTAACTTTTGTTCTTGGTGATTCTTTGTATTCTTGGTTTCATCACGTTTTTTTAAAAAAATTTAATGTTCAATTCCTTCCGTTTTTCCTTTTCCCTTTGTGTTATTTTTTGTCTCTCCTGTTTGTTGTTATTGTAGTTGTCCTTATTCTGTTTGGGATTTTTATGTTGTTTTCTATTATTACCCTTCTCGTTTAATTTTTGTAGCTCATATTCATTCTGTACTTTTTATTTATTCTCGTCTTTGGTGTCTTTCTTGTTTATGTTGCTTTCTTTTCTTCTCCTTCTCCATCTTGTTATTTTAATTCTCCTTTTTTACTGTATGCCTTTTTTTTCATTTTTGTTTTCTTCTTCTTCTTTCCTTTTTTGTAATTTCACCTTTTTTTGTTTTTTTGTTTTTTGTTTTTGTTTTTTCGTCTTCTCAATAGTTTTTGCTCTCTGTGATTTTCTTCCAAGTCTTTTTTTTTATTCAACATTTCCGTCTGTTTCTTTGTTGTGTAGAATACTGCTTTTCTTATTCTTCCCATCTATTTTGTTGTGCAGCTTCCTCTCATTAGAAGGGTATTTTAAGCTTACATATACACTTTTCTTCACGTTTTTGTCTTTTCAGTTTCAATTTTTTTTTAAAGTTTCCATTCTATTTTCTTTTCAGTGTTATCACGCTTATTGCCACGAATGTTACGGTTGTAATCGGTTATGTTTTGTTGTATTTTCATGTTAGAGGCTTTTGATTTGTTTGTTTATGTTTGTTTTTAATCTCGTGCTCTTGTTCGTCTTTTCTGCTTTCTTTTTTTCTCTCGTCATATCATGCTTTTGTTTTTTTCTGTTTTTGTTGTTCGTTTTGCTTGTTGTTGTTTTTGTGGTGTAAATAAGTTTGTTTTCGATATTATTATTGTTGTTGTTGTTGGTGATAATTTTTCAGTCTCTTTGCTGTTTTTCTTTCTTTTTTTTTTGTTGTTGTTCTTTTTCTTCTTTTCTTCTTCTTCTCTTTTCATCCTCCTTTCTTATAATGTTTATTCTTTGTCGCCTGTTTCTTCCATGTCCCCTTCTCGTCTTTTTCTTCTTCTTCTTTTTGTCTGTTTGTTTTTGCCTTTTCGTGATGTTGTCAGTGCATTGGCCTTGTTGTCCCTGGAACACAAAAACTGTTAATGAATGTGTTTTGAAATACAAACACGCATATACACATGCGTAATATTATATCCATATATATATACACGCATACATATCCACACATACAGCCATCCATCCATACATCCACACATCCAAACATACACAGAAATACTTTTACATAACTAAATACCGAACGTATATACGTACATACATACATACATACATACATACATACATATATACATACATACATACATACATACATACATACATACATACTTACATATATACATACATGCATACATACATACATACACACACATCCATACATGCATACATACATACATACATACATACATGCATACATATATGCATACGCACATACATACATACATACATACACACATACATACACACACATTCATACATACATGCACACATACATACATATATACATACATACATACATACATACATACGTGCATACATACATACATGCATACGCACATACATACATACATATATACACACATACGTACATACGTAATACGTATGTACATACGTAGGTTTTTTTGTTTGTTTGTTTGTTTTTTTCGTCTCATTTTCTACGCCACCTTAATGGCCACAGAAGCTGCCACAGGTGTTTGTTTGTGTGTTTGTTTGTTTGTTTGATTTGATTTGTTTTGTTTTTAACAATGCAATGATGATGATAATGATGGTGGTGATGATGAGGATGAGGATGATAATCATGATGCTATGGAGTTCCATGTAGGATTGAGATTGCGTGACAGGGCTGTATTCTACGCTTACTATCATAATATATTCTGGCATCAACCGGGACCGAAGCACACAGACACCTGCGGTGCTGGTCAGAAGATTTGACCAACACCCTCAATAACGCATCAGTGAAGTGGATGAGACTCGACTAAGTGGTCCCACTCTTCCCAATGAGCCCGTAACACGCCCAACTCTGGGTAGGAGCCGGTTGGAGCTGAAAAATCCCTCAATGATATAATTTTTGAAAAGATTGATGGAGATTTGAACCCACAACCTTCCAGTCGGTAGTCCGTAGTGTTTCGTTCTCTTACATACAGAACATAAAATTACTCAAACAGCGATCGAGTCTTCAAGTCTTATTATTGTTGCTGGGAAAGCCGTTGAGGGAAGAGAGCGAGAGAGTAGTCTCCCTTTACAGAATAGTTCTGACTTGTGCACGAACAGTTGTGCAATTAGCATGCGATAATGTAACATCCCCTTTTGTTTAAAGAGAGAAAGGGCGAAACATGCGAAATGAACTGAACAACTCAACGCGACTTTCCGTTTGCAGTTCAACTTGATAATAAGTGACCGTTCATTGTTCATCTTCGGATTTACCATCGTTAATAACAAAGTGATCGTCCACTGTTCATCTTCGGATTGTCTGTCAAACGCAAATAAAATCAAATATTATTTCTTTACGATTCAGCGTCTTTCAATTGTACACGAAATCATGCATGCGTCGCGTTTTGATTTCACGGCCTGAACGGGTTGTTCGGACTGGAATCTTTGAATCGGGGCTTCTTCGACCTGGTAGACTCTTCACCGGGCTAGGTTGAGCAGGCATTACTTGCGGGTACACCTGAATTGCAGCTTGTGGAGTTCCTGGTCCATTGTCCTTGATTGGAGAAGCAGGTGGTGATGGATCATTGGTCCGCACTGTGGGCTGTGGGCTTGGCTGTGTAGCTGGAACTACTGTCTTTGAGGACACAGTGGAATGATCCCTCTCAGGTGCCTTCTTCAGGTGGATTCTGTTGCGACGGTATACAGTTCCGTTGGTCTCAACATCGTAGGATCGGTTGTGGCGTCGAACAACAGTTGCCTTCGTCCAGGTTTTCTTGCCAAGTGTAGAGGGGTCAATTCTGACTTGTTCGCCTTCTTCAAGAGATGGAAGATCCTTGGCACGTTTGTCAAAGTTCTTCTTTTGTTTTCTTTGACTGGCACGTAGTTTTATTTTTTCCGCTTCAATATTGAGCTTCGGTTTGAGGAGCTTTTCTGAGGTTGGAAGGAGAGTTCTAGTTCGCCGGTTGAAGAATCGTTGAGCCGGACTGGTTCCTGTGGATTGGCTTGGAGTGTTCCTGTAGTTCAGCAGTGCTAAGAACTGGTCTCCATCTTTGTTTTTCTTCAACATAATTTTTGCTGTTTTCACTGCTGATTCAGCCTTGCCGTTGCTCTTGCTGTTGTATGGACTGGATGTTCGGTGCTCAAAGTCGAAGTCAAGAGCAAAATTCTTGAAGTTTTCTGAGCTGAACTGAGGTCCGTTATCACTGATGACAACACATGGTGAGCCATAGCGTGCAAAGTGTGTTTTCAGTTTTTTGATGACAGTCGTCGACTTTGTGTTTTCAAGTCTGTCGAGTTCCCAGAAGTTGCTGAAATAGTCAACAGTGATCAAAAAGTCTTTGCCATCAAGTTCAAATAAGTCCACACCAATTTTCTCCCACTGTCGGGATGGCAGTTCATGAGGTTGGAGAGTTTCTTGCTGATTTGCTGCTTGATAACTTCCGCAAACTTCACAGGTGGAAATGAAGTGTTTGATGTCACCGGTCATTCCTGGCCAAAACAGACTTTCTCTGGCTCTTTTCAGACAACCATCAATGCCGGAATGAGATGAGTGGACTGCAACTTTCATTTCAGGGCATAGAGAGATTGGGATGACGACTCTTTCTCCTTTGAATATCAGTCCATCTTGAACTGACATCTCGTCACGGAAACTGAAGTAAGGGAATAGCTCAGCAGGCAGGTTTTGTTTTGTCTTCTGGCCAACCGTTCATGATGGCGGATTTGAGGAGTTGGAGAGTTTCATCCTTGTCAGTTGCTGTTTTGAGCTTGGCGATCCTTTCCGTTCTAATTGGAAGGAAAGAGATCATGTTCACATGTTCAAAGGCTTCCTGCTTGCTTGGTGTCTCAATGTAGGTACGGGACAGTGTGTCGGCTAGATGCATTTTTGTGCCTTTTTGTAGCAGATGTTGATGTCATAGCCTTGTATGCGAAGCCTCATTCCTTGCAGTCTTCTTGGGGCAGCAGAAAGAAGTTTCTGTAGAATGGCTTCCAGTGGTTTATGGTCCGAGTGAATGCGGACTGGTCGGCCAAATGTGTACTGATGGAATTTTTCCAGTGAGAATACGATTGCCAGCATTTCTTTTTCAATCTGGGCATATCTGGTCTCAGTTTCAGTGAGTGCTCGGCTAGCATATGCTACAGGGCGACCATTCTGCAAAAGAGCAGCACCAAGTCCAGTTTGACTTGCATCGCACTGGATGGTCAGTTCTTCTTGAGGATTGTAGAAGTTCAGAACCGGAGCCTCAGTCACAAGGTTTTGAACTTTTTCAAATGCTTGGTCATGAGCAGGAGTCCAGACCCACTCAGCATCCTCATGCATGAGTTGTCTGATGGGTTCAAGCACGTCAGACAGCTTTGGAAGAAATTTTGGGAGGTAGTTGACGAATCCACAAAAGCGTCGGACACTCTCAATATTTTCAGGCTTGGGCATCTTCAGAATTGCTTCCACCTTCTCTGGGTCAATCTGTAGGCCGTCACTGGTCACCAGGTGTCCCAGGAAGGAGATCTCATTCTTCCGAAGATCCGCTTTCTGCCTGTTCAGCTTCATGCCAACTGAGCGGCATTTGTCCAGAAGAGCAGTCAGATTTCTGTCATGGTCTTCATCATCTTCACCATACACAATGATGTCGTCAGATACGCCGATTACACCATCGAGTCCTTCAAGAACTTGGTCAAGGCGTTTCTGGAACAGTTCACTGCTCACAGATGTACCGAACGGAAGTCGTTTCCAGCGGTAACGTCCGTGTGGGTTTGGAATGTAGTCAGCAGACTGGATTCTTCATCCAGATGGACATGCCAGTAAGCGTTGCTGAGGTCTAGTTTTGAGAAGACCTTGGCCCCAGCAAGTCTTGGTACAATGTCCTCCATGACAGGAAGAGGGTAATGTTTTCTTTTCAGAGCCTTATTCAAAGGTCTTGGATCAATGCAGATGCGCAGCTTTCCAGACTTCTTCGTCGCTACTACCATGCGACTGCACCAGCTTGTAGGTTCATCTACTGGAGTGATGATTTCTCTTTCAGTCAGCTTGCTCAGCTCTTCTTTGATTTTCGATTTCATTGCGTGAGGGATACGACACGCAGGAGAGATGACAGGACACACAGTTTCATCCACTTTGAAGTGTGCGACTCCTGGTAGACTACCTTGTTCATCATTGAAGACATCTTCATAACTAGAGAGAAGGTCAGTATTTGCTGAGATTTTTGATACACTCAAAGTTATCATAGTGGACAGTGATGAGTCCCATGTCCTCAGATGTCTTTTTTCTGAGCAGAGGGATGAAGTCTTCTTCAACAATGATGAACTCAGTTTTGAATTTCTTTCCATTCTTTGGATTTTTCAGAGTCATTTGTGTCTTTCCTTTGGGATGAAGTACTGTGCTGTTGTACATGTACAGTTTTGTTTTACATTTTTCAAGCGCAGTATTCTTGACAAACTTCTTCGGAATCACATTGACACTCGCACCAGAGTCTATCTGAAAGACAATGGGTATGTCTCCGATGAGCATTTCAGCCTTGATGATTTTCTCATGGGCTTTGTCTCCGATTGCGAGCAAATACTCATCTTCAGAGTCAGAGTCAGATTCATGTTGTTCCCCGACCAGGTGAAGTCTTTTCTTAGTCTTCTTCATACACTTGACAGCGAAGTGATTTTTCTTTTTGCAGGTCTTGCACACCTTCCCCCATGCAGGACACAGTTCCTTCTTGAAGATATGAGACTGTCCGCAAAATTTACAAGTCTTGCCCAACTTCTGTTCATGAGATGATACAGAACAGGCTTCTGCAACAGTATCTTCAGTGGATTTCAGAGATCTCAGTTGATGAGAAGTGGCTTCAGCAGCACGACACATATCGATGCAGGATTTCAGAGTCAGATCAGCTTCCTGCAACAGTCGCTTTCTAGTAGAACTGTCTTTGATGCCCAGGACGATCCGGTCTCTCAAAAGAGTGTCTTTCAAGCAATCACAAAAATTGCAGGTTGAAGCAAGAGTGCGTAGAGCAGCAATGTAGTCTTCCACAGACTCATCAGCCTTTTGGTCACGTCTGTTGAACACGTATATTTCATATGTTTCGTTGGTCTTTCCAATGAAATGACCGTCAAATGCAGTGATAATATCATCAACAGATGGATTATCTCGAAGCTGCATTCCATTGTACACGGTCAGTCCTTCTGGCCCTAGTGTGTGGAGAAACAAAGCTCTCTTGTACGTTCTTCTTCTTCATTCAGTCTTGCAATGATGCAATAATTGTTCCACATCTGCTTGAACAATTTCCATTCATCTCCACCCTTCTTCACATTTAAAGGGGGTGGTGGGTTTACTCGTGTATTGTGGCGAGGTGGTGCATGAGCCATACTGTTCTAAAGTCTCTGTTTTGATTTGAGATCGAGCGTAACGGTAATGGTTGCACGAACGAAGCCAATGGCTGAAGAGTGACAGCTCGTCAGTCGAGTCAGAACGAAGGAAATAAAACGTAGATCGATGTGGCTACTTACGGTTTCTATACAGCAT
>JAPXFY010000015.1:64455423-64460423 GCA_030674185.1 Monoplex corrugatus
CTTTGTATCTGTCTCTCTGTCTCTCTCTTTCTCTTTCTCTCTACCTCTATCTCTTTCTGCTTTCTCCTGTGTGGTGAAGGAAGACAGAAGTACGTATACATGCAAAACGCATGCAGAGAAAATTTGTGTAAAAAGCATCATTGATCTTGTGTATTGATATTGTATTTAGTGCATGCAGCTGTGCTAGCGTCCCGGCCTATCGTTATCTGATCCACACCAGGAAACCTAGTTGAGAACTTCAGGTCTGTCTTGGAAAAGGAGTGAGAGAGGCCAATCTTTGATCGATGCTTTCTTGTGTCTTGTGTCTGAGCAGCTGTTTGATACAATATTACGTCCACTGTCCTTTTCTTTCACCTCCTTCTCTATCCTTTCCCAGTCTCTGTCTCTGTCTCTGTCTTTGTCTCTGTCTCCCTCTCTCTTTCTCTCTCTGTCTCCCTCTCTCTCTGTCTCTCTCTGTCTCCCCCTCTCTCTCTGTCTCCCTCTCTCCCTCTGTCTCTGTCTCCCCCCCTCTCTCACTCTCTCTGTCTGTTTCTTTATGTCTCTGTCTCTTTGTTTTTGTATGTGTATGTCTCTCTGTTTTTTCTCTGTTTTTCTGTCTCTATCTTTTTTCTGTTTGTCTGTCTGCCTGTCTGTCTGTTTGTCTGCCTGTCTGTCTCTCTGTCTGTCTCTGTCTCTGTCTGTCTCTGTCTCTGTCTATGTCTCTGTCTCTGTTTCTGTTTCTCTCTCTGTCTCTGTCTCTGTCTCTCTCTGTCTCTCTCTCTCTCTCTCTCTCTCTCTCTCTCTCTCTCCCTGGATCCTGTCTGTCTCATTGGTTTTTGTGTCTTTTTCTGTGTGTTTATGTCTGTCTTTTTTCTCTGTCTGTCTGTCTGTCTGTCTCTGTATCTATCTGTCTCTGTCTCCCCGTCTCTGTCTGTCTGTCTATTTCTCTGTCCGTCTGTCTGTTTCTCTCTCTCTCTATCTATCTATCTATCTTTCTCTCTCTCCCTCTCTCTCTGTCTCCCTCCCCCTCTCTTTCTCTTTCTATCACCTTCCCTTGTGCGGTAAAGGAATACATAAGTTCTTGTACGTGCAGAAAGCATGCAGAGGAATCTTTATATAAAAGCATTATTGATCAAGTGTATTGATGTTGTATTTAGTGCATGAAGCCATACTAGCGTCCCTGACCTGACCTATTGTTATCTGATCCACAACACGAGATATGGTTTAGAACTTCAGGTCTGTCTTGGATAAGGAGTGAGAGAGACTAATCTAATATCGATGCTGTCTTTTGTCTTGTGTCCCAGCAGCTGTTTCATACAACATTATGTCCACTGTCTTTTTCTTTCACCTCCTTCTCTCTCTCTCCCAGTCTCTGTCTCTGTCTTTGTCTCTGTCTCTCTCTGTCTCTCTCTGTCTCTCTCTCTCTCTGTCTCCTTCTCTCTCTCTCTCTTTCTCTCTGTCTCTCTGTCTCTCTCTGTCTCCCCCTCTCTCTCTGTCTCTCTCTCTATATATATCTCTCTCTGTTTCTTTATGTCTCTGTCTCTTTGTTTTTGTATGTATATGTCTCTCTGTTTTTTCTCTGTTTTTCTGTCTCTATCTTTTTTCTGTTTGTCTGTCTGTCTGTGATTTTATCGTGGTTCTATTTGTTTTTGTACATTGAATTTTATATCAGTTTATTCCTCTTGGGTCCCGACAAATGGTGATGTAAATATTTTTTTTTTTTAAATTTTGAATATTTTACCGGATAATCTGATTTTAGAGTTTCGTATGCCTACTTTTCGTCATTTTAATTCTGCCGTTTAGATCGGACATTTAACCTGTGAACTGTGTTAACATTTTAGCCTACTGTGTTCGCCCAACGCTACAGCTCCTAAACCTTCGTTGTTCTCTGCAAACATCATCCTCTCTTGACTGGCTCTCAATTATGGATCCGTCCGTCCTTAAACAAATTGGACTGACACTTTTTAAACACAGCAAATGCTACCTCGGTGGAGGCGTCTACCAGCGCATACGTACATTGGGGCTGTGTAGCAAGCCCCGCACTGCGCGATCCTGTCGTGGTGGACGTCTCCACCGACTTTGGCACAACCTGCCTCCTGCTGTGCCAGCCCGACGCCACTTTTCTTTTTCTGCTTCCTCGTCTCCTCCACTGCCCCTGCCTTCGACCTCGCTGCTGCTGGCTTCGTCTCCTCCTCTGCCATCTTCGCCTTCGCCTTCTGTCCTGGTGGTGCCGCCTTCGCCTTCTGTCCCGCCGGTGCTGCCTTCGTCTTCTGTCCCGCCGGCGCTGCCCTCGTCTTCTGTCCCGCCGGTGCTACCTTTGTCTTCTTCTTCTGTTCCATCGTTGCTGCCTTCGTCTTCTGCCCCGCTGGTGTCGCCTTCGTCTTTTGTCCCGTCGGTGCCGCCTTCTTCGCCACCTCGGCCGCCGCCATATGACAAACTTAAACTATGTCTTTTTAACGCTCAATCAATATGCAAAGATGGCAAAGCCGAGGTCTTTGCCGATTTTATCGCTGATGAGCACGTTGACATTGCTTTTATTACAGAGACATGGCTTAACCCCTTGGTCATGAACCTATACATGCTAGCCTCACTCCGAGTGGTTACAGGCTTGCTTCTTTCCATCGCTCATCTCGAGGTGGCGGTATCGCCATCCTCTACAACGACTCACTCCATTCCCGCCTATCTTTCTCGCAGTCTCTGCCTTTCTCCCATCCTTCTTTCGAGCACGTTGAAGTATCCTTCCAATCCACCCCTCACCCCATCACCTTCTCCTGTGTCTATCGACCTCCACCTAGCTCTGCCAACAAACTCACCACATCCACGTTTCTCTCTGACTTTGACCAACTGCTTGACCACTACTGCCTCTTACCTGGAAATCTCATCATTCTAGGTGACATCAATGTCCACTATGACAACACTCACCGTTATGACACAAGACATATCATCAACTCTCTGTCCAATCACAATATGACTCAACACATTTCTGAACCAACCCATCAAAAAGGTCACATTCTTGACTGGATCATTTCTCGTGATCACCACAATTCAGCTACTAACAACTGCTTAGTTCTTTCTACCCGTCTAACTTCAGCCCTTCCATCTGACCACTCTGCAATTCTCTGTTCTCTTGACATTTCTCCTCCTTCCCGTACCACGCGCACAGTGACTCGACGCAATCTCAAATCTATCGACCTCTCCACATTTTCATCTGATGCCTCCCGTCTCCTTTCTGAAAAGTCACATAACCTTGCCGATGAATTCTATACTACTCTCCACCATCTTCTGGACACTCATGCTCCAGCCACAACCCGTCTTTTACCTGACCGCCCCCCCTACCCCCTGGCTCACTCATGAGATTGCCTGTGCAAAACGTGCCCGCCGCAGAGCAGAGCGCCGCTGGCGCAAATCCAAACTCACTGTACACAGGCAACTTTTCCAAGCCTCTAAAACAAAAGTATCCACCCTCATTGCATCTGCAAAAACAAGCTATTTCCAAACCAAAATCCTGAATGCCTCTTCTTCAAAAGAACTCTTTACAACCATGAATCATCTCCTTGGCACACGAAAAGACTTACCTCTCCCAACAAAACATACAAATGAAGAACTCCCATCTGTATTCTCTAAGTATTTCACCACCAAAATTCAAACTCTTCGTGACAGGCTTGACAGGACACCCTGTCAACCATGCCCACCTGACCCTTCCTTCTCTGGCACACCTCTCACTACTTTTACCCCAGTCTCACAAGAAGAAATTTTCAACACAATCAGATCCATGTCGTTCAAAACCTGCGAACTGGATCCTCTTCCAGGTTCTCTCTACTCCGATTGTCTCCCTACTCTCCTCCCATTCATCACTGACATCATCAACACTTCCTTTCAAACTGGAACTGTCCCAGATTCTTTCAAGTCTGCTATTGTTCACCCTCTCCTCAAGAAACACAATTTAGACCCAAATGAACTGAAAAATTACAGGCCTATCTCTAATCTCTCTTTCTTGTCAAAACTCCTTGAAAAAGTCGTCCTCAACCAGCTGAACTCTCACCTGTCTGCCAACAATCTCCTCAATCCTTTCCAGTCAGCCTACCGCCAGTGCCATAGCACTGAAACTGCCCTACTACACATTCTCAACAATCTCCTCCTTGCAACTGATACTGGCAAAGTCTCTCTCCTCACACTCCTTGATCTGTCTGCAGCTTTCGATACCATCGACCATGGTATTCTCCTTTCTAGACTTCATCATACTTTTGGCATCTCTGACATTGCTCTCTCCTTTTTCACTTCGTATTTATCAAACAGAAAACAAACTGTTCTCATCAATGGCACTTACTCTCAACCTGCATACCTGACCTGTGGTGTTCCACAAGGATCTGTCCTTGGCCCTGTTCTTTTCACTCTTTATACCTCCCCCCTGTCCACCATCATCAACTCCCACTCTATAAAACACCACTTCTATGCTGATGACACCCAACTTCAAGATAGTGACTCACCTGATAATATACAGCGCCTGTTGACTCGCACCACTGAGTGTTACTCGGACATTAAGAACTGGATGACACACAATAGACTTCAGCTTAATGACGACAAGACAGAAGCTATCCTCATTGGCACCCGTCAGAAACATTCTCAGCTGCCTCCTCTTTCTCTCCCATTATGTAACACATCAGTCCCAATTTCTGATTCAGCTAAAAACCTTGGTGTCTGCATTGACTCTACCCTGTCCATGAACAACTTTGTTTCTCAAACTGCCAGATCTTGCTACTATCATCTCCATCGTATAAGCCTGATCAGGAAGTATCTCTCTGTCGAAACAACTGCAAAACTCGTTCTCTCCTTCATAATGTCTCGCATTGACTATTGCAATTCACTCCTGTCTGGTCTTCCTGCCTCCACCATTCACATCCTACAGCGCATTCAAAACAATGCTGTACGCCTTGTACTCAAAAAGAAAAAAGCTGACCACATATCTCCTCTCCTGGCACAACTTCACTGGCTCCCTGTATCAAAGCGCATACAGTACAAAC
>JAPXFY010000015.1:64480423-64485423 GCA_030674185.1 Monoplex corrugatus
AACCGTCTACTCAATCTACCAACCTACATAGCAACCAACCAACTAGCTAACTAATAAACCAAACTGGGAAAACACACACTCACACACAGAGATAGGCACAGACACAGGAACACAGACACTGATTGACACAGACACACACAGACACACACAGAGACACACAGACACAGACACAGACACACACAGACACAGACACAGACACACACCACACACACACACACACACACACACACACACACACACAGACACAGACACAGACACACACACACACACACACACACACACACACACACACACACACACACACACACACACACACACACACAAACGGGGGGGGGGGGGGGGTAGGGGATGGAGAGAAGTATGAAATCGTAGGAAGTTGCAAAAGAAACTTTGTGTGAATAACAAAACTTTTCTCTACAGCCAAAGGATTCATTGCAATGTATTCGGCTGTCGTCTTCCTCTTTTCAGAACTGCAAGGAAATTGCCAACGTTGTCAAAGTTGTTCCAGTGCCCTCAGACACGGGCATTGGTTATGTGGAGGCGACAGAGTGGAAAGTGAAACCAAATGATCGAAGCGCTTGCCCAGAACGCGAAATATACCAGGTTCAAATCACATATCAGACAAGGATTTCTCTTCTCCCTATTCCCGATGCTCTGTTAGGAGGTTTAGGTGCTATAAGACGATAAACGGGGTTTTCCCGATTGCTGCACGCGTGCAGCGAATGTTAAAGATCTCATAGCAACTAAGGTGTTGTCCCTGGTAAAATCATGTGAACATCTTATTTGATTGGTTTAAACACAAATACACGCATTCAGATAAAACAAAAGTGGCTCTGAAATGCGGCGATTTGGGGAGAACAGCCGAAATGTTACATAAGAAAAATGAAAGACACTCATGAACTTGAATTGTTCTCCAGTCCTGTGTGCACAGTGTTAAGGTACGAGACCGTACCCTACATATATGTGTTGCTTCTGACTGAATGATCATTTCTAGTTTCTTACGTCGATTAATTGTATATTTCATGCTTTTTCTAACTTAGAAAACACTACTAATTCAGATGTTTTTTCTTTTGTTTTTGTTTTGTTTTGTTTTGATTTTTTAGATATGGAAAATGTTACCTCTAATTCACTAATTTGAAAAAAGAAAAAAGAAAAGAAAAGAAAAAAAGAAAAAAAATGAAAATAAAAGAACAACTGAATCATAATTTTAACAATAACCTTAGTTTAGCAGCCCAGACCCGATGCTCAAAACATTTTGCATTCTTGTTTCTCACATGTTTCTCACATGTGCGGTTTGATGGGTCTATTGCAGAAACCGGCCAGATTATTGTTGCTGGTGGTGGTAGTAGTGTTTCCTTTAAGCGCCCGTAAACTGTATTGGATTATACAAGGAGAGTTTTACAATGTCACTTTAAACCCAATTCCCTAAATCGACTCTTGACACCCCTACCGTGTGTTTCTCTTGGTGGTAGCAAAAACTGTGCGTTGAAAAAGGGCATAATACCTGGTTGATGGCGACATCAATAGTTATGACCCTTTTCCAGTTTCATGTCCATGGGCGACTGGACGCACAGAAAGTGCCGTTTTACTCACATATCTTATCTGTCTCTTCTAAACTTCTCAAAAAGTTCCAATTTATTCGGAGTTATCCTGTTCTGTACAACTGACATATCAGGACTGTTGTCCGATTTGGTGTTTCTGCGCTTAGTTAATATGAGATACAAAACCCATTCGCTAAACGGGATCCTAGGACCTGGCCAGCTCATGGGTTTATATGCAGGCTTTCGGCTTGGGCTATGATCATTTTTCTCCATCACATGGCACCGGATAAATTATTGCATATGGGATTCACTCCTAGCGCAGAGACGCCATCTTGAACTGAAACTGTCCTCAACTGAAACTTTTGTGAAAGTGTTTCTCTCTTGCCCGCTGTCTGTGTTTGACAAAAGCCAGTTGGTCCAGAAGTTTATGTGTCCTCATTCTGTATCCATGCCCTTCTGGTTCTTTCTAGTCCTTTCATTCGATTCGTTAGAGCAAAGCCTGTGGCCGCAATGTTGGTCGAACCAGAACAATAAAAAAAACAAAGTGAAATGAAAGAGGGAAAAGATGGTAAAAGGTAGGCAATTAAGGAGGAAAACGGACAAGAAAAATAAATACCAAAGATGAAAAATATGAAGACTTAAAAAGCCCTGAGAGATAAGACGGCAAAATATGTAGATTAATATTCTGATAGCCATATGAGGACCTGGACCCTAAAACATCCCGTGATAAGATAGTTTTGTTGCTGTGACAGCTTCATCATCATCATCTACAGGTGCCCTGCCGCGTGGCGTTGGCGACCATGGACTTCCAACCATCTCTATCTCTCGTTGCCCTTAGCATCTCCCCCACCCTCCTCATCCCCAGCCACTCTACAAGTCCGTCCAGCATTCTCTCCCTGGGTCTACCTGGTGCTCTCTTTCCCTCCAGCTTTCCCGTTGTGACCACGTGCTCCAAATCCCCCTTCCTCATAAAATGGCCTATAAATGTTGCTTGTCTTTTCCTAATCTTCCTTATGAGTGATCCACTTGTGTCTGCCTCCATCAAGACTGTCTCGTTTGTTTTCTTTGCTGTCCATGGAACTCTCAACATTCTTCTTAGAAACCACATCTCGGCTGCCTCAATCTTGCTGTGACAGCTTATTATATTAATTATATCACACATACGTCAGAATTGTCAGACAATACACATGTTTACTGTTATGTAGCTATATCTGCCTGCTTCCCTCTATGTGACTGACTCTCTCTTTGTTCTGTACATTTGGTCTTAGATGGACAGGTAGACAATCAACAGCTAAATTCAAACAAAATATGGTTCTCGGTCAGTATATTCTACTTTCAGAAAACAGTCATGATTTTGTCATTATCGATTTCTCCCTTCCTCTCTCTCTCTCTCTCTCTCTCTCTCTCTCTCCTCTCTCTCTCTCTCTCTCTCTCTCTCTCTCTCTCTCTCTCTCTCTCTGTCTGTCTGTCTGTCTTTGTCTCTCTCTCTCTCTCTCTCTCTCTTTCTGTCTCTGTCTCTTTCTCTGTCTGTCTGTCGATCTGTTTGTCTGTCGATCTGTCTGTCTGTCTGTCTGTCTCTCTTTCTCTCCCTCCTTTTCTCTCTCTCCTTCATTTTCCCACTGCCTCACTCTATGTCTCTCTGCCTCTGTCTCTGTTTGCCTGTCTGTCTGTTTGCCTGTCTGCCTGCCTGTCTGCCTGTCCACATGTCTGTCTGTCTGTCAGTCTATCTGTATGTCTCTCTGTCTCTGTCTGCCTGTCTGTCTGTCTGTCTGTCTGTCTCTC
This sequence comes from Monoplex corrugatus, assembly GCA_030674185.1. Lineage (NCBI taxonomy): Eukaryota > Metazoa > Mollusca > Gastropoda > Littorinimorpha > Ranellidae > Monoplex > Monoplex corrugatus. The sequence goes on from JAPXFY010000015.1 coordinate 64,483,747, forward strand.
CCTCCCATCTCTCTCTGTCTCTGCTGTCGGCCTGTCTTTCTGTCTGTCTGTCTCTCTTTCTCTCTCTCCCCTCTCTCTCTCTCTCTCTCTGTGCCTCTGTCTGTCTTTCTGTGTGTCTGTCTGTCTGTCTGTCTCTCTCTGTGTATGTCTCCCCCCTCTCTCTCTCTCTCTCTTTTCGTCATGCTCCCACTGCCTCACTCTATGTCTCTCTGCATCTGTCTCAATCTGTCTGTCTTCTTGCCTGTCTGTCTGTTTGCCTGCCTGTCTGTCTGCCTGTTTATCTGTCTCTCTGTCTGTTTGTCTGTCTGTCTCTCTGTCTTAGTCTCTCTCTCTCTCTCGCTCTCTCGCTCTCTCTCTCTCTCTCGCTCTCTCTCATTCTCTCTGTCTCCTCCCTCCCTTTCTCACTCTCTCTATGTCTCTGCCTGCCTCTCTCTCTTTCTTTCTATCTCTCTCTTAACCAAGTTAATCTGAACGCCTTTTGGTCTCAGTAACACTTCACAAAGGAACAGATCAGAGAAAGAAGACAAGAATCGATTGTCTTCTCTTGGATAACCAGATAGATTAAAACCGTAAGCTTCTTTCAAAGGGCAACTACATCTGTGTAGTTGGGATGGTGTTAGAGGGATACAGGAGAACAGGATCGATCGGTGATGAGCTGTAGAAATCAGGACATGTGTCTGCCAGTGGTTCAGGGAGGTGAAGGCCGGTGGTAACCCTCATAGTGTAACTGTCTGCTGGGTTGATGACTGTGAGTATGTAGAGGAGAAGGCTTCTGGTCTTTCAGGGACGGAATTCCTTTTTCCCTTTTTTCATAATGATCTTCAACCGCAAATGTGTTGCACATATACCGGATCATGCTTATTTGTTTGTTTGCTTATATATATATATTTATTTATTTATTTATTTATCTATTTATTTATTCATCCGTCTGTCTAGTTATTTATCTTTTTTTTTTATCGATTTGATTGTTTATTTAGTCACATCTACTACTTGAATTCTTTCTTTTTTTAAAAATACAGTGTGATTGTATCCTCTTTTGATAGTGAAAATTGTTTGAAATTCTAGTGTTTACTTCCTGAAATATGGGTTATGAAGATGGTACTCCTTTGAATTATCTTAAAGTAATTAACGATTTCTGTAACATCTTTTCTGTATCAACCAAGGTTCATTCTTCATAGAATGTTGCACACTTGTCAATCACGAATGTGCAGCTTTATGTTTGTCTGTCTGTCTGTCTGTCTGTCTGTCTGTCTGTTAGTCTCTCTCTCCTCTCTCTCTCTCTCATTCTCTGTCTCTCTCTCTCCCTCCCTCTCTCTCTCTCATTCTGAAACCAGTTAATTTGAAAGCCCTTTAGTCTCAGTAACACTCCACAAAAGAACAAATCTGACAAAGAAGACAAGAATCGATTTTCTTCTCTGGGATAACCGGATGGATTAGAACCGTAAGCTTCTTTCAAAGGGCAACAACATCTGTGTAGTTGGGATGGTGTTAGACGGATAAAGGAGAACAGGATCGATCGGTGACGAGCTGTAGGAATCAGGACATGTGTCTGCCAGTGGTTCAGGGAGGTGAAGGTCGGTGGTAACTCTCATAGTGTAACTGTCTGCTGGGTTGATGACTGTGAGTATGTAGTGGAGAAGAGTCTGGACATTTAAAGATGGAATTCCTGTTTCCTTT
>JAPXFY010000015.1:64502923-64517923 GCA_030674185.1 Monoplex corrugatus
TCCGCTGGTTCTTCTTCCCTTGAATTAGCAACTCTTTAACACTTCATGTGAATATGCTCTGCGTGCACCTGTTGTCACGACCTTACTCTGTAGAAACCCATGTCTTCTGAGGTAGAGTATTGATGCCTTGGTTTAATGAAGTTGCCTTCAGAATATTCTTTGTTGTCTTTTTTTTCTTGGTCACTGTAACTTTGCTTCAGCTCTCTATACAAAAACATCATTGGGGCACGCTGTGTTTTTATGCGACTACGTATCTGTCCAAGGAAGATGGCATTTTATGATGTGCAGATGTTGCGTGTGTTATGTGTGTGTGTGTGTGTGTGTGTGTGTGTGTGTGTGTGTGGTGTGTGTGTGTGTGTGTGTGTGTGTGTGTGTGTATGTGTGTGTGTGTGTGTGTGTGTGTGTGTGTGATAGTGTATGTGTCTGTGTGTGTGAGAGAGAGAGAGAGAGAAGGAGAGAGAGAGGAGACAGAGAGACAGACAGAGAGACAGGAGACAGAGAAGAGAGAGAGAGTGTGCGTGCGTGCTGTGTGTGTTGTGTGTGTGTGTGTGTGTGTGTGTGTGTGTGTGTGTGTGTGTTAGTGTATGTGTGTGTGTGTGTGTGATGGTGTAGTGTGATGTGTGTGTGTGTGTGAGTGAGAGAGAGAGAGAGAGAGTGAGAGAGAGAGAGAGACAGACAGAGAGACAGACAGACAGAGAGTGTGCAGGCGTGCTGTGTGTGTGTGTGTGTGTGTGTGTGTGTGTGTGTGTGTGTGGTGTGTGTGTGTGTGTGTGTGTGTGTGTGTGTGTGGTGATAGTGCATGTGTGTGTGTGTGTGTGTGGAGAGAGAGAGAGAGAGAGAGAGAGAGAGAGAGAGAGACAGACAGACAAAAACAGAGAGTGTGCGAGCGTGTTGTGTGTGTGTGTGTGTGTGTGTGTGTGTGTGTGTGTGTGTGTGTGTGTGTGTGTGTGTGTTGTGTGTGTGTGTGTATGTGTGTGTGTGTGTGTGTGTGTGTGATGTGTTTGTCTTCTGTGTCTGTCTCTCTCTCTCTCTCTCTTTCTCTTTGTCTGTTTTGATTCAGATACATTTATATCAACACGTCATTTTTTCTAAATGTTATCAATCAACGTACTAGTTAAATGCTCATCCATGAAACTCTTTTTCGCGCCACAATCCACGTTGTGTTGCTATTAATTATAACTACACCTGTTCAGCTTTGTCAAGATTGACCGACTTGTTTCTGTAGTCATTCTTCCCAGTGAAAAAAATTTTTTTCATTTCTGGTAGGTGCCTCGTTGGCTACAGACAGCAGACTTACGTGTTTCTGCCAGACACTTGGAAAAGGGACATGTGGGGTACACTCAGTCAGCATCTAGCGTCTCTCTGGACCAAGTCATTGTGTAAGTGTCATTGTACGCCTGGAAACACAATAGCATTCAAGTTGGGTTCTGAAAGTGAATGATTGAAGTTTAGGACACGTCGAGCAAACAGTTGAGTGAGTGTTGGTCGAGTGTGGGTAGTGTAGATTAGAGAGAGAGAGAGAGAGAGAGAGAGAGAGAGAAGAGAGAAGGGAGAGAGATAAGAGACAGTCAGAAGACAGACAGACAGAGAGCTAAAGAGAAGAGAGAGGAAGAGGTATCAGTGCAGCTTGCAGGTGTGAGTAGGAGTGGATTTGTGTGTATGTGTGATGTGCTGTGTTTGTGTTGTGTGTATGTGTGTGTGTGTGTGTGTGTGTGTGCATGTGTGTGTGTAAGAACGAGACAGAGACAGAGACATAGACAGATGCAACAGAGGAGAGAGAGAGGGAGAGAGAGAGAGAGAGAGAGAGAGAGAGAGAGAGAGAGAGAGAGAGAGAGAGAGAGAAAGGAGGAGGAGAGAGAGAGAGAGAGAGAGAGAGAGAGAGAGGAGAGAGAGAGAGAGAGATACTGAATTTAGTCAGAAATGCAAACAGAAAACACTAAACACAAATATGAAATTTAAACGCGTGTTTAATAAAACAAATGAGGAGCGAAGTTTCGGTCGACTAGCCTTTGCCAAGTGTAAGAAGACAACGAAGAATGAACTGCTAAACACTAAGCACACACACACACACACACACACTACACACACACACACACACACACACACACACACACACACACACACATACACACACACACACACACACACACACACAGAACAACACAGCAACACATCCAACACCATCACACAACACGAATGAAACAATACACAAACCTAAAGCTGCGTTTATGATTGATGTATTGTAATTGTTTTAGACGATGTTAGCTGTTTGTTGTTTTGTTTTTTTTGTTTTTTTTTTGTTTGTTTGTTTGTTTGTTTTAATTTCTGAAAATGTTGTTCATGCATTGGAAAAAAAAGAAGAAGCATGCAATATTTTTACTATAATGATGTTCTTTCTCTAATGCTTTTAGTATTGCGATTGAGAGGGTAGAGTTGGTTGGTAGTTTTAAGTCTCAACAGTATTGGTAGTATTAATAGTAACAGTACCATCAGCTTTAAACAGACGCAATAATAGTTGGGACCGTAAACAGTAGCAGTGGTACTAGTGTTGGTAGTAGACGCACACATAGAGTAGTAGTTACAAATAAATGGTTGCTGCTGGACCAATAAATGTGAGGAAGTGGTCAGTGAAACGAACCATTGAGTGGGAAGTTGTAGATTTAAGCTCTGATCGGTCCAAAAATAGTTACTGTAGTTATCTTCGCTCTTGGCCGCTCTGGCCAAAAGTGGAGAATCATATGGGCTCATTGGGAAGACTGGGACTAATATTTGCGTTTCATCCACTTACAGATGAGTCATGAAGGGGACCGCTTAAATCTCTTGATCAACACAACGTGGGCTTTTCTATACGATTTCTTGACCTACACAACACACCTGTTTCATTAGTTGTTTTTTTTTACCAACACATAACAGCTATTCTATGAATTCCTTGACTAGCACGCCGCATTGTTCCATTCCGTCCTTGATCAAACACCACATCTATTCTATTCAATTTCTTGATCAACACACCACATCTATTCCATCAATGTCTTATCAAACACCACACATCATCAATTTCTTGATAACACACCTCATCTGTTTTATCAACACACTACATCTGTTTATCAATTCCTTGATCAACACACCAATCTGTTCTATCAATTTTTGATCAACACCCTATCTGTTCTACCAATTTCTTGACAAGCACATCACATCTGTTCTATCAATTTCTTGACCAATACACCACATCTGTTCTATCAATTTCTTGACAACACACCACATCTGTTCTATCAATTTCTTGACCAACACACCACATCTGTTCTGTCAATTTCTTGAGCAACACAACACATTCGTCTATCAGTTTCTTGATCAACACACCACGTCTGTTCTATCAATTTCTTGATCAACACACCACATATGTTCTATCAACTTCTTGATCAACACACCACATCTATAGCATCAATTTCTTGATCAACACACCACATATGTTCTATCAATTCCTTGATCAACACACCCCATCTGTTCTATCAGTTTCTTGATCAACACATCACATCAGTTCTATCAATTTCTTGATCAACACACCACATCTGTTCTATCAATTTCTTGGTGAACACATCACATCTGTTCTATTACTTTCTTAATCATCACATCACATCTGTTCTATCAATTTCTTAACCAACACACAACATCTGTTCTACCAATTTCTTAACCAATACACCACATCTGTTCTATCAATTTCTTGATCAACACACCACATCTGTTCTATCAATCTCTTGGTGAACATATCACATCTGTTCTATCAATTTCTTGATCAACACACCACATCTGTTCTATCAATCTCTTGGTGAACATATCACATCTGTTCTATCAATTTCTTGGTGAACATATCACATCTGTTCTATTACTTTCTTAATCATCACATCACATCTGATTCGTCAATTTCTTAACCAACACACAACATCTGTTCTACCAATTTCTTAACCAATACACCACATCTGTTCTATCGATTTCTTAACCAATACACCACATCTGTTCTACCAATTTCTTGATCAACACACCACATCTGTTCTATCAATTTCTTGAGCAACACACAACATCTGTTCTATCGATTTCTTAACCAATACACCACATCTCTTCTATCAAATTCTCAAGCAACACACCACATCTGTTCCATCATATTCTTTATCAACGCGCCACATCTGTTCTATCAATTCCTTGATCAACACACAGCATATGTTCTATCGATTTCTTAACCAATACACCACATCTGTTCTATCAATTCCTTGAGCAACACACCACATCTGTTCTATCAATTCCTTGAGCAACACACCACATCTGTTCAACCAATTTCTTGATCAGCACACCTCATCTCTTCTATGCGATTTTTAACCAACATATCATATCTGTTCTATCAAGTTCTTGATCAGTACACTACATTAATTTTATCATTTTCTTGATTTATGCACCAGAGCTATTCTGTCAATCTCTTCAGTAATACACCAGAGTTGTTGTATCAAATTCTTGACCAGCACCATTCCTGTTCCAACTCTTGAACCTGGTAGACAGCAAAGTATATTGCGAAAATAAAAAGTGGAGTACAGCAATATACACAATCACAGTCTGAAATGGGACTCTACAACATTATCAGCATCTCCACCAGTCTCATCATCACAGAATTGTGAAAAAAAATAATATCCCTGTTTCTGTGTGACTTGTTTATGTCCTTTTCTCATGATGGCCTCAGTTTTGGTGGGTTTGGAGGTGTCCTGGAAAGTCTAAATGATCGGCATGTGGATAATGACATAGATGAGAGAAGGCAGTCTAATGTCTGCATGTCTGTTAAGAGAAATGTTTAAGAGATTCAATGATTTAATATATCAAGCCTTTCGACCCATTCACAAACAGATAAGAGTATGGGGGGGGGGGGGGGAGGGGCAGATACTGACATATAAGCGGTGCAAAAAGTGGGAGAGAAAAACAAAAGATTGCGGCTGTCACTGATAATACTGTTGTTATTGTTATTGTTCTTTTGACAGGGGGAATAACTGTACGAGGGGATAACGTAAAATATCAAAGGAGATAACTGATGATTACAATTACGTATTCTCAACACATAACACACACACGAAAAACATAAACAAAAATCAAATAAAGAAAACCCCACCTCCACACACACAGGCATGCACATAGAGAGACACAGAGAGAGAGAGAGACAGAGAGAGAGACAGAGACAGAGAGACAGAGAGACAGAGACAGACAGACAAACAGACAGGCAGGCAGACAGACAGATAGGCAGACAGACAGACAGGCAGACAGACAGATAGGCAGACAGGCAGACAGACAGACAGACAGACAATAGACAGATAGAGAGAGAATGACAGAGATAGAAACAGAGAGACAGAGAGAGACAGACAGGCTGACAGACAGACAGATAGACCGCAGACAGACAGCAGACAGACAGCAGACAGACAGACAGACAGACAGAAACAGACAAACAGACACACAGAGAGAGAGACAGACAAACAGATAGATAGATAGACAGACAGACAGACAGACGAACAGACATATTTAGTGATAGTTATATCCCAGCGATAAAGGCAATGTTACAATACACAAGTGGTCAAATTTTCATGTTTCCCATTGTTTAAATCTACTGAAGGAGAGAGACAGTGAGACAGGAATATCCAGACATAGAAAGAAAACAGAAGTATCCATGTTTGAAATTACAACATTAATTTGTTTAAATGCGCGTGTAAGTTAACAATGTATCATCACTTTATGGCAACATTTTCCAAATTTGAAACGGGCATATTTATGCTCAGTTCTAGACCTTTGGTTTGTTTATCTGCTTTTGGTTGTTGTTGTTGTTTTGTCCATTTGTTTAATTCTTTTTTTTTCTTTGCTTGTTTCATTTAATATAAACCAGTAGCACCTTTGATACTACTTCTTTATCTAGGCATTCACCCATTTTTTTTTCCTGTTTTGTGTCCTCCTCTTTCTCCTGCCCTACTCTACATTCTTCCTTATCTTATTCTTCACCCTCTTTATCATCTTCTCTTGCATCTTGTATTTCTATTTTGGTCATTCACTCCAACACTTTGGGCAGTGCAGCGTCTGGAGAGAGTGCATCAATCAAAACAAGCACAGTAAGTGAAATGGAAGTTATCACCTTGTGTTGTGTGTGTATGTGTATGTGTGTGTGTGTGTATGTGTGTGTGTGTGTGTGTGTGTGTGTGTGTGTGTGTGCGTGTATGTGTGTGTGTGCGTGTGTGTGCGTGTGTGTGTGTGTGTGTGTTTGTATATGTATGTGCGTGTGTGTGTGTGTGTGTGTGTGTGTTGTGTGTGTGTGTGTGTGTGTGTGTGTGTGTGTGTGTGTGTGTGAGAGACAGAGAGATAGACAGAGACAGAGTGTGTGTGAAACAGAGACAGACTGAGACAGACAGACAGACAGACAGAGACAGAGAGACACAGAGAGACAGAGACAGGGATCTACAGATAAAGAAATAAATCTGAATGATCCATGTCTTCTATTACCACATTTATTTGTTCAAACGCATGTGTTAGGAAGAATAATTTCATTTTATCACTTTATGACATCATTTTCCAAAACTGAAATGTACAAATTCATTCTCAGGTCCGGTTCATTTTGGTTTGTTTGTTTACTTCTTTTGTTTGTTTGTTTATTTCCTTTGATCTAAGTCAATAGGAGTTTAAAATTTCTTTTTTTTTCATCATCTCATTTACCCACTTCTTCGTCTGGTTTTGTCTCCTTCTATTCCCCCTTCTCTTCACCAGAGTCTTCCTTATCTTCTTTTTCACCCTCTTTACAGTCTTCTCTTGCATCGTGTGTTTCTATTCTGGTCACTGGTTCCAACACTTTGAGCAGGGCGGGCACCTGAAGAGAGACAGAGTGCTTCATTTACATTAAGGACAGAAAGGGCACTGGAAGATACCATGTAGTGTTTTCTTTTTTTGTTGTTGTTTTGTTTGCAGGACATCATCAACATCTACTCACAGAGGTTCTGCCACGATGTCAGTGGTCATTCTGAGGTGTGACAACAAATCAGAGGAGATGTCTGAGTGTTTGCAAAAAGGACTGTCACACATTTGTCCTCCCCTTTGCTGAGCATCCTACTGTGTATCAAGGACGCTTATCACGTGCACTACGACCCACTGATTTCTTTTATCGTGTCTCGAGTACGAGTGGCTCTTTTTCTGTCTTGGTATCGTCCCTGCGTTTCAGTGTCGTCCATTAGTTTAGTTGTGCTTTCTTGGAGGTTCTGTTTTATATCCATGTGTGTGTGTGTGTGTGTGTGTGTGTGTGTGTGTGTGTGTGTGTGTGTGTGTGTGTGTGTGTGTGTGTGTGTGTGTGTGAGTGTGTGTGTGTGTGCATGTGAGAGACAGAGAGACAGACAGAGACAGACAGACAGACAGAGACAGAGATGGGGACAGAGAGACAGAGGCAGAGATCTACATATAAAGAAAGAAATCTGAATGATCTGTGTCTTAAATTACCACATTTATTTGTTCAAACGCATGTGTTAGGAAGAATAATTTCATTTCATCACTTTATGACACCATTTTTCCAAAACTGAAATGCACAAATTCATTCTCAGGTCTGGTTCATTTTGGTTTGTTTGTTTACTTCTTTTGTTTGTTTGTTTATTTCCTTTGATCTAAGTCAATAGGAGTTTAAAATTCCTTTTTTTTTTTTTTCATCTTTACATTTACCCACTTCTTCGTCTGGTTTTGCCTCCTTCTATCCCCCCTTCTGTTCACCACAGTCTTCCTTATCTTCTTTTCCGCCCTCTTTACAGTCTTCTCTTGCATCGTTTTTTTCTATTCTGGTCACTAGTTCCAACACTTTGAGCAGCGCAAGCACCTGAAGAGAGACAGAGTGCTTCATTTGTATTAAGGACAGAAAGGGCACTAGAAGATACCATGTAGTGTTTTCTTTTTTTTTCTGTTTGCAGGACATCATCAACATCTACTCACAGAGGTTCTGCCGCGATGTCAGTGGTCATTCTGAGGTGTGACAACAAATCAGAGGAGATGTCTGAGAGTCTGCAAAAAGGACTGTCACACATTTGTCCTCCCCTTTGCTGAGCATGCTACTGTGTATCAAGGACGCTTATCACGTGCACTACGACCCACTGATTTATTTTCTCGTGTCTTGAGTACGAGTGGCTCTTTTTCTGTCTTGGTATCGTCCCTGCGTTTCAGTGTCGTCCATTAGTTTAGTTGTGCTTTCTTGGAGGTTCTGTTTTATATCCATGTATGTGTGTGTGTGTGTGTGTGTGTGTGTGTGTGTGTGTGTGTGTGTGTGTGTGTGTGTGTGAGTGTGTGTGTATGTGTGTGTGTGTGTGTGTATGTGTGTGTGTGTGTGTGTGTATGTGTGTGTGTGTGTGTGTGCGTGCGTGCGTCTGTGTTTTCTGGTTTGTGAAAAACAACAACAACAACACACACACACACACACACACACACACACACACACACACACACACACACACACACACACACACACACACACACACACACACACTCACATATAGAATTAGAATGCGTGTTTGATATTAGGAGGCATGCAGAAGAAGTTTTGTTTTATAATATTAGATACGTATTACATTTTGCTAAAACAAAATGTCTGTTTGTTCATAGTTAATTGAACGCTTGCTGTCATTTGATTCATATTTCTTTTTCTTCTTCTTCTTCGTTGTCTTCTTCTTTGTCTTCTTCTTCTTTTAATTCTTCTTCTTCTTCTTCTTCTAATTCATCATTATCTGCAACAGCAGCAGCATCACCACTACCACTACCACTACAACCACAACCACCACCACCACCACCACCACCATCATCATCATCACCATTGTAATCATAATGATCACTATTATGATCATCATCATCAACTTCTTCTATTTCTCTTTCTTTCTTTCTTTTTACTTTCTTGTTGTTGCTTTTTTTTTTCTTCTTGTCCTTTTCGGTTTGTTTCTTTCTTTTTCTTGTTCATAACTATCATCTTGATTAGATTGCTATTTCTGCTATTATTCCTATTACTGTCGGAAATAACGAGTGTCCGGAAGGAGAAGTAATGTTAGTGACACAGGCAAGGGAGGGGAACCAGTATTATTATTCTGTGATTTTCTCATTTGATAACGTGTTCACCGTCCGCTTATAGAAACTTCCCCCCATACCAGTGGTCCTTTCTGGGTCTGACAACAAGTGAAATGGAATGCCCAAGGATCCACTTGTAGGGCCGTCACTAATTCGTCCTCCCTTTGGCGACCGTCCTACTGTGCATCAAGTACATTTATCACGTGCACCACCACCACCACTTTCTTTATTGTGTCTGAGTACTTGGAGCTTTGGGCTTTTCTTCTTCCCTTTATCTCTGTTAGGCTCCTTACAGACCCTTCTCTCTCTCTCTCTCTCTCTCTCTCTCTCTCTCTCTCTCTGTCTGTTTGTGTGTGTGTGTGTGTGTGTGTGTGTGTGTAGTGTGTGTGTGTGTGTGTGTGTGTGGTGTGTGTGAGTGCATGTGTTTGAGAGAGAGAGAGAGAGAGAGAGAGAGAGAGAGAAGAGAGAGAAGAGAGAGACGAAGAGACAGAGACAGAGACAAAAACAGAGACAGTTACAGAGAGACAGATACAGATACAGAAAGAAATATGAGGGATCCATGTCTTAGATTACAACCTTCATTTGTTGAAAGGCATGTGCAGAGTAAATTCACTTTATAACAACATCTACCAAAATTGAAATGTTCAACTTCATTATCAGGTCTATTTTATTTTTGTTCTTGTTCTTATTCTTCTTGTTCTTGTACTTGTTCTTTTTCTTTTTCTTCTTCTTTTATTTATATATTTTCCATCTAGTGGTGTTTTTTTCTGTTTGTTCATAGTTAATCGAACGCTTGCTTTCACTTTGATTCAGATTTCTTTTTCTTCTTCTTTTTTTTCTTCTTCTTCTTCTTCTTCTTTTCTTCTTCTTCTTCTTCTTCTTTCTTCTTCTTCTTCTTCTTCTTCTTCTTCTTCTTCTTTTCTTCTTCTTCTTCTTCTTCTTCTTCTTCTTCTTCTTCTTCTTCTTCTTCTTCTTCTTCTTCTTCTTCTTCTTCTTCTTCTTCTTCTTCTTCTTTTTATTTTTCAAATTCTTTTTCGTTGTCTGTTTTTTGTTCTTCTTCTTCGTGTTTGTCTTTTCCTTCTTCTTCTTCTACTTCTTCTTCTTCTACTTCTTCTTCTTCCAATTTATCATCATCATCATCATCATCATCAGCATCAGCAGCAGCAGCAGCAGCAGCAGCAGCAACAGCAGCAGGATCAACACCACTACTATCACCAAACCGTCAGAAACACAATCATCATCATCATCAATATCATCATCATCATTATCATCATCGTTGTTGTCATCTCTGTAATGATGACAGGTATCTCCATTATCATTATCATCATCAATTTCTTCTTTTTCCTTTTTTTCTGTATTTATTTTATTTTACTTTCTTGTTCTGCTTTTCTTCTTGTCTTATTTTCCTATCTTTTACTCTTCTCTATCATCTTGATAAGATTGCTATTTCTGCTATCATTCCTACTACTATCTGAGCTAACGAATGTCCAGAAGGAGAAGTGATGTTATTGACGTTCCGCTTATAGAAACTTCACCCGATACCAGTGGTCATTTTTGGGTCTGACATCAAGTGAAATGGAATGCCCAAGGATCCACTTGTAGGGCCGTCACTAATTCGTCCTCCCTTTGGCGACCGTCCTATTGTGCATCAAGTACATTTATCACTTGCACTACCACCAACACTTTCTTTATCGTGTCTGAGTACTTGGAGCTTTGGGCTTTTCTTCTTCACTTTGTCTCTGTTAGGCTCTTTACATACCCTTCTCTCTCTGTCTTTTTGTCTCTATTTCTCTGTCTCTGTCTCTCTCTCTATATATATTCTCTCTGTCTCTGTCTTTCTGTCTTTCTCTCTCTGTGTCTCTCTCTCTCCCAATCTCTCTCTCTCTCTCTCTCTCTCTCTCTCTCTCTCTCTCTGTCTGTCTGTTTTGTTTTGTGTGTGTGTGTGTGTGTGTGTGTGTGTGTGTGTGTGTGTGTGTGTGTGTGTGTGTGTGTGTGTGTGTGTGTGTGTGATATGTTTGTTGAGCGTGTGTTTATATATTTTTTTGTTTTTTGAACATATACATCTATAGCAGCATAAATGTAGGTTTATGCCTCAAGAAGTAATACTATTTCATAAGAATATATACATATTTATATATATATATATATATATATATATATATATATATATATATATATTTATATGAGCCAGGGTCAAAAGGTGCTTTGAGGTCACTTTCCTAGTTCATATCACAGCAGCTAATTTTGTTGCCTTTGCACAGCTGGAACAGTCCTAGATTTTGAGCTTAAAATGTCAAATCAAATTGCAGACATGCTTTCATGAAGGTTGAACAAATCATTCATTCGCCAGTCAAGTTTATATTTACACTTTCACTCAAATGTCTGCCTTCCTTTTACAGACAGGTGTAGTAGGCTGAAAATAAAGTTTGGTGTTAAACCAATGGTTGTACCTATGTATGTATTTTTTAGTTTCCTATCAAGGTTACTCACTAGTTTATAATTTCATTTGGCTTTTTGGCCTAATTTTTCATATATTCTGAAATATTAAAGTGTAAATATAAGGTTTCTTTTGTGACACTTTCTTGTCACTAGCCTACAGTGCTTTGATCAATCACAGTGGAAAACATTATTAAAAACTGCAATGAAACAGGACTTTTCAAATTTTATGCATACAACTGTCTGAATAGAACTCATAAGCATTGGAATCAAATGGATACTTTGAAAACTATTTGAGGTTTTTAGCGTTCGAGTGACACCTGTCATGGATGAAACTGTGCCTATAAAGTATGAGCTACTGCCTCTGGAAAATCCAAATGATTTGGTCAACCACCATGGAAATTCATGTCTGCTGTTTGATTTGACATTTAACGCTCAATATCTAGGACTGTTCCAGCTGTTCAAAGGCAAGAAAATTAGTTGCAGTGATTTAAACTAGGAAAGTCACCACAAAGCACCTTTTGACCTGGCTCTCTCTCTCTCTCTCTCTCTCTCTCTCTCTCTCACACACACACACACACACACACACACACACACACATGTATTATATATATATATATATATATATATAATATAATATATATATATATGTATATATATATATCATTATTAATTCTACAGACAACCACCCACAAGAACAACTCTGTCATGCTTCCATTGCATTTACACCTCTTCAATCTTGTCAAGATTAACAAATTTGTTGCTGTATTCATTCTTCCAACTGAAATAGAAATCAGTTTCTGGTAGATGCCTCATTGGCTACAGACAGCAGACTTAATCGTGTTTCTGCCAGACACTTGGATAAGACCTGTGGTCCATTGTGTGTACATTCAGTCTGCATCTAGCATCTCTCTGGACCAAGTCAATGTGTAAGTGTCATTGCACGCCAGTGAAACAGAATAACATTCAAGTCAATTCTGAATATGAATGATTGGGTCTGAGACAGATAGAGCAAACACTGTAAACCGGTGTCTGGTCAAATTTATGTTTCATGTCACTTAAATATACTAAAGGAGAGAGAGAGAGAGAGAGAGAGAGAGAGAGAGAGAGAGAGATAGACAGACAGACAGACAGACATACAGACAGAGACAGAAACAGAGACAGAGACAGACAGAGACATACAGAAAGAGACAGAGAGACACAGAGAGAGTGACAAACAGACGAATAGACACATATCCAGACATAGGTAAAAAAATGAATGTATCCATATCTTAAATTACAATATTAATTTGTTCAAATGCACCTATCATCATCATCAGGTGCCCTGTCACGTGGCGTAGGCGATCATAGACCTCCATCTGTCACTATCTCTCGTTGCCCCTAGCATATCTCCCACCCTCCTCGTCCCCAGCCACTCTGCAAGTCCGTCCAGCATTTTCTCCCTGGGTCTACCTGGTGCTCTCTTTCCCTCCAGCTTTCCCATTGTGACCAGGTGCTCCAAATCCACCTTCCTTATAAAATGGCCTTAAATGTTGCCTGTCTTTTCCTAATCTTCCTTATGAGTGATCTACTTGTGTCTGCCTCCATCAAGACTGTCTCGTTTGTTTTCTTTGCTGTCCATGGAACTCTCAACATTACTTCTTAGAAACCACATCTCGGCTGCCTCAATCTTGTTCTGGCCTTGGCCATTTGCTGTTATTTTCCATAAGGGGATTTCATGTTTTTTACTGATCACCATGACTTCAGTCTTCGATCTTCCTGCTGTTTAGTTCCAACCCCTTACCTTTGCTTTCTATTTCTAGTATATTCACAATGTTTTGTAGATCCCTTTCATTTTCTGCAATTAGCACGGTGTCATCTGCGTATCGAATGTTGTTTATCATTTTCCCTCCAACCTTTAATCCAGGGTCTTCCTCTAGGTTTCTCATGGTGTTTTCGCTGTAAAGTGAAAACATATCTGGTGACAACACACAACCCTGTCTGACACCTCTTTTGATGTTTTGGAAAGAGCTTACATTGCTTTCTATTCTCATTGCAGCTGTTATTCCCAGTACATATTTCTGATAATTCATAGATCTTTTCTATCAACATAGAGTCTCTCCAGTTGGTTGATCAATTCACCATGTCTTACCCGATCAAAAGCCTCTTGGTGTAGTCAATAAAACATACATACGAATCCTTATTCATCTCAATTGACCTCTCTATGATAGGTCTTGAGATGTATATGGAATTAATAGTTCCCTTCCCTTCCACAAATCCACACTGTTCTTTTGCTATTTCTCTTTTGATTCTATTCTTTGTCCTCATCATGATTATTCTTAACAGGATTTGTGTTACATGACTCATCAAACTGATTGTACAATGGAGTTCGCATTTTGTAGCCCCTTTCTTCTTTGGAAGTCCAATGAAAATTGATTTTAACATATCTTTCGGGATTTTTCCAGTGTCATAAATTTCATTTTGGAGGACTATTATTTTCTATGCCAAATTTCTCCAGGGCTTCAATCATCTCTGTAGTAATGTTTTCTGGTCCTGGAGCTTTTCCTGGTTTCATCTTTTTCAGTGCCGCTCTAAGTTCATCTTTCATATTGGGTGGTCCTTCAAAGTTCTTTTTTATAATGCGTTCTTCGTTTCTGTCATCCTCAAAAAGGTCTTTAATGTACTCTCCCCATCTGTCTAATATTTTGTCTTTTTTCATGAGAAAGTGTGCCATCTTTTGATTTCAAGCAACCAGTTGATGTGCATGTATTTTTCCTGTGGACAATTTCTTCTGTACATACCTTGAGGATCCGTTTTGTGTATAAGAAACAATTTATCATCACTTTATGGCAACAGCTTCCAAAATTCAAAAGGGTTGTATATATTTTTGGTTTGTTTGTCCATATGTTTGTTTCTTCGTTTGTTTGTTTGATTCAATCTAAGCCAGTGGCAGCTTTAGTATTAGTTCTTCCTTATTTTGATATCTACCCACTTCTTCATGTTTTGTGTCATATTCCTCCTGCCCTTCTCTGCAGTCTTCCTTATCTTATTCTTCACCCTCTTAATCATCTTCTCTTGCATCTTGTATTTCTATTTCGGCCATTTGCTCCAACATTTTGGGCAGTGCAGCATCTGGAGAGAGTGCTTCAATCAAAACAAACACGGAAAGTGGACTGGAAATTATCGCCTTGTGTGCGTGTGTGTGTGTGTGTGTATGTGTGTGTGTTAGTGTGTGTGTGTGTGTGTCTGTTTGTGTGTGTGTGTGTGTGTGTATGTGTGTATGTGTGTATGTGTGTGTGTTTGTGTGTGTGTGTGTGTGTGTGTGTGTGTGTGGTGTGTGTGTGTGTGTGTGTGTGTGTGTGTGTGTGTGTGTGTGTGTGTGTGTGTGTGTGTGTGTGTGTGTGTGTGTTGTATTTGCAGCACATCATCTTCATCTACTCACAGAGATTCTGCCACGATGTCAGTGGTCATTCTTCTGGGGTGTGACAACAAGTC
>JAPXFY010000015.1:64525423-64532923 GCA_030674185.1 Monoplex corrugatus
GAACCATACTCTTGATAGGACCTCAAGGCTTTGCCAACCCATACGGTTTATGTGCAAGCTGAAGGCTTA
The DNA here is from genome assembly GCA_030674185.1 of Monoplex corrugatus. Taxonomy (NCBI): domain Eukaryota; kingdom Metazoa; phylum Mollusca; class Gastropoda; order Littorinimorpha; family Ranellidae; genus Monoplex; species Monoplex corrugatus. The sequence continues at coordinate 64,525,493 of JAPXFY010000015.1, forward strand.
TACTAAGATCATTTTGTATCTTCTCCACCACACGGAATATGTGGCGTCAAGTGCATATGGAATTCATTCCGAGGGCAAGAGACGTTATCTTGAGATACTGAAAATAAAATTGAAACTGTGTCTTGAAAAATGTCCATTGGGCCAACAGTACTAATTAATGGCTTTACATGTGTCTGTTTGTAACTCCCATGTTTTGTTCAGCGTTTGAGGCTCTTGTGAGACGGGACTCTGTAAAGTAGTCGTGATTATGATGCCGACGATATGTGCTGCTGATGCTGAGTGACATACATTTCTGATGTGTCAACAATGAGCTTAAAGACATTGTCATCAAAGAAAAGCTCAAAGAGTTCAGCTGGCGTTGTTGTAAGACGAGAGGGATTTCACAGTTTTATCCTTTAAAAGAAAAGTTGTGTTTGCTTTTTCGATAAGTCCACTCTTCTACAGGCTCTTTCAAGGATATATATGGCTTTCTTTTTGGCGGCAGATACCGCACGAGCCGTTTCCTTTTCCTCAGGTTTGTGGATGCCTGTTGACATTGCACAGATGGCCCTGCAAATGTTGATGGTACTGGACAGACTTCACATTAATTTTGTATAGGGTCTGTGTCTCAGCTTCCCTTGATAGCTGCACAAAAGCATGCTACATTTTTGTTTGGTATCTCCTGATAAGTGATACTATATTGATCATCCTAATGTTCACCTCTTCTTGGGTACTTTTGATTGGTATTCCATACCATCATGCAAGGGAATACCTTCGTTCTGTGGAACAATGACCATTTTTGTGAAAGAATAAGTGGTGTGTAGATTTTTAGTAATGACCTACAACCACGTATGGTTCATGAGAATTGAAAACAAAAATTGTATTTGAAGTCTTCAAACGTGATTTTGTAGCACCCGACGATTGTATTTAACAACTACAGGTTGATAGCAAGTTTTCAATTAATCTGGCCCAATTTCAAATGAACAAAAAAAATAAATAAATAAAACACACACAAAAAAGAATCAGAACGCGTATGTAATACAACCACACAAGACAGGCCCAAATGTTCAACCAACTGGCCTTTGTCAAGCGTAAGATCGCAAACAAACAAACTAACACCAAATACAAAAAAAATAGGAGAAAAAGACTGAAACTTTCCTGCTGATTCGTCCAATGTTAGAAAAAGAATGTTTGTGATCTTACGCTAGACCAGAACAAGAAGAAATGAGAACATGATGATGAAGAGGAAGAAATAAAGAAGAATGCGAAGAAGAAGAATGCGAAGAAGAAGAATGCGAAGAAGAAGAAGAAGAATGCGATGAAGAAGAATGCGAAGAATGCGAAGAAGAAGAAGAAGAAGAAGAAAGAAGAAGAAGGCGAAGAAGAAGAAGAAGAAGAAGAAGAAGAAGAAGAAGAAAAGAAGAAGAAGAAGAAGAAGAAGAAGAAGAAGAAGAAGAAGAAGAAGAAGAAGAAGAAGAGAGAAGAAGAAGAAGAAGAAGAAGAAGAAGAAGAAGAAGAAGAAGAAGAAGAAAAGAAGAAGAACAAGAAGAAGAACAAGAACAAGAAGAACAAGAGAAGAACAAGAAGAAGAACAAGAACAAGAACAAGAAGAACAAGAAGAACAAGAAGAACAAGAAGAACAAGAACAAGAACAAGAAAAAACACAAAACAAGAACAAGAACAAAAACAACAATACAATAACAGAACAAGAACAGAACAAGAAAATCAGGACAAGAACAACAGAAACAAGTACAGGAAGAACAAAAAGAACAAGAAGAAGAAAAGGAAAAAAATATGAAGAAAGAAAGTAATGAAGAAAGAAGAGGAAGAAGACGACAACACAAAATAAAACAACGGCAGCAGCAGCAGCAAGAACAACAACAACAACAACAACAACAACAACAACAACAGCAAGAACAACAACAACAACAAACAAAGAAAATAGTTTAGCAAGAAATTTCCGAACATGCATTTGATGTTTCGAAACAACTACTCATCTCTAACCGTAACATTCTACCATACCACAAATCTTGCTTCTGTAGTAATATGGCGTTTTTACCTCCAACCGTAACATTCACCATACCGCAAATCTTGCTTCTGTAGTAATATGGCGTTTTTACCTCCAACCGTAACATTCTACCATACCACAAATCTTGCTTCTGTAGTAATATGGCGTTTTTACCTCCAACCGTAACATTCTACCATACCGCAAATCTTGCTTCTCTAGTAATATGGCGTTTTTACCTCCAACCGTAACATTCTACCATACCGCAAATCTTGCTTCTGTAGTAATATGGCGTTTTCACCTCCAACGTAACATTCTACCATACCGCAAATCTTGCTTCTCTAGTAATATGGCGTTTTCACCTCCAACCGTAACATTCACCATACCGCAAATCTTGCTTCTGTAGTAATATGGCGTTTTTACCTCCAACCGTAACATTCACCATACCGCAAATCTTGCTTCTGTAGTAAAATGGCGTTTTCACCTCCAACCGTAACATTCTACCATACCACAAATCTTGCTTCTGTAGTAATATGGCGTTTTCACCTCCAACCGTAACATTCTACAATACCGCAAATCTTGCTTCTGTAGTAAAATGGCGTTTTCACCTCCAACCGTAACATTCTACCATACCACAAATCTTGCTTCTGTAGTAATATGGCGTTTTCACCTCCAACCGTAACATTCTACCATACCGCAAATCTTGCTTCTGCAGTAATATGGCGTTTTCACCTCCAACCGTAACATTCTACCATACCACAAATCTTGCTTCTGTAGTAATATGGCGTTTTCACCTCCAACCGTAACATTCTACCATACCACAAATCTTGCTTCTGTAGTAATATGGCGTTTTCACCTCCAACCGTAACATTCTACCATACCGCAAATCTTGCTTCTGTAGTAAAATGGCGTTTTCACCTCCAACCGTAGCATTCTACCATACCACAAATCTTGCTTCTGTAGTAATATGGCGTTTTCACCTCCAACCGTAACATTCTACCATACCGCAAATCTTGCTTCTGTAGTAAAATGGCGTTTTCCACTCCAACCGTAGCATTCTACCATACCGCAAATCTTGCTTCTGTAGTAAAATGGCGTTTTCACCTCCAACCGTAACATTCTACCATACCGCAAATCTTGCTTCTGTAGTAAAATGGCGTTTTCACCTCCAACCGTAACATTCTACCATACGCAAATCTTGCTTCTGTAGTAAAATGGCGTTTTCACCTCCAACCGTAACATTCTACCATACCGCAAATCTTGCTACTATAGTAAAATAGCGTTTTCACCTCCAACCGTAACATTTTACTATACCCCAAGTCTTGCTTCTGTAGTCATATGGCGTTTTCACTGTCCATGCTGTACTCAGCATATCGAATAAACCATCAATCCATCTTTCTTCTTGTCTGCCTCACTGACAATAGTCACACTGGGAAATGTTGATTCTTCTGTCTCAAAATCCAAAAACAAGTGTGACTGCCCGCGTTCAAGCAAACAGGAACCAGAAAAAAAGAAACACACACAAAAAAATAAATAAATAACGCGTATCTAATACAAAACCGTACAAGGCAGGCGCTAAGTTTTGGTCATTTGGGCTTTGTCAGGCGTAAGATTACAAACAAACACCAGATACAAAAAATAGGTCAGAAAGACTGAAACTTCTCTGATGCTCCGTCCAGTGTGAGAAAGGGAATAAACTCCTGATTTTTGTATCTGGTGTTTGTTTGTTTATCATCTTAAGCTCGACAAAGGCCAACTGTCTGAAAATGTGCGCCTGTCTTATCTGGTTGTATTAGATACGCTGTTTTTTTTTCGTTTCTTTTTTTTTTTTTTTTCTCGCTCCTTTTCTTCTGTCTCAGATAAGGAGAAGTTTGTTCGCCAGTGGATCACACACCGTCTTGACATTTGGAAACTCTGAAGAGTGACGAACGTATTTGCTGTTTAAGGGCTTTTATAAAGAAGTTCATGTCTCGGGTACCACGTGAATAATAGATGATGTTAAGATATATTACCCAAAGCTCATTGTCTTATCTACATATGGATAAAAAAAAGTGCGATGAGCGAAACGGCAGAGAGACGGGCAGGCAGAGAGAAACAGGGATGCAGACAAGCCTATGATATTTGCTCAAGGAGAAACACTGATTTTTTTTTCACTTTGAAAACATCGTTGGACGATGTGACTTCCTCATCCTGTCCACCGGCTGCAAAACTATTAATCTTTGAGCATTCTACCTGCTGATGGATAGGGTGCGGGAGAGAAAGGTTAAGTTTTTGCTCTTTTATCATTACTGATATTGCTCTTCAACACCTCGCCCGCCTCAGAGCAAGGACAAAGGTCCGTGAAGCCCTCATCAGAGACATGCTATTTGCCGACGATGCCGCAGTTGTGACCCATACTCAGCGGGACTTACAGTCACTAATGGACCGCTTCTCCCAGGCCTGCAAAGATTTTGGTCTGACCATCAGTCTTAAGAAGACAAACGTGCATCTCTACCAGCTATCACCATTGATGACTACGAGCTTGAAGCCATCCATCAATTCACATATCTTGGGTCCACCATCACCGATAACCTCTCCCCTGACACAAAGATCGACAAGAGGATCGGGAAGGCAGCCACAACACTAGCCCGCTTCACACAAAAGCTATGGACAAATCCCAAGCTGACCACGAAGACAAATATGGCTGTATACAACGCCTGTGTCCTCAGCATCATGCTGTATGGCAGCGAGGCGTGGACCACGCATGCTCATCAGGAGAAAAGGCTCAATACCTTCCACCTGAGAAGCCTACGGCGCATACTCGGCATTTCCTGGCAAGACAAGGTGACCAACACCGAAGTCCTGACCCGCGCTGGCCTCCGAAACCATGCATGCCATGCTGAGACAGTGTCGGCTGCGCTGGTTGGGCCACATTCGCCGCATGGAAGATGGTCGCATCCAAAAACATCCTTTATGGGAGCTTGCCACAGGGCAGAGAAACATTGGCGGCCCACAGCTGGGATACAAAGACGTTTGCAAACGTGACATGAAGGCGCTTGAGATCAACACTGAGTCCTGGGAGGACCTCGCAGACGACCGCAACAGCTGGAGAACCACTCTCAAGAAACAGCTGCTGAGTGGTGAGAACAAACTGTCAGCTGCTGCAGCAGAAAAATGAGTTCGCAGAAAAAGGATGACAGCCAACAGACCAGCATCAGCATACACATGCGACCGCTGAGACAGAGACTGCCTCTCTCGCATTGGTCTCTACAGTCACAGGCGACGCTGCTTGAACCAAGCAGACAGCCCATCTAGACATTAGAACAGATGTACTTTGTCCATGGTCAGCCATGACCGAGGGAGGCCTACTACTATTGCAGAAGGCTGATGGTTCAGGTACGAGCGTAAAGAGTGTTAAACATAACAGTAAAATACTTTGCGGTCAATTACAAACTATGTCTTGATTCTTGATTCTCGTTGTTTATTTCACTCTTTCTGCATCTGTTATCTGCCAAAGCTCTGTGTTGGCCTATCAACAACGCAAACAGCCATAAAAAGCAATATCACAACCTTTGTTATTACTTATATGACCAAGTCATTTTCGAAGCAGATAAAGACTCGGATAACCCAAACTAGTAAACGCACTGATATGAAATCACAGAAGATAGGGGACATATGCACAGAATATACTCTGATATTTATTTTATCTGTCTTTGTAACATCTTTGCTGTCGTGGGGAGGATAAGAGTTGACGTTCCGCAATGAGCTGGAAATCTGGATTAGAGAAACATGGTTTGACATTAACCCTCTGACTCCCGCACCCTGTCCACCAGCATTTTGCGTTGTCTACCGTGCTAGCAAAGCAAAAGGTTTAATCCTTTGACTCCGTCAACCTATCCATCAGCTTCCTGCGAGAAGCTGGTGGTTAGGGTTAGGGAGTCAAAAGGTTAAGTTTTTGCAGTTGGTGGACAGGGTGTTGCAGTCAAAGGGTTAAAGTGTCGTTCACGTCATCAAACCTCGTCTTTCTTGGTTTTGCCTCTTGCTTAAAGATCTTTTTTTTTTTTTCTCATAGCATACTTTTTTTAACCTACTGATGGGAACAAATGCCTATCAATTAACATCAGAAGATAGTTCTTGAATGTTATATAGAACCAATACTGTTGTACGGATGTGAGGCGTGGACGTCAACAAACAAAGCCAGAACAAGATTGAGGCAGCCAAGATGGGGTTTCTAAGAAGAATGTTGAGTTCCATGGACAGGAAAGAAAACAAACGAGACAGTCTTGATGGAGGCAGACACAAGAGATCACTCATAAGAAAGATTAGGAAAAGACAGGCAACATTTATAGGCCATTTTATGAGGAAGGGGGATTGGAGCACCTGGTCACAACAGAAAGCTGGAGGGAAAGAGAGCACCGGGTAGACCCAGGGAGAAAATGCTGGACGGACTTGCAGAGTGGCTGGGGACGAGGGGGGTGGGGGAGATGCTAGGGGCAACGAGAGATAGAGACAGATGGAAGTCCATGATCACCAACGCCATGCGGCAGGGCACCTGATGATAATGATGATGACTGGTGGGAATGCATTTCAGTCAGAAAGTGAAATGGTGTAAGTAATTAATTCATGAACCATTTAACCCACACGAATGGAAAGGGCCATGTGAACCAGTGTGATTTCAGTTTCTCAAGATGACGTCTCCGCGCTAGGAACGAATTCCATATGCACTAACATCATGTGTATGGTGATCATGGCACAGACCTTAAGCCCGCACATGAATCCATGTGCTGGCCGGGTCAAAAAACAAAAATTCCATATGCACTAGCGTCACATGTGCCATGTGTATGATGATCATGGCACACGCCTTAAGCCTGCACACAACCCATGAGCTGGCCAGTGGGGAAGGACCTGTCAGTGTAGAACAGAGGGAGAGCTACACGGTACTTTTGGAACAGACGTGAGATGAAAATCATTGCGAGTTTTGTTGTTTTGTTTTTTTAAACGTCGGCAGCAAAGGCACAGAAAGCACGGAACTGCCCTTTCCAGATTACATACACACACACACACACACACACACACACACACACACACACACACACACACACACACACAAACACACACACACACACACACACACACCACACCACACACACACACATATATATATATATATATATATATATATATATATATATATATATATATATATACTCTGACCAAACCCCCTAAACTCAGATTTAAAAACATCAAAGTTGCAACATGGAATATAAGAACACTGTTGCAGAAGGGTAAATTAGAAAATATTAAAACGGAGATGAAAAGGCTTAACATTGGTATTTAAGGACTAGGGGAAGTGAGATGGAAGAGGGCAGGCATGATAACATCAGGAGAATATACAGTTATAATTATACTCTGGTGGTAACTCACATGAAAGAGGAGTAGGCATCATGATGGACAAGGACAAATCAAAA
>JAPXFY010000015.1:64537923-64540423 GCA_030674185.1 Monoplex corrugatus
CTTTTGAAATGATATCAATGTTGGTCTGATTAATGATAGCTCTTGTTTTTCCTTTCACATTGGATTTTTTAGCCACTTCCTCTATCTATTTCCGTTTGGGTAGGACGTTCAATGGAATAATGACACATATTGTTCAGGAAGATATGATTTGAAGCGTTTTGGATAACTTTTGTTGTATGGCATTGCCTGCAAGTTTATCGGCCCTTTCATTTCCTTAGCACCAGCGTGTCCATGCAGCAGATCCACGTGAGACTTTCTTTTAGGTTGAAACTGTTCATTCTTTTGTACCATTCTGGGGTCCCTACTCCATTTTGGACTTTCTGAAGTGTGCAATAAGCTGGGTTATTGAGAACGCCATGTATGGTAATACAGTAATAGTGACATCAATCCCCAGGCGAACGCTTTCTCTGTTATGCCACCATTTTTTCCCAAGACAGAGTGAAGTAAGGCAAACCAGAGTCGGCCAGTGAAATAGATCAAGGGGACACACAGAGGTTATCCTTTTTTTCCATGTGAGTGCAGTCATACATTGAAAGCAGGTCGAAATGCCAGTCCCCATTATCTTTAGCCCGATATGTGTGTATGGACCCAGCATAGATTTGAACTATGCAGGGCTGGCTATAAATCAAGTAGCTTTGCAGCAAGTTTTCCAAACAATAAGTTGAGAACTTTCTGCACGATGAGGACAGACATGTCGAGATAAGCTTTGATGGAAGGGAGGTTAGCTCAGTGCTAGATGTATTGATTGTCCCAATGATGACCCTGCTGATTCATATAAAGTGTGTTCCTCTTGAAAAGAGTCTTTGTTGTCAATGTTATTTGTTAATACATGTAGTGCGTTTCAAATTATGATGAATGGTTATATCAATAGATAGAAGCATAATTATTCAAACAATTTGATGTTTGTCATCGCTGTTGTTAATTTTAATGCTGCTACTGCTTTGCAAGATAAGGGAGAAAAAATTGCGAGGATGTGAACCTAGTGTCTTTGATTTATTAACAAAAGTGTGCACCAATCAGTAAATCAATACGTCAACAAAAGACTGCGCTTCGCGGGACACTGCTGGCGTAGCAAAGAAGAACCAGTGGGGGATGTTCTACTATGGAGACTCAGCCATGGCAAACAAAAACCAGGACGTCCAAAGAAGACCTTCATCGCCTAACTGATGGATGATACGGGCTGTCAGTGCCTCTTGAAAAAAGGTTTTTGTTGTTAATGTTATTTGTTAATAATGCATTCAAAATACGGTTGATAAATACATCGGTAGATAGATAGACGATTGTTTGAATTATTTGATATTGTTTTTTACTGTTGTCGTTGTTGTTGCTTCTGCAGCAGCTGCTGCTGCTGTAGGTGTTAGCTATGCAATACGACAGTAACAACAAAATATTCAAGAGACAATAAAATTATCAACGATTCGTCAATTACACAATTATTTACTTGTTTCTCTCTCTGTGTGTTTCTCTCTCAGTGTTCCTTACTCTCTCTATTTCTCTCTCTGTTTCTCTCTGTCTCTGTCTCTCTCTGTCTGTTTCTCTCTCTCTTTGATGGTTAACTATTGATCAGATGAGCGAATGATGATTAATGTCTGTCTAACAGATGTACTGTTGTTTGAACTAAATACGTAATGTAAATCATAATTCTGATGATACGATTAATTATATGTTATACAATACAAATATAGAGATCTTTTGACTCATTAGCATAGTTACTGTGTTTATTGTGCAGTGTATATTTTTATATGTATTTGTGTATACATATACATGTATACGTATTGTATTGGAATACATACGTGTGTGTTTGTATGAAATATGTGTGGAATTGTCAAAACCCGGATCCCTTCCCCATTTCATCAACGTGTTTGTATTTTGGCCTAAGGCTGATGTACATTAAACAGTTCTGAGTTCTGAGTTCTTTCTTTTTGTCTCTCTTTCTCTCTGTCTCTCTGCCTCTGTCTCTGTCTCTGTCTGTCTGTCTGTCTGTCTGTCTCTCTCTGTCTCTGTCTCTCTCTGTCTGTCTCTGGCTCTCTGTCTCTGTTTATGTCTCTGTCTATGTCTATGTCTGTCTCTCTCTGTCTCTGTCTCTCTGTCTCTGTCTCTCTGTATGTCTGTCTGTCTGTCTGTCTGTCTCTGTCTCTGTCTCTGTCTCTCTCTCTCTTGACAAATACATGTATGAAATATGGTTAAAAAATACGTACGTATTCATGTTTGGGAAGTAAACAAGTTACTTGTGATCTGCAATAAAACAAGCTCTGAAAATGGGGTAAGTCACACGATCAAGAGACCAAATATGACACACACACACAATACGCTTCTGTTCAGCATTGCCTGGGATCTTATCCTTCCTCTTATTGTCTTAGAAAGTCTGAGTCTTCCTGGTGACATGAACTCGTACTGACATTCTATGAACGACATGAACCCTGTGAAGCGTCAAGATGCATATTGTTTGAAAGTCGGGGTGTTCTTTATATTCAATCCGACAGTATCAGTTATGAAATGC
>JAPXFY010000015.1:64545423-64547923 GCA_030674185.1 Monoplex corrugatus
CATGAAGCTAAACATAAATAATTATGACAATGAAAACAACATCGATTTCGAAATGAATGGGAACATACAGCCGTCTACAGCAACTGGATTTGATGTTGTGCCAAAATGCATGAATTTACCAGAATAATTGAAATCTGTATCATTTATTTTATTTTACATAGATGGAGTCTTGTCTGATACGGGCTTCCAGCACTGGAATTTTCGCTTGAGGACATGACGGACCTCTACGTCCGTTATATTTAATGAGTGTTCTTATGTGTACATAAATCAATCAAAAGGGATACACATGTAGACCTTTTCCTTGGACACTCAGACAGTTTTGAAGCATTTTGTTTTACCTTCTATAGTCATGCATTCTATCATTTATTGTTACATTTTGTATGTTTGAATTCACCGACAGTGGCTGACCTCTCAGAATCACATGCGTTTTAATATAGTGACTCATAGGCCAACATTTCAGAGTGCGTGTGGATTTGTGGCTGTTTTTGTTTTTCCAATAGCCAGTATTTCTAGTGAGGCAAAAAAAATGTGGTACTGAACTGTGGAAATATAGAGATAGCTAAAAACTCGACACGTGTGCTGATGGGACCCAGAGCACCAATGCCTCGCCACTCTATGGACAATCACATCCCAAGCTCCTGACGCCACTCGACAGTCTTTTCATCAAGCATAGGGGGTGGAGGTGGTGTTCATGCGTTGCACGACCCATTCGGACCCAGTCATCATTCACCTTCCCCACAAACCGAATGGCAAGGTTGGGAGACGATAAACCCCGGGAAGTGAAATTGACACAGCGAGACAGACAAACAGACAGACAGACAGACAAAGTGAAAGAAGAGAGAGAGAGAGAGAGAGAGAGACGAGAAGAAGAAGACGACGAAGAGAGAGGGAAGAAGAGACAGAAAGACAGACAGAAGGGACAGACAGACAGACAGAACAGACAGACAGAGACAGAGAGAGAAAGGGGGAGAGGGCCAGCTAGACAGATAGACAGACAGGGTGAGACGGACATTTGACACACAGACAGACGGAAAGACAGAAAGACAGACAGAAAGAGAGAGAGAGGGAGACAGAGAGACAGAGAGAGAGAGACAGAGAGAGAGAGAAAGAGAGAGGGAGAGAGAGACAGACAGACAGACAGAGACAGAGACAGACAGACAGACAGACAGAAAGACATACAGATAGACAGAGAGTCACCAGTTGGACGAACGAGCAAAGACAGAAGAGTATTGAGGAGGCGATGTCATCTCTTGTTGTAGGAATGTAGGGTACATACAGGAGGGCAGATCAAAACGCCAATCATTGTTACCTTCAGCCTTGACGGGGGAGATAGTACAGTGCTTATGAGAGTGGTCTCCCAACAAAGGTCTATATTGGAACCAGTCAAGTTAAGCCTAGAAAAAAGACGTAGAGATTTTTTTCCCGATTTCCCCGGTCAGTAGAAGTGCAGCTTACTAGTGCAAGAACCCTTTTCGTGTGTGAACATCGAACTTGTAGTAGTAGCATGCGGGATCGATGTAGGGTAGTCCTTCGAGACGGTGATATTGTATACTAATTGTAGACAAGATTTGAACTCCTATGTATAGGAAAGAGGGCTGTGGGGGAGATATATTAATAATGGGTCCTCACTGGTCGTCTGTTCTGTCTTGACGAATGCGAGTTTTATTGTAAACTCAGCCTGAGCACACGAAATAGGTACGTTAATCTTCAAACTTCAAAACATTTTACAGTTTTTTTCAAAAATAATGACATCGGGTCCAATTGGGTTTGTCTTACACATAACTTTTTTTTACTCTACACACAATGTTGGCAAATTCAAAAACAATATTCCTGGAAGCCATGCCAAATCTCAGTGGTCTAAGAAAACATGAAAACTCGAGCATGCTGCTCGTATCGAAGATGCAGTCTGCGCAACATTATAGCGGAGTGTGTCAGCTCACATGACAAGTTGAGTTCTCTGTACTCCACTGAGGTCTGACTAAGTCCTATGCGCAGTAAATTCCAAACAAGTTCTGTGAAAAGGCTTTACGATATTCATCTTTAATAGTAATGATTAATTGAATAGGGCTTTACTAGACTGATGTACAATGAACAGTGATTAATAGAATAGGGCTTCACGAACTATATAATAGTAATGATTGATAGAATAGAACATTATGAGGATAATTAAAAGAATAGGCCTTTACGAGATCGATGTATAAGAGAAATTATTGATAGAACAGGGCTTTATAAAAGTGGTATATAATAGTGACGATTAATAGCATAAGGCTTTACCATACTGCTGTATAATGGTCGTCGGCTCTTTACATCTCAGGAGATGATAGTCTGCACCAGGAGGCGTTGTGGTCATGACGTGCACTTTCTGCTGTGGCTGTGCAGGCCGATTCTTGAGTGGCAATCTCTGTCACATCTGCCCATAATGTATAATGGTAATCATTAATAAAACAGGGCTTCACCAGATCCGTAACATGACAGTAATGGCTGATACCAAAGAAATAAG
>JAPXFY010000015.1:64555423-64557923 GCA_030674185.1 Monoplex corrugatus
ATAATGACACACTCTGGATTGTGTTTATAAGCGTACAGATGTGCATGATAAACTATCCAACGCGCGTTCTTTAATTAAAGAAAGAATAAGAGCTGATACGATAAAATATGCGATTACAAAAATGAGGCAATTCTCAAAATCAATTTTATTGCAGATTTCTTGGGGAGAATAACATTTTTCTGCCATACACAGAATTCAACAGAAGTTTATATATAACACCAAATAGACTTTATTTCCTTCTTAGGATACACGTCCGCGACAAGCAAATACATATAAGTGAACTGTGAGGTAACCAACAGTAATGCTAAGAGAAGTATACTTTTTCAAGCACTACATTCAGTATATAAAGGCACTAAACTTGATTACAGTATTCAGGAAAAACTAATTTAAAAAAAAACAATACTAACTGTTACAAACTCAATAAAGCATTATACTAAGATTCTTTTTTTTATTATTATTTTGTTCTTAGCTTTGTAAATTTCAAACATAGAGACACAGAAAGAAGCAAATCTTATCTAAACTGAATTTTATTTTCAAATCGAAACAACTCACCTGAAAGTCAACTAAAATCAAATCAAATGAAATATAATCGACTCAAATCAGATCAGTTCAGGATCAGAATACAGCAGAGCGCAGAGCAGAGCAGAGCAGAGCAGAGCAGAGCACAGTGGAGTAGATAAGATCAAATCAAATCAAATCGAGTCGAGTCGAGTCGCGTCGGTTGCGTCGAGTCGAGTCGAGTCGAGTCGAGTCGAGTCGAGTCGAGTCGAGTCGAGTCGAGTCGAGTCGAGTCGAGTCGAGTCGAGTCGAGTCGAGTCGATGTCGAGTCGAGTCGAGTCGAGACGAGCCAACCCAAAGCAAAGCAAAGCAAAGCAAAGCAAAGCAAAGCAAAGCAAACCAAATCCAATCCTAATCCAATCCAGTCCAGTCCAGTCCAGTCCTAAGTCCAGTCCAGTCCCTGTTAAATCTAGTCCAGTCCAGTCCAGTCAGTCTGGCCCAGTCCAGTCCAGTCCCTGTTAAATCTAGTCCAGTCCAGTCCAGTCCCTGCTAAATCTAGTCCAGTCCAGTCCAGTCCAGTCCAAGTCCAGTCAGTCCAGTCCAGTCCTGTTAATCTAGTCCAGTCCAGTCCAGTCCCAGTCCAGTCAGTCCAGTCCAATCCCAGTCCAGTCCAATCCAGTCCAGTCCAGTCCAGTCCAGTCCAGTCCAATCCAGTCCAGTCCAGTCCAGTCCAGTCCAGTCCAGTCCAGCCAGTCCCTGTTAAATCTAGTCCAGTCCAGTCCAGTCCAGTCCGGCCCAGTCCAGTCCAGTCCCTGTTAAATCTAGTCCAGTCCAGTCCAGTCTGGCCCAGTCCAGTCCAGTCCCTGTTAAATCTAGTCCAGTCCAGTCCAGTCCAGTCCAGTCCAGTCCCAGTCCAGTCCAGTCCAGTCCAGTCCAGTCCAGTCCAGTCCAGTCCAGTCCAGTCCAGTCCCAGTCCAGTCCAGTCCAGTCCATCCAGTCCAGTCCAGTCCAATCCACATCAAACCAAATCAAGCCAAATCAAAACCTTTTTTTACCAAATGTATGCCAGGTGTGTGGAATTTGTGCAAGAGGGAGCCATCAATATCGGACAGCTCCTCAGGTCCTCCCACCCAAACATGCCAACAGTTATCTGGCAGACTTTTCAGTCTGTGCTAAAAAAAAAAAAGGCCACGCGCTGGCAAGGTCTTAAAAACGGAATGGAGAGGGAAACACTCAGGATCAATGAAACACTGAGACCACCAGAATAATTGGAACATCCAGATGGGCGGTGAACAGGCCAACTTTGATGTTGGGTGCTGGGATCAAACTCTATCCATGAAATCTTGAGCCCATGGCACCATCAAAGTAAAAGCCAGCCAGTCTGCTTGGAGAAAGAGAAAAATGAAAGGAAGGAAGAAGAGAAAGAAAGAAAGAAAGAAACAAACAAACAAGGACAATAGAAAAGAAAGATAGGAAGGAGGAAACAAACACGAACAGCCCAGCAAGCAAACAAACAAAAAAACAAATAACCATACCACAAACAAACACGCAATCGAAGCCAAAACAAACCACAAACAAATAAACGAACAAATTATCAAACCAACCAAGCAACCAACCAAGCAACCAGCCGACCAGCCAACCAGCCAACCAACCAATCAACCAATACCAACAACCAATCAACCAACCAACCAACCAACCAACCAACCAACCAACCAACACCAACCAACCAAGTAACCAAGCAAGCAAGCAAGCAACGAACGAACCAACCGACCAACCAACCAGCCAACCAACCAACCAACCAACCACTCATCGAAACAAAACCTAACAAATAAAAAAATAATCACAAAATAAAGAGAACAACAAACAGAAAAAAAAACATACAGACAAACAAACAAAACAAACTTATAAACAAACAAGCAGACAGACAAACGAACATCCAAACAAACAAAGAAACATCTAAACAGACGAACAACTTAACAAGCAAAGAAATCAAAAAGGTTAG
>JAPXFY010000015.1:64567923-64572923 GCA_030674185.1 Monoplex corrugatus
GACTGGACCAAAAGCAACACACACAAAAGCCTGTTTGTGCCTGAAGCCACAATCCGAGAACAAATAACAATTCCCTCTCAACATTATTTCTGCGCTCTCAGTTCACAGGAAGGAAACGTTATCCTATTGAGGACAATTGGATTGAAAATAATCACCATGCCTGCTATCGGCTTTTGCTTCTGCTTCTGCTTTTTTTTTCCTTCTTCTTTTCTTTTATCACTCCTTTCTGCTTCTTTTTTTTTTCTTCTTCTCTTTATTTTTTTTTTTCATTCCGATGTTTTTTCTTTCTTCCAGATAGTGTTTTTGTTCTGGGGTTTGTTGTTTTTATTGTTGCTTTTGCGTCTTTTGCATATTTCGTCATTGTCACCATGTGTTGCTGTTACTGTTGATACTGGTGTCGTTTATTCTTTATATCTAAATTCAAATTATTTCGAAATGTCTGCATAAAAAAATAAGTTATAATACGTTTTGTAACCTCAATGTTGATGAAAGAAGTCGTGAGTAATCATTCACGTAATTTTAAACAACTAACGAAAACAAACAGGCAAATTAAAAACGGATAGCTAACTAATACAATCAAAGGACATAACTCTTGAGAATTATCTCCCATGTTGTATAGAACTTCTCAAATCTAACACAGTTTGCGCTACCCACTCAGCTAGCATAGAAGCAGATACAAAGTACAAAAATGGTAAGCTCAGAACACTCCTCATGGGATAGCTAACTAAACTTGAATACCTAAATTCATTGTTATTGATATTGTTATTGTTGTTTAAAGCCCAGCCGACTGCTAGAGCCATATCAGGGCTAAACCGCTTCACAACATGCAAAACTTCAACAGGAAAAAAAAGACGATTAGGCGCACATAGGTACACATATCAATGCATTCGAGCACATAATCTAAGGACATGCCCCCCCAGCGTTGATCACTCTGTCCAATTTGTCGCACAGTGGATTTAAAAAGAGACCCGATACAAATTTAAGCATACCTTAGGACACCAAAACATACAAAAACGAGCAGAAATTACCTTAAATTGCTTCCGCATATCTCACATCCCTGGAGCCAAAAATGCACTTAATACATGTATCCAAGTATCAATCCCAAGAAAAAGTATGTCAGACTTTATCGAACACACACAGGTGAATGGACAAGCAAGGCAGAAAATGATAAGAAGAAATGACAAAAAGCAAGGGAACAAGGCAGAAACAAAGAGAGTGACAGAAAAGAGGATATTTCTTACACAGAATTTCCAGAAGGTGGGGATACCTTTTAAACTGAATGAGCCTCCGGCGTCCCAGAGGCGGAGACTACCTAGATAACTGCTTCTTTTTGTGATTCATACTAATTATCAAAATGACAAACAATCCTAGCAAAGAACCAGCCAAGAAGCTATCTAGCCAACTAACTAACTAACTAACTAACTAACTAACTAACTAACTAACTAACTAACTAACTAACCAACTAACTAACTAACTGACTGACTAATTGACTGACTAACTGATTGACTGACTAGCTGACTGACTAACTAACGATCTATCTATCAATCTATCTATTTATCTATCTATTTATCTATCTATCTATCTATCTATATATCTATCTATCTATCTATCTATCTATATGTATATATATATATATATATATGTCTGTCTATCTGTCTGTCATGTCTATCTATCTGTCTGTCTGTCTATCTAACTGTCTATTTATCCGACCAACTAACCAACTAACCAACCAACTATTTATCTTACTAACTAACCAACGAACCATCCAACCAACCAATCAACTAACTAACTAACTAACTACCTAGCTAGCTAGCTAGCTAACTAACTAGCTGACTAACTAACTAACTAACAAACAAACTAACTAACTGATTAACTAACTAACTGATTGATTAACACAATTATTCGACCGAATAACTGACCGACCAACCAATCAACTAACAACCAAACAACGAACCAACCAACCAACCAACAAACTCACTCATTCATTCACACATTCACTCACTCACTCTCTCACTTTCTCACTCATTCACTCACTCACTCACTCACTCACTCACTCACTCACTGACAGACTAACTGACTGACTGACTATCTGCCTGACTAACTGACTGATTGATTGGCTGACTGACAATTGATTGACTGACTGACAAACTAATTGTTATCATGTTTGCTTATCAAATCAGTAGTGACTTCGGAATAATGGCTTTTTCTGCGCTGTGTGATATTTCCACTGAGAAACAACTATTTCCCAAATATTTCTGATTGAACGAATCAATCATCTTTTGCACAGTCATGGCACATACATAGACAGATCGAATATGATCAGATTTACGAAATACATAATTATGTGACCTTCCACCACGAAATCATCCTTAACTCGCACTCAGTCGAACAGCACTAGGAGCTGAAAAGGTGACTGGGGATCTATCTGGGGTGTTTTTACTTTTTCTCAAAATTTATTTCTGTAGACTATAATCTATCCCCCCAATTTTTTTTTTTTTTTGAAAAAATATCATTAATCAATTTAAAATGGTATTGGAATGCACTGATTGCAGCAGAAAGAACGCAATTTCCTACCAAAAGTACCTATTTTGTCTCTTATCATGAACCGTAACCTGTACACTACCCGCACATGTGATATACTGATGGAAAGCTCTTTGGTCACCTTTCAGATAATGACAGCGAAAATTAGAAACAAACTGGGTCAAAGCCACCAAATAAAGAAATTTAAGGAAAATGTGCAGGAGAGCACACAAAAACTTCAGAGGTCGTTTTCTCAAAATGTCCGTCATACAACTTAATGACTTTAAACATACATAACTTCTACATTTTTTTTAGTACAAGCTTTATTCAAGTACCAAAATAATCAGCAGAATGTACACTTTCCAGTGATATCTCAAAATGCCCAAAATGCTAGTTAAGACCGATTTCGTGGTGGGAGGTCACATATGTTACATTCTATGAGTTATGATAACTTTTTTTTGTGTGAAAACAGCAGAATCACCATAGATTCCCAGTGTGTGGATGTACGCTAATGGAGATATGACCTCGGCAACTCAGCCTTGGGAAGTCGTCATTCGCGAATCGTAAAAAAACGTTGAAAAATTGAGCTGTTTTCGTGACGTATAGCATTTAAAACTATCATGCAAGGATGATGTACAAGGCTTTTATTAATTTACAGCACTTTTTTTAAACGTCACTGATTGGTTCTCTGTGCATTCTGCGTCGTCTGATAGGGAACGTTCTGAAGTAACTCAGCTTCGCTCAACTCACAAACATGACGAAAGTGGCCGGCGACGCGTGGGAGCGTGTTCGACATTGCAAGGGAGGTAAATTGTTGCTCAGCGTGTGTGATTGTTTTCGCTGCTATTGCTGCTTAAAACCCAGCCGACTGCGCAGAGCCATTTCAGGGCGATAACCATCTCGAAACGCACACCATACCTCACAAGATAAAATAAGGTTAGATAAAAAAGATATAAAACTGGAAAGAAAAACAGCTAGACATGTCAATGCATTCGCCCACATGATGTAAGGATATGCCCCAGTCATTAACAACTCACCCAATTTATCACCAGGAGATTAAAAACAAAAACACAAAAAAACACAGATATGGTTGAAAAAATGAATAAGGACACTAAAGCATAATATATATATATATATATATATATATATATATATATATATATATATATATATATATATATATATATATATATATAAAACGGGACTAAATTACCTAGAATTGCTTTTGCATGTTATGTTTCCTCAGAACCAAAAACGGACATTAAACATGTACCCAATTATCAATCCTTAGAGAAAGTATGTGAGCCTGTATAGAACACATACAGGTGAGTGGACCAACAAAGCAGAAAACAAGAAGAAATGACAAAAAGCTAAGGAGCAAGTCATAAACAAAGAGAGTGACAGAAAAGAGAAAATGTTTAGTACAGAATTTACAGAAGGTGGGGATGCTATTTATTTTGAAGAGATTCCGGGGTATCCAAAAGATGGGGAGAATTCACTGTGCGATCGAAAAATGAATGCATTGAACTCTGTTTCAGATGCTGAAAACATTGAAACAGATCATATTTTATTGATGGTGAAGGATCTGTCCTCCGTCTGTCTGTCTGTCAGTCTTTCTGTCTGTCGGTCGGCCTGTCTGTTTGTCTGTATGTCTTTCTATCTGTCTGTTTGTCTCTCTCTCCCTTTCACTCTCTCTCTTTTTCTCTCTTTGTCTCTGTCTCTTTGTCTCTGTCTATGTCTGTCTCTGTCTATCTCTGTCTCTCTCTCTCTCACTCTCTCTCTCTCTCTTTCTCTTCTCCCTGTCTGTCTGTCTCTCTTTGTATTTCTTTCTTTTTTCTCTTTCTCTGTCTCTCTTTGTCTATCTGGCCAACTGTTTATTTGTCTGTTTGTCTTTCCATCTCTGTTTCGTCTCCTGCTCTGTCAGTTTCTATCTGCTTGTCTGTTTCGGTCTCTGTCTCTGTCTGTCTCAGTCTGTCTCTGTCTGTCTGTCTGTCTGTTTCGGTCTCTGTCTCTGTCTAGCTATGTCTCTCGTTCTTTTTTTTTTCCTCTGTCTCTCAGTCTCTGTCTCTGTCTCTCAGTCTCTGTCTCTGTCTGTCTGTCTCTCTCTCTCTCTCTCCCTCTCTCTCTATCTCCCTCTCTCTCTCTCTCTCTCTCTCTCTCTCTCTCTCGCTGTCACTTACTTTCGTTATTTATTAGAAGACACACAAATCGGTCAGCAAATAACCCAGATAAACACGCCAACGTACGTGATCGGACTGCTATGGCCATCAGAAGACAGTTATGGCCACTTAACTTCTGATAGATGTGGCCAGGGATGTTTACTCACATACAGGTTCCGAGGTTATCAAGTCTATTTGGCTGCCATTCGCGTCTCTCCATCATGATCCCCCAAATTCCAGTGCCTCACTTGCCACTATGGATAAATCACTGATTCTGAATGGTGCCCGTATGCCGTTTCTGACTAAGCTCGGCATTTATCA
>JAPXFY010000015.1:64580423-64592923 GCA_030674185.1 Monoplex corrugatus
AGTGATGACAAAATAGCATAGCATATTACTAGTTAAGCTATGTCATCAAAGCAACATTCTATATTAATAATGATTAGCAGTGGTGCTGAGCAGACAAGGGATACAACAATTGGATCAATTCACTGAGCACATGTTTCATCAACTACCATTATGTACACACATACAACATTATCAAGTATAAAATAGTGCACAATAATGCATTGCATCTTGGTAGCTTTCAGACAGTTAATATTCAATGGTGATGACATAGTAGGCCTATTTGACAATGAGAACTATGTCATCACAAACAGCACCGAATCAAATAGCAGTCAGCAGTGTTGAGAGAACAACACACTTGAGTAATCTATTACCCATTATCTCTATGTGATTAAGTATAATTCTAGATCAAGTGCTAGAGACAATGATAACAAAATAGTATAGCATATTACTATTAAACCATGTCATCAAATCAGTGGTGCTGATCAGCTAAGGGATACACTAAACAGATCAATTAGCTGAGCACGTGTTTCATCAGTCATCATGTCAGTATGTAAAAATACAACCTTGTCAAGTATAAAATACTCTTCCTCTGCACAACAATGCCTTGTATTTTGGCTTTTGGCAGAATATGGTTGTCCATAGTCCTACAATAGCCACATGAAAATAGGGGCTAAATCTATAGTGGTTATTACATTTAAATCTCAGTCCCATCTTTACAATGGTGGCCGCCACGCTAAGTGCTACAGATCTTGTGAGATAGCACATCGTTTAGATCAAAACGTACTTTCTCGCTATGTGAATTCTGCAAATCTAACGCGGTACTCAATAGACTCGAGCTAGAATCTAAAGAAATAAGAGACACTAAAGTCTAAGCTTACTGCAAATGACAAATTATAATAAAGTGATAAAAATCCAGAACTTATTACAGTAATGCCGTGAAGATGATCACCTGCTGTGAGATCAAGAGTGGTGGCAGGGAAGGGCACCTCTGATGAGACTGAGAGTGGCGGCATAAAAGCACACGCTATGACGCGCCTTGTTATTTTATACTTTGGGAACCCAGCATGGTCATACTTTCAAACCTTTCAGATAATAAGGTCTGATTGGTTGTTCTCACCTACCCAATCACTCAACACTTGGGGCGTGGCGAAAAGTCAACTCTGTTTGAAATTAATGGAGGTCTAATTAATGGAGGTCTTACATAAGTGCAGCGCCTCGGTACACACAACCGGCATACTCGTCTGGTGGTTTTGTTGGTGGCTATTGGCTATTACGCCACAAACACCGAAGGGCGGCATGAAACAAAGACAGTCCACCCGGGGTTCCATACACCCGCAACATAATCTGCGGTCTTTGTGCGTGGGTTTCCGCGGGTCACACAATGGCTATTAGGACGGTGGTTGTACTACAATTTGCTGGAGGCGGCATAGATTAAAGACTGTCTCCTCTACGTTCTGTAGGACGACAACGTAATACTGACTGGAGATGACGACAAAATCTTGTTGTAGGCCCGCTTCAGAATACATGTACACATTGTAGATCTGCTCATTGTTTAGCAGTGTGTTATCTATATGCGTCATGTATTGGTTAGATCTTTGGAATAATTAATGCATAGCTATGGATAGGCAGAGGCTGTGAGATAACAGTATAATTTGGCCAAGAGAATGCAAGGCGGTTTTTGATCTAGGCAAGCACGCTACACAGTGTTGCCTTTGAGCGTTGTAGGTAAATGGGGAAAGATCGTAACAGAGCAAGGCACTCTGTTACACCTCCCCCCACCAATTTGAAAACCATCGTCCGCGATGGTGCGCGAACATTGGGTAAATTCTTGAAGGCTGAAATTTGAGGGCCACCTCAAGAATTCACAAAATTTTGAACTGCTGTGGATATGGTGGAGTATGCAATCCACTTGCATATTAGCTAGGGTATGCATGGGCACACTGGAGAGTTGCAGCAATTTCAGTTCCGAAAGGACAGTTGCACTGCTTGGTCAAGTTAGGACTCTGAATTGGTCAACATAACTGGCACTAGTGGCAGTACGAAAGTATGAAACACTGAAATGGCAAATGCCTTAACATAATAAGCTAAAGAAAGTAGCATTTAATAAGTCCACTAAAGCCTCTTTGCCATACCTATGCATCAAAACATTCATTACAGGAAACAAAATGACAAATGGATAAAACTACATGTAATATGTAAAGAGCATCACATTAATGTCAATCAAAATTCTGAAGGTATGCTTCAGTGAAAATGAAGAAAAATTTGAAAAGAGAATGTGCAAATAATCATACATGGGCATATACACGGTACAATAGTACACCTAGGTCAGTCTCTCAAATGCAATTATGAAGCATACAATGTAAAATGTCTTACTAAAAATATTCATAATATCTGTAGGTAGGCAAGCTATGAAAAATTCTTTCATGCGACCACGGAAAAGATCGCATAAGAGTCTACATCTTATTTTGAAGTTCTCACTGCGTCTTGTTCAGGAGACGTGTTGACCGTCTTGGAGGGACTGGTGTTGTCAGCTGCTCTGGTACAGTGGGCTCAGGTGCTGTTGTCACCGGGGACTGTGTTGTTCTCGGCTGTGGCTGTTGGCAGACTAGCCACTGCTCATCTTCGGAGTCAGATGACTCCAGGTCTGGTTGTGGCTGTGCGTCTGGCATGGACCCAGATGCTGGCAGGAGGTGGATCCTGGAGACGGCCTGGTGAGGGCCACCTGCCAGTGACTGGACTGTGTAGATGTGACGGTGCTGGGGATGGCGTGCCGTCACACAATACAGGTCCGGCGACCAGGTGTTGGTCCATGCTGTGCTGGAACCAGGTATCATGTCCCGCAGGTAAACATGCATGCCTACCTGCAGGTCGTCGTCAGCTGCTGGTGTAGACGTCACCTGCTCCAGTGCTGCTGGGTCCTGTTGTTGACCATCATGGCTTGGGTGGCCTCTGGATCGATGGTATCTGCGGGGCACTGGAACAGGACGTGCACCGGCAGCTCTAGAGGTGCTGACCGCACTGAGGTTCTGGCTGGCACAGCGGAGATTGGGGGCAGCAGCAGATTTGGAGGGCTGATGAAGAAGAGAGGGAGAATTGGGCAAGGGAGGAGTATTGGCAGGCTTGGACTTGCCTGGATGTTGCTTCTTCCTTTTGTGTCCTGCAGCTTGTCTGTGGGTGACTGCAGGGTCTGCACTTTGCTTTGCAGCCCTCTTGGGTGCAGGCTGCCGTCGCCGCTTGGCCCTCTTTTCGTACCGTGCCGGTTCCAGCATTTGTCTTCAGTGTGGCCGGCCCGGTCACACCAAAGACAGTGTTCTGGTGGCTGCCGTTGCCGTGGTGAAGGTTGCTGTCTGCTGTGGAGAGGTGGTTGCCGTGGTGGTTGAGGTTTAGCCGCAGTGTTGCACCGCAGGAGTTGCTGGTCTACATTGGCACTGATTTCTGCCAGCTGTGCCTCCATACGGGCGATGACTGGGCTAGAGTTGGCCACTATCAGCTGTGCCAGGTGGTGTTCAGCACAGCTGTCCTCTCGCATCCACCGCAGGGCCTCCATCTTGGCTCCCTCGAAGGTGGTGTCCGGATGATCTCTTATGTATCGCCGGACATCCCTCCTGAGAGCGCCTAGGGAGAGACCACAGACGAAGGCGTCCCGAAGCTGCGTTGGTGACAATGTCCCCTCTTCAGCTTGGTTGGCCTTCATCCAGAGTACGCGTAGGTGGGTCGCGTAGTCAGTGACAGTCTCCCCCTTTCTCTGCTGCCTGTTGTAGAAGGTGGCAGCAAGAGTTGTGGAGTCCCTCTGGTCACCCCAGTTGTCCTGGATGATCTTCAGGATCTTGTCTGGAGTGTCCACTCTTGCCGTTGGTTGCCATAGCACCTCCCGACGAGCTGGGCCCTCTAACGATGATATGAGCCAGAGGGCAGCTGCTTTGTCATCCAGGGGCTGGAGCTGTAGGATCAATCTGGCCTCCTGAATGAAGTCGTCGATTTCTGCACTGCTTTCATCTCCGGACAGTTTTGGAAGTCGGTACAGTTGTGGTGTCGACATGGTTTGGCAACTTGATGAATCTGTAGCACTGTCTTCTTGTTTTCTTGTTCCCTTTCCGAATCTGGATCCTGCTCGCTAGCGCCAGGTGTGATAGGTCGCGTGGTTAAGGGGGGGGGGGTTTGGTGATTATGATATTTGCTGTGGTGGTCGTTTGAATCCAGAGCAGAAAGGGAAGTCTCTCAATCAAAACACAAGTCCTCGTTTTGCTACTTGACTCTTTATTATTGAGAAAAGAAGACGAGGAAGGAGACAGGTAAGAAGACGTCAAAGAAGACGCCAAAGAAGACAGTGCCTGTAAGACACAAAATAGGTTTCATAAATACAATGACAAAGTACACATTTTGTGAAATAACAATGTCAATGTACAAGAGTGAACTACTACATTGTCATTCTAACAGAAGATGTCTATATTTACAAACAAAAGCACTAGCATTTGTAAACATGCAACAAATAATTGATAACAAAATGTTGTGTAAAGAACTACTACATTATACCAAAATATGTGGTGTCGATATTTACATTCTAAAGCACTAGCACTTGTAAACATGGAACAATTAATTGATGACAAAACATTGAGTAACCCTTTGATAAGTTGAGGGTAAACTACCATACTGCTTGTTCGATAGCCTTAGCATAGAGTAGACTTTCAATAATGTACTGGCAAAATAATGCACAGTCATATTAAGCTGTTCGGCCGCCATAGGCTGAGTTAGTTGTAACATAACATCTGAGTGGGCAGCTATTGGACAGTTAATATTCTGTAGTGATGACAGACATAGTATTTGACTATGTGAACTGTCATCACAAACATTGGGTCTACCTTATCAAATAGCAGTGAACACACTTGAGTCATCCATTAAAATTTGCTCCATGTAGTTATGTGTAATTCTATGTCTAGTGCTAGAGATAGTGATGACAAAATAGCATAGCATATTACTAGTTAAGCTATGTCATCAAAGCAACATTCTATATTAATAATGATTAGCAGTGGTGCTGAGCAGACAAGGGATACAACAATTGGATCAATTCACTGAGCACATGTTTCATCAACTACCATTATGTACACACATACAACATTATCAAGTATAAAATAGTGCACAATAATGCATTGCATCTTGGTAGCTTTCAGACAGTTACTATTCAATGGTGATGACATAGTAGGCCTATTTGACAATGAGAACTATGTCATCACAAACAGCACCGAATCAAATAGCAGTCAGCAGTGTTGAGAGAACAACACACTTGAGTAATCTATTACCCATTATCTCTATGTGATTAAGTATAATTCTAGATCAAGTGCTAGAGACAATGATAACAAAATAGTATAGCATATTACTATTAAACCATGTCATCAAATCAGTGGTGCTGATCAGCTAAGGGATACACTAAACAGATCAATTAGCTGAGCACGTGTTTCATCAGTCATCATGTCAGTATGTAAAAATACAACCTTGTCAAGTATAAAATACTCTTCCTCTGCACAACAATGCCTTGTATTTTGGCTTTTGGCAGAATATGGTTGTCCATAGTCCTACAATAGCCACATGAAAATAGGGGCTAAATCTATAGTGGTTATTACATTTAAATCTCAGTCCCATCTTTACAATGGTGGCCGCCACGCTAAGTGCTACAGATCTTGTGAGATAGCACATCGTTTAGATCAAAACGTACTTTCTCGCTATGTGAATTCTGCAAATCTAACGCGGTACTCAATAGACTCGAGCTAGAATCTAAAGAAATAAGAGACACTAAAGTCTAAGCTTACTGCAAATGACAAATTATAATAAAGTGATAAAAATCCAGAACTTATTACAGTAATGCCGTGAAGATGATCACCTGCTGTGAGATCAAGAGTGGTGGCAGGGAAGGGCACCTCTGATGAGACTGAGAGTGGCGGCATAAAAGCACACGCTATGACGCGCCTTGTTATTTTATACTTTGGGAACCCAGCATGGTCATACTTTCAAACCTTTCAGATAATAAGGTCTGATTGGTTGTTCTCACCTACCCAATCACTCAACACTTGGGGCGTGGCGAAAAGTCAACTCTGTTTGAAATTAATGGAGGTCTAATTAATGGAGGTCTTACATAAGTGCAGCGCCTCGGTACACACAACCGGCATACTCGTCTGGTGGTTTTGTTGGTGGCTATTGGCTATTACGCCACAAACACCGAAGGGCGGCATGAAACAAAGACAGTCCACCCGGGGTTCCATACACCCGCAACATAATCTGCGGTCTTTGTGCGTGGGTTTCCGCGGGTCACACAATGGCTATTAGGACGGTGGTTGTACTACAATTTGCTGGAGGCGGCATAGATTAAAGACTGTCTCCTCTACGTTCTGTAGGACGACAACGTAATACTGACTGGAGATGACGACAAAATCTTGTTGTAGGCCCGCTTCAGAATACATGTACACATTGTAGATCTGCTCATTGTTTAGCAGTGTGTTATCTATATGCGTCATGTATTGGTTAGATCTTTGGAATAATTAATGCATAGCTATGGATAGGCAGAGGCTGTGAGATAACAGTATAATTTGGCCAAGAGAATGCAAGGCGGTTTTTGATCTAGGCAAGCACGCTACACAGTGTTGCCTTTGAGCGTTGTAGGTAAATGGGGAAAGATCGTAACAGAGCAAGGCACTCTGTTACATATATATATATATATATAGAGAGAGAGAGAGAGATACATACAGACAGACAGCTAGACAGACAGATAGGCAAGCAGGCAGGCTGGCAGACACACAGACAGAAAGACAGACAGACATACAGAAAGACAGAAAGACAGACAGGCAAGCAGACAGATAAATAATCAAATAGAGACAGAGACCGACACAGACCGAGAGATCGACAGACAGCCGAACAAGCTGACAGACAGTCAGTCAGACAAAAAGACAGACAGACAGACAGACAGAAAGATCAGACATTATGAAATTTAAGCAATCCAGACTATTAAATAGACGTTTGCACACACTAGTGAACATCGCTAATACTTACATTGGTGGAGACCCTCAGGACCTGTCGGCTTTCAGGTCCATAAAATCACAATAGTCACTGCAGGTAAGTTTTCCCTGCACCAAAGGAATCTGATTAAATCGCTGAATTCGGGTCCAACTTCATGGAAAAAAAAAAAAAAAAAAAAAAAACCATTCATCGAATGTTTAAAAAAAAAGAACAAAAAAAAAAAAAAAAAAAAAAAACATTCATCGAATGTTTAAAAAAAAAAGAACAACAACATCGAGTGTTTATACCCATTGACCTGGATATATTAAAAAGCCTTTTCTTGTATCCTTTACAAATTGCAGTGGATGGCGTGGAGACTGCTTAAGGCGAAAACGTGTGACGTTTACATGGGAATGAAAATGTGAGCCAGAATTGATATGGAGTTATTGATAATTGTGTTTAAAGGATACAACTATGCTTTTCCTAGGAGGCCATTTTTTTTAATAAACATTTGTGACCCCCACCACGAAATCAGTCTTAATCGCATTTTGGGCATTTTGAGATATACATATCACTGGAAAGTGTACATTCTGCTGATTATTTTGGTACTCAAATAAAGCTTGTACTAAAAAAATATAGAAGTTATGTATGTTTAAAATCATTAAGTTGTATGACGGCCATTTTGAGAAAACGGCCTCTAAAGTTTTTGTGTGCTCTCCTACATATTTTCCTTAAATTTCTTTATTTGGTGACTTTGACCCATTTTGTTTCTAATTTTAGCTGTCATTATCTGAAAGGTGCACCAAAGAGCTTTCCGTCAGTATATTACATGTGCCGGTGCTGCACAGGTTACGGTTTATAATAAGAGACAAAAATAAGTACTTTTGGTAGGAAATTGCGTTATTTCTGCTGCGATCAGTGCATTAAAATACCATTTTAAATTGATTAATAATATTTTTTCAGAAAAAAAAAAATATGTGGGGGATAAATTACAGGCTACGGAAATCAATTTTGAGAAAAAGTCAAAACACCCCAGATAGACCCTCAATCACCTTTTCAGCTCCTAGCGCTGTTTGTCTGACTGCGAGTTAAGACTGATTTCGTGGTGGGAGGTCACATTTTATACTTTAAAGCTTATCTGCAACAACGCCCATGTTGTGATGCCGGGGGCTCTTTCAGTACAATATAAATAGTATCCCCACCTTCTGGAAATTCGTAGCTAGAAATTTCCTCTTTTCCTGTCACTCTCTGTATTTCTGTTCTCATTCTGTGCTTTCTGTCATTTCTCACTGTAACTTTCTGCCCTGCTGGTCCATTCACCTGTATGTGTTCGATAACATCTTACGAAATTTCTCTTAGGATTGATAATTGCGTCATCATCATCATCATCAGGTGCCCTGCCGCATGGCGTTGGCAATCATGGACTTCCATCTGCCTCTATCTCTCGTTGTCCCTAGCATCACCCCCACCCTCCTCGTCCCCAGCCACTCTGCCTCCATCAAGACTGTCTCGTTTGTTTTCTTTGCTGGCCATGGAACCCTCAACATTCTTCTTAGAAACCACATCTCGGCTGCCTCAATCTTGTTCTGGCTTTGTTTGTTGACTGTCCACGCCTCGCATCCGTACAGCAGTATTGGTTCTATATAACATTCGAGAACTCTCTTCCTGATGTTTATTGATAGGCATTTGTTGGTAAGAATGCTTGTCATCTTCTTGAATGCTTGTCATCTTCTTGATAATTGAGTACATGGATTAATCGTTTTTCTGGCTCTAGGGAAGTCAGATATTCAGAAGCAAGTTTAGATAATTTAAGTCTGTTTTTACATGTGTCTTAGTGTCTTTAGTTATGTTTACATTTGTATTCAGGTTTTTTTTTGGAAATCGGTCACCTGTATGATGAATTGGACGGAGTGGTCAACGCCAGGGACTTCTCCTTAGATTATGTGAGCGAATACATTTATATGCGCGCTTAATTCTCTTTTCCTTTTTGTTCGTGTTGAAGTATTTTACATGTGTTGACACGGTTATAACCTTGTTTTCGCTCCATGCAGTCGGCTGGACTTTAAACAAGAATAGCAGTAACAGTAACAGTAACCTGTTAGACTGGTGTACATGTATTCTTTATTTATTTTTTTGTGATAGAGTATTCCATGAGGTAACTCTTATTATTAATTTTGTGGAAATCATTATGTGATTTTTTACAATTGTGACCCCCCACCACGAAATCAGTCTTAACTCGCAGTCAGTTGCACGGCGCTAGGAGCTGAAAACGTGACTGAGGGTCTATATGGGATGTTTTTCTCAAAATTGATTTCTGTAGACTACAATCTATCCCCCACATAAATTTTTTTCTTGAAAAAATATTATAGATAAGTTTAAGATGGTTTTTTAATGCACTGATCGCAGCAGAAAGAACGCAATTTCCTACCAAAAGTACCTATTTTTGTCTCTTATTATGAACTGTAACCTGTACAATACTCTCACATGTGATATACTGATGGAAAGCTCTTTGGTGCACCTTTCAGATAATGACAGCAAAAATTAGAAACAAACTGGGTCAAAGCCACCAAATAAAGAAATTCAAGGAAAATGTGTAGGAGAGCACACAAAAACTTTAGAGGCCGTTTTCTCAAAATGGCCGTCATACAACTTAATGACTTTAAACATACATAACTTCTACATTTTTTTTTTTTGAGTACAGGCTTTATTTAAGTATCAAAATAATCAGCAGAATGTACACTTTCCAGTGATATGTATATCTCAAAATGCCCAAAATGCTAGTTAAGACTGATTTCGTGGTGGGAGGTCACAATTTATAATTAGAAGATAAAAAATATGCCTTGGGAAATTCCACTAAGGCAGAGCGTTCAAGATTTATATTTACATTTATTAGAGTGCACTCCGTCACGCAGGGCTGTAACTTCGCAGAAGACTGATAAGCCTTCAACAAGTTATGGCCCTTGTCTTAACAAAACGCTAATAATTATCTAGTCTACATACACACTGTACACAAGTACGGAACGCAAACACTGAGTACACTGATGTGTCTTCATTAAGTCACGACTGTTTCATAACAAAAACGTATAGCGTTCAATCCAGATTCACTGAACGAACAAACAAACAAACAAATAAACAAACCACCTGCACTTAATTCATGCGAAACACACGCACGCACGCACATACGCACGCACACACGCACGCACACACACACGCACGCACGCATGCACACACACACACACGCAAACACACACACACACACACAGACCCTCCCCCCACACACATACACCCAAGCATGCGCACGCATGCATGCAAGCACACAAACACACATACGCGGGGAGAGAAAAGAGAGAGAGAGAGAGAGAGAGAGAGAGAGAGAGAGAGAGGGAGAGAGAGAGAGATAAGAGACAGAGAGAGAGAGACAGACAGACAGACAGATAGAACAGAGAGATAGAGAGGGAGAGACAGACAGACAGAGAACCTGGGTGGTTCTGCACTTCGGTGACACGTTCTCACCAGATAGAACACCTCATATTACACATAGTAAAAAAATAAATAAATAAAAATAAATGAGTACATAAATAAAAGAAAACCCACATGTGCACTGGAGGTAGGCAGTATGCTTCAACGTCTTAGCTTCAGGCCTGTCCTAATTGTCAAGAAAAAAAAAAACTAGGAAAAGAATCAAGAAAAAAACAACAACAAAAAACCCCGCAAATACTTTTATGTTGTTCAACCAGTATTCGTTCATCTGTTTCATGTCTCGTTTAAAGATTTTAAGAAGAACGTATCGCTGTTGCCTAAGGCGAATGCACATGATGTTTAATTGCGAACGAAAATGTTGCCGAAAAGTGATCTGATGTTTAATGCATACAATTGCGCATGTGGTTTCTAAGAAGAATGTTATGAGTTCCATAGACAGCAAAAAACAAAATGCAAACAAAAAACCCACAAAAAAACAAACAAACAAAACAAAACAAAACAGAACAAAAAAACCCCGAGACAGTCTCGAAAGAGGCAAACACAGACACACAGACACATACACAGAAACACACACACACACACACACACACACACACACACACACACACACACACACACACACACACACACACACACACACACACACACACACACACACACACAACATTAATGAAGAAGATTAGGAAAAGACAAGCAACATTTATTAGGTCCAGGGAGAAAATACTGGACGGACTTGCAGAGTGGCTGAGGGCAGAGAGGGTGGGAGATGTACTTGCAGCGATAAAAGATAGATTCGTACGGAGGACAATAATTGCCAACACCATGCGGCAGGACACTTGATGATGATGATTGTTATAATTTAATCTGGGTACCTTGGAGTTTGGTAACTGTTGTACACTTTTAATCCCCTCATGCAAAATAACAGCAAATGGCACAACCTTGACACAGGTTGATAAGTATAAATACCTGGGAACGATCATTTCACCAGACGGCAGATGCACATCAGAAATAGCCGGCAGAATCGGCCAAGCCAAAACACATTCAAGAAGATGGCAAGCATTCTTACCAACAAATGCCTGTCAATTAACATCAGGAAGAGAGTTCGTGAATGTTATATTTAACCAATACTGTTGTACGGATGCGAGGCGTGGACAGTCAACAAACAAAGCCAGAACAAGATTGAGGCAGCCGATATGTGGTTTCTAAAAAAAATGTTGAGAGTTCCATGGACAGCAAAGAAAACAAAAGAGACAGTCTTGATGGAGGCAGACACAAGTAGATCACTCATAAGGAAGATTAGGAAAAGACAGGCAACATTTATAGGCCATTTTATGAGGAAGGGGGATTTAGAGCACCTGGTCACAACGGGAAAGCTGGAGGGAAAGAGAACACCGGGTAGACCCAGGGAGAAAATGCTGGACGGACTTGCAGAGTGGCTGGGGACGAGGAGGGTTGGGGAGATGCTAGGGGCAACGAGAGATAGAGACAGGTGGAAGTCCATGATCACCAACATCATGCGGCAGGGCACCTGATGATGATGATGATGATATTTGCATCCCATAATTTCCAGCAAGTTAGGAAACTGTTTATTCTGAAAGAGCCCTTGGCATCCCTACAGGAGGAAAACAGCAGAGTAGCCCTGGTTGACATTTTCAATCTCAACTGAAAACGCACTGAAGACACAATGCCCAATAACAACAACAACAATACTCCTGCCTTTGGCTGTCTACTTCCTCCACTGTATACTTGCAATGTTTCAAAAATTGTCAGCACAAAAAGTCAAAGAAAGACCACAAACGTAATCCATGCTTAGTCGGGAAAACTGGAAAAAAGGACGTAATTCGATAAAACATGGTCTGGATGGAGAAACATGGATAAGGAATAATTTTGAACTTTGAGTTTGCATTTACCAGTATATTCAGAAGACAGCGCTGAGGTTGGCAATGCTAAAAACCTTGGTGTCTGCATTGACTCTACCCTCTCCATGAATAACTTTGTTTCTCAAACTGCCAGATCTTGCTACTATCATCTCCATCGTATAAGGCTGATCAGGAAGT
>JAPXFY010000015.1:64602923-64610423 GCA_030674185.1 Monoplex corrugatus
CAAACAAAACAAAACCAAACCAAACCAAACAAAACAAAACAAAACGAAACAAAAAAAACAAACGAAACAAAACGAAACAAACGAAACGAAACGAAACGAAACGAAACAAAACAAAACAAAACAAAATAAACGCAAACGTACAAAGTTTCAGTTTCTGTTTCAGTTATTCAAGACAACGTCTCTGCGCTGGGAATATAATCCATATGCATTGACACCACTGATGTCATGTGATGGAAAAGATCCAAAACTAGCATGGCATAAACCTTAAATTAAACAACATATGAAACCAATGAGCTGGCAAGGTCTTAAGCACCTACCTAGCATACGAGTTTCTATTAAAAGAAACAACAACAACAAAATAAAACAAAACAACCAACCAATCAGACATGCAACCAAGCAGCCAAGCAACCAAGCAACCAAGCAACCAAGCAACCAAGCAACCAACCAAGCAACCAACCAAGCAACCAACCAACCAAGCAACCAAGCAAGCAACCAACCAACCAACCAACCAACCCAACCAACCAACCAACCAACCAATCCTTCTTTGACATGCAGTATTCATACACAGTAGATCCAGGCAGTCATGTCTATCTAGTCATCCATACGAATACAAACACATTCAGACAAGACCCTTGCTACTTCCATCGGGTTTTAGTATATGGACCCTTCCACCATACCGTCTGAAACTATACATTGTACTGTAGACACTGCCAATTTCAGGAAGGAGATGGACATTAATAGGTCAAGAAGAAGAAGAAGAAGAAGAAGAAGAAGAAATGGACTCAGCGACTAAAATGGTCGGAAGTGGTTCGCGCCGGTACTTTGGTGCCATTAACCCCTCCTAATTTTACGTTAATGTAAGCTGGTGGCTATGGCCGCTTATTTGACGACATTATTTCCGATTTTGTGTCTTGGACTTTTGGATGCTTGTCTGTTTGTCTCCTCTGTGTGTCTGTCTGTGTGTCTTTCTTTCTGTCTGTCTGTTTGTTTATCTATCTGATTGCCTTGTCTGGCTTGTCTATCTGTCTGTTTTGTCTTGTCTTGTTTCGTCTGTTTCTCTGTCGATTTCTGTATCTCTCTGTCCCCTTTGAGATAGAATATACGTGAGCAGATCCACTGATAAAAAAAAAAAAGGTGGAGTTCCTATTTAGGTCTTCTTACAGTTTTCATTTTATTCTAAATTTATTTCCTTCCCTTCCTTTCTTCCTTCCTTCTTTCTATTATTCATTCCTACCTTCTTTCCACATTTCTTTCGTTCTTTATATCCCTGTTTTCCTTCCTTTCTTACAGTTTTAATTTTCTTGTATTGTTTGTCCCTAAAAATATTGCATTCGTTTATTAATTTTTTCTGTCTGTGAATTATACCTTTGTCTCCTCTTTCTTCCTCTCTGATTTCCTTACATGCTTATTTTCGGCTTTTTGATTGATTGTGTTTTATAATGTTGTCCTCACTTCTCATCTTTCTTGGATGTCTTAGAAAGTTTTTAATCTTCTTCTTAACCTGCTCCCCTCTCTCGTTGTCATGTCAGTGCTGCCTCTCATCATTACATACTGCTACTACTATTACTAGCAGTGCTTTGGAGGACTTTGCTGACAGTGAGGAGCAATGGGTAAATTAAAAAAAAAAAAAAAAAAAAAAAGAACGAAAGAAAAATAAACCTCGATATATGAAGCTTTTGAAGAAATCCTTAGACTTGAAAAAAAAACCCTCAAACAAACAAAGAAGAACTGGATGACAAAAGAAATCTAGGCTTGATCGATGAACGGTGGAAGGTAAAGAAAAACAAAGCCATAAAAAACAAAAAAACAAAACAAAACAAAAACACGAAGAATACAAAAACATAGATCTCACCGATGAGGAGGTATATAAGTCCCCCAGCCTCGTGAGGGTCTTCATGTAGGATATAAGTTCTGTTGGAGGCAGAGTATGAGAAGGACATCTTGGGTTCTATGTCTGGCCGCTGGTGGTCCTTCTATTAAACAGCAGCTGATCTGAGACGTTCTTGAGACGAACAAGTATGACTGCAGGCACTGCTGTTGCCAGCAGGAGAATTCGTTAGCAGGAAATGTCTGCAATTACTATAAATTTCTTCCTTTACGGTCACTACCACATTTTGTGGTTGGCGCTTAAACCTTTCCTTTTTTTTCCCTGGATATTTGTTGGCAAGTATCAAAAATTCCTCGTCTTTGAAAAAAAATCTGATAGGTCTTCATGTCTCTCATTTGTCTGTATCTCCAGGGCTGTCATTTGGTGTCCCTTTTTTTATAATCAACAATAGTACTCCTGTTAAATCCTTCTTTCCAGCCATTCTCTGTCAATTGCGTCTGTCTGTCTGCCTTTCTGTCTGTTTGTCTCTTTGTCTGTCTATCTATCTGTTTCTGAATAGCTGCTAACAATGTAAATATATGGTCTATTGTGGAATAGTTCTTAAATTCTGTATGATGTTCACCTGTTATATTCTTCAGCTTATTTCACTCTTGTAATCTGCTATAAATGACAGAATCATATAATCTGGTGCTCAGGTAAGACACAAATATACCTCTATAGTTATCAGTGTCATTAATATCTCCATTTTTGTATAATACCAGCAAAATAAATTGTGTCCAACTGTCAGGATATATACCTTTATCAAACAAGCTATACAATAAGAATTCGCTTATCATTTGATCTGGTCCTGCAGCTTTGTTGCTTTTTCTTTTTTTGTTTGTTTGTTTAGTTTTTCTTATAGCGACAAAAATTTCCTTTTTTTTAAATGGGTCGATATAGTACAGGATTTACGTCATCGGCTTCTAACTTGTTGTCCTTTTCTTGAGAAATTGAATCTATTTGACATATATTTTGAAAATTCTGACAAAGAACTCTATAGTGATACACACACACACACACACATGAGCACCAGATTATATGATTCTGTCATTTATAGCAGATTACAAGAGTGAAATAAGCTGAAGAATATAACAGGTGAACATCATACAGAATTTAAGAACTATTCCACAATAGACCATATATTTACACACACACACACACACACACACACACACACACACACACACACACACACACACACACACACACACACACACACACACACACACACACACACACACACACATATATATATATTATTATTATTAAGGGCATTTAGAGCGCCTAATCTTTCTGGAAAGCCCTAAGCGCTTACAAACTGTACAATACACATTACATCGAACATAGAAACATAGGCCTAATATAATTTTCATCATACATGGCGGACCTCTGTCACTCCATCCCACAAGCACATACACACCGTTAATAATATCAAATATTAGTACCTACTCTCTGGCACACACACACATAACCTCCTCCCACCCCGAGACATATCTATAGGCGCACAGCAATAACATACACAGAAGCACGCT
The DNA here is from genome assembly GCA_030674185.1 of Monoplex corrugatus. NCBI lineage: Eukaryota > Metazoa > Mollusca > Gastropoda > Littorinimorpha > Ranellidae > Monoplex > Monoplex corrugatus. The sequence goes on from JAPXFY010000015.1 coordinate 64,606,323, forward strand.
AGCGCGCAGACAGCATAGCTCTTTTAGGTTAATAAATTTCAGAGAGGAAAGAGATGCGTTTTCAAGCCAGATTTAAATGACTGAAGACTTGTTTTGTGCCTCAGCGGGTAGGGAAGTGAATTCCATGAGGAAGGGGCTTGAAAAGAAAAGGATCGCTCACCATATGATTTTGTTCGAAAAGTTGGGATTCGAAATAAGCGGGTATCGGCTGAGGTACGAAGATGACGAGATGGAACGTATAGTTGAAGATATTCAGACAGGTAAGAGGGAATAGAATTGTCGAAGTATCTGAAGCACTGAACAGCAATTTTATGTTGGATCCTTTTCAACACAGGTAACCAATGCAAGTCTTGGAGAAGAGGAGAGACATGCTGAAATTTGGAAGACCGAAATACTAGCCGAGCGGCATGGTTCTGTACTTTCTGAAGTTTGTCAAGGAGCTGTTTTGGGGAACCAGACAGAAGGGAATTACAATAGTCAAGACGAGAAAGAACGAAAGCACAAACTAATATTTTAGTAGCTTCGAGAGTAAGGAGATGACGGATGGAACCTATTCTACGAAGTTCAAGGTAACAGACACGACATATGTTTGAGACATGCTGCTGAAAGTTAAGAGTGTTGTCGATGGTGACACCTAGATTCTTAACTTTTTGGGAGAGGGTGATGTCTGTCCCATTCAGTGATATGGAAGATGGAATTAAGTCACAGTTGAGAAGTTTTTTAGGAGTAATGAAAATCATTTCAGTTTTGTCTTGGTTTAGTTGTAATTTGTTACAAGTCATCCAGTCTTTCACGTCGGAAATGCAGGCTTTAGTGGTTTGTACGATGTTGTTTACATTAGAGATGGGACCAGAATTGTAAATTTGATTGTCATCTGAGAAGCTATGATGTGATACAGAATGGCGGAGAATAATATTTGCGAGAGGCTGCGTGTACAAAACAAAGAGAACTGGACCCAGGACGGATCCTTGAGGAACGCCATATCTGAGGGCTGAGGGAGGTGAGGGCAAGCCATTTACAGATACAGTCTGTGTGCGGTCAGAGAGATATGACTGAAACCAGGAGAGAGCGGAGCCAGAAATTCCGTAGCAGTTGTGGAGGCGCCAAAGCAGTATCTCATGGTCTATAGTGTCGAAGGCAGCAGACAAATCTAGGAGAGAGAGAAGAGAAATGTCACCATCATCAAGGGATGTCAGAAGATCGTTCACAATTTTCAATAAAGCAGTTTCAGTGCTATGTCCTGATCTATATGCTGACTGATTGGGATATAATAAATGGTTTGATTCAAGATGTTCTAGAAGTTGGTGTAAAATAATTTTTTCAGTTACCTTGGAAAGAAAGGGGAGATTGGAGACAGGCCGGTAGTTTTTGAGAATATCTGGATCAAGAGAAGGTTTCTTTAGGAGAGGTTTGACAATAGCTGATTTGAATGAGCTTGGGAAGATGCCTGACACCAGTGAATGATTGATGACAGATGTAAAGAATGGGAGTAGAGTATCCAAACATTGTGTCAAAACAGAAGCCGGGAGGGGGTCTAATTCACTGGTTTTGATAGCAGAATCCTTGATAGTTTTCTTCACAAAAGACTCAGAGACAGGCTGAAAGGATGTCAGTGGACAGCCAGAGAAGGTTGGTTCAGGCATTGAAAGAGGAGGGGTATTTTGCGAATCGAGACTATCACAAATGTCAAAAAGTTTCCCATTAAAGAAGTTAGAGAATGCTAGAGGAAGGTCAGCAGGTGGAACATGAGAAGGTATAGGGCTGTTTTTAGTTTTACAGAGAAGAGTGTTAGTAATGTTGAAGAGCTGTTTAAAAGTTGTGGCAGACGTAATTTTAGCATTATAGAATGAAACCTTTGCACTATGGACAAGTTTATCAAATGCTTTCTTTGCAGATTGGAAGGATTGTTTATGCACAGTTGATTTGTGTTTGATCATCCGTCTCTCAGCACGTCTTCTCTCACGCTTGGCAGCCTGGAGCTAATTATATATATGTCTAAAGGGGGTTACTTCTCTGAAGACCTTCTGTTGTCTAGCTCTCCCTAGAGTTTCTTTCTACCTGCACATGGTCAATCCATTGACTTCCGGGAATAGTTCGGAGGACATTCGGGAAAGACCGAAGGACACTGGGAAAGACTAGATCTGCGGGCTTTGTGGGTTGGCTTCCCACCTTGCCTTTGATAACATGCCACGAGTTCTTTAAATGAAAGATGCTCCCAGGATTCACCGAAAGGGGGAGAGAATGATGAATCCATCGGCACTGACTCCATCACGACTGGAAACGCACAACGGATCATGATTAATGACCAGATGGAATTTCCGTGTGCGTGTGGAAGGAGATTCACCACCAAACGCGGCATGAAGATCCACAGGACAAAAATGGGCTGTTTGAAGACACATACGAACCAGCAGCAGCGCACTGCGATAGCAGGTGAGACGTTGGATGACCAAGGCCAGGATTTAAACCATAGTGCCAAGGACATCCACGCTGACGGTTCTGATGCGGATTTTGCACAAGCTCTTAACGCCAAACGTGGAAAACTCAATTTGCCGCCTGCCGGTGCCAAAGAACAATGGGAGAAATTTGATGAGGAACTTGTCCTTAAGCTGAATGCGCTAATAGGGAACAGTACGCTGGAACACAAACTTGACACATACGGAGACATCATATACTCTATCTGCAGGGACACTTATGGAGTGAAGCAGCCAAAGACAAAAACGCCTCCCCAGAAATCCAGAAGACAGCAACAGATGGAGAGCATCCGGAGGGAGAAAAGAAAGCTTAAAAAGCGAATGAAAACTGCCTCAGAATTCGAGAAGCAAGGGCTCCTGGAACTCTGGAAAGATCTGAAGGCCAAACACAATGCTCTCAGCAAAGTGGAATCAGCAAGGCGAAGAAAGAGCAAAAAGAAGAAGACTCAAGATCGTTTCTTCAAAGATCCCTTTGACTTTGCAAGAAAGCTGTTTGAACAACCCAAATCAGGGACTCTCACAGTGGGCAAGGAAACCCTAGAGCAGCATCTCAGGGAAACATATTCCGATTCTCAGCGCGAGGCACCACTTGAAATCCAGAATCTGGTTTGGCCTGCAGCGCCAGAAGGAAAATTCAATAACAAACCACCAACACTGGATGAAGTGAAGAACGTAGTAAAGAAAGCCAGAGCCAAGTCAGCACCTGGACCAAACGGAATACCATACCTGCTCTACAAGAAATGCCCAAAAGTGCTCGAGTGGCTCCACAAGATGATTCGATCAGCATGGAGGAACCAGAAGATCAGTGACCAATGGATGAGAGCTGAAGGAGTGTACATTCCGAAGGAGCAGAACTCCAGCAGCATCAATCAGTTCAGGCCAATATCACTTCTGAACGTCGAGGGAAAATCTTCTTCTCTGTTATGGCAGCAAGATTGACAAAATACCTGACTGAAAACAAGTATCTGGATATGTCAGTCCAAAAGGGAGGCATACCAGGAATGCCTGGATGCTTGGAACATGCCACGTTGATTTGGGATGCCATCCAAAAAGCAAGAACAGAGAAGAGAGACATTGACGTAGTTTGGCTTGATCTGGCGAATGCATATGGATCAGTTCCACACGATATGATCCAGCTGGCTCTTGAAATGTATCACATCCCAGAAAACATCGAACAATGCTGAGGAAGTATTTCCAAGGGTTCTCAATGCGGTTCTCTACCAAAGAATACACCACGGACTGGATAGACCTAGAGGTGGGCATTGCAATGGGCTGTGCAATCTCTCCCATACTGTTCGTGTTGGCAATGGAAGTCATCTTGAAAGCTGCAATGAAGAGTTCAGGTCCAGTGAATCTGGGAGATGGATACCAGATGCCTCATCTGAAAGCTTTCATGGATGACACAACAGTCTTGTCCATGGATGAGGAAGAGACACACCAAATCTTAAAGCAGCTGGATGAGCTGGTGGCCTCTTCAAGAATGAGGTTCAAACCTAAGAAATCCCGAAGTCTCTCACTGCGAAAAGGAAAAGTGGCAGATTCAGTCAAATTCACGGTAGCCAACCAAGCCATCCCCACTGTCACAGAAGAGCCAGTAAAAAGTCTCGGAAGATGGTGTGATGACTCCCTG
>JAPXFY010000015.1:64627923-64630423 GCA_030674185.1 Monoplex corrugatus
GAACTGCTGAAGAGAAAGGAACAGGGATGTCATTGATCAGCATAGAATCAGGAAGATCAGAGTGTTGAAGTTTTTTCGGATAGACTAACATGAGCTCGGTCTTGTCGTCATTTAGTTGAAGCTTATTAAGAGTCATCCAGGTCTTTAGGTCTGCAATGCACTCCTGCGTCCGTACCATCAACGAGTCAATTTCAGCAATGGAGGCTGACTGATGAAGTTGAGTGTCATCGGCAAAGCTTTCGTGCAACATGGCGTGACCATTGATGACATCGGACACAGGAGAGGCATACAGCACAAAGAGGACTGGGCCTAGCACAGAACCCTGCGGTACACCGTACTTCAGGGGTGACAAGTCAGAATAAACACCATTCACACAAACTCTCAATGTACGGTCAGTCAGATAAGAAGCGATCCATGCAAGTGCAGTGCCACGAATACCAAAAGAAATTTCAAGTCTGCTCAAGAGGATAGAGTGGTCGATAGTATCAAAAGCAGCTGATAAGTCTAAGAGAACAAGAACAGATATTTTATCATCATCCAGTCCAGAAAGGAGATCATTTACAATCCGGACAAGGGCCGTTTCACAACTATGACCATGCCTATAAGCTGACTGATGGGCATTAAGTAAACTATTTCTTTCTAGATGGGCCAAGAGTTGCGACAGCACGATCCTTTCAAGCAGTTTTGACAAAAATGACAAATTTGAGACAGGGCGATAATTTTTCAAGCTATTTTGATCTAAGGAAGGCTTTTTGATGAGTGGACGTACAACTGCAGATTTAAAAATTTCAGGGAAAATGCCTGAGGACAAGGATGAGTTCATGACATAAGTAATATGTGGCAGCAGAACATCAAGACATTCAAAAAGCAGAGAGGAAGGAATAGGATCAAGTTCACATGATTTAGGGCTAGAACTCATACACACTTTCCTCACAAACTCCTTCGTCACCGGCTGAAAACAATGCAAGTCGGGACCATTGTACACATGTTCCGGAATGGGTGAAGATGGTATGACACATGAGTCTAGGTTTTCGCGGATAAGGGCTATCTTGCCAGTGAAGTAGTCCAAACATTTTTGAGGCAGTTCTTGCACCGTAAACACTGTGGGGAGAGGAGTGCTGTTTGTTTTTCCAAGCAGATTATTACTCAAATTAAATAGCTGTTTGGCTGTGGTGCATGCAAGGAATTTCGCGGAATAAAAGGTGGACTTAGCAGTGTCAACGATGAAAGTGACATGGTTCCTAGCAGATTTAAAAATTTGCTTATCAACAGTTAAGCCTGTAGCATGGCTGCGTCTTTCAGCTCTTCTCCTCTCCCGCTTTGCTACTAAAAGTTCTGGTCCTACATCATTAAACCACGGTGACGGAGGACGACTGGTGACAAGGCGCTGAGTCGATGGGGCATGTCGGTCGAGGGCTGTGCAGAGGGTGGTGGTCAGCTGGTCAGCAGTGGGCTCTGAGGGGAGGACAGCTAAAATATCTTCTTTAAAAACAGACATGTCAATGGAGGCCAGCTTGCGGACCTCTCTGTATACACGGGGGATGGGGGGCTTTGCGGCATTCAGGTGACATGTCACACTGTAGTGGTCCGAACAAAGAGTTTGATCGACAACAGCCGACTTAACAAGACAGTCCTGCTCTCTGTGCAATACCCAGTCCACAATATGGCCTCGGACATGTGTTGGCTCAGTAACAGACTGAGTAAGATGAAACATATTTATGATGTCAAGCACTTTGGCAGTATAAAACTCGCTAGGCTTATCAAAATGAAAATTAAAGTCGCCAACAATCAACAGAGAGCCAGACAAACTGTTAGCATATTCTAAAAAGTCTGGTAGCTCTTCAATAAACTTCGCATCAGACAATTTGTTCTTTTTGTTTGGTGGTGGACGGTACAAACAAAAAACTTGAAGATGAGACTGGGGAAGAGATAAAGTTAACTGAGAAAGTTCAAAGGTAGTATGGTTGAAGGGAAAACTGGAGGTGAAGGAAGAATTTGGCATCAGTTTGTCCGAAACAACAAATGCTGTTCCACCACCACAAGTAGATGTGAAGCGGGGGAAAGAAGTGGAAGTATAACCAGCTGGGGCAAGATCGCGACATTTTGGTTCGTCACCCACGACCCGTAACCACGTCTCCGTTAAAACACACGACATCTAGTCCGTTCGACACAAGGTGTTCATTAATTGCAGACCGCTTCAGTTTAGACCCGACAGACTGGGCGTTAAACAGACACAAAGAGATCGCAGATCTGGGTTGAGTGAAAGGGGAGAAAGTCATCGGCACATGAATTAAGTTGTCAAAGTTCACGCCTCTAACAGTGCTTGCTTGGTCAGCTGGTGTAGCAGGCCTTGCACCACACACCACACCGATCTTCCTCTGCTTACGACGACCTGCTCGATGAGTGCGAACACGGGGAAGACGGTATCCTATGCCTGCCTCTCTGATGGCGTTGAGAACAGAAGGATCCAGTGTGGTTGATGGGGGCTGCATGGACAGCA
>JAPXFY010000015.1:64642923-64650423 GCA_030674185.1 Monoplex corrugatus
GAAATTTCAAGAAAATGTTTAGGAGAGCACACAAAACCTATAGAGACCATTTTCTCAAAATGGCCATCATACAACTTAATGACTTTAAACATACATAACTTCTACATTTTTTTTTGAGTACAAGCTTTATTCAAGTACCAAAATATTCAGCAGAATGTACACTTTCCAGTGATATGTATATCTCAAAATATCCAAAATGCTAGTTAAGACTGATTTCGTGCTGGCAGGTCACATATATTCCACTATTCCACTATGTAAAGCAGCTTATTTTTCTTTCCCGATTCCTAAATGGCAGTATTATAAAACGGTATCCATGGAATTAGTCAGAGCTGCTTGTGGGAAAAAAACTGAGATACCCAAAGGAAAATACAGCATCTTATTCATTAAAACTTGTATCAGTCCTGGCTGTCAAGTTTGTCCTCAAGTAAACGTACCACGCATTTGCCTCAGACTATGAAATGCTTTCTCATTAAACTTTAAAACAGAAATTAAAACAAAAAAGTATGTAGATGGATGAGCACAAATATATACTTTTCTATCTTCAAGAAGCGCCTGAAGCTAAAAGATTAAAACCACCCTCCAGGCTGTTGGAGATACTCGCATGTTGGCATGCTGTTGATATTGGCCGTAAAGAGTTCCCACCAAGCTGTCAATTAGCGATGTTCAGTGGTGCACACAAGCATAACTTTAATAATCCAGGCAGCCATCGTCTTGAAAATCTGACGCACTCTGTCACTGTCTGTTTATTTATCTGACTGTCTCTCTGTCTGTCTGTCTCTTCCTGCCTCTGTTTATCTGTGTCTGTTTGCCGGTATGTCTGTCCGTCGGTCTGTCTGTGTATATTTGTCTGTCTGTGTGCCTGTCTGTCTGTCTCTCTTTCTCTCTCCCTCCCTCCCTCTCTATTTCTCCCTCTCTCTCTCTCTCCCCCTCCCCCTCTCTCTCTGTTTCTTTGTGTCTCTGTCAGTCTATTTGCATGTCTCTGTCTGTTTTCTGTCTGTCTGTCTGTCTGCCTGCCTGCCTCTGCCTGTCTGTCTCTATCTCTCTATCTCTACATCTGTCTGTCTGTCTCTCTTTCTCTCTCGCTCTTTCTGTATTTGTTTACCTGGCTGGTTTGATTCAATCTCTGTAGACAAATACATTAGCAATTGCATTATTTGCGTCAAATGATATGCTGATATCACTACCGTTTGACGATATATAATAAGCAATGATTTTGTTTTATTTAATCTCTCTATCTCTCTCTCTCTATTTCTGTCTTTCTCTCTCTCTCTCTCTCTCTCTCTCTGTCTCTCTCTGTCTCTCTCCCCCTCTCTCTCTCTCTTTCTCTCTGTCTGTGTGTCTGTCTGTCTGTCTCCCTCCCTCTCTCTTTCTCTCTCTCTATCACTGTGTAACTGTCTATCAATTTGTCTTGTTTTTTACTTGCACAATAAATAATTATGTTAATGAAAACTTACTTTGATCACGCCTTTGTCTGTCAAACAAACATTACATTAACCTCGTTATACATTAGCTGTCGTCTTCAATGTTCAAGCAAGAAGATTATCAGAAGAGGCATAAAAACAAACAAAGTTCACATGTGTAATATCCCTTTTTTCCTTCCCAGAACTAGGAGGTGGTGCCCCACGCAACGATCTGTCCATCCTCCACGTGGCTCTGGTAAATTTGAAGATGGAAAGTGGACGCCAGGCGAGGACACAGAGATGATGAGTTTAAATACGACACCTGCACGCCACACAGGCAGAAGGACGCTGCACAAGCCAACAAACAGTAGCAGTGAAGGCTTCAGGGGGAAACTCCAGAGACGAACCAGCCTTGATGGTGGTGGAAAGGAGAACCGATGATAGCGGTCGTTCCCTCCCTGACTCGTTTGAGTGATGGTTGTGATTTCAGCAGTTCCTGATGCTGTTCTGTAGTTTCCCCCACTCATTATATCCAGGTCTTGTTGCTACAACTGTGGCATCTGTTCGCATCCATCATATCGTGGCAACATCATTGACCCCTGAAGCGTTGGCTGGGTGTGGTGATTTTGCAATGCTGAGGGGAATGACCGCTGTTAGGCACTGTCCGTAACCTTGTGTCCTTTGGGTGACCTGTCCTCATGTATTGCCTACCGATATAACATCAAGTGATGTGCATTTCGTTGATCTGCCCTTACGGTAGCTTTGAATGTCCTATCTTACTTACGACATATAGAAATAATAATCTTGATTTTTCATGTACTGACTCTAGAGATATCCTTTACAACAAAAATAATGATATTATTTTGGTAGTCCAGCTGATTCTCAGATCCCCTGTTGGCAGATTGTTATGAAGAGTTAATTAATTGTTGTATGTTATTAATTGAAACAGTTAACTTAATGTTCTAAATTCTTAATTGTAATTGTTCCCCTTCTTACATTCAAACTCCCACTACCCCTTCCCATCCCCGTCCCCCACATTTGTTTCCCCTTCTCCCTGTGTGTGTGTGTGTGTGTGTGTGTGTGTGTGTGTGTGTGTGTGTGTGTGTTGTGTGTGTGTGTGTGTGTGTGTGTGTGTGTGTCTAAAATCACTATTGTGAACAGACATTAAATAAAGATTCCATTCCATTCCATTCCTTACGGTTCATATTAAGAGTCATGACTTGCAATGGTATGGTATCGTGTGGTTGGTAATAAACGACGTGATAATAAGTGATATAATGTAATGTAATTAATGAAATGTGATCTGATGTGATGTGGTTTGAAAATACATAGCATGATATGATATCCTATGCTATATTATGATTATGATTTTCTGTGATGCAATGGTACAATTTTATGACACGTGTCGTGTGATGTAATACGATGATATGATATATGATATGATATGATATGATATGATATGATATGATATGATATGATATGATATGATATGATATGATATGATATGATATGATATGATATGATATGATATGATATGATATGATATGATATGATATGATATGATATGATATGATATGATATGATATGATATGATATGATATGATACGACATGATACGACATGATACGACATGATACGATATGATACGATATGATATGATATGATATGAATTGATATGATATGATATGATATGATATGATATGATATGATATGATATGATATGATATGATATGACATGACATGACATGACATGACATGACATGATATGATATGACATGATGATATGATATGATATGATATGATATGATATGATATGATATGATATGATATGATATGATATGATATGATATGATATGATATGATATGATTAGATATGATATGATATGATATGATATGATATGATATGATATGATATGATATGATATGATATGATATGATATGATATGATATGATATGATATGATATGATATGATATGATATGATATGATATGATATGATATGATATGATATGATATGATATGATATGATATGATATGATATGATATGATATGATATGATACGATACGATACGATATGATACATGATATGATATGATACAATACGATACGATACGATACGATAAACGATATGATATGATATGATACGATATGATATGATATGATATGATATGATATGATATGATATGATATGATATGATATGATATGATATGATATGATATGATATGATATGATATGATATGATATGATATGATATGATATGATATGATATGATATGATATGATATGACATGACATGACATGGCATGACATGACATGACATGACATGACATGACATAACATGATATGATATGATATGATATATGATATGATATGATATGTTATGATATGAAATGTATGATATGATATGATATGATATGATATGATATGATATGATATGATATGATATGATATGATATGATATGATATGATATGATATGATATGATATGATATGATATGATATGATGATATGATATGATATGATGATTGATATGAATGATATGATATGATATGTATATATGATATGATATGATATGATATGATATGATATGACTATGATATGATATGATATGATATGATATGATATGATCATGATATGATATGATATGATATGATATGATATGATATGATATGATATGATATGATATGATATGATATGATACGATACGATATGATACATGATATGATATGATACAATCGAACGATGCGATAGATAACTATGATATGATATGATATGATATGATATGATATGATATGATATGATATGATATGATATGGTATGATATGATATGATATGATTATTGATATGATATATATGACATGACATGGATGATGAATGACATGATATGACATGAATGATATGATATGATATGATATGATATGATATGATATGATATGATATGATATGATATGATATGATATGAATGATAGAATATGATATGATATGATATGATATGATATGATATGATATGAATATGATATGATATGATATGATATGATATGATATGATGATATGATATGATATGATATGATATGATATGATATGATATGATATGATATGATATGATATGATATGATATGATATGATATGATATGATATGATATGATATGATATGATATGATAATGTACGATATGATATGATATGATATAGTAGATATGATATGATAGAATGATATGATATGATATGATATGATATGATATGATATGATATGATGTGATATGATATGATATGATATGATATGATATGATATGATATGATAATGATATGATATGATATGTATGATATGATATGATATGATATGATATGATATGATATGATATGATATGATATGATATGATATGATATGATATGATATGATATGATATGATATGATATGATATGATATGATATGATATGATATGAATATGATATGATATGACATGACATGACATGACATGAGACATGACATGACATGACATGACAAGACATATGATATGAATGATATGATATAGATATGATATGATATGATATGTATAATGATATTATGATATGATATGTATGATATGATATGATATGATATGATATGATATGATATGATATGATATGATATGATATGATATGATATGATATGATATGATATAGATATGATATGATATGATATGATATGATATGATATGATATGATATGATATGATATGATATGATATAGATATGATATGATATGATATGATATGATATGATGATATGATATGATATGATATGATATGATATGATATGATATGATATGATATGATATGATATGATATGATATGATATGATATGATATATATGATATGATATGATAAAGATATGATATGATATGATATGATATGATATGATATGATATGATATGAATGAACTGATACATACGATATGATACATGATATGATATGCATACAAAGACCATGCGATAATGATAAATCGATATGATATGATATGATATGATATGATATGATATGATATGATATGATATGATATGATATGATATGATATGATATGATATGATATGATATGATATGATATATATATGCATCAGGATATGAATGACATGATATGACTAGACAATAAAGAATAAGAAGAAGAAAAAAAGAAATGGATATGAAGAAAGATAGAAAATAAAATGATGAAAGAATATGATGATGAAGAAGATCATACAATGATAAAAGAAGCATAAAAACATAAAAAAAAAATATGAAACAGAAAAAACTAAATGAAATGATGACAAAAAAACATCAGACAACACACAACAAACACAAACAGACACAACACACAAACATCACAACAAAAAAAGACATAATCACAACAAATATATGAAAATACATCATAACAAATACATACACACACACATACACACACACACAAACTACAACAATACTACACACTAATATCATTATTGAAAGATTAATAGAACGACACACATCACACAGATACACTAACACATACAACAATCACACACTACAACACACAAATCAACAATGATAAACAGAAATAAAGATATAGTAGTCACATAAAATGATAGAATGAAATAAAGGAAGATAAAAGGAATGGAAATAATGATATTTGGAATGGATTTTAGGATTAGTGAGGAAAATAGAGTTGCATAGAGAAAAATTAAGACAAGAAAGATGAAGAATGAATGAAGGAGAATGAGAATGAATGAAGATGAGAGAGAAAGATAGAATATGAGAGAAGTGAAGGAAGAGAGATAAGAGAGAAAAGACAAACAGACAGCAGCACACGAAAGAATGAACAGACAGAGAGAATGAAAAAAGATATGAACAGACACTCAGACAGAAAACGAAGAAGAAGACAGAAGAAGAAGAGACAGAACACAGAGATACGAGATTAATGTCAGATATTGTGTTGGTGTTCTGACGGCTGACAGATGGGATTATGATTCGGCATTTTGATTATGAGATAGATTATGTTCTAATACATTTTAAAAAAATGTTGATGTAAATATGGCAAATGATCATATATGATTGTGGATTTGTGTGTGTGTTGATGTGATGATTTGATGTGTGTGATGTGTGATTGATGTGATTTGTAGTAGTGTTGATTGTTGGTATGATGATGTGTGGATTGATGTGTGTGTTGTAGTGTGTGATTGTTGTGTGTGTGGTTTTTCGGAAGAGAGAGGACAGAAACAGAGAGCAGAGACATGAAGACAATGAAGAAGATAGGCAGAAAGAGAGATAACAGAGAGTGACAGAGACAGAGACAGAAGCAGATGAAGAGAGTAGAGAGAGAAAGAGAATAGAGAGAAGTGTGTGTGTGTGAAGAGAAGAGAGAGAGAGAGAAGAATGAAATGAAGAAGAAGAGAGAGAGAGAGCGAGGAAAGAGAGAGAGAAGAGAAGAGGAGAGTTAAAGAAAAAAGAAAAAAAGAAAGGTGAGAAGATGAAGAGAAGGATAAAGCAAGAAAAAAAAGAAAAAAAAAAGACAGAAGAAAAGACAGCACAGCAACAAAGACAGAAACATTTTGAACAGAAAAACAATAAAAGAGAATGAAGAGAAACACACAACAAACACAGAACAAGCAATAAACACACAAAACAACAGCCCAGACACAAAACAAACACAGAAAACTGTACAATGGCAAGCACAGAGACAATGGCAGTCCAATAAATCAACACACCAGCCAACCAGTCAATGTTACTTTTCAAATTACAAAGAAAAGTACTATAATCACCAGCGTGTGGTAGGCCTACTTCCAACCGCGTTTCTGTCTTCTCCTTGACCTGCTACTGTCCATCTGCTTCCTGAAACTGACAGCCTGGAATTCGATTTGTTCAATGTGGACGTGTTCTTTTAGAATTGGGATGAAAAGGCTACTGTACTAATCTAGATGGCAGCATTGTCAGTCTTCTGGAAATGCAAAAAACAACAACAACCCGATAAGACGTAAAAGATTGTTCGCTTTTTTTTTCTCTCTAATGGGTGGTCTGATTTATTTCTATGTATTATGTGGAAGGGTTCTGCAGTCCAACTCTGTCTCTGTCTCTCTGTCTTTCTCACACACAGGCACACAACAGACAAAATCAAGCAT
>JAPXFY010000015.1:64655423-64657923 GCA_030674185.1 Monoplex corrugatus
GTGCATTGGACTGTTATGGAGATCAGATGACATCTGTTCAAAAATATGTTGGTATGACCATGTGACAAGATCCAACGGTCTTGCCAAATCAATTCCACGGGGAACTGTTGAGGAAGAAAGATGGAGGAAAGACAGAAAAGGAAAAGAAAAAAAAAAGAAAACAAAAGAAAAGAAAAGAAAAGATAAGATAAGAAAAGAAAAGAAAAGAAAAGAAAAGATAAGATAAGAAAAGAAAAGAAAAGAAAAGAAAAGATAAGATAAGAAAAGAAACGAAATAAAGAGAAAATAAAATATAAGAATAGAAAGCAAAACAAAACAAAACAAAACAAAGAAAAGAATAGAAAACAAAACAAAAGAAAACTACGCAAAAGAAAACTACGCAAAAGAAAACTACGCAAAAGAAAACTACGCAGAACAAAAGAAAACTAAGCAACAACATTCGGCATGGTCAGATTTTTTTTTTTTTTTTTGCAGAGTTCCAGCTTTGGCACCTGACCAACAGAGCTTGAGGAATTTACTGAACAGTTCTTTAGTGCGGTGCTCCAATCACGGAGTTAATGGAGAAGAAACGGCCATACATCAAGGCTACAGCTATACAACAGACAGACAAGACAGTCATACCATGGAAGAAGACAATTCATGCTAGACGTAAGTTCCCCTGCTAGACACTGATACGTATCCGTCCTGTTAGCTACACGCTACTTCACCATACTGTCAAGTACTGGCCATCTCACTATGGACCCCATGTGGACACTTCAGTGACAGAGAGGAAACAGACCTCCCCACAGCCATTACTTACCCATCCTTTTCTCATATTTTCTTTTTTTTGTCTTTTTTTTTTGTCATGGATGTCTGGTCTGGAAGATCACATTTTCATTCATGTTTAGTTAAGCGGAAGTCATGTCTGCCTTTGAGACTACTCAATCCTGGTGCAGTGGTTAACACAACAGACGAAAGACTAGAAGATTGTGAGTTCAAATCTCATCAGTTCTATCAGGAAAGTGGAATTAGAACACCAGGTCACAGCAGGAAAGCTGGAGGGAAATAGAACACCATGTAGACCCAGGAGAAAATATTGGACGGCGTTTATTGTTTGATTTCAACCTTTTATTGCACACCTGGGTTTTCCCTTTCATTTAACAATTGTGCGCAGCTGGTCAAGGCTTATCATCATCCGCTCAGAGGACTGAGGAATGGGTGTGGTCCGAAATCATCAAACCATTCAACAAACAAACAAACACACACCAGTCGCCGTGGTGTAGTGATTAACCCAACGGACTACCGACTGGGAGGTTGTGGTTTCGAATTACCATCAGTCCCTTCAAAAATCATTGTGGGATTTTTCGGCTCCAACCGGCTCCTACCCAGAGTTGGACGTGCTGTGGGTTCATCAGGAAGACTGGGACACACAGTCAAGCCTCATCCACTTCACGGATGCGTCATTGAGGGTGCTGCTCCTGGTCCAATCTGCCAAGCCAGAACAACATTCAAGAAGATGAAAAACATTCTTACCAACATATGTCTATCCGTTAACACCAGGAAGAGAGTTCTTGAATGCTATATAGAACCAATACTGTTATAAGTTGTAAAGCGTGGACAGTCAACACACACAGCCAGAACAAGATTGAGGCAGCCGAAATGTGCTTTTTAAGAAGAATATTGAGAGTTCTATGGACAGCATATTAAAAAAAAAAAAACGAGATAATTTTGATGGAGGCAGACACAAGAAAATCATTGATAAAGAAGAATAGGATAAGACAGGCAACTTTTACATTACATTTTATGAGGAAAGTGGAATTAGAACACCAGGTCACAGCAGGAAAGCTGGAGGGAAATAGAACACCATGTAGACCCAGGAGAAAATATTGGACGGCGTTTATTGTTTGATTTCAACCTTTTATTGCACACCTGGGTTTTCCCTTTCATTTAACAATTGTGCGCAGCTGGTCAAGGCTTATCATCATCCGCTCAGAGGACTGAGGAATGGGTGTGGTCCGAAATCATCAAACCATTCAACAAACAAACAAACACACACCAGTCGCCGTGGTGTAGTGATTAACCCAACGGACTACCGACTGGGAGGTTGTGGTTTCGAATTACCATCAGTCCCTTCAAAAATCATTGTGGGATTTTTCGGCTCCAACCGGCTCCTACCCAGAGTTGGACGTGCTGTGGGTTCATCAGGAAGACTGGGACACACAGTCTAGCCTCATCCACTTCACGGATGCGTCATTGAGGGTGCTGCTCAAATCTTCTGACCAGCACCGCGGGTGTCAGTGTTTCGGGCCTGGTAGACTCCAGGATATATTATGATAGTAAGCGTAAAGCACAGCCCTGTCACGCAGTATCAATCCTAGATGGAACTCCATAGCATCAGACACACCAATCGACCAATCGACCGACAGATTGACAAACCGAAAAACCGAGAAAGTCCAACAAACTGACAAAAAAAACAACAGACCGACCGACAGACAGACCGACCGACAGACAGACCGACATA
>JAPXFY010000015.1:64670423-64677923 GCA_030674185.1 Monoplex corrugatus
GAGGGTGTTTGGATTTAGGAGATCTCATTAAAGAGATGTATGTTTTGTTCTGTTGATTTTGTTTTCATTCAAAAGAAGTTGGCATCAAATCGCTACAGCATCATTGGTGCTCTCTATTTAATGACATCATGTTTTGCTTCTACACATATAGGAAATGGAATGGACATGTCCCTTTTCTTCTTATGTTCGCTGCCTACATGGTCAGGCCATATCTGCCGATGAATGTGGCTGTCCTCTCCAGCTTCTGACAGCTGACATGGAGCCTGGCAGTGTGAGGTGCTGTAGTTGACCATGTGTCCTGTCACTCTGTCTGACGTGCTGATAACTCCCACTGTATCACTTACACCAAAATGCTATATAATCATTGGTGGTTTCTGCTGAATGCAATCATACGTTTCATCTACACAGACACGAAACTAAATGGATATGTTCATCTTCTTCTGACCTTGTCTCCTGTCACTCCATCTGACATGTTGATAAATCCTAGTGTACTGTCAATAACACCAAAATGCTACATAATCATTGGTAAGGTCTATTTAATTAAATCATACTTTGCTTCTACACACATAAGACATGAAATGGACACATTGATCTTCTTTTGTTCACCATCCTCATGATCAGACCACTTCTGGTGATGGATCTGGCTGCCCCCTTCCAGCTCCTGCTGGCCCACATGAAGACTGGCAGTCAGAAGCCCTGTAGTTGATCGTGCTGATAACTCCCTGTAAAGTGTTGCTAATACTAAAATGCTATATAATCATCACCATCACTTTCTATTTAATCAATATTTTAACTCCCACACCCTGTTTACCAATTTCAAAAACGTATTCCTTTTACTCCCTCACCCTATCCTCCAGCTTAATGTAGGAAGCTGATGGATAGGATGAGGAAGTCTGAGGATTAAGTTTTTGCAGCTGGTAGCATAGTCAAGAATGCAGGATGCTGGTGGACAGGGTGCAGGTGTAAAGGTTAAATCAGATTTTTGTTGTGCACATATACGAAATAGAAAGGGCATGCAGATTTTTTTTCTCGCAGTTTGCCTAGTCAGGCCACATTTGGCGATGGATTTAATGCCCCTCTTGTTCCTGCCAGCCAACATGGAGTCTGGCATTCAGAGAAGATGTAGCTGACCATGTCTCCTGTCACTGAAGCTGACGTGCTGGTATCTCTCAATACAGTTAACGATGGGAGCAGTGAAAGAAACATAATGTCTTGAAAAGATGGGAATGGAGGTGAGGGGTTGCTTTCTAAGACACAAATAGCGTCAGATTTCTTGCGTGTTTTAGTCTCAGTTTCTGTTCTTTTTCTCTCTAGACAGTGTGTCTGCAGTCAGATCACATTTTATGAGCACCACCGCTACAGACGTCATGTGATGGTAACACATCCAAACAAATAATCATGGTATGAGCCATGAGCCTGCGCTTAAAGCCAACTCCGCTGGTTTGGTTCTGATATTCAACATGATTTATGAGTTTTGTATACTATTGTCTATGCTCGTATCAATCTATTATTGAACTAAGGCTGTCTGTCATGTCTTGTGAAGCACACCAAAAGCAACATAAAACCCATGGCTTGCATGAAAGTCCTATCTATGATCCTTGTGTTATCAGCATATCACTCGGATGAGTTCAGCTTAAACTAATGTTTCCTTTCTGGGGGTCAAATCTATGACTATTCTATGTGTGAGGTGTGTGTGTGTGTGTGTGTGTGTGTTGTGTGTGTGTGTGTGTGTGTGTGTGTGTGTGTGTGTGTGTGTGTGTGTGTGTTGTGTGTGTGTGTGTGTGTGTGTGTGTGTATGTGTGTATGTGTGTATGTGTGTGAGTGAGTGAGTGTGTGCGTGCCTCTGTGTGTGTGTGTGTGTGTGTGTGTGTGTGTGTGTGTGTGTGTGTGTGTGTGTGTGTGTGTGTTGTGTGTGTGTGTGTGTGTGTGTGTTTGTGTGTGTGTGTGTGTGTGTGCAGGCGTGTTTACCCACGCTCATTTACTTCAGTTCCACTGTACATGTGATATTGTGTAAATATTGTTAACTGCCGTGAAACACAGTTCCTTGTAAGAGGACAAATTTACACTAATCTTTACATGTTTTGACATTTTTGTCCGCCTGAGTGGCCAAGCTGACTGTATACACCATTTATGTAAATCCAAAATATTCTGCTCCATCAGATTATTACAGGCAATATGTTTTTCCTCCCTTCAATTACATAAATGGCGTGATTATAAAACATATTACATAGAAATAAGTTAATTGAATTCCAGAAACAAACATGTAACAATGTATCTACAGACAAAGCCAAGGAGTGTCCCTGGTGACCTGTTTGTTTATATTAAACAACACATCAGTCATAGGTAATCAATTTGAAATTATCAAACCTTAAAACAAAAACGACAACAACGACAACAACAGAAATAAAGATCAGAACATTGTAGGTCGTTCAGGCGTTTTAGTTTTGTTTTGTTTTTTTGTATGTTTTATGATAATATTTGTGATTGTGTTTTGAGTAGATCTAACAATGAAGTATGTGTCTGGCGAGCATTTTGATTTCCAAATGTGGATTAATAAACGAGTATTGAATTAAGTTAACATGGAATAAATACTGCAGACGAATGGTAACATATAACTGTCTGGTCACATCATGTCTAGCACCAAGCAAAAAGTGATCAAGGTTTATTCCCTGGCTGCAGCAATTAAACGCATGTTGTGAATATTGTGATATTATAGAACCGATAGCCAGTAAAGCCTTATGGGGTTCAGTTAAAAGCATGATTATCAAAGTTGCTTGGTGTATGCAAATATATGTTAATCATGAGGGGGGAAGGGTGCAATTAAGTTTTAAAATGAACACAAAACTAATTAACAACAACAGGAACAACACCAACAACAACAATAGCAACAGCAACAACAAGAAACTGTTGGTTGTTTGCCTGTCTCTGATCAATGAGGAGATAAATAGATAAATGAATAGATGAATGAATAAATGTATAAATAACACACTCACTCACTCACTCACTTACTCACTCACTCACTCACTCACTCACTCACTCACTCAATCAATCAATCAATCAATCAACAATACAGAGAATTGCAGGACATAGGACACAACAGTTTTGTCAGCTGACCAAAATATGTCAGTACCTGTTAAATGATCATCTTGGGAATTTTTGTCATAGCACTGTTGAGTTTTTCATTTTACAGATACACACTCTGTGAAATTAGTACTTCCATTTAAAGCAACTTTCCGCGGTTGTTCACGCGCTACAAACATGGTTCATAGGGCCATTATCGCGGTCTGACTGATTACTAGGTGCAAGTGTGAAGTGTCTCATGGGATCATATAAGTGATGGTACTTTTGTACATAGCCATGGGATTCTTGTTTTGCAAGGGAACACATATTACAGCGATGTCGCATCTGTTAAGTGGAGTGACAACAGACATGACCGATCACAGCCCCTATGACCACCAAACATCATGGCAGCCAGGACAAAGTAGAAAAATACGGCCACATTCCTCACCAGATGGGGCCTGCTACTATGGAGGGCAAACGAAACAACAAGAAGGAGAAGGAGGAGGCGAAGAAGAAGAAGAAGAAGAAGAGGGAGAAGAAGAAAGAAGAAGAAGAAGAAGAGGGAGAAGAAGAAAGAAGAAGAAGACGAAGAAGAAGAAGAAGAAGAAGAAGAAGAAGAAGAAGAAGAAGAAGAAGAAGAAGAAGAAGAAGAAGAAGAAGAAGAAGAAGAAGAAGAAGAAGAAGAAGAAGAAGAAGAAGAAGAAGTAGAAAAAGAAGAAGAAGAATGCGTTCAACAGTGGATGTATTGATCTTTGTCTCTCTATCTCTGTCTCTCTGTGTCTCTGTCACTTTCTGTTTCTTTCTGTCTCTCATTGTGTCTCTGTCTGTCTGTCTGTCTCTGTTTCTCTCTGTCTCTGTCTGTCTGTCTGTCTGTCTCTCTCACACACACACACACTCTCTCTCTCTCTCTCTCTATATATATATATATATAAATATATATATATATATATATATATATATATATATATATATGTGTGTGTGTATGTATACATATTTTTGTTTTTCTTTTTCTCCCTCTCTCTACTTGTATTCATTCTCTCACAAATAACTACATTTTTTTTATAAGTCAGGTGCTGTGTATCAAAATTTGATGGTGGATGGGTTAGCTGGTTCACTCCATTAAACAGAATTACATCTTTGAATGGCTAGATGGACGTGTATTAACGTACAAAAAAATCATTAACTTTCTGTTCTGTTAAACCCTTTGAAGCGGACTACATTTTGTCTGTCCAATTTGTACATGGCAAAATTAGGAAACAGTTTCGTTGGAAATAATTTAATATGCTTGGTGAAAAACGAACCCTGAAACAATCTGATGATTATGTATCCACAAAAAAAAAGAAATCCTTGTTCATGCTTTTATTTCCCGAAAAACATCACATACACGTTGACCTCCCGGAAAGAACATTTTGTTCTCCCTGCCCAGCTTTTGATTGAGAACGAAAAACACGTTTTAACACCATGGACTGGTGAGTATAAATATTTGATTCATTGCTTCGAGCCAGACACAAAACCGAGTGATTAAGTCAACTCCCCAAGCTGCAGCAAAATACTGTTGTGATGTGAATATTGTAATCTTGTGGAAGTGACAGCTAAAAACTCCTGAGGGAGTCGTGTGACTACGTGGATAAGCAATGTGTACTGACGTGCGTAAATATATTTTCAATCTAATGAATTGCTAACAACTTGCTAAATGAAGAGCTGTATGCTGAATTAGGTCATGTCAAGGACGAACAAAACAAGTTGTTTGACTGCATTTGGCTGCGGGCACAACTGCGTATTAACCATGGTTCAGTCTGAAAATCCCAGGACCACCAGTTGTTTGGAAGTTTGGTAACTGATGACCTCGAAAGCTAAGAGAATCCGATCAAGAGATAGATATAGAGGTAGGGAGAGAGTGGGTGAAAGACAGAGTTAGAGAGAGAGAGAGAGAGAGAGTGAGTGGGAGAGACAGAGACAGACAGTCAGACATACATACGGACAGACAGACAGTGAGAGAGAGTGAAAGAAATAGAGATAGAGAGAGAGGGAGAGGGACAAAGAGAGACAGAGAGAGAAAGAGTGAGAAAGAGAGAGAGAGACATCATCATCATCATCACCATCATCATCATCATCATCATCATCATCATCATCATATCGATAGAAATGCAAGACACATTTAGGGGGCTGGACAGGGCGCTGTGCTGGTTTTGTCCAAAGCAATCTGTGACCAGAAGTGTCAATCACTGAACTGTCTCTTTGTTCTTCTTTCGGCACGAAACCACTAATGGAATCTTTCGTTAGCAGGAAAGATCACACACGCACATCGTGTTAAAAAAAAAACATAACCAGCCATTGGTGTGAGACCCAACAAGTGCACAAGATGAAGACAGACACGTGCCATGTCACAAACGTGTTGTGGTTGCTATTACTGCTCCTATTACAGTTCAGTTTGATCAAATGCAATTTCCTTTATCAATCCACATGTAAAAACTAAAACGTGCATATGCTGGACTCACGCCACACGTACACCATTTTGAAATTTACTTAAAACACAATCACAAATCCATCACAAAATACATACACACAAATACGAACGCCCCAATAGATCAAATCATCTATAATATACACCACCAATGATGACGCAAATATGTCATAACTCTCCATACTGGTCAGAGTACCATCTTTTTTTCAAATATGTGCATTGCAAAGAACCAGTGCTGCAATTTTTCATTTAAACATGTAATTTGAATAGCATGTTACTTATTTATTTTGCTTTCCTCTCTCATTTTCTACGTCATATCTCCCGCTGACAAATGTAGTTCCACATTGTTTGCTCTACAACACCACAACAATTCATCTCGTTGATAATGACAGTCATAGTGCTCTGGACTTCAATTCTGGGTTGATACTCTCTGATAGGGATGCATTGTACATACCCTTCTAGTCATATCCTAGCGTCAACAACACGCAAGAGAAACAGACACCTGCAGTGTTGTGCGGGAACTCTGAGCAATGCCCTTAATGATGCATACGTTGTATTGAAATGGAGTCATCCCTTTCACCAAGTGAGCTCACACGCTATTAGAATCCTGTGTTTAACCTGCGTCCACAACCCCTGTGTTATCGTCATAGTGAACTAACCAAATAGGCCAATAGACCTTTAAAAAGGTGTGGCCTACTAGAAGCTCAAACCAACAACCTCTGCATTGACAGCATGGTGCTCTTACCACCTGCCCATGGCGTTTTGAGTTTTGACTTTTGAGTTTTCTCAAGAGATAGTCACCATGATCAGACAACCTGGTATTATGTGCTCCATTCAAATCTGCCAGCTTTCAATTGGCAGACTCCTGGATCATGCACAAAACCCAGTGCAAAGGCAAACTCTTCAGAGGGGAGGGAAACATAGTCTATGCAACACGGACACCTCCACAAGGATTGGAGTGTTAAGATGGGCAATGGTTTAGCCATCATTTATATGTATGTTGCTGGATGAGGTTGAACTTAAGACATGGCATGAGGAGAGAAAAGAGAGAGAGAGAGGGGGAGAGAGAGAGACAGAGAGAGATAGAGAGAGAGACAGAGAGACAGAGAGCAGAGAGACAGAGAGACAGAGAGACAGAGAGACAGAGACAGAGACAAAAACAAAGACAGAGACAGAGACAGATAGAGAGACAGAAAGAGAGACAGAGATAAAAACAAGTAAAAAGAAGAGCACTGTGTCCCAATGGTTAAACCAATGAAAATGCCAGGAAGAAAATATGCAGATATATAAGCACAAACAGGAGGCACGACATGTGGTTAATTTCATTTTTCGTCTTTTCAAACGTTGTTATTCCTCTTGGATGTGTGTTCGCACGTTATTTTGCCCACAGTCTGCAAGCAGTATGTCCCTGCACTGTCTGCACACTCAGTCTTTGGTGGGTGTGCATTGTTGGGGTGTTTGATGGTTCCTAGCAGATCCAGGAAACCCCCACCCTTTGTACATCAAGAGAAAGGGATTCAAGCAGAATCGAACCCCAGACGTTCCAATCGAAAGTCTGACATGTTACCCACCTGATCACTGCGCTTGACATTTGGAAAACTAAAAAGGAGTGGAAATACAGTCTCTGGGACCAGACAGACACGCCTGAGACAGAGTTGGAATCAAGACTGGGTGTGACAGCCAGATGATGTGGCTGAAGTGTCCCCTAAGGGTGGGCAGCTGGACGGACAGACAATGCTAGTTAACAGTTCAATAAACTTGAAGCAAGTTGCCAACAGGCCACTTCCCTTTTGTCTGACAGAGGTGGGCCAGTTGATAGCTGATATTATTGTCTGCTGAACCTGGCTGTTTACTTCCTAGGGAGACACCTGCATGTTAAGTGCTATCGCAGAAATACCAGGTGTGATCAATCATCCTTGGAACACTGCCATGATGATGGACACGTCTGATTTCCAATCAGTGCAAACAGATTCTGT
>JAPXFY010000015.1:64680423-64685423 GCA_030674185.1 Monoplex corrugatus
GCCATGCTATATCGGTATAGCCCTGTTCTGAAGAAGGCACAGGGCAAGAGCCAAGAGATAAGGGAGTAGATTGTGCCCGGTGCCAAGAATCTGGTAGGCGTGGGAACAGGAAGAGACATGAAACGGCATGTCTGAATGTGTTACTCATGGTTTGTCGTTAAGACCATGTGGTTTGCGTGTTCCAAGTTTATTTATGAGGTGGGATTCTCTGTCTTTCCTGTCTATGGTGCTGTTATTGTGTAGAAGCCACAGACCTTTCACTCGGATGTCATTGATTGAGTGGTCTGATTGGTTGAAGTGATTGGGGATAGTTTTATCCCTTTGGTGGCGGATATCAGCCAAGTGTTCTTTGAAACGTGTGTCAAGAGTGCGTCCAGTTTCACCAATATACAATTGGGAACATTTAGAGCAGCTGATCAAGTAGACAATGTTATAAGTTTGACAGTTGAAATGTTTTGTAATTCTCATATGAGATTTGGGGCCTTTGACTGTGGTGGCTGAGCACAAGAAAGGACAAGTCTTGCATTTAGGTTTGTTGCATGGAGAGGTTCCTGGAGGTTGGCTGACTGGTTTGCTGAGATTGGAATGCACCAGCAAGTCGCGGAGATTGGTGTCTCTCTTGTAGACGAGCAAAGGGCGCTTGTCAAAGGTTTCACCTGTAGTGGGACTGGATTGCAAAATGTTCCAGTTGGACAAGATGATCCTTTTTATGAGGTGCACGGACGGGTGGTAAACTAGACTGAGGACTGGCCGATCCTCTGTGACAGCTTTGGGCTTTGAATGGAGGGCATTTGGCCGAGAGACAGAGCTGACTTTTTTCCGGGCTTCATTGATGACCTCGGGTGGGTAATGTCTGCGCAGGAAAAATCTAGTCATTTCAACTGCTTTGTCCTGAAAATTGTCTTCGTCTGAGCAGAGGCGTCGTAGTCTCAAGAACTGCGAGTAGGGAATGCTGTTTCTGGTGTTGGAAGTGTGAGATGATTGGTAGTCCAGGTAGGAATGTGAATCTGTAGGTTTGTAGTGGACTGTAGTGACTAGTTGTTCAGATTGAAGGGAAACTTCGATATCCAGGAAGCTTATGGATGTGTTTGAAATTTCATATGTGAACTTGATGGATGGGTGAAACGTTTGAACGTAGTGGATGAATTGTAAAAGTTGGTCATGATCGAGGGATGTCATGCCAATGCAATCGTCTATGTATCTTTTGTATAATTCAGGTTTGGGTTTCTTGTATTGTTGTAGGATATGTTCCTCAAATATCCCATGAATAAGCAGGCATAGCTGGGGCCCATCTTAGTACCCATGGCGACTCCGCTAACTTGCCAGAACGTCTCATCTCCGAACGAAAATGTGTTCATGGTGAGAACCAGTTCGGCAAGTCGGACAAGGGTTGAAGTGGACAATGTTTGGTCACGTCGTTTGTCCAGAAAATGTTGGAGAGCTTTTAACCCATCAGAGTGGGGTATGCTGGTGTACAGAGAGGTCACATCCAAAGTGAACAGGTATTGGGGTTTGAAGGTGTGGTCTTCATTTAATATTTGAATCAGATCCAATGTATGGTTAGTGTCTTTGATGAAGGTAGGCAAAGCCTGGACTATAGGTTGCAAAATGTGGTCAAGAAACTGAGAAATGTTTTCAGTGGGGCAGTTGCAAGCTGACACGATAGGACGGCCAGGATTGTTGGCTTTATGTATTTTGGGAAGTAAATAAAAAAGTGATTGGACTGGAAGTTGTTTGATGAGTAGTCTGGCAGTGGGGGGCAGCTGCTTAGAGGTTATGAGATTGTTGATAAGTTTGGATATCTTGGCATGATTGGTCATGTGGGCAGGTTGGTCCAACTTTTTGTAGAAGGCGTGATGGTGGAGTTGTTTCTGGGCTTCCTTGATATACAGATGTCTGTCCCAGACTACAATTGCACCCCCCTTGTCTGCTGGTTTGATGACAATGTCGTCTCTGTTTTTGAGGGAGTGTAGTGCGTCCCTTTCTTCTTTGGAGATGTTGGAATGTTTCTTGGGTCGCATGTTGAGACAGTCTATTTCTTGGTGGCATTTGTTGATGTAATGTTCAACTTCGGGAAAGGTGTTGCGGGGAGGTTCCCGATGAGAAGGCTTATGGAAAAGTTTTTTCACTGAGTTTCCCCCTCTCTTTCTTGTCTCTGTCTCTGTATATGTGTCTCTGTCTCTGCCTCTCTGTCGCTCTTTCTCTCTGTCTGTCTGTCACTTTGTCACTTTGTCTCTCTGTCTCTCTGTCTGTCTGTCTGTCTCTCTCTCCTGTCTCTCTCTCTCTCTGTCTCTCTCTGTCTCTCTCTGTCTCTCTCTCTCTCCCTCTTTCTTTTAGTATCCCATTTTTGATATATGTTCTTATTAAAGACAACATCTATCTATCTATCTATCTATCTATCTATCTATCTATCTATCTATCTATCTATCTATCTATGTATCTATGTATCTATCTATCTATCTATATATCTATATATCTATCTATATATATATATATATCTATCTATCTATCTATATCTATCTATCTATCTATCTATCTATATATTGATCGATTGATAAATCGAACTGCCTGTCTGTCTGCCTGTCTATCTATCCATCTATCTATCCATCCACATTATCTCTCTGTTTGTCTAGAAATAGACATAGATGAGAGAAAGAGAGAGAGAGAGAGAGAGAGAGAGAGAGAGAGAGAGAGAGAGAGAGAGAGGAGAGAGAGAGAGAGAGAGAGTCTTTTGTGAGAAGTAGGTGTGCCACTTACTGCCATTCAAAAATCGTCATGTTGCGTCACAGTCAACGCTGTTCAACATACAACTTAGTCTTCAACGAGGCATGTCTATAATGTAATCAGACAGACTGTGCCACCAGTGTCGGTGTTTATATTCCTTATTATGGAAATACAAAAGTAACAAAATATCGCCATCAACAATGTGAATATAAATGTCCTTGTGCATTGTGTCATTCTTCAACAAATTTCACGTCTGACTTAATTGTTTGATAGAAAATTTGCTGACGGATTTCCCAACGTTCTGTTTTAGGATCAAAGAAACTGATGTCCTGAAAGCTTTTAGAGGTTTTGCAAGACTCCAGCGGCAGATGTTTGGCACATGAATGAATAAGCACAATTGTTAATTGTCAGGGTGGATCAACATTAAAAATAAATATTATCTGCAACGGTATCACATGTTGACAAAACAACGATAAAAGTATTAATGCAAGCGTGCAAGGCTTTGAAGAGATTTTTCAACGCAGGTTTGGTTACTCTGTTGTGAGGGTGTTTGGATTTAGGAGATCCTGTTAAAACGATGTATTTTTTGTTCTGTTGGTTTTGTTTTCATTCAAAGGAAGTTGGCATCAAATCGCTACAGCATCATTGGTGCTCTCTATTTAATGACATCATGTTTTGCTTCTACACATATAGGAAATGGAATGGACATGTCCCTTTTCTTCTTATGTTCGCTGCCTACATGGTCAGGCCATATCTGCCGATGAATGTGGCTGTCCTCTCCAGCTTCTGACAGCTGACATGGAGCCTGGCAGTGTGAGGTGCTGTATTTGACCATGTGTCCTGTCACTCTGTCTGATGTGCTGATAACTCCCACTGTATCACTTACACCAACATGCTATATAATCATTGGTGGTTGCTACTGAATGCAATCATACGTTTCATTTACACAGACACGAAACTAAATGGATATGTTCATCTTCTTCTGACCTTGTCTCCTGTCACTCCATCTGACATGTTGATAAATCCTAGTGTACTGTCAATAACACCAAAATGCTACATAATCATTGGTAAGGTCTATTTAATTAAATCATACTTTGCTTCTACACACATAAGACATGAAATGGACACATTGATCTTCTTTTGTTCACCATCCTCATGATCAGACCACTTCTGGTGATGGATCTGGCTGCCCCCTTCCAGCTCCTGCTGGCCCACATGAAGACTGGCAGTCAGAAGCCCTGTAGTTGATCGTGCTGATAACTCCCTGTAAAGTGTTGCTAATACTAAAATGCTATATAATCATCACCATCACTTTCTATTTAATCAATATTTTAACTCCCACACCCTGTTTACCAATTTCAAAAACGTATTCCTTTTACTCCCTCACCCTATCCTCCAGCTTAATGTAGGAAGCTGATGGATAGGATGAGGAAGTCTGATGATTAAGTTTTTGCAGCTGGTAGCATAGTCAAGAATGCAGGACGCTGGTGGACAGGGTGCAGGTGTAAAGGTTAAATCAGATTTTTGTTGTGCACATATACGAAATAGAAAGGGCATGCAGATTTTTTTTCTCGCAGTTTGCCTAGTCAGGCCACATTTGGCGATGGATTTAATGCCCCTCTGGTTCCTGCCAGCCAACATGGAGTCTGGCATTGAGAGAAGATGATGCTGACCATGTCTCCTGTCACTGAAGCTGACGTGCTGATATCTCTCAATACAGTTAGTGATGGGATCAGTGAAAGAAACATAATGTCTTGAAAATATGGGAGTGGAGGTGGGGGGGGGGGGGGTACTTTCTACGACTCCAATAGCGTCAGATTTCTTGCATGTTTTAGTCTCAGTTTCTGTTCTTTTTCTCTCTAGACAGTGTGTCTGCAGTCAGATCACATTTTATGCGCACCACCGTTACAGACGCCCTGTGATGGTAACACATTAAAACAAACGATCATGGTGTGAACCATGAGCCTGCGCTTAAATCCAAATGCACTGGTAAGGTTCTGATATTTAACATGATTTATGAGTTTTGTATACTATTGTCTATGCTCGTATCGATCTATTATTGAAATAAGGCTGTCTGTCATGTCTTGTGAAGCACACCAAAAGCAACATAAAACCCATGGCTTGCATGAAAGTCCAACCTATGACTTTTGTGTTATCAGAACATCATTCTGATGAGTTCAGCTTAAACTAATGTTTCCTTTCTGGGGGTCAAATCTGTGACTACTCCGTGTGTGAGTGTACTTGTTTGCATGTGTTTGTGTGTGTTTTTGTGTCCG
>JAPXFY010000015.1:64695423-64710423 GCA_030674185.1 Monoplex corrugatus
CTTTTAGTATCCCATTTTTATATATTTCTTATTAAAGACTACATCTATCTATCTATCTATCTATCTATCTATCTATCTATCTATTATCTATCTATCTATACTATCATATATCTATTATAATCTATCTATCTATATCTATCTATCTATCTATCTATCTATCTATCTATCTATATATTGATCATTGATAAATCGAACTGCTTCTGTCTACATGTCTATCTATCCATCTATCTATCCATCCACATTATCTCTCTGTTTGTCTAGAAATAGACATAGATGAGAGAAAGAGAGAGAGAGAGAGAGAGAGAGAGAGAGAGAGAGAGAGAGAGAGAGAGAGAGAGAGAGAGAGAGAGAGAGAGAGTCTTTTGTGAGAAGTAGGTGTGCCACTTACTGCCATTCAAAAATCGTCATGTTGCGTCACAGTCAACGCTGTTCAACATACAACTTAGTCTTCAACGAGGCATGTCTATAATGTAATCAGACAGACTGTGCCACCAGTGTCGGTGTTTATATTCCTTATTATGGAAATACAAAAGTAACAAAATATCGCCATCAACAATGTGAATATAAATGTCCTTGTGCATTGTGTCATTCTTCAACAAATTTCACGTCTGACTTAATTGTTTGATAGAAAATTTGCTGACGGATTTCCCAACGTTCTGTTTTAGGATCAAAGAAACTGATGTCCTGAAAGCTTTTAGAGGTTTTGCAAGACTCCAGCGGCAGATGTTTGGCACATGAATGAATAAGCACAATTGTTAATTGTCAGGGTGGATCAACATTAAAAATAAATATTATCTGCAACGGTATCACATGTTGACAAAACAACGATAAAAGTATTAATGCAAGCGTGCAAGGCTTTGAAGAGATTTTTCAACGCAGGTTTGGTTACTCTGTTGTGAGGGTGTTTGGATTTAGGAGATCCTGTTAAAACGATGTATGTTTTGTTCTGTTGATTTTGTTTTCATTCAAAGGAAGTTGGCATCAAATCGCTACAGCATCATTGGTGCTCTCTATTTAATGACATCATGTTTTGCTTCTACACATATAGGAAATGGAATGGACATGTCCCTTTTCTTCTTCTGTTCACTGCCTGCATGGTCAGGCCATGTCTGCTGATGAATGTGGCTGTCCTCTCCAGCTTCTGACAGCTGACATGGAGCCTGGCAGTGTGAGGTGCTGTATTTGACCATGTGTCCTGTCACTCTGTCTGATGTGCTGATAACTCCCACTGTATCACTTACACCAACGTGCTATATAATCATTGGTGGTTGCTACTGAATGCAATCATACGTTTCATTTACACAGACACGAAACTAAATGGATATGTTCATCTTCTTCTGACCTTGTCTCCTGTCACTCCATCTGACATGTTGATAAATCCTAGTGTACTGTCAATAACACCAAAATGCTACATAATCATTGGTAAGGTCTATTTAATTAAATCATACTTTGCTTCTACACACATAAGACATGAAATGGACACATTGATCTTCTTTTGTTCACCATCCTCATGATCAGACCACTTCTGGTGATGGATCTGGCTGCCCCCTTCCAGCTCCTGCTGGCCCACATGAAGACTGGCAGTCAGAAGCCCTGTAGTTGATCGTGCTGATAACTCCCTGTAAAGTGTTGCTAATACTAAAATGCTATATAATCATCACCATCACTTTCTATTTAATCAATATTTTAACTCCCACACCCTGTTTACCAATTTCAAAAACGTATTCCTTTTACTCCCTCACCCTATCCTCCAGCTTAATGTAGGAAGCTGATGGATAGGATGAGGAAGTCTGAGGATTAAGTTTTTGCAGCTGGTAGCATAGTCAAGAATGCAGGACGCTGGTGGACAGGGTGCAGGTGTAAAGGTTAAATCAGATTTTTGTTGTGCACATATACGAAATAGAAAGGGCATGCAGATTTTTTTTTCTCGCAGTTTGCCTAGTCAGGCCACATTTGGCGATGGATTTAATGCCCCTCTTGTTCCTGCCAGCCAACATGGAGTCTGGCATTCAGAGAAGATGTAGCTGACCATGTCTCCTGTCACTGAAGCTGACGTGCTGGTATCTCTCAATACAGTTAACGATGGGAGCAGTGAAAGAAACATAATGTCTTGAAAAGATGGGAGTGGAGGTGAGGGGTTGCTTTCTAAGCCACAAATAGCGTCAGATTTCTTGCGTGTTTTAGTCTCAGTTTCTGTTCTTTTTCTCTCTAGACAGTGTGTCTGCAGTCAGATCACATTTTATGAGCACCACCGCTACAGACGTCCTGTGATGGTAACACATCCAAACAAATAATCATGGTATGAGCCATGAGCCTGCGCTTAAAGCCAACTGCGCTGATTAGGTTCTGATATTCAACATGATTTATGAGTTTTGTATACTATTGTCTATGCTCGTATCGATCTATTATTGAAATAAGGCTGTCTGTCATGTCTAGTAAAGCACACCAAAAGCACCATAAAACCCATGGCTTGCATGAAAGTCCAACCTATGACCCTTGTGTTATCAGCATATCACTCGGATGAGTTCAGCTTAAACTAATGTTTCCTTTATAGGGGTCAAATCTATGACTATTCCATGTGTGAGTGTGTGTGTGTGTGTGTGTGTGTGTGTGTGTGTGAGAGAGAGAGAGAGAGAGAGAGAGAGAGGTGTGCGAGTGTATGTGTGTGTGTGTGTGTGTGTGTGTGTGTGTGTGTGTGTGTGTGTGTGTGTGTGTGTGTGTGTGTGTGTGTGTGTGAGTGAGTGAGTGCGTGCGTGCGTGCCTGTGTGTGTGTGTGTGTGTGTGTGTGTGTGTGTGTGTGTGTGTGTGTGTGTGTGTGTGTGTGTGTGTGTGTGTGTGTGTGTGTGTGTGTGTGTGTGCAGGCATTTTTACCCACGCTCATTTACTTCAGTTCCACTGTACATGTGATGTTGTGTAAATATTGTTAACTGCCGTGAAACACAGTTCCTTGTAAGAGGACAAATTTATACTAATCTTTATATGTTTTGACATTTTTGTCCGCCTGAGTGGCCAAGCTGACTGTATACACCATTTATGTTAATATAAAATATTCTGCTCCATCAGATTATTACAGGCAATATATTTTTCCTCCCATCAATTACATAAATGGCGTGATTACAAAACATGTTACATAGAAATAAGTTAATTGAATTCCAGAATCAAATATGTAACAATGTATCTACAGACAAAACCAAGGAGTGTCCCTGGTGACATGTTTGTTTATATAAAACAACACATCGGTCATAAGTAATCAATTTGAAATTAACATACCTTAAAACAAAAACAACAACGACAACAACAGAAATAAAGATCAGAACATTGGAGGTCGTTCAGTCGTTTTAGTTGTGTTTTGTTTGTTTGTATCCTTTATGATAATATTTGTGATTGTGTTTTGAGTAGATCTAATAATGATGTATGTGTCTGGCGAGCATTTGGATTTCCAAATGTGGATTAATAAAAGAGTATTGAACTAAGTTAACATAGAATAAATACTGCAGATGGACGGTTACAGATAACTGTCTGGTCACATCATGTCTAGCACGAAGCAAAAAGTGATCAAGGTTTATTCCCTGGCTGCAGCAATTAAACGCATGTTGTGGATATTGTGATATTATAGAACCGATAGCCAGTAAAGCCTTAGGGGGTTCAGTTAAAAGCATGATTATCAAAGTTGCTTGGTGTATGCAAATATTTGTTAATCATGAAGGGGGAAGGGTGCGATTATGTTTTAAAATGAACACAAAACTAATTAACAACAACAGCAACAACATCAACAACAACAATAGCAACAGCAACAACAAGAAACTGTTAGTTGTTTGCCTGTCTCTGATCAATGAGGAGATAAATAGATAGATGAATAGATGAATGAATAAATGTATAAATAACACACTCACTCACTCACTCACTCACTCAATCAATCAATCAATCAATCAATCAATCAATCAATCAATCAATCAACAATACAGAGACTTGCAGGACATTGGACACAACAGTTTTGTCAACTGACCAAAATAAGTCAGTACCCGTTAAATGATCTTCTTGGGAATTTTTATCATAGCACTGTTGAGTTTTTCATTTTACAGATACACACTCTGTGAAATTAGTACTTCCATTAAAGCAACTTTCCACGGTTGTTCACGCGCTACAAACATAGTTCAAAGGACCATTATCGCAGTCTGACTGATTACAAGGTGCAAGTGTGAAGGGTCTCATGGGATCATATAAACGATGGTACTTTTGTACATAGCCATGGGATTCTTGTTTTGCAAGGGAATACATATTACAGCGATGCCGCATCTGTTAAGTGGAGTGACAACAGACATGACCGATCACAGCCCCTATGACCACCAAACACCATGGCAGCCAGGACAAAGTAGAAAGATACGACCACATTCCTCACCAGATGGGGCCTGCTACTATGGAGGGCAAACGAAACAACAAGAAGGAGAAGGAGGAGGCGAAGAAGAAGAAGAGGGAGAAGAAGAAGAAGAAGAAGAAGAAGAGGAAGAAGAAGAAGAAGAAAGAAAGAAGAAGAATGCGTTCAACAGCGGAGATATTTGATCTTTGTCTCTCTATCTCTGTCTCTCTGTGTCTCTGTCTCTTTCTGTTTCATTCTGTCTCTCTTTGTGTCTCTGTTTCTCTCTGTCTCTGTCTGTCTGTCTGTCTCTTCTCTCTTTCTCTCTCTCTCTCTCTCTCTCTCTCTCTCTCTCTCTCTCTCTCTCTCTCTCTCTGTATGTGCGTGTATGTATACATATTTTTCTTTTTTCTTTTTCTCCCTCTCTCTTACTTGTATTCATTCTCTCGCAAATCACTACATTTTTTTTTATAAATCAGGTGCCGTGTATCTATGTGTATCAAAATTTGATGGTGGATGGGTTAGCTGGTTCAGTCCATTAAACAGAATTACACTTCTGAATGGCTAGATGAACTTGTATTAACGTATGAATAAATCATTAACTTTCTGTTCTGTTAAACCCTTTGAAGCGGACTACACTTTGTCTGTCCAATTTGTACATGGCAAGGTTAGGAAACAGTTTCGTTGGAATTAATTTAATATGCTTGGTGAAAAACGAACCCTGAAACAATCTGATAATTATGTATCCACAAAAAAAAAGAAATCCTAGTTGATGCTTTTATTTCCCGATAAACATTACATACACGTTCACCTCCGGGAAAGAACGTTTTGTTCTCCCTGCCCAGCTTTTGATTGAGAACGAAAAACACGTTTTAACACCATAGGCTGGTGAGTATAAATATTTGATTCATTGCTTCGAGCCAAACACAAAACCAAGTGATTGAGTCAACTCCCCAAGCTGCAGCAAAATCCTGTTGTGATGTGAATATTGTAATCTTGTGGAAGTGACAGCTACAAATTCCTGAGGGAATCGTGTGAGTACGTGGATAAGCAATGTTTACTGACGTGCGTAAATATATTTCCAATCAAATGAATTGCTAACAACTTGCTAAATGAAGAGCTGTATGCTGAATTCGGTCATGTCAAGGACGAACAAACAAGTTGTATGACCGCATTTGGCTGCGGGCACAACTGCGTATTAACCATGGTTCAGTCTGAAAATCCCAGGACCACCAGTCGTTTGGAAGTTTGGTAACTGATGACCTCAAAAGCAAAGAGAATCCGATCAAGAGATAGATATAGAGGTAGGGAGAGAGTGGGTGAAAGACAGAGTTAGAGAGAAAGAGAGAGACACTGAAACTGAAACTGAAACTGTTTATTGTCATTACCCGAAAAGGTCTTTTGACAAGGGGGATAACAATTTTCCAGTAGTGCGACACATAATCCACTCTTTGTATGTGCACAAATTCTTCACGCATAATCAAAAAAAATATCGAACATCCATTCCTTGAACAGTCGAACATATTCAAATCATATATAATGAACAATCATCCATTTTACCACTACTACATAATACAAAGAAAACAACAACAAAAAATATCAAAACAGTGTTCCTACATTCAGGCCAATAATTTGTCTAGGTTTAGACAAACCAAAATCTTTTTCACACACCCACACCCACACACACGCATCCATATACACTCACACGCAGGCGCGCGCTCGTGCGCACGCACACACACATCAAAACTGTAATATGATGAAACATCTGGGCTAGACCACCCAAACCTTACATTTAGTGATAATAATATAATCTTCACATAACTGCCCCAAAATACTCTGTTAACAAGGGACATCACTATGCCTTTTATTTATTTATTTTTTTGTTTTGTTTTGTTTTTGTTTTTGTTTTTTTGTTAACATGTATAGTAGACCCTTAAGTGTCTATATACCCTTTCAATATCCACTTCTAACATATTCTACAAATATACCATTATTTTCATATTATTAGCTACTCTTAAATTATCAGCAAACAAAGCAAAATAAAGCAAATGAAAACAGCTCTTTATAAAACAGTCTATAATAAAGCGGCTTCTTTTGGAGTTAACGTGATATAGCCCACATCAGTCAAAAGAGATTGAATTAATCCCAGTATGATATTGTCTAGCACTATTGTCGGGCTTGTAAGTGTTTATGTCTTATTTGTTGTGCTTCCGCAATGTATAGTGCCACTGATTTGATTATGACTTCGTCATCAGACGACAAAATAGATACAACATCTTGTCTTTTGGCCATGTCGGATTCAAAAACTTTGCATTTTCCACGTATTGTGTCAAAAATTTGGCATTGGAATAAAAAGTGTTTTTCATTATCGACATTGTTTCCACATAAGGGGCAAGGATATACTGTGGACGTCCCAGGTTGAAACCAATTTTTATTTGCATTGAAACCGAGTGTTCTTAATCTAAATCTTGCGTAATTAGTTCTTTGCCATTTATCCGTAACAACACTGAGATATTTTTCGGTTTGAAAAACATCGTTTAAATGAGAAGAACCAACTATATTTTTCTTTGTTTTCCATATCTGAATGCCAATTTTGTTTAAACGAACAAATAAGCCTGTCTTTAAATTCATTAATAAACTGACACTCATTTCCTACTCCCTGGGACAACCACACGATTCCAAACCCAAGTTCTGATAAAGCCTTTTTTACCTGATAGGCCCAGTTCTGTTTTCCTATTTCCATTGGTAACCATCATTTCATATGCCTGTTTACATAACCGAGATTGTGGAAGCCTTAACAATTTCAACCAGTATTTAATACTCTTCACAAAGGTTCTAATTATAAAGGATATCTTCCAGTTTCTCCATATAAAACAGTATTAGAAGAGTGAATTGGTACAGCCAAAAAACGTTTTATAGCATATGTATGCACTTTTTCCATATGTGGATTTACAGTAAGACCCCATACTTCAGCTGCATATGTAAGTAAAGGTTCTATCTGTGTATCAAACATTTTCCAATATAAATTACAATCAATAGAATTGAGCTTCCGTAAGGATTTTAGAATTTCAATAACACCCTTTTTCCCTTTATTACAAGATTCTTCCCATGCATAATTTAAACTTAATTTTGTCGAAAATATCATTCCTAAGTATTTATAAGAATTAACAACTTTAACCTCGTTAATTCCATAGAACCATTTTTCGTGTTTTGATAAATGTCCACCCTTCCTGAAAATCATAATATTAGTTTTATCCATGTTAACTGTTAAAGCTAGTCGATCCGATTCTTCCTTTAAGACATTTAACTGGTTTTGTAAGCCTTTGACTGTACCAGAGAGAAGAATAAAATCGTCTGCAAACAGCAATAGAATATCTCAATAACCCCAGGGATAATTTGAATGCCATGCCTGCCTTTTCTTGACAGTTCCACTGCTAATTCATTAATGAAAAATGAAAACAATTGAGGACTCAATTGACACCCCTGTTTCACTCCTTTAGGCATTCAAAATAATCTGAATATACACACTTCTCACGCACTCATGCAAACACTGAGTTATAAACTCCTCTTAGGGCCATATATAATTTTCCATTCACACCACTTTTACGTAATATATTCCAAAGATTATTACGATTCACAGAATCGAATGCCTTCCTAAAATCCACAAATGCAACATAAAGTTTCTTATTTAAAAGTAAATGCTTCTGCACAAGGGAGTAAAGTGTGAAAATATGATCAATTGTACTGTATTTTGCTCTAAATCCAGCTTGTTCTTCAACTATTTTCTCTTCTTTTTCTGCCCACTTTGTTAATCTCTTATTCAAAATATATGTATAAACTTTACTCACTATACTTGTTAGAGCGACTCCTCTATAATTATCTGGATTATTCACATCTCCTTTTTTATGAATTGGGATTATTATGGACTTTGCCCATTCTGACGGAAAAATGCCATTATCAAAAAGCTTGTTACATAAATGGACAAGGAAATCAATTACATTAGCAATTGCAGGTTTTAACATTTCGCTGATTATTTGATCTGGTCCTGCGCTCTTTCCTG
This sequence comes from Monoplex corrugatus, assembly GCA_030674185.1. NCBI lineage: Eukaryota > Metazoa > Mollusca > Gastropoda > Littorinimorpha > Ranellidae > Monoplex > Monoplex corrugatus. The sequence goes on from JAPXFY010000015.1 coordinate 64,703,838, forward strand.
CTTTCAAATGCCTGATACTCACAGTCACTTCTTCTTTAGTTATAGGCTCATTGAAAAGTGGCTCAAAATTATTTTCTTCCTCTACTATATTACTCTCTTGTGCAGTATTTCCCCCGATATCATTGAAAACACTGCAGAAATGATTGTACCATTGTTCAATAGAGATTTCATTGTACACAAAGGCCTTTCTATTAACAGATCTTATTATTGACCAGAATGTCCTGGAGTCATTGTTGGAATCTTTGAGTGTTCTTATTTTCTTATCTTCGTATTCCCTTTCTTTCGTTTTCCTTAGTTTAACATACTCTTTTCGTGATATGACATATGCTTCTCTTTTTTCTCTTTTTTCTTTTTCTGTTTTGCATCTCTGGAATCTTTTCAGTAGCCTCTTAACTTCTTGTTTCTTTCTTTCACATTCCTTATCAAACCAATCATTCTGTTTCTTTTGTCCTTGTCTCACTGTTCGTACCATACACGCAGCTGCCCCGCATAAAGCCTTAGTAAACTGCTCCGAACTGTCATTCACATTATAATCTAACAAACCGAAAGCTGTCTGTAGACAATTGTTGAACTCAGAACCATCAAGCTCGTGTACAAATAAACTTGCTAATTCTTCAGACCATACAATTTTTTCTTCCTCTTGTTGTCTTACACTTTCTACATCTGTATGATTATTTCCCCTTTTCCATATTACCTCAACAGGTAGATGCCATGAATCAACACAGTTACCTACCCGTAAATCAAAGCATGAGACCAGATTATATGGAACAAGAAAATAGTCAATCACACTACACCCGTTTGGAGACACAAAAGTGTATTCACCCTCTGTATCTCCATCACAAAAACCATTCAAAATAACCATATCCAACATGAAACATAAGTTCAACAATGTTTTGCCAAAACTATTCACAGTTTCATCTTTAGAACAACGTACATCACATTCATTATACATCCTGTCATACTCAATGTCTTCCAAATAAGTAGTTATGTCTTCAGGCGCAAACTGTTCATGACCTGTTCTAGCATTGAGATCTCCCATAATTATAAAATGTGTTTTTTTCTTTTTCAAACTGTTGTAGCATTAATTCTTCCAGCATCAAGATCCCATCTTTAATTAATGTTTCGTTATATCTAGGGCTTTCTTCTGGCGCAACATAGCATGCAATCAAAATCAGATCTTTGTCTAAATCAAATACATTTTGTTTACTCTGATGGCAATGGTGTTATCATAATCTAACATTATTTCTTTCACACAATTTTCTAAATTTTTTTTCACCAACAATAAAACTCCACCCGAATTCCTGCCATGGTGTGACAATTTCTTAGCTGGAGCGTAAAACTTCAAATAATCAGTGAACAAACAGCTGAAATCAAACGAATAATCAAGAAAACATTCAGTAAGACAAACAAAATCAAATTTTGTTACATAATTTATGAAGGAAACGTTCTTCAATTTACTGTACAAATTTTCAACGTTGTAATTTAAAGGACCACTGGTTTGGATGGCCATGCCTGTCCTATGGCTTTCTGGAAGTACCGGAACGCAAGCTCCTGTTGCCAAGGTTACCGCCTGCTCCTCTGCCGCGGGCCGTGCTTGTTGACGTCCGTCGCGGTTGGCTGCCCATGCTCACCCTCCCACCCGTCTGTCGGTCTGCCGCAGGACTGCCGCGTGATGCACGTGCGTCCGTGTCTGTAAGACGCCCGGTGTCATGCCCCTGGGAACTCCTGTTGGCGTCACGCTGAAACTCGGCCGGAGAAAGAGAGAGAGAGAGAGTGAGTGGGAGAGACAGAGACAGACAGTCAGACATACATACAGACAGACAGACAGTGAGAGAGAGTGAAAGAAATAGAGATAGAGAGAGGGGGAGAGGGAGAAAGAGAGACAGAGAGAGAAAGAGAGAGAAAGAGAGAGAGAGACATCATCATCATCATCACCATCATCATCATCATCATCATCATCATATCGATACAATGGTTAGACACATTTAGGGGGCTGGACAGGGCGCTGTGCTGGTTTTGTCCAAAGCAATCTGTGACCAGAAGTGTCAATCACTGAACTGTCTCTTTGTTCTTCTTTCGGCACGAAACCACTAATGGATTCTTTCGTTAGCAGGAAACACCGCCATTATCTATGGAAAGATCACACGCGCACATCATGTTAAAAAAACATAACCAGCCATTGGTGTGAAACCCAACAAGTGCACAAGATGAAGACAGACACGTGCCATGTCACAAACGTGTTGTGGTTGCTATTACTGCTCCTATTTCAGTTCAGTTTGATCGAATGCAATTTCCTTTTATCAATCCACATCTAAAAACTAACACGTGCATATGCTGGACTCACGCCACACGTACATCATTTTGATATTTACTTAAAACACAATCACAAATCCATCACAAAATATATACACACAATTAAGAGCGCCAAACAGATCAAAGCATGTACAAAATACACCAAAAATGATATACAAACATGTCATAACTCTCCATACTGGTCAGAGTACCATCTCTTTTCAACTATGTGCATTGCAAATAACCAGTGCTGCAATTTTTCATTTAAACATGTAATTTGAATAGCATGTTACTTATTTATTTGCTTTCCTCTCTCATTTTTCTACGCTATTTCTCCCGCTGACAATCGTAGTTTCACATTGTTTGCTCTACAACACAACAACAATTCATCTCGTTGATAATGACAGTCATAGTGCTGTGGACGTCCATTCTGGGTTGATACTCTCTGATAGGGATACATTTTACATATCCCTTCTTGTCATATCCTAGCGTCAACAACATGCAGGAGATACAGGCACCTGCAGTGTTGTGCAGGAACTCTGATCAATGCCCTTAATAATGCATACATTGTACTGAAATGGAGTCATTCCTTTCACCAAGTGAGCTCACTACTATTAGAATCATGTATTTAACCGATGCCCACGACCCCTGTGTGATTGTCATGTGATCTAACCAAATAGGCCAATAGGCCTTTAAAATTGTATGGCCTACTATAAGCTCAAACCAACAACCTCTGCATTGACAGCATGGTGTTCTCACCACCTGCCCATGACGTTTTGTGTTTTGACTTTTGAGTTTTCTCAAGAGGAATTCACCGTGATCAGACAATCTGATATTATGTGTTCCATTCAAATCTGCCAGCTTTCATTTGACAGACTCTGGATCATGCACAAAACCCAATGCAAAGGCAAACTCTTCAGAGGGGAGGGAAACAGAGTCTATGCAACACGGACATCTCCATAAGGATTGGAGTGTTAAGATGGGCAACGACTTAGCCATCATTTATATACATGTATGTTGTGTAGGAGAGAAAAGAGAAGAGGGGAGAGAGAGAGAGAGAGAGAGAGAGAGAGACAGAGAGAGAGGGGAGAGAGACAGAGACAGAGAGACAGAAACAGAGACAAAGACAGAGACAGAGACAGAGACAGAGATACAGAGAGAGACAGAGAGAGACAGAGATAAAAAGTAAAAAGATGAGCACTGTGTCCCAATGGTCAAACCAATGAAAATGCCAGGGAGAAAATATGCAGATGTACAAGCACAAACGTTGTTATTCCTCTTGGATGTGTGTTCGCATGTTGTTTTGCCCACAATCTGCAGACAGTATGTCCCTGCACTGTCTGCACACTCAGTCTTTGGTAGGTGTGCATTTTGTGGGTGTTTGACGGCTCCTAGCAGACCCTGGAAACCCCCACCCTTTGTACATCAAGAGAAAGGGACCCAAGCAGAATCGAACCCCAGACTTTCCAATCGAAAGTCTGAAATCTTACCCACCTGATCCCTGCGCTTGACATTTGGAAAACTAAGAAAATGAGCGGAAATACAGTCTCTGGGACCAGACAGACACGCCTGAGACAGATAGTTGGAATCAAGACAGGGTGTGACAGCCAGATGATGTGGCTGAAGTGTCCCCTAAGGGTGGGCAGCTGGACTGACAGACAATGCTAGTTAACAGTTCAATAAACTTGAAGCAAGTTGCCAACAGGCCACTTCCCTTTTGTCTGACAAAGGTGGGCCTGTTGATAGCTGTCATTATCTCCCTTCAAGACGTGACTGTATTGTCTGCTGAACCTGGCTGTCTACTTCCTACGGAGACACCTGCATTTTAAGTGCTATCACAGAAATACCAGGTGTGGCCAATCATCCTTAGAACACTGCCATGATGATGGGCACGTCTGAATTCCGATCGGTGCAAATAGATTATGTCTGTCTAGACGCCTCCGAATGGTTGGTACAGCAGTTTCCCATCTCTACCTGGTCAAAGAACTTTAATATGTAAGATTAAGGAAAAGACGATCAAAATTTTGGGGACGTTTTATGAGGCAAGAGACATATGAATACCTACTGTCGACAGGAAACCTGGAGGGAAAAACACAAACACCAAGCAGACCAAGGGAGAACACATTGCACGACTTTGCGGGGTGGATGAGGACAGACAGGGTAGGAAACATACTTGCAGAGACAGAATGTAGATTCAAATGGCGGTTCATGATGGCCAACACTATGCGGCAAGGCGCATGATAATAATGAAGATGATGACGATGATGAAGATGATGGTGATGATGATAACAATGATAACAACAACAACAACAACACAACAACAACAGCAACAACAACAACAACAATGATAAAAATAATAATAATAATAATTATAATTATGATAGCAATAATAGTAACGATGATGATTACAACAACAACAACAACAACAATAATAATAATAATAATAATAATAATAATAATAATAATAATAATAATAATAATAATAATAATAATAATGATGATGATGATAATGATGATAATGATAATAAAATAAATATAATGATAATGATAATAATAAAAAATAATGAAAATAATGATAATGATACTGACACTGATAGTAATAATAATATAATAACAATAATAATGATACTACTACTACTAATAATAATAGTAATAATATTATAATAATGATAATAATAATAATAATAATAATAATAATAATAATAATAGTTATAACAATAATGATAATAATAATAATATACTATTACTACTACTACTACCAGTAATAATAATAATAATAATAATAATAATAATAATAATAATAATAATAATAAATAATAATAATAATAATAATAATAATAATAGTAATAATGATGATAAGAAGAAGAAGAAGATGAAGAAGAAGAAGAAGAAGAAGAAGAAGAAGAAAAAAAAAAGAAGAAGAAGAAGAATATGACAATAATAATATTAAAATAACATGACAACAACAACAACAACAACAACAACAACAACAACAGCAACAAAGTGGATACTGACACTAGTACTGATAATGATAACCAAAACGATCATAATAATAATAATAATAAATGTACAGCGCCTCAAATCACAAGAGTCTAAAGTGTTTTTGTTTTTTTTCAAACGCTTAAGTGACCGAAGCCGACACACGCAAATCGAATACGTACCAACCCATACCGTTACTATCAGACATACAATTTCAGGAAGCAGTATAACGGACTAACAGCACAACATTTTTCCCATTTATCATTTGGCATTGCAACAACGATTAAAAAAACGTGCTGTTAAAATGATCACATCAGTGAATGCATTCATCTTTTTTATTATTTTTTTTTATTTTGCAAACACATGCACAGCTATAGACAGAGAGCCAAAGAGACTGACAGACAAACACGCAGACACACACACACACACAACACACACACACACACCTACACACACACACACACACACACACACACACACACACACACACACACACACACACACACACACATACACGCACACACACACACGCATTAACACACACACACACACAAACACACACACACATACGCTCTCTCTCCCTGTCTCTCTCGCCTCTCCCTCCCTTTCTCACTCTCTCTCTTCTCTTCTCTCCTCTCTGTCTGTCTGTCTGTCTGTCTGTTTGTCTGTCTGTGTTTCCCCTTCTCTTTTGCCATCTCCGTGTGTGGATTGGGATGTGTGGATACAGGTGTGCATGCATGTGTCCAAGTATGTGCGTGCGTGTGTACGAGTGTGTGTAAGTGTGTGTGCATGCGCGTGTAAGTGCGTTTGTATGTGCATATGCGTGTGTGTGTGTGTATATCTCTGTGAGAGAGAGAGTCTTGTGTGTGTGTGTGTGTGTGTGTGTGTGTGTGTGTGTGTGTGTGGTGTGTGTGTGTGTGTGTGTGTGTGTGTGTGTGTGTGTGTGTGTGTGTGTGTCTGCTTGTGAGTGCTTGCGGTTTTTCGTTGTAATTAGTTTAGTATTGATTAGATGTATTTGTTCAGGGTTATAGATTTCATCAACAACGTGATTTTCTTGTTGTTGTTGTTATTATCATCATTATCACTATTATTGTTGTTATTATCATTATTATTATTATTATTATTATTATTATTATTATTATTATTATTATTATTATTATTATTATCATTATTTAGTATTTAGTAGTTATAGTAGTAGTATAGTATTAGTATAGTAGTATATAGTAGTTAGTAGTAGTAGTAGTAGTAGTAGTAGTAGTAGTAGTAGTAGTAAGTAGTAGTAGTAGTAGTAGTGTATTGTAGTAGTATTATCATT
>JAPXFY010000015.1:64715423-64717923 GCA_030674185.1 Monoplex corrugatus
TTTCGTGTTTGTATAATCTTTATTATGTGTCCACACCCCATCAAATGGGGCTGTGATCTTACTGAATACATATCTCTGATTCTGACTCTCTCCCTATCTCTCTCTCTGTCTGTCTGTCTTTCCGTGTATGTCTGTCTGTCTGTCTTTGTGTGTCTGTCTGTCTGTCTGTCTGTCACTGTCCATCTGTCTCTGCCTGTCTGTCCGTCTCTCCGTCTGTCCATCTGTCTATGCCTGTCCGTCTGTCTCTGTCTCTGTTTCTCTCTGTCTCTCTCCATTTATCTCCATCTCTCTCTCTCTCCCCTCTCTCTCTCTCTCTTTCTCTCTCTCTCTCCATCTCTCTCTCTCTCTCTCTCTTTCTCTCTCTCTCTGTCTCTCTCTCTCTCTGTCTCTCTCTCTCCTCTCTCTCTCTCTCTCTCTCTCTCTCTCTCTCTCTCCATCTCTCGCTCTCTCGCGTTTCTCTCCCCCATCTCACTCGTACAATCAAAATAGAATATAATGTCATCTTTAAACCTCTCTTTGTTACAGATGTATGTTTTTGTTGCGTGTCAAAGAATGAATCATTTTTCTTGTTCCCTTGGCGTGCAAATACATTAGAATGATTACGTGTGTTACCAAAATCTGAAAGAAAGCAAGTATTGATGATGAAATAATTATAGTCATAGTGATGGTGAAATGTGCAAAAATCATGCAATATCCAAATTAAGTTAAGAAGAAGAAAAGGAAGGAAAAAGTAGAAAAAGAGAGGTAGAAAATGAAAAAAAAAAAGAGAGAGAGAGAGAGAGAGAGAGAGAGAGAGAGAAGAAAAGAAAGAAAAAAAAAATAACTCAAACAATGAATTACCAACTAACAATTTAATTTTTAAAAAGCAGTAACAATAAAACACCAACTTTCCAGCCAGCCAATCAACCAGTAAAACACACACACACACACACACACACAACACACACACACACACACACACACACACACACAAACACACACACACACACACCACACACACGGACGCACGCACGCACGCACGCACACACACACACATTTATGGAGAGGAAAGAAAAACGAAACACAGAGAGAAAGAGAGAGAGAGAGAGAGAGAGAGAGAGAGAGAGAGAGAGAGAGAGAGAGAAAGAAAAGAAAGAGAGAGAGAGAGAGAGAGAGAGAGAGAGAGAGAGAGAGAGAGAGAGAGAGAGAGAGAGAGGAGGAAGAGGAGGAGGGGAATAGACAGAGATGAACTCTCACCAAACTGTGTCTTCGGAAAATTTTGCCGCTTTAAGCTAAATGAAGTGTCTGATGCACGCATAGAAGGTATTCTTCAATGTTTCGAGTTACTGACGGTGACATAGACGTGTTGTGTGTGTCGTGCATTTTCGGAAAATAAACGATATGCATAGGATATTTACGAAGAACAGAAATGCAATATGGTCGTGTATCACGTAATAACTCACACTCACGTGCCACAGAATGTTTTAATCTCCAGGAACATTTGTGGATTGAGGGACAATTGTCACCACAATACATCTTACATATATCGTTTGTTTAACAAACTGAAACAAAAATGGTAAGGTTTTATAGGTAGGTGCTGAAGTCAAGTTCTTAAACGTCGGATTTCCGATCGGATGGTCTCGGTTCTATCCTGTCTGGGTACCCCTCTCCTTCCTCCACCATCCCCTTCTCCGCATCCCCCCATGGATAGTAAAGACTGGCAATTTTGTTGTCCGATATTCCAGATCAATATGTATGCGTGTCTGTTAGTACATCAATCCCTTGCCGGTGTAAACGCACGTAGAACATTAAATATGCTTATTAACCCTTTGACTCCCGCACCCTGCTCACCAGCATCATCCATTGTCAACCATGCTAGCAAAGCAAAAACTTAACCTTTTGATTCCCTCACCCTGTCTACCAGCTTCCCGCAGAAAACTGATGGAATGAATGAGGGAGTCAAAGGGTTAAGTTTTGGCAGTTGGTGGATAGGATACGTGAGTCAAAGGGTTAAAGAATGCCTAAGTCATGTCAGTGCCTGGTGGCTTACGGAAATATGATAACATCCAGCATACACACCCTCTGGAGACAGAATATGCAGACTGTGCAGCGACAAACCGTCTGCACGATGTGGGTAAAAAAAAGCCCACAAAAAAACATGTATATACCTATATGAAAGAGAACAATAGGAATGGTAAAAAAAAAAAATCTATGATAATAACAACAACAAAAAAGAAAATATGCTGAAATGATACCTATCAGATCGCAGGGATTGGAACAGACATATGAGTATGTATGGACAGCGTGTTGTTGAGTCATATTGTATGTATTGTCATTATAGGTCTTTGTTGAAATCGCACCATTTACTTACCACAATGGAGTACAGCGTTTGCAGAAATTAAAGGCCCCATCCCGTTTAGGAAACACAAAAGGTATCTAGTTTGCTTTTAAGTAGTTTTGTGGTTCCTCTTTCCTGTCATGCTCTCTTTTTCATCACAACACTCTTTCTTATTTCTGTCTT
>JAPXFY010000015.1:64722923-64735423 GCA_030674185.1 Monoplex corrugatus
TTGTATCATTCACATTATTTCTGTATATAAACGCATAGGAAGAGAACAGAAAGAGAGAAATAGAGAAAGAAAGACAGACAGACAGACAAACAGACAGAGACAGGCAGACACAGAGACAGAGGGATGGAGACAGACAGACATACATAGACAGAGACACAGAGACAGAGACAGAGACATGGAGAGACAGTGAAAGAAATGCAGAGAGAGAGAGACAGAGAGAGACAGAGAGAGAGAGAGAGAGAGAGAGAGAGAGAGAGAGACATGGACAGATACAGAGAGAGAGACAGACAGACAGACAGAGACAAAGAGAGGCACACACAACACACACACACACACACACACACACACACACACACACACACACACACACACACACACACACACACACACACACACACACATACAGAGACAAAGAATGTGCTAATTAATGGCAAGCTGTCAAACAAGCCTATAACGGTCATTTTCCATCATTCTCCTGGTGCACCGTGGTCTGCCTCCCAATTAGCTAACCCATAGTCCTCTCACATGCATTCTCAGAGAACTGTGCAATCTTTCCTTGCTGCCCTCAGAGTGACTTCTCGTCTCTGGTTGGGAAAGTAAGCTTGTGTTACGACACGATTTCTGATCCTACACAAATTCTTACCTGAATGTGAAGTGTCACCAACTTTTGACGTGATTTCTCACCCGGGTGAACAATCATGTAATACATGTAGGCATGGGTGGCGCGTTTCCTCTCCTTAAATGATGATTCTCCAAGGTCTGTCTCTGTCTGTCTGTCTCCCTCTCGCTCTGTCTGTCTGTCTCTGTCAATATGTCTCTGTCTCTCTATTTCTCTCTCTCTCTCTTTATCTGTCTCTGTCTCTCTGTCTCTCTGTCTCTTTCTGTCTCTCTCTGTCTCTCTGTCTCTGTCTCTCTCTCTGTCTCTCTGTCTCTCTCTGTCTCTCTCTGTCCTCCTCTCTCTCTCTCTCCTCTCTCTCTCTCTCTCTCTCTCTCTTTGCCTACATTTCTTTCAGTCTCTTCATGTCTCTGTCTCTGTATGTATATCTGTTTGTCCGTCTCTGTCTCTCTGTCTCTGCCTCTCTGTCTGTCTGTCTGCTGTCTGTTTTTCTTTCTTTCTTTTTTTTTCTTTTTCTCTTTCTTTCCTCTCCCTATGTGTTCATATACAGAAAGAATGTGAATGATAAAGTGCTCTTTATGTTGAATGTGTTAAAATGGAACAGTGTGTTTTCCACTCACACACAAATCAGCGTGTCAGGTAATATACTCACGATTTGATCAATACTAAAGAACAATGCAAACAGAAAATAATCCCATTCCCTGCAAACCTAAATCACTGACGGTTAAAAAGCATAAATGATGATATGATGACTTCTAGTGTTAGTGAAGAAAACTAACAGCAAAACATGATAGATGATGAAGAAGAAGACAGGAAGGAAACATTCCAGTGTCTTTATCATCATATTTCATAGAGCGTTGACTGAGTTATGTAAGGCCAATTCAGCAAGCCGTCAACTAAATGATCTGCACAAAATGTGTGCTGGCTGTCTTCATATCTTTCACACTACAACTGTCTGGTCATGGGGGATAAATACACAACGGTGGTAAGCAATATGTCTTGGTATGATCATAATGCAGTCACTGTGTTTCCTCTCTCACACTTTATCATGTTCTGGGGGCAAGCAAACGGAAAACAATTTCTTATGGAATGATCCCAATGTATTCTCTGTGTTTTTTCTTCTTTCATCTTCTCTGTCATGATCGCTTCTTGTTATGAATGATGAACATATGGAGTCCATTATTGTTCTGTGGCAACAGTGCATTTCTTGTTAATATACACGTTTTAACAGAGGACTGTGGCTTGTGTGTGTGTGTGTGTGTGTGTGTGTGTGTGTGTGTGTGTGTGTGTGTGTGTGTGTGTGTGTGTTTGTGTGTGTGTTTGTGTGTGTGTTTGTGTGTGTTTGTGTATGTATGTGTGTGTGTGTGTGTGTGTGTGTGTGTGTGTGTGTGTGTGTGTGTGTGTGTGTGTGTGTGTGTGTGTTGTCTGTTATTTTCTGTCAGTCTTTCTGTCTCTTTCTCTCTCTCTGTCTCTGTCCCTGTCTGTTTGTCTGTCTGCATGTCTGTCTATGGCTGTGTCTGTCTCTGTATGTCTGTCTGTCTGTCTGTCTGTCTGCTCTCTCTCTCTCTCTCTCTCTCTCTCTCTCTCTCTCTTCTTCTTCTTCTTCTTCTCTTCTTCTTCTTCTTCTTCTTCTTCTTCTTCTTCTTCTTATGTCTTTCTCTGTTTCTCGTTTTATTTTTTCTCCCTACCTGTTCATATATATATATATATATATATATATATATATATATATATATATATATATATATATATATATATATATATAAAAGAATGATAATTAAAGTGCTGTTTTTGTTGACAATGTTAAAATGGAACAATATGTTTTCTCCTTCATATACAATTCTTTGAGCGGGAGTATTCTCAGCATGTCAGTTATAAAAGTAAGAAGATGATATGATGACATTTAAACAATCATCAGTTTGTTAAGAAAACTAACAGCAAAACATCACAGGTGCTAAAAGAAGAAAACAGGAAGGAAACATTCCAGTGTCTTTATCATCATATTTCATAGAGCATTGACTGAGTTATGTAAGGCCAATTCAGCAAGCTGTCAACTAAGTGATGTGCACAAAATGTGTGCTGGCTGTGTTCATACCTTTCACACCACAATAGTCTGCTCATGGGGAAAAATACAATTTTGGTAAGCAATCTGTCTTGGTGTGATCATAACGCAATCACCGTGTTTCCTCTCTCACATGTTATCGAGTTCAGGAGGCAAGCAGACGGAAAGCAAATTGTCCTGGAATGATCCTAATGCATTCTCTATGTTTTCTTATTTTTTCATCTTATCTATCATGTTATTCCTTGTTATGAACGATGAACACATGGAGTTCCTTATTGTTCTGTGACAACAGTGCATGTCTTGTTAGTACATAGTTTTAGCAGATAATCGTGGCTTGAGTTTGACATCTGTGTTATTTTTTTTTCATCTCTGTATCTGTCGCTTTCTTCATGTCTATCTGCCTGTCTTTCTTTTTGTCTGTCTGTCTGTCTGTCTGTCTGTTTGTCTATGTCTGTCTCTTTCTGTCTCTTTGTCCCTCTCTCTTTGTCCCTCAGTCTGTATGTCTGTCTGTCTATCTGTCTGTCTGTCTCTCTCTCCTTCTCTCTCTCTCTCTCTCTCTCTCTCTCTCTCTCTTGTTTCTCTCTTTATTTTCACTCCTAATTGTTCATATGTAGACAAAAAATGTGAACGGTAACCAAAGTGCTGTTTATGTCGACAGTGTTAAATGATACACCATGTTTTTCCCTTCACACACAAATCTTTGAGGGGAATTCTCTTCAACGTGTCAGTTACATACCAAGTGTTGATGATTAAGATAGAACAATGTACAAAGAAACGAATCTCATTCCCAGCAAACCTAAATCATTGGTGTTTAAATAACATAAATGATGATTTGATGACTTCTAAATAACCATCTGTTGGTAAAGACAATTTGCAGCAAAACTTCATACTAAACGGAAAGAATAAGAATGAAACATGCTGGTGTTTTTAATCATCATATTTCATAGTTATGTGAGGCCAATTCAGCAAGCTGTCAATTAAGCGATCCACACAAAAGATGTGATGGCTGTGTTCATACCTTTCACACTATGACCGTCTCCTTATGGGGAAAAAATGAAACGGTCGTAAGTAATTTGTCTTGGTATGATCAAAACGCATTCACTGTGTTTGCTCTCTCGCTCGATACTATGTTCAGGGGACAAACAGACGGAAAGCAATTTGTCCTGGAATAATCCTAATGTAGTCACTATCTTTTTCTGACTTCATCTTCTCTGTCATGTTTATTACTCGTCATGAATGATGAACACATGGGGTTAATTATTGTTCTGTGACAGCAGCGCATGTCTTGCTAATACACAGTTTTTGCAGATGAATGTGGCTGGTGTTTTTACCTGTCTTTGTGCCTCTTTCTCTGTCTCTGTCTGTCTGTCTGTCTGTCTGTCTGACTCTTTCTCTCTCTCACTCTCTCTCTCTCTCTCTCTCTCTCTCTCTCTCTCTCTCTCTCCTTCTCTCTCTCTCTCTCTCTCTCTCTCTCTCTCTCTCTCTTTCTGTTTCCTCTATTTTTCTCTCTCTACCTGTTTATATATGGAGATACTGTAAACGGTAATCAATTTTCCTTCACTTTAACAGTGTTGAAATGGAACACTGTTTTTCCCTTCACACACATATCTTTGAGTGTATTTCTCTTCAACATGTCAGTTACATACCAAGTGTTGATGATTAAAATAGAACAATGTGCAAAGAAACGAATCTCATTCCCAGCAAACCTAAGTTATTGGTGTTTAAAGAACGTAAATGATAATGTAACGACTTCTACATGATCATCTATTAACAAAGACAATTAGGAGCAAAACATTACAGGTGCTAAAAGGAGAACTACAAGAAAGAAACATTCCAGTGTCTTTGCCATCATATTTCACAGCGTGTTGACTGTGTTATGTAAGGCCAATTCAGCAAGCTGTCAACTAAGTGATCTGCATAAAGGATGTGTTGGTTGTGTTCATAACGTTCACACCATGACCGTCTCCTCATAGTGAAAAAAATATACCAGAGTTTAGCAATCAGTCTTGGTATGATCATAACGCAATCACTGTGTTTCCTCTCTCACATGCTATCATGTTCAGGGGACAAGTAGACGGAAAACAATTTGTCCTGGAATAATGCCAATGTATTCTCTCTCTTCGTTTTTTTCTTCTTTCATCTTTTCTGTCATGCTCACTTCTCATTATGAATGATGAACACAAAGAATTCCTTATTGTTCTGTGGCAACAGTGCATTTCTTGTTAATATACACGTTTTATCAGATGAATGTGACTTGTGATTTTTATCTGTGTTATTTTCTATCTCTGTATCTGTCTCTTTCTTCATATCTGTCTGTCTGTCTCTCTGTCTGTTTGTATCTGCATCTGTGTCTGTGTCTGTCTTTTTCTGTCTATATGTCCATCTCTGTCTGTCTGTCTATCTGTCTGTCTGCCTCTCTCTCTCTTTCTTTCTTTCTTTGTCTGTTTCTCTCTTTGTTTTCCCTCACTACCTGTTCATATATATATAAAAATGTGAATGATAATCAAAATGCTTTCTATGTCGAAAGTTTGTGGTTTGTGTGTGTGTGTGTGTGTGTGTGTGTGTGTGTGTGTGTGTGTGTGTGTGTGTGTGTGCGTGTTGTGTGTGTGAGTGTGTGTGTTATGTTATTCTCTGTCTGTCTTTCTGTCTCTTTCTAGGTCTCTGTCTCTGGAACAGCATGTTTTCCCCTTCAAACACAAATCTTTCAAGGAAATTATCTTCAGCAAGTCAGTTATATGCCAAGTTTTGATGAATAAGATAAACGATGTACAAACAAATCTCATTCCCAGCAAACCTAAATTATTGACGTTTAAAAAATCATAAATGCTGATATGATGACTTCTAAATGCTCGTCAGTCAGTAAAGACAACTAGCAGCTAAACATCGTAGGAACTCAAAGGAGACGACAAGAAGGAAAACATTTTGATGTCTTCATCATCATCATATTTCACAGCATGTTGACTGAGTTATGTAAGGCCAATTGAGCAAGCTGTCAACTAAGCGATCCACACAAAGGATGTGTTGGCTGTGTTCATGCCTTTCACACCACAACTGACTATTCATGGGGGAAAATAAAACGGTGGTAAGCAGTCTGTCTTGGTATGATCATAATGCAATCACCGTGTTTCCTCTTCACATGTTATCATGTTCAGGGGGCAAGCTGACGGAAAGCAATTTGTCCTGGAATGATCCTAATGTATTCTCTACGTATTCTTATTCTTTTATCTTCTCTGTCATGTTATTCCTTGTTATGAATGATGAACACATGGAGTCTTTTATTGTTCTGTGACAACAGTGCATTTCTTGTTAGTACATAGTTTTAGCAGATGATCGTGGCTTGAGTTCTACATCTGTGTTATTTTCTTTTCATCTCTGTATCTGTCGCTTTCTTCATGTCTATCTGCCCGTCTTTCTTTTTGTATGTCTGTCTGTCTGTCTGTCTGTCTGTTTGTCTATGTATATCTCTTTCTGTCTCTTCGTCCCTCTGTCTCTTTGTCCCTCAGTCTGTATGTCTGTCTGTCTGTCTGTCTGTCTCTCTCTCTCTCTCTCTTTATTTTCACTCCTACTTGTTCATATATAGACAAAAAATGTGAACAGTAACCAAAGTGCTGTTTATGTCAACAGTGTTAAATGATACACCATGTTTTTCCCTTCACACACAAATCTTTGAGGGGAATTCTCTTCAACGTGTCAGTTACATACCAAGTGTTGATGATTAAGATAGAACAATGTACAAAGAAACGAATCTCATTCCCAGCAAACCTAAATCATTGGTGTTTAAATAACATAAATGATGATTTGATGACTTCTAAATAACCATCTGTTGGTAAAGACAATTTGCAGCAAAACTTCATACTAAACGGAAAGAATAAGAATGAAACATGCTGGTGTTTTTAATCATCATATTTCATAGTTATGTGAGGCCAATTCAGCAAGCTGTCAATTAAGCAATCCACACAAAAGATGTGCTGGCTGTGTTCATACCTTTCACACTATGACCGTCTCCTCATGGGGAAAAAATGAAACGGTCGTAAGTAATTAGTCTTGGTATGATCAAAACTCATTCACTGTGTTTGCTCTCTCGCACGATACTATGTTCAGGGGACAAACAGACGGAAAGCAATTTGTCCTGGAATAATCCTAATGTAGTCACTATCTTTTTCTGACTTCATCTTCTCTGTCATGTTTATTACTCGTCATGAATGATGAACACATGGGTTAATTATTGTTCTGTGATAGCAGCGCATGTCTTGCTAATACACAGTTTTTGCAGATGAATGTGGCTTGTGTTTTTATCTGTCTTTTTGCCTCTTTCTCTGTCTGTCTGTCTGTCTGTCTGACTCTTTCTCTCTCTCACTTTCTCTCTCACTCCTTCTCTCTCTCCGTCTCTCTCTTTCTCTTTTTCTGTTTCCTCTATTTTTCTCTCTCTACCTGTTTATATATGGAGATACTGTGAACGGTTATCAATTTTCCTTCACTTTAACAGTGTTGAAATGGAACACTATGTTTTTCCTTTCACACACATATCTTTGAGTGTATTTCTCTTCAACATGTCAGTTACATACCAAGTGTTGATGATTAAGATAGAACAATGTACAAAGAAACGAATCTCACTCCCAGCAAACCTAAATTATTGGTGTTTAAAGAACATAAATGATGATTTAACAACTTCGACATGATCATCTAATAGTAAAGATAATTAGCAGCAAAACATCATAGGTACTAAAAGGAGAACAACAAGAAAGAAACATTCAGATGTCTTTATCGTCGTATTTCATAGCGTGTTGACTGTTTTATGTAAGGCCAATTCAGCAAGCTGTCAACTAAGTGATGTGCACAAAAGATGTGCTGGCTGTGTTAATTCCTTTCACAACACAACTGTCTGCTCATGGAGGAAAAAAAAAACACAACGGTGGTAAGCAATCTGCCTTAGCATGATCATAACACAATCACCGTGTTTCCTCTCTCACATGTTATCATGTTCAGGAGGCAAGCAGACGGAAACCAATTTGTCCTGGAATGATACCCAATGTATTCTGTATGTTTTTTCTTCTTTCGTCTTCTTTGTCATGATCACTTCTTGTTATGAATGATGAACACATGGAGTCCATTATTGTTCTGTGGCAACAGTGCATTTCTTGTTAATATACACGTTTAAGCAGATGAATGTGGCTTGTGTTTTTCATCTGTTATTTTCTCTCTATCTCTGTATCTGTCTCTCTGTCCATCTGTGTCTGTCTGTCTGTCTATCTGTCTCTGTCTCTGTCTCTCTGTCTCTGTCTCTCTCTCTCCTTTCTTTCTTTCTCTGTTTCTCTCCTTGTTTCTCTCACTACCTGTTCATAGTTATATAAAAAAAAAAGTGAATGATGATCAAAGTGCTCTCTATGTCGAAAGTGTTAAACTGGAACAGTATGTTTTCCCCTTCAAACACAAATATTTCAAGGAAATTATCTTCAGCAAGTCAGTTATATGCCAAGTTTTGATGAATAAGATAAACGATGTGCAAACAAATCTCATTCCCAGCAAACCTAAATTATTAACGTTTAAAAAAATCATAAATGCTGATAAGATGACTTCTAAATGCTCGTCAGTTAGTAAAGACAACTAGCAGCTAAACATCGTAGGAGCTGAAAGGAGACGACAAGAAGGAAAACATTTTGGTGTCTTCATCATCATCATCATATTTCACAGCATGTTGACTGAGTTATGTAAGGCCAATTGAGCAAGCTGTCAACTAAGCGATCCACACAAAGGATGTGTTGGCTGTGTTCAGGCCTTTCACACCACAACTGACTACTCATGGGGAAAAATTAAAACGGTGGTAAGCAATCTGTCTTGGTATGATCATAACGCAATCACCGTGTTTCCTCTCTCACATCTTATCGTGTTTAGGGGACAAGCAGACGGAAAGTAATTTGTCCCGGAATGATCCTAATGCATTCTCTACGTTTTCTTATTCTTTTATCTTCTCTGTCATGTTATTCCTTGTTATGAATGATGAACACATGGAGTCCTTTATTGTTCTGTGACAACAGTGCATTTATTGTTAGTACATAGTTTTAGCAGACGATCGTGGCTTGAGTTCTACATCTGTGTTATTTTCTTTTCATCTCTGTATCTGTCACTTTCTTCATGTCTATCTGCCTGTCTTTCTTTTTGTCTGTCTGTCTGTCTGTCTGTCTGTTTGTCTATGTCTGTCTCTTCTGTCTCTTCATCCCTCTGTCTCTTTGTCCCTCAGTCTGTATGTCTGTCTGTCTGTCTGTCTCTCTCTCTCTCTCTTTGTTTCTCTCTTTATTTTCACTCCTACTTGTTCACATGTAGACAAAAAATGTGAACGGTAACCAAAGTGCTGTTTATGTCGACAGTGTTAAATGATACACCATGTTTTTTCCCTTCACACACAAGTCTTTGAGGGGAATTCTCTTCAACGTGTCAGTTACATACCAAGTGTTGATGATTAAGATAGAACAATGTACAAATAAACGAATCTCATTCCCAGCAAACCTAAATCATTGGTGTTTAAATAACATAAATGATGATTTGATGACTTCTAAATAACCATCTGTTGGTAAAGACAATTTGCAGCAAAACTTCATACTAAACGGAAAGAATAAGAATGAAACATGCAGGTGTTTTTAATCATCATATTTCATAGTTATGTGAGGCCAATTCAGCAAGCTGTCAATTAAGCGATCCACACAAAAGATGTGCTGGCTGTGTTCATACCTTTCACACTATGACCGTCTCCTCATGGGGAAAAAATGAAACGGTCGTAAGTAATTTGTCTTGGTATGATCAAAATGCATTCACTGTGTTTGCTCTCTCGCTCGATAATATGTTCAGGGGACAAACAGACGGAAAGCAATTTGTCCTGGAATAATCCTAATGTAGTCACTATCTTTTTCTGACTTCATCTTCTCTGTCATGTTTATTACTCATCATGAATGATGAACACATGGGGTTAATTATTGTTCTGTGACAGCAGCACATGTCTTGCTAATACACAGTTTTTGCAGATGAATGTGGCTTGTGTTTTTATCTGTCTTTCTGCCTCTTTCTCTGTCTCTGTCTGTCTGTCTGTCTGTCTGTGTGTCTCTTTCTCTCTCTCACTCTCTCTCTCACTCCTTCTCTCTCTCCATCTCTCTCTCTCTATCTTTCTGTTTCCTTTATTTTTCTCTCTCTACCTGTTTAATATGGAGATACTGTGAACGGTTTTCAATTTTCCTTCACTTTAACAGTGTTGAAATGGAACACTATGTTTTTCCTTTCACACACATATCTTTGAGTGGATTTCTCTTCAACATGTCAGTTACATACCAAGTGTTGATGATTAAGATAGAACAATGTACAAAGAAACGAATCTCATTCCCAGCAAACCTAAATTATTGGTGTTTAAAGAACATAAATGATGATTTAACAACTTCGACATGATCATCTATTAGTAAAGATAATTAGCAGCAAAACATCATAGGTACTAAAAGTAGAACAACAAGAAGGAAACATTCAGATGTCTTTATCGTCGTATTTCACAGCGTGTTGACTGAATTATGTAAGGCCAATTCAGCAAGCTGTCAAGTAAGTGATGTGCACAAAAGATGTGCTGGCTGTGTTCATTCCTTTCACACCACAACTGTCTGCTCATGGAGGAAAAAAACCACAACGGTGGTAAGCAATCTGCCTTGGCATGATCATAACACAATCACCGTGTTTCCTCTCTCACATGTTATCATGTTCAGGAGGTAAGCAGATGGAAAGCAAATTGTCCTGGAATGATACCCAATGTATTCTGTATGTTTTTTCTTCTTTCATCTTCTTTGTCATGATCACTTCTTGTTATGAATGATGAACACATGGAGTTCCTTATTGTTCTGTGGCAACAGTGCATTTCTTGTTAATATACACGTTTAAGCAGATGAATGTGGCTTGTGTTTTTCATCTGTGTTATTTTCTCTCTATCTCTGTATCTGTCTCTTTCTTCGTCTCTGTCTGTCTGTCTGTCTATCTGTTTGTACCTGTGTCTGTGTCTGTCTCTGTCTCTTTCTGTCTCTCTGTCCATATGTGTCTGTCTGTCTGTCTGTCTGTCTGTCTGTCTCTGTCTCTGTCTCTCTGTCTCTGTCTCTCTCTCTCACTTTCTTTCTTTCTCTGTTTCTCTCCTTGTTTTCTCTCACTACCTGTTCATATTTATAAAAAAAAAGTGAATGATGATCAAAGTGCTCTCTATGTCGAAAGTGTTAAACTGGAACAGTATGTTTTCCCCTTCAAACACAAATCTTTCAAGGAAATTCTCTTCAGCGAGTCAGTTATATGCCAAGTTTTGATAAATAAAATAAACGATGTGCAAACAAATCTCATTCCCAGCAAACCTAAATTATTAACGTTTAAAAAAATCATAAATGCTGATATGATGACTTGTAAATGCTCGTCAGTTAGTAAAGACAACTAGCGGCTAAACATCGTAGGAGCTGAAAGGAGACGACAAGAAGGAAAACATTTTGGTGTCTTCATCATCATCATATTTCACAGCGTGTTGACTGAGTTATGTAAGGCCAATTGAGCAAGCTGTCAACTAAGCGATCCACACAAAGGATGTGTTGGCTGTGTTCAGGCCTTTCACACCACAACTGACTACTCATAGTGGAAAAATAAAACGGTGGTAAGCAATCTGTCTTGGTATGATCATAACGCAATCACCGCGTTTCCTCTCTCACATGTTATCGAGTTCAGGGGACAAGCAGACGGAAAGTAATTTGTCCTGGAATGATCCTAATGCATTCTCTATGTTTTCTTATTTTTTCATCTTATCTTTCATGTTATTCCTTGTTATGAACGATGAACACATGGAGTTCCTTATTGTTCTGTGACAACAGTGCATGTCTTGTTAGTACATAGTTTTAGCAGATAATCGTGGCTTGAGTTTGACATCTGTGTTATTTTTTTTTTCATCTTTGTATCTGTCGCTTTCTTCATGTCTATCTGCCTGTCTTTCTTTTTGTCTGTCTGTCTGTCTGTCTGTCTGTCTGTTTGTTTATGTCTGTCTCTTTCTGTCTCTTTGTCCCTCAGTCTGTATGTCTGTCTGTCTATCTGTCTGTCTGTCTGTCTCTCTCTCTTTCTCTCTCTCTCTTTGTTTCTCTCTTTATTTTCACTCCTACTTGTTCATATATAGACAAAAAATGTGAACGGTAACCAAAGTGCTGTTTATGTCGACAGTGTTAAATGATACACCATGTTTTTCCCTTCACACACAAATCTTTGAGGAGATTTCTCTTCAACGTGTCAGTTACATACCAAGTGTTGATGATTAAGATAGAACAATGTACAAATAAACGAATCTCATTCCCAACAAACCTATATCATTGGTGTTTAAATAACATAAATGATGATTTGATGACTTCTAAATAACCATCTGTTAGTAAAGACAATTTGCAGCAAAACTTCATACTAAACGGAAAGAATAAGAATGAAACATGCAGGTGTTTTTAATCATCATATTTCATAGTTATGTGATGCCAATTCAGCAAGCTGTCAATTAAGCGATCCACACAAAAGATGTGCTGGCTGTGTTCATACCTTTCACACTATGACCGTCTCCTCATGGGGAAAAAATGAAACGGTCGTAAGTAATTTGTCTTGGTATGATCAAAATGCATTCACTGTGTTTGCTCTCTCGCACGATACTATGTTCAGGGGACAAACAGACGGAAAGCAATTTGTCCTGGAATAATCCTAATGTAGTCACTATCTTTTTCTGACTTCATCTTCTCTGTCATGTTTATTACTCGTCATGAATGATGAACACATGGGTTAATTATTGTTCTGTGACAG
>JAPXFY010000015.1:64742923-64745423 GCA_030674185.1 Monoplex corrugatus
GTTTGCGTGTGTCCAATTATTTCTTTGATGCTGAGGTTTCTCTTGGCATTGTTTACAGCCTCTTGGACTTTCCACTTTCTGCCAGTTCTCAGCTTTGGATGAACTGATCTCACGATATTGTCTTCCGATTCCTCCAGCATGCTCAACAGTCTTGCTTTTCCAACTTTGTATTCCTCCACTATGGATTTGAGAGGTAGCTTCAGCATTGCTTGACGACAGTAGAATGCAACATCAGTGAGACCAGGTGGGACACCGAGCCATTTTCTTGTGTATTTGTTGATTTTGGCTTCCATTGCTTCGACTGTGCTGGTGCAAATGTCATAGATTAGCAGTGGCCACAGCAGCTTTGGTATCAGCATGAACTGTAGACACCAGACTTTGTATTTGCCTGGCAGTCCGCAGTTATCTATTTTCTTCAGGCCTTCTTCTGCTGTTTGCTTGGTTTCACATCCCCTTTGTGTGTCTTTCAGGGAGTCATCATACCATCTTCCGAGACTTTTTACTGGCTCTTCTGTGACAGTGGGGATGGCTTGGTTGGCTACCATGAATTTGACTGAATCTGCCACTTTTCCTTTTCGCAGTGAGAGACTTCGGGATTTCTTAGGTTTGAACCTCATTCTTGAAGAGGCCACCAGCTCATCCAGCTGCTTTAAGATTTGGTGTGTCTCTTCCTCATCCGTGGACAAGACTGTTGTGTCATCCATGAAAGCTTTCAGAGGAGGCATCTGGTATCCATCTCCCAGATTCACTGGACCTGAACTCTTCATTGCAGCTTTCAAGATGACTTCCATTGCCAACACGAACAGTATGGGAGAGATTGCACAGCCCATTGCAATGCCCACCTCTAGGTCTATCCAGTCCGTGGTGTATTCTTTGGTAGAGAACCGCATTGAGAACCCTTGGAAATACTTCCTCAGCATTGTTCGGATGTTTTCTGGGATGTGATACATTTCAAGAGCCAGCTGGATCATATCGTGTGGAACTGATCCATATGCATTCGCCAGATCAAGCCAAACTACGTCAATGTTTCTCTTCTCTGTTCTTGCTTTTTGGATGGCATCCCAAATCAACGTGGCATGTTCCAAGCATCCAGGCATTCCTGGTATGCCTCCCTTTTGGACTGACATATCCAGATACTTGTTTTCAGTCAGGTATTTTGTCAATCTTGCTGCCATAACAGAGAAGAAGATTTTCCCCTCGACGTTCAGAAGTGATATTGGCCTGAACTGATTGATGCTGCTGGAGTTCTGCTCCTTCGGAATGTACACTCCTTCAGCTCTCATCCATTGGTCGCTGATCTTCTGGTTCCTCCATGCTGATCGAATCATCTTGTGGAGCCACTCGAGCACTTTTGGGCATTTCTTGTAGAGCAGGTATGGTATTCCGTTTGGTCCAGGTGCTGACTTGGCTCTGGCTTTCTTTACTACGTTCTTCACTTCATCCAGTGTTGGTGGTTTGTTATTGAATTTTCCTTCTGGCGCTGCAGGCCAAACCAGATTCTGGATTTCAAATGGTGCCTCGCGCTGAGAATCGGAATATGTTTCCCTGAGATGCTGCTCTAGGGTTTCCTTGCCCACTGTGAGAGTCCCTGATTTGGGTTGTTCAAACAGCTTTCTTGAAAAGTCAAAGGGATCTTTGAAGAAACGATCTTGAGTCTTCTTCTTTTTGCTCTTTCTTCGCCTTGCTGATTCCACTTTGCTGAGAGCATTGTGTTTGGCCTTCAGATCTTTCCAGAGTTCCAGGAGCCCTTGCTTCTCGAATTCTGAGGCAGTTTTCATTCGCTTTTTAAGCTTCCTTTTCTCCCTCCGGATGCTCTCCATCTGTTGCTGTCTTCTGGATTTCTGGGGAGGCGTTTTTGTCTTTGGCTGCTTCACTCCATAAGTGTCCCTGCAGATAGAGTATATGATGTCTCCGTATGTGTCAAGTTTGTGTTCCAGCGTACTGTTCCCTATTAGCGCATTCAGCTTAAGGACAAGTTCCTCATCTAATTTCTCCCATTGTTCTTTTGCACCGGCAGGCGGCAAATTGAGTTTTCCACGTTTGGCGTTAAGAGCTTGTGCAAAATCCGCATCAGAACCGTCAGCGTGGATGTCCTTGGCACTATGGTTTAATTCCTGGCCTTGGTCATCCAACGTCTCACCTGCTATCGCAGTGCGCTGCTGCTGGTTCGTATGTGTCTTCAAACAGCCCATTTTTGTCCTGTGGATCTTCATGCCGCGTTTGGTGGTGAATCTCCTTCCACACGCACACGGAAATTCCAACTGGTCATTAATCATGGTCCGTTGTGCGTTTCCAGTCGTGATGGAGTCAGTGCCGATGGATTCATCATTCTCTCCCCCTTTCGGTGAATCCTGGGAGCATCTTTCATTTGAAAAACTCGTGGCATGTTATCAAAGGCAAGGTGGGAAGCCAACCCACAAAGCCCGCAGATCTAGTCTTTCCCAGTGTCCTTCGGTCTTTCCCGAATGTCCTCCGAACTATTCCCGGAAGTCAATGGACT
>JAPXFY010000015.1:64760423-64765423 GCA_030674185.1 Monoplex corrugatus
AGGGAGAGAGGAGAGGGAGAAAGAGAGGGAGAAAGAGAGGGAGAGACAGAGAAAGAGGGAGAAAGAGAGGGAGAGACAGAGAAAGAGACAAACAGAGACAGAGACAGATACAGATAGACAGATAGACAGATAGACAGACAGACATCGACAGACAGACAGAGATAGAGACAGAGACAGAGACAGAGAGAGTAGTTTCATAATTCGTATCACGATGAATGTGTGTACAGCTGAGAACAAGCACAGCGTCGTAACAGTCAAAACTAGCGTTGCAAGAAGATAGGCTGTCTATGCGTACACAAATAAAAGAAGAAAAAAAAAAGAATAAATAAAAGAAGCAAGGATAATAACATACAAGAAATGAGCAAATGTCCACTGTTGGACAGGAGAAGGTGTTTTTCCTTATTTGCAGGGATATTTAGCTGCAATGTCGGCATGAAAAAACAGCGATAAAAACGTGGCAGTATCCGTAAAATCAACAGCATTTCCATATTTCATTGTTGGAACAATGGTATCGCTTTCTTCTGTTGTGCTACATTTATGATAAAGTTATTTTCTTTCTTTCTTTTTTTCTTTTTTCTCTTTCTTTCTTTCTTCCTTTATTTCCTTCTTTTTTTCTTTCTGTTTTTTTCTTTCTGTCAGTCTTTCTTTCTTTCTTTCTTTTTCTCTTTCTTTCTTTCTTCTTCTTTCTTTCTTTCTTTTTTTTTTTCTTTCTGTTTTTTTTCTTCCTGTCTGTCTTTCTTATTTTCTCTCTTTCTTTCCTTTCTTTCTTTCATTTCTTTCTTCCTTCCTTTCTGTCTTTCTTTATTTCTTTTTTTCTTTCTTTCTTTCTTCCTTTCTTTCCTTCTTTTTTCTTTCTGTATTTTTTATGTCGGTCTTTTTTTCTTTCTTTCTTTTTTTCTCTTTCGTTTCTTTCTTCCTTTCTTTCCTTCTTTTTTCTTTCTGTTTTTTTTCTTCCTGTCTGTCTTTCTTATTTTCTTTCTTTCCTTCTTTTCTTTTTTTCTCTTTCTTTCCTTCTTTTTCTTTCTTTCTTTCTTTTTCTTTCTTTCTTTATTTCTGTTATGTAGTTTGTGTTGTGTTTTGTAACATTACGCTGTACCGTGTGTTGCATAGTATTGTATCGTTTTGTGTTCAAGTGTAATGCATTGTTTTGTATTAGTCTGCATTGTATTGTATCACGTTGAGTTGTGACTCTCGCTTTTCTCGTCAGTCCATTTTCTCTCGCTTGACAAAAATTGGTTTAAGTTTTGCTGCATTTTTCCTTAAGTTTTGTATTTCTTCTCTGGTGCTTGCTATTTGTTCTTTGTTATCTTACGTTCATGATGGACAAAGGCCATTCGGTCGAGAATTTGCGCCTGTCTTGTCTTGTTATATAAAGCAAGCGTTCTGATGAGCAGTCTGACAAAGGACGATCTACTGCAGTCATTGCACTTCCATTCTTAGCATATCACTCGTTAGGTTTTCATGTTATGGTTTATGAACATGCGTGTTTCCATATGGTATTATGGCAACAATGCATTCATTCCCCTTCCGATGCACTCGTTAATCTACATTCTCTGTTCTTCTGTGCTGTTTCTTTGTTTTTTCTCCCTCTTTTGTCTTTCTGTGCTTTTCTGGGTCTCGTTTGCTTGAACGTGGGCAGTTTCGCTTTTTTTTTTATATAGATTTCTTGATATACTGATGTGAAACATGCCGCAAGCTGAAAACAGCAGCAACAGCAGCAGCAACACAACATTACAACACTATTCATAGTTTCCATGATATCATCTGATATCTCAAAACATTTATATTCTTCATTATGTGGATGCTGTGTTGGTGTTTTCTTTTTTTTAATAATATTTACTACGGTATGATCAAAGCACTAACGTACCAATTAGAATGGTGATTGTTATGATGATGGTGACGATGATGGTGACGATGATAAATGATGATGATGGTGATGGTGATGATGGTGAGGTTGGTGGTGATGGGGGTGTGATGGTGATGTTGTTGATGATGTTGTTGTTGATGATGTATGATGATGATAATGATGATGATGATGATGATGATGATGATGATGAGTTGGTGGTGGTGGTGGTGGTGGTGGTGGTGGTGGTGGTGGTGATGGTGGTGGTGGTGATGTTAACGGTAATGGTGATGATGGTAATGACAATGATGGTGATGATGACGATGATGATGATGACGACGACAAACGACAACGACAACGACGACGACGACGACGACGACGAGACGACGAGACGATACGATGACGATGATGATGATGATGATGATGATGATGATGATGATGATGAATGATGATGATGATGATGATAATGATGATGATGATGATGATGATGGTGGTGGTGGTGGTGATGGTGATGGTGGTGACGGAGTAGAAGGACAAGTACATCCCCGAAAGGGTCAGTCCTTGAGGCCCTAAGGCAGACGTTTTGATGATGATGGACAAGGAAGTGTGGGCTTCCAATATGAAGACTGATGAAATCATCCCCTTGGGTATAGGTGGCATTATCTTGATACAGAGGGATTCAGACATGGGATAGCCCACCATGGAATGAGGACTTCCACACCAAAAGGTCACTTTTAGTAGATGCAAAATCCAAACGAAATTGTTCAGCTCGTTTTTGGTAACCAAAACGGTTTTTATAATCAGGTGTTTACTTTCTAAAATACGGGCCTTGGAAGAGCGAATCCGCATGCTTCTCTATTTTGAGACAAACAAAATATATAAACCGCAGTTTCAGCTATATTTTTTTTTGGTTAGGAACCAATATCTACTTCATGAAAGTTTTTTTTTAGTTTCAGTTTCTCAAGACGACGTCTCCGCGCTGGGAACGAATTCCATATGCACTAACGTCACAGGTGCCATGCGTGTATGGTGATCATGGCACACACTTTAAGCCTGCACGAAGTTTACACAAATGTCAGTCTCAAAAGTGCAGTTCTGCTGGACAACTCGAGAAACTAATGAAATAAGTGATTGTTGAAAACAACATGATTGAGTCTTTTTTTAATTGTTGCAGGAGGCTGTATAAATATTTGGTATGTGTTTTAGGTAACATTTCGAATGAAGGAAGAGAAAAGAGGAAATCGACTGATACATTCTAGTTGAAAACTGCAGACATTGTAGTATGATAAGGTCACAAACAGTCACAAATAGAACGGATAAATGTGTGAGTGAACGAGAGAGAGAGAGAGAAGAGAGAGGAGAGAGAGAGGAGAGAGAGAGAGAGAGAGAGAGAGAGAGAGGGGGGGGGGGGAGAAGAGAGAAAAAGAGAGAGAGAAGGGGAGGAAAGAGAGAGGGAGAGAAAGAGAAAGAGAGAGGGGGGAGAGTGAGATGGGGAGGAAAGAGAGAGAGAAGTGGAGAGAGAGACAGGCAGACAGACAGAAAGGCAGACAGACAGACAGAGACAGACAGAGAGAGAGAGAGTTATTCCAGACATTAGATTGTGTATTCATATGGGCCACAGCCTCTTAGAGGGAGATGGACATAGCATGCATAAAACATTTTAACTAAGCAATAACAATATTTCTAATTTGAAATGAGAGAGAGGGAGGGGGGCAGAAGAAGACAAAGGAGAAGAAGAGAAGAAGGAGAGAGAGAAGATAGAGAGAGAAGAGAGAGAGAGAGAGAGGACTGAGAGAGACAGACAGACATACAGATAGACAGACAAAACGACAGACAGAATGACGGAGACAGAGACAGAAACAGGCAGACAGACACACAGAAAGACAGAGAGAGAGAGAGAGAGAGAGAGAGAGGAGAGAGAGTGAGAGGAGAGAGAGAAGAGAGAGAGAGAGAGAGAGAGAGAGAGAGAGAGAGAGAGAGAGGAGAGAGAGAGAGAGAAGAGAGAGATGAACAGAATGTTTGGAATGTTTATTCTTTGCAGGGGCGAAGGGAGGTGCTGACTTTCAAAACAAATTTAATGAATACATCAGTGTGTGTGCTTGCTTTAATTCTGTTATGCTTTGGATCATTACGATTTATTTCTTTTGCTGTTTTTTGTTTGTTTGTTTGTTTCTGTGTTAGGAGATACTTTAGTGGTGTTGATTCTTGATTCATTACGGATAGATATGATGCAATATAATATATATATATATATATATATATATATATATATTTATATATATATATTCATTTACTTTCTTTGTCTTTTGTTTGATAGTGTGGTTGTGTTCACACTCGATTCATTACTGATAAATAATGATGGAAAAGACAGGCAACATTCATAGGCCATTTTATGAGGAAAGGGGATTTGGAGCACCTGGTCACAACGGGAAAGCTGGAGGGAACGAGAGCACCGTGAAGACCAGGGAGAAAATACTAGACGGACGTGCAGAGTGACTGAAGGCAAGGAGGGTGGAAGAGATGCTTGAGGCAACAAGAGATAGAGACAGATCGCCAACGCCATTCGGCAGGGCACCTGATGATGATGATGATAATAAAGATGAAATTAATATAGTGGTTTCAATTTCCTTTCTTTTATTTGTGTTTTGACTTTCAGTCACCCATGGTTGCCCCCTTACATGTTAGAAAAACAAGGTGTCATGCAAATTGAATCCTCCAACCCACAGACACGCATACATAATTGATTGTTTTTAGCTTGCTTAACAGCTTGAGTTTTCCTTGCTCCAATGAATCTCTGATTTTGATAATGAGCACTGAGTCTTGATGAGTTTGGACAATAGCGCTATGCAATGGTGTCATACAATAATGATTTCATTACTACTACTATACTACTACTACTACTACTACTACTACTACTACTACTACTACTACTACTACTACTACTACTACTACTACTACTACTATTACTCTATTACTCTACTACTACTGCTACTACTACTATACTACTACTACTACTACTACTACTACTACTGCTGCTGCTGCTGCTGCTGCTACCATCCATCCACTATCGCTACTACTTTCATCATCATCATGCTGCTGCTGCTGCTGCTATTACTATTACTACTACTACTACTACTACTACTACTACTACTACTAC
>JAPXFY010000015.1:64775423-64777923 GCA_030674185.1 Monoplex corrugatus
TCACACGGAATTACAGAATGCTCCTATAACACTGGATGACATAATGCTCCTATCACACTGGATGACATAATGCTCCTATCACACTGGATGACAGAATGCTCCTATACACTGGATGACATAATGCTCCTATAACACTGGATGACATAATGCTCCTATCACACTGGATGACATAATGCTCCTATCACACTGGATGACAGAATGCTCCTATCACACTGGATGACATAATGCTCCTATCACACTGGATGACAGAATGCTCCTATCACACTGGATGACAGAATGCTCCTATCACACTGGATGACAGAATGCTCCTATCACACTGGATGACAGAATGCTCCTATCACACTGGATGACACAATGCTCCTATCACACTGGATGACAGAATGCTCCTATCACACTGGATGACAGAATGCTCCTATCACACTGGATGAATGCACTATCACATGGATGACAATGCTCCTATCACACTGGATGACAAATGCTCCTATCACACTGGATGACAAATGCTCCTATCACACTGGATACAGAATGCTCCTATCACACTGGATGACAAATGCTCCTATCACACTGGATGACAAATGCTCCTATCACACTGGATGACAGAATGCTCCTATCACACTGGATGACAGAATGCTCCTATCACACTGGATGACACAATGCTCCTATCACACTGGATGACAGAATGCTCCTATCACACTGGATGACAAATGCTCCTATCACACTGGATGACACAATGCTCCTATCACACTGGATGACAAATGCTCCTATCACACTGGATGACAGATAATGCTCCTATCACACTGGATGACAGAATGCTCCTATCACACTGGATGACAGAATGCTCCTATCACACTGGATGACAGAATGCTTCCTATCACACTGGATGACAGAATGCTCCTATCACACTGGATGACAGAATGCTCCTATCACACTGGATGACAGAATGCTCCTATCACACTGGATGACAGAATGCTCCTATCACACTGGATGACAGAATGCCTCTATCACACTGGATGACAATGCTCCTACACACTGGATACAATGCTCCTATCACACTGGATGACAATGCTCTATCACACTGGATGACATGCTCCTATCACACTGGATGACATAATGCTCCTATCACACTGGATGACATAATGCTTCTATCACACTGGATGACAATGCTCCTATCACAACTCTAAGATGACATAATGCTCTATCACACTGGATGACAATGCTCCTATCACACTGGATGACAAATGCTCCTATCACACGGTGACAATGCTCATCACACTGGAACAATGCTCCTATCACACTGGATGACATAATGCTCCTATCACACTGGATGACATATGCTCCTATCACACTGGATGACAGAATGCTCCTATCACACTGGATGACAAATGCTCCTATCACACTGATGAAGAATGCTCTATCACTGATGCAAATGCTCCTATCACACTGGATGACAGAATGCTCCTATCACACTGGATGACAGAATGCTCCTATCACACTGGATGACAGAATGCTCCTATCACACTGGATGACAGAATGCTCCTATCACACTGGATGACAGAATGCTCCTATCACACTGGATGACAAATATGCTCCATATCACAACTGGATGACAGAATGCTCCTATCACACTGGATGACAATGCTCCTATCACACTGGATGACAGAATGCTCCTATCACACTGGATGACAGAATGCTCCTATCACACTGGATGACAAATGCTCCTATCACACTGGATGACAGATGCTCCTATCACACTGGATGACAGAATGCTCTTATCACACTGGATGACAATGCTCCTATCACACTGGATGACAGAATGCTCCTATCACACTGGATGACAGAATGCTCCTATAACACTGGATGACAGAATGCTCCTATAACACTGGATGACAGACAAAGCTCCTATCACACTGGATGACAGAATGCTCCTATCACACTGGATGACAAATGCTCCTATCACACTGGATGACAGAATGCTCCTATCACACTGGATGACAGAATGCTCCTATCACACTGGATGACAGAATGCTCCTATCACACTGGATGACAAATGCTCCTATCACACTGGATGACAGAATCTCCTATAACACTGGATGACAGAATGCTCCTATACACTGGATGACAGAATGCTCCTATCACACTGGATGACAGATGCTCACCTATACACACTGGATGACAATACTCCTATCACACTGGATGACAATAACTCCTATCACACTGGATGACAGAATGCTCCTATAACACTGGATGACAGAATGCTCCTATCACACTGGATGACAAATGCTCCTATAACACTGGATGACAGAATGCTCCTATCACACTGGATGACAGAATGCTCCTATCACACTGGATGACAAATGCTCCTATCACACTGGATGACAAATCTCCTATCACACTGGATGACATAATGCTCCTATCACACTGGATACAATGCTCTATACACTGGATGACAAATGCTCCTATCACACTGGATGACAGAATGCTCCTATCACACTGGATGACA
>JAPXFY010000015.1:64800423-64805423 GCA_030674185.1 Monoplex corrugatus
CAAATTAGTTGTTCACGATGATCAAGTTTCGGTTTCAGTTTCAGTTTCTCAAGATGACGTCTCCGAGCTTGGAACGAATTCCATATTCACTAACGTCACAGTAGGCATGTGATGGAGAGGATCCAGAATGATCACTGCACAAGCTTAAAGCCTGCATATAAACCCATGAGCTGGCCAGGTCATGAGGTCCTACATAGGTTCTTAAGGCTCGTGCTGTGACCATTCTGGATCTTCTCCATCACATGGCGCCTGTGACGTTAGTGCATATGGAATTCGTTCCGAACGCGGAGACGTCATCTTGAGAAACTGAAATTGAAACTGATGATCAAGATTTATAAATGCATATGAAAAAATCAAACGAATGAATAAACAAATAAGTAAATGAATAGATAAATAAATGAATGAATAAATAAATAATAAATAAATACATAAAAATAAACAAATAGATATGAAATATATAATTATATGTAAATATGTATATACACACATCTCTCTCTCTTCTCTCTCTCTCTCTCTCTCTCTCTCTCTCTCTCTCTCTCTATATATATATATATATATATATATATATATATATATATATATATATATATATATATGTGTGTGTGTGTGTGTGTGAGTAGATGTCGCGCCAGCAGGCAGCAAAAGTGTGTGTGGTATTTTACAGTGATTTTATCGTGGTTCTATTTGTTTTTGTACATTGAATTTTATATCAGTTTATTCCTCTTGGGTCCCGACAAATGGTGATGTAAATATTTTTTTAAAATTTTGAATATTTTACCGGATAATCTGATTTTAGAGTTTCGTATGCCTACTTTTCGTCATTTTAATTCTGCCGTTTAGGTCGGACATTTAACCTGTGAACTGTGTTTTAACATTTTAGCCTACTGTGTTCGCCCAACGCTACAGCTCCCAAACCTTCGTTGTTCTCTGCAAACATCCTCCTCTCTTGACTGGCTCTCAATTATGGATCCGTCCGTCCTTAAACAAATTGGACTGACACTTTTTAAACACAGCAAATGCTACCTCGGTGGAGGCGTCTACCAGCGCATACGTACATTGGGGCTGTGTAGCAAGCCCCGCACTGCGCGATCCTGTCGTGGTGGACGTCTCCACCGACTTTGGCACAACCTGCCTCCTGCTGTGCCAGCCCGACGCCACTTTTCTTTTTCTGCTTCCTCGTCTCCTCCACTGCCCCTGCCTTCGACCTCGCTGCTGCGGGCTTTGTCTCCTCCTCTGCCATCTTCGCCTTCGCCTTCTGTCCTGGTGGTGCCGCCTTCGCCTTCTGTCCCGCCGGTGCTGCCTTCGTCTTCTGTCCCGCCGGCGCTGCCCTCGTCTTCTGTCCCGCCGGTGCTACCTTTGTCTTCTTCTTCTGTTCCATCGTTGCTGCCTTCGTCTTCTGCCCCGCTGGTGTCGCCTTCGTCTTTTGTCCCGTCGGTGCCGCCTTCTTCGCCACCTCGGCCGCCGCCATATGATAAACTTAAACTATGCCTTTTTAACGCTCAATCAATATGCAAAGATGGCAAAGCTGAGGTCATTGCCGATTTTATCGCTGATGAGCACGTTGACATTGCTTTTATTACAGAGACATGGCTTAACCCCCTTGGTCATGAACCTATACATGCTAGCCTCACTCCGAGTGGTTACAGGCTTGCTTCTTTCCATCGCTCATCTCGAGGTGGCGGTATCGCCATCCTCTACAACGACTCACTCCATTCCCGCCTATCTTTCTCGCAGTCTCTGCCTTTCTCCCATCCTTCTTTCGAGCACGTTGAAGTATCCTTCCAATCCACCCCTCACCCCATCACCTTCTCCTGTGTCTATCGACCTCCACCTAGCTCTGCCAACAAACTCACCACATCCACGTTTCTCTCTGACTTTGACCAACTGCTTGACCACTACTGCCTCTTACCTGGAAATCTCATCATTCTAGGTGACATCAATGTCCACTATGACAACACTCACCGTTATGACACAAGACATATCATCAACTCTCGGTCCAATCACAATATGACTCAACACATTTCTGAACCAACCCATCAAAAAGGTCACATTCTTGACTGGATCATTTCTCGTGATCACCACAATTCAGCTACTAACAACTGCTTAGTTCTTTCTACCCGTCTAACTTCAGCCCTTCCATCTGACCACTCTGCAATTCTCTGTTCTCTTGATATTTCTCCTCCTTCCCGTACCACGCGCACAGTGACTCGACGCAATCTCAAATCTATCGACCTCTCCACATTTTCATCTGATGCCTCCCGTCTCCTTTCTGAAGTCACATAACCTTGCCGATGAATTCTATACTACCCTCCACCATCTTCTGGACACTCATGCTCCAGCCACAACCCGTCTTTTACCTGACCGCCCCCCTACCCCCTGGCTCACTCATGAGATTGCCTGTGCAAAACGTGCCCGCCGCAGAGCAGAGCGCCGCTGGCGCAAATCCAAACTCACTGTACACAGGCAACTTTTCCAAGCCTCTAAAACAAAAGTATCCACCCTCATTGCATCTGCAAAAACAAGCTATTTCCAAACCAAAATCCTGAATGCCTCTTCTTCAAAAGAACTCTTTACAACCATGAATCATCTCCTTGGCACACGAAAAGACTTACCTCTCCCAACAAAACATACAAATGAAGAACTCCCATCTGTATTCTCTAAGTATTTCACAACCAAAATACAAACTCTTCGTGACAGGCTTGACAGGACACCCTGTCAACCATGCCCACCTGACCCTTCCTTCTCTGGCACACCTCTCACTACTTTTACCCCAGTCTCACAAGAAGAAATTTTCAACACAATCAGATCCATGTCGTTCAAAACCTGCGAACTGGATCCTCTTCCAGGTTCTCTCTACTCCGATTGTCTCCCTACTCTCCTCCCATTCATCACTGACATCATCAACACTTCTTTTCAAACTGGAACTGTCCCAGATTCTTTCAAGTCTGCTATTGTTCACCCTCTCCTCAAGAAACACAATTTAGACCCAAATGAACTGAAAAATTACAGGCCTATCTCTAATCTCTCTTTCTTGTCAAAACTCCTTGAAAAAGTCGTCCTCAACCAGCTGAACTCTCACCTGTCTGCCAACAATCTCCTCAATCCTTTCCAGTCAGCCTACCGCCAGTGCCATAGCACTGAAACTGCCCTACTACACATTCTCAACAATCTCCTCCTTGCAACTGATACTGGCAAAGTCTCTCTCCTCACACTCCTTGATCTGTCTGCAGCTTTCGATACCATTGACCATGGTATTCTCCTTTCTAGACTTCATCATACTTTTGACATCTCTGACATTGCTCTCTCCTTTTTCACTTCGTATTTATCAAACAGAAAACAAACTGTTCTCATCAATGGCACTTACTCTCAACCTGCATACCTGACCTGTGGTGTTCCACAAGGATCTGTCCTTGGCCCTGTTCTTTTCACTCTTTATACCTCCCCCCTGTCCACCATCATCAACTCCCACTCTATAAAACACCACTTCTATGCTGATGACACCCAACTTCAAGATAGTGACTCACCTGATAATATACAGCGCCTGTTGACTCGCACCACTGAGTGTTACTCGGACATTAAGAACTGGATGACACACAATAGACTTCAGCTTAATGACGACAAGACAGAAGCTATCCTCATTGGCACCCGTCAGAAACTTTCCCAGCTGCCTCCTCTTTCTCTCCCATTATGTAACACATCAGTCCCAATTTCTGATTCAGCTAAAAACCTTGGTGTCTGCATTGACTCTACCCTGTCCATGAACAACTTTGTTTCTCAAACTGCCAGATCTTGCTACTATCATCTCCATCGTATAAGCCTGATCAGGAAGTATATCTCTGTCGAAACAACTGCAAAACTCGTTCTCTCCTTCATAATGTCTCGCATTGACTATTGCAATTCACTCCTGTCTGGTCTTCCTGCCTCCACCATTCACATCCTACAGCGCATTCAAAACAATGCTGTACGCCTTGTACTCAAAAAGAAAAAAGCTGACCACATATCTCCTCTCCTGGCACAACTTCACTGGCTCCCTGTATCAAAGCGCATACAGTACAAACTAGACACCATGTGCTACAAAAGCCTCAATAACGCAGCCCCCGATTACCTGTCAAGCCTACTTGAGATCTATGTTCCCTCACGTACCCTCCGCTCTGCCTCCGATCCTCTGACTTTTCGCTTTCCACGCACTAAGCTCAATACCTATGGTCCACGAGCCTTCTCTGTTTCTGGTCCACTCTCCTGGAACAAACTTCCTCTCTCAGTCCGTCAGCAACCTACTTTTGCCTCCTTCAAGTCCGCTCTCAAAACTCACCTTTTCTCCTCTGCATAAAATCCTAACCTCACTCAACCCCCCTCTGCAGCCTGTCTCCGCTCGGAGGGGAATCACTTTGTTTTAATATATAATTGTATATGATGTGCTCTCTGTGGTTTTCCATTGGTTTTATTCTTGCTTTTATTGCTTTTATTCTTTTCTCCCCATTTGTGGCCATGCATTGTGTGTGTGTGTGTGTGTGTGTGTGTGTGTGTGTGTGTGTGTGTGTGTGTGTGTGTGTGACTGTGTATATGTGTGTGTGACTCTGTGTGTGTGTGTGTGTGTGTGTGTGTGTGTGTGTGTGTGTGTGTGTGTGTGTGCGTGCGTGCGTGCGTGCGTGTGTGCGTGTGTGTCTTTTCGGCGCTTGGATTTGATTTTGTCGAGATTTGCGCTATATAAATATTGTAATTATTATGTATGCATGTGCGTACGTATGTATGTATGTATGTATGTATGTATACGCTTAGATTTATGTATGTATGTATGTATGCATGTATACGCTCAGCTTAGATTTATGTATGTAAGTATGTAAGCATGTATGTATGCATGTATACGCTCATATGTATGTAGGTATGTATGCATGTATACGCTCAGCGCTTAGATTTGATTTTGTCAAGATTTTGCGCTATATAAATAAAATATATTATTATTATTATTATTATTATTATTATTATTATTATTATATATA
>JAPXFY010000015.1:64827923-64832923 GCA_030674185.1 Monoplex corrugatus
CACGTAGATGTGAACAAAGAGAGAGAAAGAGATAATAGAACAGACAGGCAAAGAGAGCAGGGAAGAGAGAGAGAGAGAGAGAGAGAGAGAGAGAGAGAGAGAGAGAGAGAGAGAAAGAGAGAGAGAGACAGAGACAGAGATACAGAGAGACAGAGAGACAGAGAGACAGAGATACAGAGATAAACAAACAGACAAATAGATAGACAGACAGCCAGCCATATAGACAGACAGACCGACAGACAGACGTACAAACAGAAGGACAGACAGGCAGACAGACACAGGCATGAGAGAAAGACTGAGAGACAGAGAGAAAAAAGAGAGACAGAGAAGAAAGCATTCATGTCCTTTATGAAAACGCTACTTAGAAGAGAACAAGTTACAGGCTTCTGAGCGATTTCAATTGAAAAGAAATAGTTCTTTGACTACAGAAGTGTGTGCTAGATAAACCATCAGTACATGCTGTACTTTGAACACGGTCCTGGAAGTTTGAAGAACCCCTTTCAATCTGTTCACTGTTATTACTATTTGTCTTCGAAAATGGCACCCTTCAAATTCTCTCTGAAATTATATTTGCTTCTACGAATAAGAATAAGAAAGAAATACGCTCAACAGTAACCTCTGAAGATGTAGACTTTTCTCAAACTCGACGTAACAGGTTTCTATGTACGAGCGACTGAACTACTATATCGTATGGTCTTAGTCTAGACTGTTCTACGAGATTCCTGTTTATTCAATTAAGCTGCTTGAGGAAATGGTACCTTTTGATTTCCCAGTAGAATGTCTGGCAGAGGCGTTGTCCTCGGACTGTCGTTCACGTGAAAATAAATGGACTTGCAGGACGTCTGTGTTATTGATCTGAGCCTGTCATCATCAGGAAAGGGAATATGTACAGCAAGAACAATTATTATCGCCATCATCGTCGTCGCACTCATGATGGTGATGATGATGATGATGAGGAGGAGGAGGATGATGACGACGACGACCATGACGACGACGACGACGATGATGATGATGATGATGATGATGATGATGATGACGATGGTGATGATGATCATCGCTATCACTACTACTACTACTACTACTAACTACTACTACTACTACTACTACTACTACTACTACTACTACTACTACTACTACTACTACTACTACTACTACTACTACTACTACTACTATTACTATTATCATCATTATTATTATTATTATTATTATTATTATTATTATTATATTATTATTATTATTATTATATCATTATTATTAGTAGTGTATCATCATTATTGTTTTTTTTATTATTATTATGTTTATTATTATTATTATCATTATTTTTATTTTATTTTTATTATCATTATTATCACCATCGTCATCATCATCATCATCATCATCATCACCCGTATTATCGCTACCATAGTCATCTCTCTCTCTCTCTCTCTTCTCTCTCCTCTCTCTCTCTCTCTCTCTCTCTCTCTCTCTCTATCTATCTCTCTCTATCTATCTATCTCTTATACATGTTTGGCATAGTGGCCAGGTCAAGGACGTCCCTGTTGCCTCATATGCGCTCCACCCGATTCTGTGGTGGACTATCTAGAAATCTGGGATCTTCCAGAGGATCGAACTTTGTTCCCCTTGCTTTATGAGCGTGGCATTTTAACCAAGAGAGTTAGTGGTCCACGAAATATTGTGGCCTGCTTAATGCTCGAACTCACACACACACACCACACACCCCTCCCACGTTATCAGCATGCTACTTTAAACAATTGAGTTGACGAGGTTTACTCACAAACGATAACGGCAGCATAACAACAACGATAGCAACAACAGCAACATTAGGAACAGCAGCAGTAGCAAAACCAAAAACACGAATAACAAAAACAGCGGCCACAACACCAACAGAAAATGCAACAAATGTACTCGCGTAAGAGCCAAAGCAGCAGTGCTTTTTTTTGTCCTGTTCTTTTGACAGAGCCTTGAACTCAGATCTGATATCAAAATATCTGATTTCCACAAATTGCACTTGTATATTACTGACGAGTTTTTTCCTGCTCTCAAATCGTGGATTTGTTTCAGGTAAGTAGACATGACTTATAACAGACTTAATATGATGTATGTATGCTGATCTTGTTCAATCTTGTCATTGTTATCGTACTTTGCCATTTCTGCTCTTGTGTTTGTATGTGTTCATTGTAAAAGTGAACTAAAAAAAATCCAGTTTCAGACAAAAAAACTTCGAAATGGATCGAATCAATATTTTATTGGGTTTTTGGTTTGTTTTTCTTTCTTTCTTTTTTTTTTTTTTTTTTTTTTTTTTAATTGAGTAGAGACTATGATTTTATCAGCGGTACCAAAATTTACGCTTAATGTGAATGTTCCACTTTTCGGTTGTTTTGCAATATTCTCTGTGATTTATTTGAAAAGGTCATGCGTAATCAGAGAGTTAATGAAACATCCTCCACCACGAGCAGTACAGCCAAAAACAGAGGTGGTGAAGGCTGTACAGGCAGTAAGTCATGCAGAGTTGAAAGAGTTAACAGCGAAAGACTATATTCGGTAGTTACAACACTACATATTCCACAACAAATTGGGATGTCCAAAACCTTATAAAATTGCTTCCTTTTCACGACTGATTAAAAAGCGTAAATTTTCAAGTCACAATCAGGCGTTCAGGCCACCACGTTTGTTAACAATTTCCAATTTCTCGGTGGATGAACCCGTAGAGGTGTTTTCATTCGAATGGCTTTCGTGTCAGATAAATCTTTCCGTTGGGGATAACTATAATTGGTCTGAGCCAGGTATGCTGGAAACATTCAAAACACAATGTTGCTGAAACAAATTAAAACGGGATGGAAATTGGTTAAGCCACATCGACACCATGGCTTTTATTCGCTAATAAATTGGTAGGATGTCGAATATTGAAAACAAATAATCAAGAAAATAATTCAAAGCAAGATGACCAAGGTGCTGTTGGAGACAATCATTCTTTTCATCTGAGCCTGGTATCACGGAAATGCTTAACACAATACTGCTGACACAAATGAAAACGGGGTGGGAATGGGTTAAGCCACATGAACACTGTGTTTTTAATTGCTAATAATCATCGACTTTAGGTAGGATGTCGAATATTATTGAAAACAGATAATCATCAATATAGGTCAAGCAAGATGATCCAGGGATTCCAACAATTTACCGTTGTATACATTGATCTGCTGGAACTAAACAGCAGGAAGACTGAAGTCACGGTGATCAGTAAAAAACATGAAATCCCCTCATGCAAAATAACAGCAAATGGCACAATCTTGACACGGGTTGATAAATTCAAATACCTGGGAACGATCATTTCATCAGACGGCAGATGCACATCAGAAATAGCCGGCAGAATCGGCCAAGCTAAAACAGCATTCGGGAAGATGACAGGCATTCGTACCAACAAATGCCTATCAATTAACATCAGGAAGAGAGTTCTTGAATGTTATATAGAACCAATACTGTTGTACGGATGTGAGGCGTGGACAGTCAAAAAACAAAGCCAGAACAAGATTGAGGCAGCCGAGATGTGGTTTCAAAGAAGAATGTTGAGAGTTCCATGGACAGCAAAGAAAACAAATGAGACAGTCTTGATGGAGGCAGACACAAGTAGATCACTCATAAGGAAGATTCGGAAAAGACAAGCAACATTTAAAGTCATTTTATGAGAAAGGGGGATTTGGAGCACTTGGTCACAACGGGAAAGCTGGAGGGAAAGAGAGCACCGGGTAGACCCAGGGAGAAAATGCTGGACGGACTTGCAGAGTGGCTGGGGACGAGGGAGGTGGGAGAGATGCTAGGGGCAACTAGAGATTGAGACAGATGGAAGTCCATGATCGCCAACGCCATGCGGCAGGGCACCTGATGATGATGATACACTGATCTCTTGCTTTTTGCCATATAAATCTAGATTTTTGTGCTTCTCAAGAACATTACCATCTTGAAGAAGTACCAGATCAAATAAAATTTGACGTGAGCTATGACAAAGGTGTACTGTTGATACTGTCTTTTTTTATTGTTTAAAGCTTAGCCAACTGCGTAGAGCCATATCAGGGGTATAACCGCTTCAAAACACACAATTCCGCAACAGGAAAAAAAAGAAGTTAAGTACACATATTAATACATTCGCGCACATAATCTAAGATGTCACTGGCGTTGACCATTTCCGTCCAATTTATCGCATAGAAGATCTAAAAAGCATACCCAAATACAAATTTAAACATAACTAAGGACACTGAAACATACGGGCCGAAATCACCTAAAATTACTTCTGCATATCTCATTTCCCTAGAGCCAAAAAAAAAAAAAAAAAAAAAAGAGAGAAAAAAAAACACACAACATTTTATACATGTGTCCAATTATCAATCCTAAGAGAAAGTATGTAAAACAGGCGAATGGACCAGCAAAGCAGAAAAAAAGATTGGAAGAAATGAGAGAATGCAAATGAATAAAGCAAAAAAAACAAAAAACAAAAAAAAGTGACAGAAAAGAAGAAATTTCTCGCACAGAGTTTCCAGAAGGTGGGGATAATATTTATACTGAAAAAGCCCCCGGCATCCCTACGGGGGAAAGTGTACTGTGACGGGAATGAAAAAACAAAATTGAGTAATCCTTGGAGAAAGTTATGTTCACACATTTTCTTCAAAAAGCGACAACTTTAAGCACAACCTAGACCGAACGACCTTCTGAGACCAACGACTTTCAAAATCATGCATTTGCAATTCACCAATGGTAGACACCTCTCACCGAGGTCTGGTCAAATTCCTAACAAAAATTTAAAAAAACGTGATAAGATTTTGCTGGTAGATTTTTGTCGCACACACATATATGCACAGACAGACAGCCAGACAGACACACACATACACACACACACACACACACACACACAACACACACACACACACACACACACACACACACACACACACACACCCACACACACACACCACGCATACACACACACACACACACACACACACACCACA
>JAPXFY010000015.1:64842923-64855423 GCA_030674185.1 Monoplex corrugatus
AGAAAAAGAAAACTGAAATGCACGAATTGACGACAAAACTAAATGCAGTAGAAAAAGAAATGGCGCAACCCAACAGCAATAAAGATATACTTGAAAGGGAGCTCATGAAAACAAAAAACCAACTGGAAATAACAGCATTAGCCGAAGCTCAAGGTGCCCAAACAAGATCCAGAGTCAAGTTCATAGAGCAGGGAGAGAAAAACACAAAATATTTATTTGGATTGGAAAAAACAAACGCCATAAACAATACAATTACTACCATTGTCACAGAAGATGGGCGAGAAGTAACGAACCAAACAGATATAATAACAGAACAGGCCCACTACTTTGAAACACTGTACAAAGAAGACAGCAACCTACAGAACAAAGAAAGCACGTACATAACAGACTTCTTAGGCCCTGACTCCTCACATCCTACTCTGGATAGGGAGGAACAAAATATGTGCGAAGGCAGACTTAGAGAAGATGAAGTTGCCGAAGCACTAAAACAAATGAAAAACGGGTCAGCACCAGGATGTGATGGCCTAACTACAGAATTCTATAAAATGTTCTGGACCAAACTCAAAAACATGCTAATCGACTCATATACCTACTCCTTTGAAGTAGGACATGTCTCTCAAACCCAACAAAGAGGAATAATAACCCTATTACATAAAGGCAAAAATCAACCACGAGATAAACTCGCCAATTGGAGACCAATAACCCTGTTAAATACTGACTACAAAATTCTAGCGAAAATCATGGCTAACAGACTCAATACTGTTTTGCCTAAACTAGTAAATATGGACCAGTGCGGCTTCATGAAAGGGCGAAATATATCAACAATTCACAGAGTTATAGATGATATGATTGAATATCTAAACCACAAGAAACTCCCAGGGATTTTACTAGCAGTAGATTTTAACAAAGCCTTCGACACGTTATCCAAAAAACTTATAACAGACAGTCTGCATCATCATGGATTTGGCAGAAATTTTGTCCACTGGGTGACCACCCTGACCAAACAAACAGAAAGTTGCATCAGTCATTATGGCTGGTTATCTGAAGCATTTAAAGTTGAACGCGGCATACGACAAGGATGCCCACTTTCACCATTACTGTTTATACTCACAGTTGAACTACTTGCTGTTAAAATAAGAAATGGTAATATTAAAGGAATTACAATCAGGAGTGACAACCAAGAAAAAACAATAACTATACAACAATTTGCAGATGATACAACATTGTTTCTAAGAGATGAGGAAGATTTACACAAATCAGTAAAAATATTCAAAGAATTCGCAAACATATCAGGCTTACACATGTCCCACCTTAAAACGGAAGCAATGTGGTTAGGCCTAGACAAAGATAGAGCTGATAGTCCCCTTAACATCACATGGGTAAAGCAAATGAAGGTTCTAGGCATACACTTCCAAAATGATACGCGGGCATGCAATATTAAGAAAAACTGGGATACAAAAATACTGAACATGAAACGCATATTAAAACAATGGGCTAGAAGAAACCTCAGTATATATGGTAAAGTGCTCATTGCTAAAACTATGATTATTTCACAGTTCATATATGTCACGCAATCAGTAGGATTGCCAGAGGACGTCCTTTCTAACATAAATCGTACACTATTCGCCTTCATATGGAAAAAGAAAACATGCAATAAAAAAGCATTTGAAAAAGTAAAACGTAAAGTACTAACACAAGACTATGAGAAAGGTGGATTAAAAATGATAGATATAAAAACACTACAAGATGCTCTGTACTTAAGCTGGATCCCAAAACTCCTATCACAGAATTCTGAAACATGGAAGATCTTCCCCAGTATGTATTACTCCCAGATGGGTGTTGGCATGAGTGTCCTTTACACACCATGCAAACCGAAAGATCTTATTGATAACAATAAATCAACTGGGGGCTTCTGGAAAAAAACACTGGGTATATTCCTCAAAATAAGACAAGCCGAAGAAGAAAATGGCAAGGTTACACATACCCTCACGTCAAACACAGTATTGTGGAACAACACACTGCTCCAATACAAACACACTAATCTACTATTAAACGATTGGATTAGAACTGGAATAAAAAGACTAACAGACATAGTCAACGAGAATAAACAACTTATCACCTTCGAAGAGGTCGAAACCAAAGTAGGCAAATCAGCCTCAAGACTGTTTGAATACAACACGGTAAAAACAGCTTTTGAACAAGCCTGTAAAAAGGGCCGTATTGATCTTGATAATAACGAAACACAAGACACGATTCGTATCTGGTTGTACGAGAAACTTGTAATAGGATATACAGTAAAAGAATTCAGAAAGATTCTGACCCCAGATATACAGCCATGCGCAAATAACTTTTGGCTACGGAAACTGAATGCACAAATAGACAATGACCATTGGTCTTCAATATTCACATCAAACACAGAAACACGACTGAGAGTCTTACAATGGAAAATTCTCCACAACATTTACCCCACGAATATACTACTGAAGAAAATGGGGGTAAAAGATAGCGAAACTTGCGATGCATGTAAAACTGGAGATAAGGACTACATCGAGCACTTTTTCTTTACATGTCCTGAAATCAAACATGTATGGAAACTAGTAGAGTCTACAATAAAGACCACAATCAATAAAGACATTTCAATAAACCAATCAATAGCCTTACTTGGATATCATGATAAAAATACGAGTGAGGAAAAAAGACGTAAGATCAATCACATATTAACAATAGCAAAACTCTGTATTAGTAAATTCAGATATGGAACAAGATTTAAAATAGAATTAATCTGGGAAAAAGAATTC
Organism: Monoplex corrugatus; assembly: GCA_030674185.1. Classification (NCBI taxonomy): domain Eukaryota; kingdom Metazoa; phylum Mollusca; class Gastropoda; order Littorinimorpha; family Ranellidae; genus Monoplex; species Monoplex corrugatus. Next base: position 64,845,722 of record JAPXFY010000015.1, read on the forward strand.
TCGCTGAGAACACAAACCGGCTTATGCCTGAAATAAATGATTACCCTCAATCAAAAAAATGGGAATGGGAAAAATAAGAAAGAGAGAGAGAGAGAGAGAGAGAGAGAGAGAGAGAGAGAGAGAGAGAGAGAGAGAGAGAGAGAGAGGAGAGAGAGAGAAAGAGAGTGAGAGAGAGAACACATGATGATGATGATTTTTTTTCAGTATTTCCTGTATCGTAAATATCGTAAATATTGTAGCTATGATGGCGATTGCCGCAACTGTTTGTATGATATCATCGTAACAACATCTCTGACTACATTACTAACGTTCTTATACAACGTGTCATCTCAAAATACATGCTGATAAACAATACCAAAAACAGAAAGAAAACAATAAAAGGAGACATGATGATAACGGGAATCTAGCCGTGAAAATGAGTAGAAAATGAATGAATGTTATCTAAGTTCGAATGATGTTCATACTAACCCAAAAAAATGAACGAATGTATGGAAAGCTTGAACGACCAGCGTGCAGTTACTGACCACACATCACCTGAAGCAACATTCACCGAAAACAACAGACAGTACTCGAAAAGAATGAACCAGAAACATCAAGAACACACAGAAGGGGGACAGAAAAAGGACCCAACACATCCCATCGCAGAAGCAAAGTTGGACCCAGACTCCAGATGCAGAATCAGATGCCCAGAGCAGCCCATGAAAGAAAAAGGAAAGGAGACAAAAGGAACCAAAGGGAAGAGCCCACTGTAAATACAATGCCAAAGATCACAGAGTGAGAGAGAGAAAGAAAGAGAGAGGAGAGAGAGAGAGAGAGAGAGAGAGAGAGAGAGAGAGAGAGAGAGAGTGCAATAATAGTATAATGCATGCACTATTTGTGTCCATCCAAGGTACATTAAAAGAAAGAGCTAAGATTCCCCCCAATCCACAGAGCAAACACGCACTGTAGATAATACTGGGAAAATCTGATCTCCTAAAAAAAACAAAAAACAAAAACAAAAAAAAACAAGCTGTGTTAATCGCGTGGGCCTTTCTTCTCTGTATTATCATGCATGTATCTTCAAGATGACATATTCATACTGTTTTCTTTCTTGCATACACAATTTTCTACGTTCCACTCTTTCTGAAGAAAGAATGACAGAGAGGTAGACGTAAAATACGTAGGAAAAGAGGGAGGAAGAAGAGAGAAAGGGGTGAGGGAGGAGAAGAGACAGGCAGGCAGACAGACAGACAGACAGACAGAGGCTAAGAGAGATACACATAGACAGACTGACAGATGGGCAGATGAACACATGGACAGACAGAGACATGGAGACAGACTGACAGACAAAAAGACAAATTCATGTATACAGAGAGAGAGAGAAAGAGAGAGAAAGAGAGAGAGAGGAAAGAGAGAGAGAGACAGAGATAGAAACAGAGACAGAGACAGACAGACAGAGAGTGATGGATAGAGAGAGAGAGAGAGACAGAGAGAGACAGAGAGAGACAGAGAGAGACAGAGAGAGACAGAGAGAGACGAGAGAGAAACAGAGACAGAGAGACAGAGAGATACAGACAGACAGACAGACAAACAGGCAGACAGACAGGCAGACAGACAAACAGACTGAGAGGGAGAGTGACAGACAGAGCCGCATGCACTATACACATGTCAACATCTACTTCTGTAGCACAAATTTATGTTTTATATCAGCCTTCAACGACTAAGTAAAAAAAAAAAAAAAAGTGAAATAGATTTTTTTCTTCCACAGAATGTTTCGCAGGAAACAAGCTGTAGCCATATAGACGACTTCGCCACGTGTATATATCAGTCCCAAGTTCCAGGAGTTCAATCTCTTTTGAAGTACGGTGCAAGATTTATAGTGACACTACAGAAAACCTTCAAAGTAAGCTAAAGCTATACCTTGCCTCATTTAAATCCCTCTGACTGAGTCTGCAGCTGACGCAGCTATGTCCCCTAAGGTATATGGGAGTGCAAAATGTTGAAAGTTTATGCGAGAGGCGGTTTTACCCTCGCTATCCTTTTTCAAACCTTTTTTATGGTTTATATTTTGTAACTTTACAACAGCTATGATCACAGGTTAATAAGTTCAAATACCTGGGAACGGTCATTTCATCAGACGTCAAATGCACATCGGAAATAGCTGACAGAATCGGCCAAGCCAAAACAGCATTCAAGAAGATGACAATCATTCTTACCAACAAATGCCTATCAATTAAGATCAGAAAGAAAGTTCTTGAATGTTATATAGAACCAATACTGTTGTACGGATGCGAGGCGCGGACAGTCAACAAACAAAGCCAGAACAAGATTGAGGCAGCCGAGATGTGGTTTCTAAGAAGAATGTTGAGAGTTCCATGGACAGCAAAGAAAACAAACGAGACAGTCTTGATGGAAGCAGACACAAGTAGATCACTCATAAGGAAGATTAGGAAAAGACAGGCAATATTTATAGGCCATTTTATGAGGAAGGGGGATTTGGAGCACCTGGTCACAACGGGAAAGCTGGAGGGAAAGAGAGCACCGGGTAGACCCAGGGAGAAAATGCTGGACGGACTTGCAGAGTGGCTGGGGACGAGGAGGTTGGGGGAGATGCTAGGGGCAACAAGAGATAGAGACAGATGGAAGTCCATGATCGCCAACACCATGCGGCAGGACACCTGATGATGATGAGGAGGAGGAGGATCACGCGACGCCTTGCACATGGTTATGCTTCAAATTTCTGAAAGCATGCTCTTTGTACTGTGCATGTACATTTTTATAGGAGGCTATGGATTGTTGTATGTTTCTGTTCTTGTTTCGTGTCATATTACATCCATATCTTTGAATCGTCGTTGACTTATATTTTTTAATCGTTTACCATTTTCTGTAAAGCGCAAATAGTGTGTTTTGGAACTTGTTACTTAGGATGTTGCGCTATACAAATCTCCATTCTTATGATTATGATGATGAATACGAAGATATTGTAATTGTAATGGTATGACTGGTATGATGATGATGATCATCATCATCATCATCATCATCGTCGTCGTCGTTGTCGTCATCATCAACATCATCATCATCATCATTGTTCATCTTTTTGTTCGATTTATTATGATCATTGTTATCATCATTATCATCATTAGTGTTCATCCTCTTCCAACTATTCTTCTTCTTCTTCTTCTTCTTCTTTCTTCTTCTTCTTCTTCTTCTTCTTCTTCTTCTTCTTCTTCTTCTTCTTCTTCTTCTTCTTCTTCTCTCTTCTTCTTCTTCTTCTTCTTCTTCTTCTTCTTCTTCTTCTTCTTCTTCTTCTTCTTCTTCTTCTTCTTCTTCTTCTTCTTCTTCTTCTTCTTCTTTCTTCTTCTTCTTCTTCTTCTTCTTCTTCTTTCTTCTTCTTCTTCTTCTTTCTTCTTCTTCTTCGCATTCTTCTTCTTGCATTCTTCTTCGCATTCTTCTTCGCATTCTGATTCTTCTTCTTTCTTATCATTATTATATATTGTTATAATTATTATTATTATTATCATCATTATTATTATTATCATTATTGCCAAGCATAGATGCACTGCTAACACAGTCTCAGCAAAGATGGTTTGGAGATATCGTGCACAGCAGGATAACTGGCTACCAAAACAGCTTTTCTACGGTGAACTGACCATAGGGCCATAGACCAAGAGGACGGCCAAAGCTTCGCTACAAAGACGCTGAGAAAAAATCCCTCCAGAAATGTGACATTGATGAAGAACAATGGGAGAGCATGGCCACAAACAGATATAAATAGAGGCAAGCTATTTGCAAGGGAACAGAAGCTTATGAAAATAAGAGACGAAGCAGCCAAGTGGAAAAGCGTGCAGCAATAAAGGCCTGAACCAACTCTGGAGAGAGTTCCATCGGGTGTCCAGCATGCGGCTGCCTGTGTGCATCAAACAGTGGCCTGAGATCCCATATGCGGGTTGGACTATAATTACCACTGATTCATTGATTTATTGATTCATGTGTTCATTCATTCATTCATTTACCTGTCTACCTAAATTTCAAATATTGTTGGTTACTACACCTGTGTTTCAAATGGACTTTGATCAGCCTCGCATTGTGAGCTTATCTTCGAGACTACAACTTTTTATACTTTTTTTATTTTAGGATCATTGCACTCAGGGGGGGGGGGGGGGTCACCTTTGAGCTCACCTTTTTATTTGTCCCATTTTCTACGACAATTTAATAGCCACAGAAACTGAAACAGTTTTTATTATGTGATGATGGTGATGTCGATGTGGATGATAATCATGATGCTATAGATCTAGAGTTCCATCTAGGATTGAGACTGCGTGACAGGGTTGTACTCTACGATTACTGTCATAATATATCCTGGCGTCAACCAGGTCCGAGAGATACAAACACCTGCGGTGTTAGTCAGAAGATTGAGCAACACCCTCAATGATGCATCCGCGAAGTGGATGAGACTCGACTGTGTGGTTCCAGTCTTCCCAATGAGCCCACAGCACACCCAACTCTGGGTAGGAGCCGGTTAGAGCCGAAAAATCCCACAATGATTTTTGAATGTACTGATGGGGATTCGAACCCACAACCTTCCAGTCGGTAGTCCGTTGCGTTAACCACTACACTACGGCGACTGGTTCGAGACTACAACTTATTTGAACTGCAATGGAGCAGGGAGACACAGGGGGGAAGACACCTGTCCTCTTGTAGACTGGATATTGGTGATCCGTTCTCACAAAACCACCCATACATTGCTTTTTTCGATTGTAGGGTTTACGTATCAGAAACTATATACTATAGTTTAAAACGATACCAGATGTATTGATCCACTGTGAATACTGACGAATATATGATGTTTGAAAATGTATAAAACGTAGAATTGGTCAGTTTGAGAAAAGACGTTTCGAATATTTTGAGCCTAAGATCTGTTTGAAGTCTTTAACAACAGGTCCAGACCTTATTCTGTAGTAAAAGGACACAAGGTCACTGAATATTAGACTTTTCTAGGGAAAAGTCAGGTGTGTTTCAGTCTTTTGTGTATGTCACGTAGTCAGTTGACATTTTGGAATTTCCTGATGGATAGTTTACATACAGACACTACGCCAAGTAGTATCTTTCTTTCACGTGAAATTTTCTCGTAAGACATGGGCAAAAGAACAAAAAAAAAAAAAAAAAAAAAAAAGAATTGAAAATAGTCTGAGAGTAGCACTGAAAACAGTGTGGTTGAGTCAAAGGAAAACAACAGTCAAGGGATATCGTATGGTAATGACATTTTGGTTAAAGAAGAACTGGTATTACCGGGAAGTCCAGAAAGTAGACTTTATCTGAAAGGAAACAGGCTGCAAAACGCTGTTACGTAGACGGCTTGACATTTCTGGAACATCAGAGACGCTCAATAGGACAAAGCGGTTGCCTCTCAGTATAGTTCAGACAGAATTAGTGTAGCAAGCCTGTTGAATTTAGTAATTAAGAGTCAGCTGTCACAATGGGCAAGATTGAATTGGGCAGACAACTCAGAGAATTTGCCAGCAATTAATGAAAAAAGGAGGCAGTAAAGAATTAATGTTTCAGCTTGATTTCAGAAACAGAATGATCAATTACAACTTGTTCGTATCAACGCAGCAGTTCCTGGCAGATCGGTACATCGAATCTTATTCTGTGAATCTTTTACTTGTATACTATGTGTTTTTTGTTTGTTTGTTTGTTTGTTTTTTGTGTTTTTGTTGTTGTTGTTTTTATAAACAAATGAGTGATAGAAGTTTTAATACAGTCATGTTTAGAATAAACGACCAGAATGTAAACATGGGTTGAATTAAAATACCTCCAGATTACCTAACCTTTTAGATGGAGTGTCTGGATTGATAATGAAATAATCTGTGTATGTAGCGAGAAACTTGGAGTTGAATTACCAACCAAACGTGTTCCCCACCCCCCCTACTACATTTTAAAGGGTGGTCTAGATGTGGTCTAGAAGTTAGGGATGGTGCAACATTGTGGCAAACCTCCTCCTCGAAGATAGCAACCTCACTTTTTCCTGGTAAATCCACTGTGACAAAATAATAATAAAACATAAAATACAAATACATGTTCCCATGTAAAAGAATCCAAGTGACGAAACTGATGCAAATGAAATCACTAAGCACTCTTCAGCACGCTTCTATATCTAAGCAAATTGTTTCATTTTCTTTAGAACTGTTACAAAAAAATAGACTTTCAGCCTGAAGCACACGAGCAGCACATTTCTTTGATTTTGTTAAAAATCCTCAGAGAGCTATGGGAAAATTAGTATAAAACGCCAGAAAACGCAGATTCAGCTCAGAGAAGCGATGATCTATTGAGTGAAATGGATAATCTAGTGAAATGGATAATCTAGTAGCTAGCTAACAATTTTCAGCTTTCTTTAGGTGCATCTTCCACGCTGCCATCGCAGATCAACCACTTACACAACACCAATATTCTATTGCATTGAAGTTTATGACTTTGGCTTCCGAACGCTGCACAAATTCAAAATAACCCTTCTGAATTCACAAGAAAGCATTCTGTTCTGGCTGCTAATGAAAATTTGACAGTGAGTGCTCTCAGACTTTCTTCTCCAATCCCAGCCCGCAACATTTGAAAACAGGGATGTTCGCTGCCCATCTTAATTTTCCCACGATTGTTATGGTGTTGGGTTAGTGTTTCATAAGTCCTTAACCTTCCTTCCGTCCCGATTTCAATACCTTACCAGCACAAAGGGTGTTTGTACAGGCTCGGACTAAACTGCCACTGACTGCTGCAGATTTGAGTGGAGCGCATATGGAATTGCCAAGGGAAGTAGAAGAACCCTTCTTGAACAAACTTTAACCTGCAAACTCTCATAACAATTATCACATATTTGACGTTTTAATTTGCCACATTTCCAACAGTTTTTGTCAAAGACACTTGAAATGCATACGACCACGAAACAAATATTACATCTTTTACATAGCTATCAACAATTTGATATAACGAAAAAACAACAACAACATCTGTGTGCCTTTTTGTGATAATATGTCCTGATTGCTATGGCCTCCACGGAGGCTCTATCGCATACTGACTCTCGTAGTTGATCGAGTGCAGTGATTGTTGCTTGGAGACTGGACTCATAGGTAGACCAGTGGAAAGAAGTAAGAAACGAAAAGGTCCCCACTGAGACCAGATATTCTTAGGGGAGATTACCGAGTTGGCATGATACAGCGCAAAGTATAGCCACCACATCTTGTCAATTGCTGTACACTTCCCTCACGTTATCGATTCATACTGTTGATTTCATCACAGACTTCTCTTTATTCGTTATTCAAGTATAAGTAAAGATAATAATTACCAGCAAACCAGAACCAATTAAATCAAAGATTTAAAACACCAGCAAAGCATCCACATCTTCAGAATGAGATGTCCATATGCGTATAATGTCCGATCACTATCAGCAGAGTGAAAAAAGAGATACATATAACAAACTAAAAAGATAACAGAGAAAATCAATATAGTGCATATCACTGAATCATATTTCATCTGACCATATGGTATGCCAGGAAGGTTAATTAAACGACTTGTCGGATGCACATCAACCACGATTAGAATCATAACATAATTGTACACAAACTCTCAGTCCATTCACTCACTCATCCACACACACACACGCACACACACATACACACACACACACACACACACACACACACACACACACACACACAGACACACACACACACACACACACACACACACACACACACACACACACACTCACACACACACACACAAACACACAAACACATACACACACACTCTCTCTCTTTCTCTCTCTCTCTTTCTTTCTCTTTCTCTCTTCTTTCTCTCTCTCTCTCTCTTTCACGCACACACACACACACACACACACACACACACACACACACACAGCACACACACACACACGCACACACACACACACACACACACACACACACACACACACACACACACACACGCACATAAACACAAACATACATGCGCTCGAGCAGAGCCACATGCACGCACGCACGCATATGCGCGCGCACACACACACACACACACACTCACACACCCGTCTAATATCACTCATAGTGAAAAGACGTTAAATCAAAGAACGAACACTCTCACACACACACACACACACACACACACACACACACACACACACACACACACACACACACACACACACACACTCACACACATACACACACACACGCACACACACCACACACACACACACACACACACACACACACACATACACACACACACACACACAAAAGAAAGAAAGAAAGACAAGACAAGACAAGAAAAAGACAAGACAAGAAACAACATGAAAAATCCAACAACGAAAACAACAAAATGAACACAGAAAACAAAAACAAAAATAAACCCGTGAAACGATCTATACACAGACTTAGATTAAAACGAAGAAGTGAGATTGACTCTTGTACAACAACCAATTGATCCAGTCTAGACACAAAAACCAACAACAACAACAACAAAAAAGAAACAAATAAAATAAAACAAAATTGCGGTACGGCCATCAGTTCGCCTTTACTGATTTCTCTGATGTCGACGGAAGATTGCACTGTCTACAGATTCTGCTAATTGGCAGTAAATTTCAGGAAAGATTTTGTACAGTCTGGCAGAGAGAAAGCCATTTTAGCTGTAAATATGTGTGTAGCAAATGGCGTAGCAGTTACAACATGAGCCACAGTAGGAATAAACAAGGATTCGATTCCAATTACGGACAGGGCAGGGATTTTTCTACCTTGTCTACACAATTTTTAACAGTTGTCTGCCGATCTTTCGGATGAGACGAGAAACTAAGGTCTTTGTGTGATTTATATACTGAACACAAGTTAAAGATTCCTCGGTTGCAAAGGAATTGTCCACAAGAAAATTATGTGGCCAAATCTCCTTTCCATACACGCAGACATACACTCATACAGAGTAAAAGTGTATAATGGGTAAAACTGCACTGATGGAGACGGGATCTTTCCGAAGACAGCAGCCTGAATTTACATTGCCAATCTAGTGTGATAGAAATCAAAACAAAATCACGGAAAATGGATAGAGAGAGAAAGAAAGAAAAAAGATAACAGAGAGAGAGAGAGAGAGAGAGAGAGAGAGAGAGAGAGAGACTGACAGACAGACAGAGACAGAGAGAGAGACACAGAGAGAGACACAGAGAGAGACAGTCAGACTGACAGACAGACAGACAGAGACAGAGGGAGACACAGAGACAGAGACAGAGAGAGAGAGAGAGAGATGGAGACAGAGAGAAAGAGACAGACAGACAGACATAGACAGAGAAAGACTGAGAGAGACCAAGAGAGACAGACAGACAGACAGAGAGAGACAGACAGACAGACAGACAGACGGACAGACAGAGAAGCAGAGAAAGACAGAGAGAGGCAGACACAAACAGAGATAGACAGGCAGACAGAAAGACAGACACAGAGACAGACAAAGAAACAGAAAAAAACAAACACAGAGACAGTGATAGAAAGAGACAAAGAGGGAAACAAAAAGATACAGACAGACAGACAGAGGAGGAGAGAGAGAGAGAGAGAGAGAGAGAGAGAGAGAGAGAGAGAGACAAAGACAGAGAGAGAGAGACAGTAAGTAGACAAAGAGAGAGAGAGACTCTCACTGTCAGGCAGGGGGAGGAAAAGAGAGACAACAGACACGCAACTAGTGATATGAATCACAAAG
>JAPXFY010000015.1:64867923-64870423 GCA_030674185.1 Monoplex corrugatus
ATGTGTGCAGACCTGCCAGTGCCTAAGCCTCATCCTTGTGCATAGGTGTGCAGAATATCAAATGACTACACACTTCAATAATGCGGCAAAATCAGGTCAATAGCTTGCTATGAAAACATAGAACCAACAAGCAGCGTACATGTTTTCAAAAAAGTGCAGATTATATAGCGATGTAATGGAAATGAAGAAGGAGAGAGAGAGAGAGATGAGAGAGAGAGGAGAGAGAGAGAGAGAGAGAGGATAGAGAGAGAGAGAGAGAGGATAGAGAGAGAGAGAGAGAGAGAGAGAGAGAGAGAGAGAGAGAGAGAGAGAGAGAGAGAGACGCTTGAAGCTTGACGCTTGATGCTTGACGCATGCTTAGTGAGCCATTTATTGACGTAACCATATACATGGTTTTAGCGCCAAAGGGTATAACTCATCCCTCTCATGCTGGCAACAAATGTAAATAAAGGGAAACAAATAAAAGAAATAGAAAAATAGAAAATTCAAATAAAAAACAGAAAAGTAATATTCACAAAATCAAAACAGTTTTGCAGTAGAAGTGGACATCAAGAGAAGAGAGAGAGAGAGAGAGAGAGAGAGAGAGAGAGAGAGAGAGAAAGAGAAAGAGAGAAAGAGAGAGAGAAAGAGAGAGAGAGAGAGAGAGAGAGAGAGAGAGAGAGAGCCACAGCAAGAGACAGAGGGCGAGAGACACAGAGAGAGACATCGAGAGACAGACATAGCGAGATGTGGAGGGTGGGACAAGTGGATCAGAGCACTTCTGTGTTACGTGTACCTACCGACTAATTACTAGATCAAATCACAACCCACTCGGGTGAAAAACGAATCCTAAACTAATTGAAAAACGGACGATGAATAGGAAAGAAGAGAGGGATAAAAACTATGACTAACAAAATGTTACTCATGTGATAAAAACGCTAGATCACATTCCCAGCCCGCTATAATCATGACTTAGCTTGGAACATGAGAATTTCTAGGGTCAGATAACACTACGTCTTCTGTCCACCTGGTAGAAATTAGTGTGTTTCTCTAGAGAGTAGATGAAGTCCGAAGTCGACGATATGTTGATTTTTGTATGTAGGAGACTGGGTTAAAAAAACTATAACTGATGAACCAGAAAGTCAACTGCATGGAGCAAAGATACAAACACGACAGAAATGAAAATAAAACAAAAAACAACAACAACAACAACAACAACAACAAACATACGGAGGTGCAGACGCGTGCGCGTGCGCGCACATAGAGAGAGAGAGAGGGGGGGAGAGAGAGATAGAAAGAAAGAGAGAGAGAGAGAGAGGCTGATATATCACAGACAAAATAAATGTCAAAGCTGAGACTAGTTTGAAAGATTTGCTCAATCTCAAGTTTACATTTGTATATGAATGTTAGATGAGCTACAGTGTAGCCAATGAGATTAGATAGGAAAAAAACAAACAAGATATATATATATATATATATATATATATATATATAATAGAGAAAGAGAGAGAGAGAGAGAGAGAGAGAGAGAGAGAGAGAGAGAGAGAGAAGAGAGAGAGAGGGGGTGATAAAACGATGAGAAGGAAAAAAAAGTGAGAAAAAAAATATCTAAGTGGTCAGAGTGGTATTTCTAGGACGCTATTTCAACCAGAAAGAAAGAGCTTGTGATTTAACTGAGGACGCACACAACCTGTAATCAGGACTGGTGTGATTTGTTTCCAATAAAACAAAATCAAATCCTCCTTCTTGTCAAGTAAACGAGGTTAGAAAATTATCTAATTTTGATTGATAGGTCTAACGTTTGTCTGAATAAAAGATTTTTATAGCCCTCGCTTTTTTAATATATGTCATTGTTTATTTTTTCTCTTCTTTGTATTACTACGAAAGGGGATACAGATTCGATGAAAGTGGAAAAGAAAGAAATGAGAGAGAAAAACAGATTGTTCTGAAAGTAGAATATCTGGTCCGAATGTAACAGGCATATACTGTACCTCAACAATCTGCATCTTTGTTTGCTCTTGAAAAAAGACAAAGCAAAACAAAATAAAATAAACAAAACAAAACGAATAAGAGAGAGACAGAGAGAGACACACACACAAAGACACAAAGAGACACTGAGAGAAAGAGTGAAACGTGGACAGGTAGAAAGAGACAGACATATGAAAATAGGAGACAGAAAGAGGGAGACACAAACTGAGGGAAGTAGAGGGAAGATGAGAGAGAAGAAGGGAGAGAGAGAAAAGAGAGAGAGAGACAGACAGACAGACAGAGACAGAGAGAACAAGAAAGAAAGAGTTAGAGAGAGAGAGAAAGAGAAACAGACAGACAGACAGGCAGGCAGGCAGGCAGCAGGTGGACAGAGACCGAAAGTAGCCAAGAGAGACAGAGAGAAAAGAAAAAGCAAATGAAAGAAATACACAGAAAAAAACAACAAAAAGAAAAAAAAAACAAGACACAAAAAAAGAAAGAAAGAAAGAAAAAAGAAAGAAACAAACAAGAGAAAAAGACAAAAAGAAAGAAA
>JAPXFY010000015.1:64872923-64880423 GCA_030674185.1 Monoplex corrugatus
AACCTGGTCTGTTTCTGAGCACTTTAGGAAGTGCATATACGAGGACTTGGCTTTTCAACATTTTCTGTCACATAAAACAAGATTACAATGTAATCCACTCCATAACTTAGTACAACGCTGCTTTGTCCTTATGTTTTCTGTCTAGTTCAGAATATTCACCAACCTTTTGTCTCTCTAGTCCAGAATAAATGCGAACCTTTCCTGTTGCTTTACTGAAACGATCAGATTTATTTTTAACAACACATTTGAAAAGGTTAGTGTGGTCTGACTTAGACACTTAAAAGCCTTATTTTCAAGTCATATATAGCACCTTTCTAATCTTTTCTGACTGTATATTTGAGGATTGTGAAAAAGGGAAGTCAAATCGTAGAACATGAGTTGATGATACAGAATGACCAGTAAGAGTAGGTCACTGCTTAAAGAGCATTTTTATTGTCTTCCTCTCTCCTCTCTCTCTTCTCTCTCTCTCTCTCTCTCTCTCTCTCTCTCTCTCTCTCTCTCTCTCTCTCTTCTCTGTGTGTGTGTGTGTGTGTGTGTGTGTGTGTGTGTCTATGTGTGTGTCTGTGTGTGTCTCTGCATGTGTTTGTTTGTGTGTATGTCTGTATGTCTGTATGTGTGTGTGTGTGTGTCTGTCTGTCTATGAGAGAAATAGAGAGAGAGAGAGAGAGAGAAGGGGAGGAGAAAGAGAGAGACATATAGGCAGATAGGCAGACACAAAAACAGACACAGACACAGACACAGACGCAGACAGAGAGAGAGACAGAGGCAGAGACAGAAACAGAGACAAACTTACAGGCAGACAGAGAGAAGGTGGAGGGAAGGCAAATGAGGTGAGAGTACTTCTGTATTAACCATCCACACCACGTAATTACTATATCAAATCACAACCCACTTGGGTGGAAGACAAATCTTGATAATATTGAAAAAAACAGGCAGCAAAGAGGAAAGAAGATAGGGATAAAATCCAAAGCCAACAAACCGTTACTCATGTAACAGCAACGCTTGGTCACATATTCAGCCTACTATAATCATGACTTAGCTTAAAAGGCGAGGATTTCCAGAATAAGATAACACTACATCTTTTGTCCATCTGACAGAAAACAGCCAGTTTCTACAGACAGTAGATGATGTCCAAAGTCTACGATAAATCGAGTTTTATATGTAGGAGACTGGGAAGAAAAGTAATGAACAAGAAAGTCAGTTGTCATAGGCAAACAAACACAAATGCAAACAAATGGAAAGAGAACATGCACACATATACAGACTCACACACACCACACACACACACACACAGGCACACAAACACACACACAGACTGAACACACACACACACACACGCACGCACGCACGCACACACACACATACACACACACACACACACACACACACACACACACACACACACACACACACACACACACACACATACACACACACACCAGAAACTTTAAACATATCAGAATTTGACGATTACACCACAAGTATTCATTTTGACAAATTAAACGCAAAGTCGCAAAGTCACGTGCAAAATGGTTTTCACTTTTTTTGTTTGTTTTTTTTGTGTGTTTTGTTTGTTTGTTTGTTTGTTTGTTTGTTTGTTTGTTGTTTGTTTGTTTTTTCGCCTTACCGTCATATCCGTGTCTGTCTGCAAGCATTTGAAGAAGTGCACATACGTGGATTTGGCCTTTTAACATTCTCATACACATAAAACAAGATTACAAAACAATTCTTGGTATAAATTACTACTACACCACTTTTCCATCTAGTACATAATTCTACCAACCGTTTGTCTCTACAGTCCAGAATAAGTACTAACATTTCCTGCCACTTTACTAGAATAATCCTTTTTTTTTAACAACACACTAGAAAAGGTTAGTGTGGTGTGTGACTCATATACTTTAAAAGCTTTGTTCTCAAGTCATCACATCGTAACTTTCTACGCTTCTCTGATTGTATATCTGAAGATTGTAAAGACGGAAGTCAAATTGTGGAAACGACCCGCAAGAGTAGGCCAATATTTAAAGGGCAATGTTTTCTTTTGCTTCTTAAGTATTTGTGTCCGTGTGTGTGTGTGTGTGTGTGTGTGTGTGTGTGTGTGTGTGTGTGTGTGTGTGTGTGTGTGTGTGTGTGTGTGTGTGTGTGTGAGTGTGCTTGTGTGTGTGCTTGTGTATGTGTGTGTGAGTGTGCTTGTGTGAGTGTGCTTGTGTGTGTGTGTGCTTGTGTATGTGTGTGTGTGTGCTTGTGTGTGTGTGTGTGTGTGTGTGCGTGTGCTTGTGTGTGTGTGTATGTGTGAGTGCTTGTGTGCGTGTGTATGTGTGTGTGTGAGTGCTTGTATGTGTGTGTGTGCGTGTGTGTGTGTGTGTGTGTGTGTGTGTATGTGTGTGTGTGTGTGTGTGTGTGTGTATGTGTGTGTGTGTGTGTGTGTGTGTGTGTGTGTGTGTGTGTGTGTGATTGTGTTTTAATAATAAAAAATCAAAAGAACATTGGACCCTAGTACAGCTTCCGATCAGCCCATTTTCTGCATTTCCAAACAGTCCAGATAAACTTTGTAATGCGGTGTAGTTTATGAACATTTGTTTGTTTTTTGTTTGGTTTTGTCCAAACTTTCAGTCAGCATGTGTGCAGACCTGCCAGTGCTTAAGCCTCATCCATGTGCATAGGTGTGCCGAAGATCAAATGACTACGCACTTCAATAATCCGGCCAAACCATGTCAATAGCTTGCTATGAAAACATAGAACCAACAAGCAGCGTACATGTCTTCAAAAAAGTGCAGGTTATATAGCGACGTAATGGAAATGAAGAAGGAGAGAGACAGAGAGAGAGAGAGGATGCAGAGAGAGAGAGAGAGAGAGAGAGAAACAGAGAGAGAGAGAAACAGAGAATGCGACGGAGAGAGAGAGAGAGAGAGAGAGAGAGAGAGAGAGAGAGAGAGAGAGAGAGGAGAGAGAGAGAGAGAGAGAGATGCTTGACGTTTGACGCGCTCTTAGCGCGCCATTTATTGACGTAACCATATACATGGTTTTAGCACCAAGGGGTATAACTCATCCCCCTCATGCTGGCAACAAATGTAAATAAAGGGAAACAAATAAAAGAAATAGAAAAATAGAAAATCCAAATAAAAAACAGAAAAGTAATATTCACAAAATCAAAACAGTTTTGCAGTAGAAGTGGACATCAAGAGAGAGAGAGAGAGAGAGAGAGAGAGAGAGAGAGAGATAGAGACAAAGAAGAGAGAGAGAGAAAGAGAAAGAGAGAAAGAGAGAGAGAAAGAGAGAGAGAGAGAGAGAGAGAGAGAGAGCCACAGCAAGAGAGAGAGGGTGAGAGACACAGAGAGAGACAGCGAGAGCGAGATGTGGAGGGTGGGACGAGTGGATCAGAGCACTTCTGTGTTACGTATACCTACCGACTAATTACTAGATCAAATCACAACCCACTCGGGTGAAAAACGAATCCTGAACTAATTGAAAAACGGACGATGTATAGGAAAGAAGAGAGGGATAAAAACTACGACCAACAAAATGTTACTCATGTGATAAAAACGCTAGATCACATTCCCAGCCCGCTATAATCATGACTTAGCTTGGAACCTGAGAATTTCTAGGGTCAGATAACACTACGACTTCTGTCCACCTGGTAGAAAATAATGTGTTTCTCTAGAGAGTAGATGAAGTCCAAAGTCTACGATATGTTGATTTTTGTATGTAGGAGACTGGGTTAAAAAAACTATAACTGATGAACCAGAAAGTCAACTGCATGGAGCAAATATACAAAAACGACAGAAATGAAAATAAAACAAAAAACAACAACAACAACAACAACAACAAACATAGAGGCGCAGACGCGTGCGCACGCGCGCGCGCGCACAGAGAGAGAGAGAGAAAAGAGAGAGAGAGAGAGAGAGAGAGAGAGAGGGAGAGAGAGAGAGAGGCTGACATATCACAGACAAAATAAATGTCGAAGCTGAGATTAGTTTGAAAGATTTGCTCATTCTCAAGTTTACATTTCTATATGAACGTTAGATGAGCTACAGTGTAGCCAATGAGATTAGATAGAGAAAAAAACAAACAAGATATATTATATATATATATATATATATAATAGATAAAGAGAGAGAGAGAGAGAGAGAGAGAGAGAGAGAGAGAGAGAGGGGGGGGGGGTGATAAAACGATGAGAAGGAAAAAAAAGTGAGAAAAAAAATATCTAAGTGGTCAGAGTGGTATTTCTAGGACGCTATTTCAACTAGAAAGAAAGAGCTTGTGATTTAACTGAGGACGCACACAACCTGTAATCAGGACTGGTGTGATTTGTTTCCAATAAAACAAAATCAAATCCTCCTTCTTGTCAAGTAAACGAGGTTAGAAAATTATCTAATTTTGATTGATAGGTCTAACGTTTGTCTGAATAAAAGATTTTTATAGCCCTCACTTTTTTAATATATGTCATTGTTTATTTTTTCTCGTCTTTGTATTACTACGAAAGGGGATACAGATTCGATGAAAGTGGAAAAGAAAGAAATGAGAGAGAAAAACAGATTGTTCTGAAAGTAGAATATCTGGTCCGAATGTAACAGGCATATACTGTACCTCAACAATCTGCATCTTTGTTTGCTCTTGAAAAAAGACAAAGCAAAACAAAATAAAATAAACAAAACAAAACGAATAAGAGAGAGACAGAGAGAGACACACACACAAAGACACAAAGAGACACTGAGAGAAAGAGTGAAACGTGGACAGGTAGAAAGAGACAGACATAGGAAAATAGGAGACAGAAAGAGGGAGACACAAACTGAGGGAAGTAGAGGGAAGATGAGAGAGAAGAAGGGAGAGAGAGAAAAGAGAGAGAGAGAGAGACAGACAGACAGAGACAGAGAGAACAAGAAAGAAAGAGTTAGAGAGAGAGAGAAAGAGAAACAGACAGACAGACAGGCAGGCAGGCAGGCAGCAGGTGGACAGAGACCGAAAGTAGCCAAGAGAGACAGAGAGAAAAGAAAAAGCAAATGAAAGAAATACACAGAAAAAACAACAAAAAGAAAAAAAAACAAGACACAAAAAAAGAAAGAAAGAAAGAAAAAAGAAAGAAACAAACAAGAGAAAAAGACAAAAAGAAAGAAAGACGGGAAGAAAATGAAAGGGAAAAAAAGAAAGAATGAATGAAAGAAAGAAAGAAAGAAAAACGTCCTTTATAGACCTTTTTAAAACTTGTATGCCATAACTGAATGAAAGAGTAAAAAAAAAAACCAGATGGCCAACTCATTCTATCAATCTTCTTTTTTGTGCGTGGTAAACTACATTGTTATAAATAATTTAGGTCAAAGTGACTTCAAGCATTCACTGGAATAGTAATGAAAGTAGCAAAACACGAAAACGAATATGGTTAAAGCATACTTGATATATAGAAAGCATACACATTTTCTGTCAAATGGTATATGTCAAACCTACACAAAACATGACAAAGAACGAACACACACAACCCACAAAAAAAAAAAAAAAAAAAAAGAAAGCAAAAAACAACCATTAAGACTTCCCTGATTTGTCGATGTACATAATTAAATAGCTGTTATGTCATAAAGTGTTTTTGAATTGTGCTAATTGGGAAGCACTGGACACTTTTACGACGACTTGAGGGAAATGAGATCAATTCTACGGTGTGAAAGAAGCTGTGTCTTATGATTCTTGTTTTATTCTGAGGACTGTTCTTGGCCAAAATGTTGGTAAACAGTACACTTTTTTTTTCTTGAATGAAAGTGTATTCTCCATGCATATACATACACACGAAAAACAGCATACACACATACACACGCGCGCACGCACCCGCGTGCGCGCGCGCGCACACACACACACACACACAGACAAACATACACGCATATACACACAAACACACACACGCACACACACACACACACACACAGACAAACATACACGCATAACACACAAACACACACACCACACACACACACACACACACACACACACACACACACACACACACACCACACACACAACACACACACACACACACACGGAAGATGATCCCATTATGAAGTAACAGTGAAACACCATAATGTTAGTGTTTGTGTTATTCTCTGTGTGTATGTGTGTGTGTGTGTGTGTGTGTGTGTGTGTGTGTGTGTGTGTGTGTGTGTGTGTGTGTGTGTGTGTGTGTGTGTGTGTGTGTGTGCGTTCGTATGTGTGTGTGTGTGTGTGTGTGTGTGTGTGTGTGTGTCGTTTTGTTTTGTTTTGTTTTTTTGCTTTAAAAAAAAAAAAGTGGTGCAATCAGAAATGAGCCATGTTAAGGGTGAGAAACATGAACACAAAAAGACTGAAAAGCAGGACATGGTGGGTCAGCGTGCAGTTTCAAGGAAGCTAATTCATCCCTTACAAGAATCCCAAAAGAGATTTATCCCAAACAAGAATCTTGTGATTAAAACCAAAGATTTATGTGATCAGCAGTCAGACTGAAGTTATTGAATTACCTGACCATAAATCAACTTCTCACCCTCGTTGCAGGAAAATAAGTTAACCTTATTTTATTTTGGTTTTCAGTGGTTAACGTTTCTCTGATTACATTACTCTCCCCCAAACACTTTCCAATCAATGCCTTGGTTAAAACATTGTCCAAGCAATGGGTTCTAGGTCAAATTGACAAAGAAACTGAGATAATGATACATGCAAGGGAAAAGGGAACAAAATGGAAAGATAGAGAAAGACAAGAAGAGAGGGAGAGGAGAGAGAGAGAGAGAAAAGGGGAGAGAGAGAGAAAGAAAGAGAAAGATAGAGGGAGAGAGAAAGAGAGAGAGAGGGGGAGAGAGGGAGAGAAAGAGAGATAGAAATAGAGAGAGAACAACAACAATAATAACAAAAATTGAAAAAGAACACATGACAGGCAGACATACAGAGATAGAGAAAGAAAAGAAGAAAGAAAGAAAAGAATGAAAGAAAGTGGACAGAAAGAAAGAAATAAAGAGAAAAATGGATTCCATTCATATTATTCGTAGACCGGTTAAATTTGAATGCTGACCCTTGGATGAAAAAACAACAACAACAACAACAACAACAGCAGCAGCAGCTCGAACGATAACATCATCATCATCATCATCATCATCAACAACAATAACAACAGCAACAACAACAACAGTTCAACAGCAAAAAAATTAAAGAGAGTCAAGTCGATCTACCAATCTCCCTTCACCACCGAAAGAAGGAAAAGAACAAAATCATATAAAAGAAATAAGCAAACAAACAAAACAAAACAAAACTAAACACACACTCATACACACAAACACACACACACAGACAGAAACACACACACACACACACACACATGCACATGTATATATATATATATATATATATATATATATATATATATATATATATATGCAAATACACACAAGCACGCTTAAAACACACACACACACACACACACAGACACACATACACAAAGACACACACACAGACACACACACAACACCACACACACACACACACCACACACACACA
>JAPXFY010000015.1:64890423-64892923 GCA_030674185.1 Monoplex corrugatus
TGTAAAGACGGAAGTCAAATTGTGGAAACGATCCGCAAGAGTAGGCCAATATTTAAAGGGCAATGTTTTCTTTTGCTTCTTAAGTATTTTTGTCCGTGTGTGTGGTGTGTGTGTGTGTGTGTGTGTGTGTGTGTGTGTGTGTTGTGTGTGTGTGTGTGGTGTGTGTGTTGTGTGTGTGTGTGTGTGTGTGAGTGTGCTTGTGTGAGTGTGCGTGTGTGTGTGTGTGCTTGTGTATGTGTGTGTGTGTGCTTGTGTGTGTGTGTGTGTGTTTGTGTGTGTGTGTGTGGTGTGCTGTGTGTGTGTGTGTTTGTGTGTGTGTGAGTGCTTGTGGGCGTGTGTATTGTGTGTGTGTGAGTGCTTGTATGTGTGTGTGTGTGTGTGTGTGTGTGTGTGTGTGTGTGTGTGTGTGTGTGTGTGTGTGTGTGTGTGTGTGTGTGTGTGTGTGATTGTGTTTTAATAGTAAAAAAACAAAAAAACATTGGACCCTAGTACAGCTTCCGATGAGCCCATTTATTGCATTTCCAAACAGTCCAGATAAACTTCGTAATGCGGTGTAGTTTATGAACATTTGTTTGTTTTTTGTTTGGTTTTGTCCGAACTTTCAGTCAGCATGTGTGCAGACCTGCCAGTGCTTAAGCCTCATCCTTGTGCATAGGTGTGCCGAAGATCAAATGACTACGCACTTCAATAATCCGGCCAAACCATGTCAATAGCTTGCTATGAAAACATAGAACCAACAAGCAGCGTACATGTTTTCAAAAAAGTGCAGGTTATATAGCGACGTAATGGAAATGAAGAAGGAGAGAGAGAGAGAGAGAGAGAGAGAGAGAGAGAGAGAGAGAGAGAGGGGAGAGAGAGAGAGAGAGAAACAGAGAGAGAGAGAAACAGAGAATGCGACGGAGAGAGAGAGAGAGAGAGAGAGAGAGAGAGAGAGAGAGAGAGAGAGAGAGTGATGCTTGACGTTTGACGCGCTCTTAGAGCGCCATTTATTGACGTAACCATATACATGGTTTTAGCACCAAGGGGTATAACTCATCCCTCTCATGCTGGCAACAAATGTAAATAAAGGGAAACAAATAAAAGAAATAGAAAAATAGAAAATCCAAATAAAAAACAGAAAAGTAATATTCACAAAATCAAAACAGTTTTGCAGTAGAAGTGGACATCAAGAGAGAGAGAGAGAGAGAGAGAGAGAGAGAGAGAGAAAGAGAGAGAGAGAGAGAGAGAGAGAGAGAGACAAAGAAAGAGAGAGAGAGAAAGAGAAAGAGAGAAAGAGAGAGAGAGAAAGAGAGAGAGAGAGAGAGAGTGAGAGAGAGAGAGAGAGAGAGCCACAGCAAGAGAGAGAGGGTGAGAGACACAGAGAGAGACAGTGAGAGACAGCGAGAGCGAGATGTGGAGGGTGGGACGAGCGGATCAGAGCACTTCTGTGTTACGTATACCTACCGACTAATTACTAGATCAAATCACACAACCCACTCGGGTGAAAAACGAATCCTAAACTAATTGAAAAACGGACGATGAATAGTAAAGAAGAGAGGGATAAAAACTACGACCAACAAAATATTACTCATGTGATAAAAACGCTAGATCACATTCCCAGCCCGCTATAATCATGATTTAGCTTGGAACCTGAGAATTTCTAGGGTCAGATAACACTACGTCTTCTGTCCACCTGGTAGAAAATAATGTGTTTCTCTAGAGAGTAGATGAAGTCCAAAGTCTACGATATGTTGATTTTTGTATGTAGGAGACTGGGGAAAAATACTATAACTGATGAACCAGAAAGTCAACTGCATGGAGCAAATATACAAAAACGACAGAAATGAAAATAAAACAAAAAACAACAACAACAACAACAACAACAAACATAGAGGCGCAGACGCGTGCGCGCGCGCGCGCGCGCACAGAGAGAGAGAGAAAGAGAGAAAGAGAGAGAGAGAGAGAGAGAGAGAGAGAGAGAGGGAGAGAGAGAGAGAGAGAGGCTGACATATCACAGACAAAATAAATGTCGAAGCTGAGATTAGTTTGAAAGATTTGCTCATTCTCAAGTTTACATTTCTATATGAACGTTAGATGAGCTACAGTGTATCCAATGAGATTAGATAGAAAAAAAAAAACACAAGATATATATATATATATATATATATATATAGAGTGAGAGAGAGAGGGGGGGGGGGCAACAAAACGATGAGAAGGAAAAAAAAAGTGAGAAATAAAATATCTAAGTGGTCAGAGTGATATTTCTAGGACGCTATTTCAACCAGAAAGAAAGAGCTTGTGATTTAACCGAGGACGCACACAACCTGTAATCAGGACAGGAGTGATTTGTTTCCAATAAAACAAAATCAAATCCTCCTTCGTGTCAAGTAAACGAGGTTAGAAAATTATCTAATTTTGATTGATAGGTCTAACGTTTGTCTGAATACAAGATTTTTATAGCCCTCGCTTTTTTAATATATGTCATTGTTTATTTTTTCTTTTCGTTGTATTACTACGAAAG
>JAPXFY010000015.1:64900423-64907923 GCA_030674185.1 Monoplex corrugatus
TTCTCTTGGCATTGTTTACAGCCTCTTGGACTTTCCACTTTCTGCCAGTTCTCAGCTTTGGATGAACTGCTCTCACGATATTGTCCTCCGATTCCTCCAGCATGCTCAACAGTCTTGCTTTTCCAACTTGGTATTCCTCCACTATGGATTTCAGAGGTAGCTTCAGCATTGCTTGACGACAGTAGAATGCAACATCAGTGAGACCAGGTGGGACACCGAGCCATTTTCTTGTGTATTTGTTGATTTTGGCTTCCATTGCTTCGACTGTGCTGGTGCAAATGTCATAGATTAGCAGTGGCCACAGCAGCTTTGGTATCAGCATGAACTGTAGACACCAGACTTTGTATTTGCCTGGCAGTCCGCAGTTATCTATTTTCTTCAGGCCTTCTTCTGCTGTTTGCTTGGTTTCACATCCCCTTTGTGTGTCTTTCAGGGAGTCATCATACCATCTTCCGAGACTTTTTACTGGCTCTTCTGTGACAGTGGGGATGGCTTGGTTGGCTACCATGAATTTGACTGAATCTGCCACTTTTCCTTTTCGCAGTGAGAGACTTCGGGATTTCTTAGGTTTGAACCTCATTCTTGAAGAGGCCACCAGCTCATCCAGCTGCTTTAAGATTTGGTGTGTCTCTTCCTCATCCGTGGACAAGACTGTTGTGTCATCCATGAAAGCTTTCAGAGGAGGCATCTGGTATCCATCTCCCAGATTCACTGGACCTGAACTCTTCATTGCAGCTTTCAAGATGACTTCCATTGCCAACACGAACAGTATGGGAGAGATTGCACAGCCCATTGCAATGCCCACCTCTAGGTCTATCCAGTCCGTGGTGTATTCTTTGGTAGAGAACCGCATTGAGAACCCTTGGAAATACTTCCTCAGCATTGTTCGGATGTTTTCTGGGATGTGATACATTTCAAGAGCCAGCTGGATCATATCGTGTGGAACTGATCCATATGCATTCGCCAGATCAAGCCAAACTACGTCAATGTCTCTCTTCTCTGTTCTTGCTTTTTGGATGGCATCCCAAATCAACGTGGCATGTTCCAAGCATCCAGGCATTCCTGGTATGCCTCCCTTTTGGACTGACATATCCAGATACTTGTTTTCAGTCAGGTATTTTGTCAATCTTGCTGCCATAACAGAGAAGAAGATTTTCCCCTCGACGTTCAGAAGTGATATTGGCCTGAACTGATTGATGCTGCTGGAGTTCTGCTCCTTCGGAATGTACACTCCTTCAGCTCTCATCCATTGGTCGCTGATCTTCTGGTTCCTCCATGCTGATCGAATCATCTTGTGGAGCCACTCGAGCACTTTTGGGCATTTCTTGTAGAGCAGGTATGGTATTCCGTTTGGTCCAGGTGCTGACTTGGTTCTGGCTTTCTTTACTACGTTCTTCACTTCATCCAGTGTTGGTGGTTTGTTATTGAATTTTCCTTCTGGCGCTGCAGGCCAAACCAGATTTTGGATTTCAAGTGGTGCCTCGCGCTGAGAATCGGAATATGTTTCCCTGAGATGCTGCTCTAGGGTTTCCTTGCCCACTGTGAGAGTCCCTGATTTGGGTTGGTTGTTCAAACAGCTTTCTTGCAAAGTCAAAGGGATCTTTGAAGAAACGATCTTGAGTCTTCTTCTTTTTGCTCTTTCTTCGCCTTGCTGATTCCACTTTGCTGAGAGCATTGTGTTTGGCCTTCAGATCTTTCCAGAGTTCCAGGAGCCCTTGCTTCTCGAATTCTGAGGCAGTTTTCATTCGCTTTTTAAGCTTCCTTTTCTCCCTCCGGATGCTCTCCATCTGTTGCTGTCTTCTGGATTTCTGGGGAGGCGTTTTTGTCTTTGGCTGCTTCACTCCATAAGTGTCCCTGCAGATAGAGTATATGATGTCTCCGTATGTGTCAAGTTTGTGTTCCAGCGTACTGTTCCCTATTAGCGCATTCAGCTTAAGGACAAGTTCCTCATCTAATTTCTCCCATTGTTCTTTTGCACCGGCAGGCGGCAAATTGAGTTTTCCACGTTTGGCGTTAAGAGCTTGTGCAAAATCCGCATCAGAACCGTCAGCGTGGATGTCCTCGGCACTATGGTTTAATTCCTGGCCTTGGTCATCCAACGTCTCACCTGCTATCGCAGTGCGCTGCTGCTGGTTCGTATGTGTCTTCAAACAGCCCATTTTTGTCCTGTGGATCTTCATGCCGCGTTTGGTGGTGAATCTCCTTCCACACGCACACGGAAATTCCAACTGGTCATTAATCATGGTCCGTTGTGCGTTTCCAGTCGTGATGGAGTCAGTGCCGATGGATTCATCATCCTCTCCCCTTTCGGTGAATCCTGGGAGCATCTTTCATTTGGAAAACTCGTGGCATGTTATCAAAGGCAAGGTGGGAAGCCAACCCACAAAGCCCGCAGATCTAGTCTTTCCCAGTGTCCTTCGGTCTTTCCCGAATGTCCTCCGAACTATTCCCGGAAGTCAATGGACTGACCATGTGCAGGTAGAAAGAAACTCTAGGGAGAGCTAGACAACAGAAGGTCTTCAGAGAAGTAACCCCCTTTAGACAAGTGTTTCGGCCCTGAATTCCTTACACTCTCGGGGGGCCGGGCCACATCCAGGTCATGACTCCTGGATGCCCTTCTGCTGTTGTCTATTTTTTTTTTTTTTTTTTTTTTTTTCCCACGCCGGGGATCGAACCTGGGCGATTCTGCGCTTCAGAACTGCGGTACGCGGTTTTACCAATGTGCTAACGGGGCACACATCATCTGTAGGGAATTTAATCCTTATGAAGTTCACTTTTTTGGTTCCTCCTTGCCCAGATCCAGCTTGAGCTCCTTTCTGCTGCCTCTGCCATCGCTTTAAGGGCTCTAGTCCTCTTCTTCCCAGAAATGACGAGTTGTTTCATGAGATCATAAGCGGAGGTGCCCACAAACCCTCTTGCCCCGACCTCTATGGCGAAGATTTTGACCCGCAGACCTGCTTTCTTCAGGGTGCTGGCAAGACCGGCGTATTTTTCGGTCTTGTAGATATGTGCTTCTTCCATTCTGCTTTCGTATGGCACAGTGAGTTCTATCAGAATCACTTGTTTCGAGGAGTCAGAGTGGAGAGCGATGTCTGGTCTCATGCCTGTCTTGCTGATGACATCTGGGTAATTTCTCCACTCTGGGAGGTCTGCTGTACACTCCCAGTCGACTGCTCCATCCAGAAGACCCTTTGGCAATGTGCTGGTTGTCATAGCCCTTTCGGGCCAGACCTGTTTCCCTCCTGCTTTGTAGAACGTTGTCATAGCAATTGGTGCGTTTGGGGTCATGGTTTTTTCGCTAACCACATCTGTGATCACTTTCAGAACTTGGTTGTGCCTCCATGTATACCTTCCTTGGGCTAGCGCTACTTTGCAAGAGCTTAGGACATGTTCCACTGTTTGTTTCTTCTGACAGAGCGGACATGCTGGGACGTCTGCTTTCCCCCATTTCACTAAGTTTGCATTCGAGGGGAGCAGGTCATATACAGATCTGAGGAGGAAGCTTATCCTTAGAGGAGCCATGTGCCACATATCGTTCCAGCTGAGACTTCTTTGGAGTGCACTGTCCCATGTTGTCCATTGCCCCTGTTGACCTTGCTGGACTGCCTTCTGCACTCTTTTGACATCTTCTTCTTCCTTCATGAAATACAGTAGGTGATGTAATTAGGATAGGTCAACATGAGGGGAACAAACATGAAAAAGGAAAAAAAATTGTAGTGAAATGTTGAATCAACCTGGGATTTCAAGGAAGCTAATTCACCCCAAACAAGATTCTCGTAATCAGACATGAAATTTATGCGAACAGCTGTCAGGCAGAGTCACTGATTTATGTGAACATAAATCAAATTCCCCCTGGTTCTAGAAAACCAAGTCAACGTGATGTATTCTTGTTTGATGAATCTGATTTTTCTCTGATTGCATTTCTTTCCCCTTGCCCATTTTCCACTTTGTGTCTCGGTTAGGGCACGATCTCAACGAGCTTGAATTTAAAGGGAAAAAAAAAGAAAAGAAAAAGAAGATAGAAAAGACACAGAGAGAGAGAGGAGAGAGAGAGAGAGAGAGAGAGAGAGAGAGAGAGACAGACAGACAGACAGACAGACTGACAGACAGACAGACACAGAGACAGAGACAAAGAGATAGAGAGACAGGGAGAGACAGGGAGAGACAGAGAGACAGAAGCAGAAAAGTGTGACAGAGAGAGAGAGATAATTAAAGAGAGAGAGGAGAGAGAGAGACAGACAGACAGAGAGAGGGAGAGAGAGAGAGAGAGACCAACAGAGAGAGAGAGGGAGAGAGAGAAGAGAGAGAGAGAGAGAGAGAGAGAGAGAGAGAGAGGAGAGGAGAGAGAGAGAGAGAGAGAGAAGAAGATATAACCCTATCATGAAATAGTGATCAACCAACACATCATTTTGAAAAATTCGTTCACATTCACGTTTTCGTTGATAATGCAAACTTTCCGAAAATAAACGACAAGAGAATGAAATCAAACAGTACAAACAGTCTTGATTTTCTTTCCAAATGAACATTTTTTTTTTTTTATTTGCTTTACAAAAACACGATTTAAAAACCAACGATCGAGAGGAGAGAGAGAGAGAGAGAGAGAGAGAGAGAGAGAGAGAGAGAGAGAGAGAGAGAGACAGAGAGAGACAGAGAGAGACAGAGAGAGACAGAGAGAGACAGAGAGAGAGAGAGAAAATAGATGCAACAGACAAAAAGTGGGAAAAGGAATTATCTGTTCAATGTACGCGGTATTTTGAGGACGCATTTTTCATCCAAACAACATACTTGTGATTAAACCAGAGATTAAGCAATTACTATTCAATAGAAAAAAAAAAAAAAACTGATTGCTTTCCATAAAAAAATAATGAAATATAAATTCCGCTTCTTGTGGAAACATGAGCAGAAAATAATTAACTTTCATTTGATGGATCGTTTTATCTCTTCTTGTTTTGGGTCTAAAATTAAAAAGGAAGGCGGGGTAGAAAGAAAAACAGAACACAAAAGAAGGAAAAAAGAAGCCAAAGAAAGAAAGAAAAGAGAACAGACAGGCAGAGAAAAAAGACAGAAAGACAACACATGCGCGGAAACAGACTGGAAAGAGGACTTCAATCAAATACATATTGTTTACAGTCAGATCATCCCTGGTTGCTATAACAGAGGGAATACCAGAAGAATTACAAGAGAGACAAAGATCGAAAGAGAGAAGGACAGAAAGAAAGAAAGAAAGAAAGAAGGAAAGAAGGAAAGAAGGAAAGAAAGAAAAGCAGAAAGAGAGAAAGAAGACTTATAAAGAAGAAGAAGCTCAAAGAAAGAGAAAGAGAAAAAGAAGAAGAAGATTGCGAAGAAGAATGCGAAGAATGCGAAGAAGAATGCGAACAAGAATGCGAAGAAGAATGCGAAGAAGAAGAAGAAGAAGAAGAAGAAGAAGAAGAATGCGAAGAAGAAGAATGCGAAGAAGAAGAAGAAGAAGAATGCGAAGAAGAAGAAGAAGAAGAATGCGAAGAAGAAGAAGAAAAGAAGAATGCGAAGAAGAAGCGAAGAAGAAGAATGCGAAGAAAGAAGAAGAAGAAGAAGAGAAGAATGCGAAGAAGAAGAAGAAGAAGAAGAAGAAGAAGGAAGAAGAAGAAGAAGAGAAGAAGAAGAAGAAGAAGAAGAAGAAGAGAAGAAAGAAGAAGAAGAAGAAGAAAGAAGAAGAAGAAGAAGAAGAAGAAGAAGAGAAGAAGAAGAATGCGAAGAAGAAGAAGAAGAAGAAGAAGAAGAAAGAAGAAGAGAAAGAAGAAGAAGAAGAGAAGAAGGAGAAGAAGAAAGAAGAAGAAGAAGAGAAAGAAGAAGAAGAAGAAGAAGAAGAGAAAGAAGAAAGAGAAGAAAGGAAGAAGAAGAGAAAGAAGAGAATGAAGAGAAGAGAAAGAAGAAAGAAGAAGCAAGAAGAAGAAAGGAGAAGAAAGAATGAAAGAAGAAGAGAGAAGAAGAAGAGAAGAAGAGAGAAGAAAGAAGAGAGAAGAAAGCGAAGAAGAAGAAGAAGAAGAAGAAGAAGAAAGAAGAAGAAGAAGAAAAGAAGAAGAAGAAGAAGAAAGAAGAAGAAGAGAAAAGAAGAGAGAAGAAAGAGAAGAGAAGAAGAAGAAGAAGAAGAAGAAGAAGAAGAGAAGAAGAAGAAGAAGAAGAAGAAGAGAAGAAGAAGAAGAAGAAGAAGAAGAAGAAGAGAAGGAAGAAGAAGGAGAAGAAGAAGAAGAAGAAGAAGAAGAAGAGAAGAAGAAGAAGAAATAGAAGAAGAAGAAGAAGAAGAAGAAGAAAGAAAGAAAAGAAGAAGAAGAGGAAGAAGAAGAAGAAGAAGAAGAAGAGAAGAAGAAAGAAGAATGAAGAAAGAAGAGAAGAAGAAGATGAAGAAGAAGAAGAAGAAGAAGAAGAAGAATCGAAGAAGAAGAAGAAGAAGAAGAAGAAGAGAAGAAGAAGAAAGAAGAAGAATGAAGAAGAAGAAAGAAGAAGAAGAAGAAGAAGAAGAATGAAGAAAGAAGAAGAATGCGAAGAAGAACAAGAAGAAGAAGAAAGAAGAAGAAGAAGAAGAAGAAAAGAAGAAAGAAGAAGAAGAAGAAGAAGAAGAAGAAAGAAGAAGAAGAAGAAGAAGAAGAAAGAAGAAGAAGAAGAAAGAAGAGAAGAAGAAGAAGAGAAGAAGAAAGAAGAAGAAGAAGAAAGAAGGAAGAAAAGAAGAAGAAGAAGAAAAGAAGAAGAAGAAGAAGAGAAGAAGACAGAAGAATGAAAAGAAGAGAAGGAAGAAGGAAGAAGAAAGAATGAAGAAGAAGAATGAAGAAGAAGAAAAGAGAAGAAGAAGAGAGAAGAAGAAGAAGAAGAAGAAGAAGAAGAAGAAGAAGAAGAAGAAGAAGAAAAGAAGAAGAAGAAGAAGAAGAGGAGAAGAAGAAAGAAGAACGAAGAAGCGAAATGCGAGAGAAAGAAGAAGAAGAAGAAGAAGAATGAGAAGAAGAAGAGAAGAAGAAGAGAAAGAAGAAGAAGAAAGAAGAAACGAAGAAGAAGAGAAGAAGAAGAAGATGCAAGAAGAAGGAAGAAGAAGAAGAAGAAGAAGAAGACGAAGAAGAAGAAGAAGAAGAAGAAGAAGAAGAGAAGAAGAAGAAGCAAGAAGAAGAAGAGAGAAGCGAAGAGAAGAAGAAGAAGAAGAGAAGAAGAAGAGAAGAAGAAGAAGAAGAAGAAGAAGAAGAAGAAGAGAAAAGAAGAAGAAGAAGAGAGAAGAAGAAAAAGAAGAAGAAGAAGAAGAAGAAGAAGGAAAAGAAAGAAGAAGAAGAAGAAGAAGGAAGAAGAAGAAGAAGAAGAAAGAAGAAAGAAGAAGAAGAATGGAAGAAGAAGAAGAAGAATGAAGAAGAAGAAGAAGAGAAGAAGAAGAAGAAGAAGAAGGAAGAAGAAGAAGAAAAGAAGAAGAAGGAGAGAAGAAGAAGAGAAGAAGAAGAAAAGGAAGAAGAAGAAGAAGAAGAACGAAGAAGAAGAAGAAGAAAG
>JAPXFY010000015.1:64912923-64922923 GCA_030674185.1 Monoplex corrugatus
AGGAAACAATCTGAAACGGTCACAGATTTCCATCCTTAACGTTTATCTTTATGTCCTGTCTTTGGTATATTGCAGAATGAAGTGACAACAAAGTTTATCCATTTCATCATTAAATTGTTTGTCAAGTCTAGTTTTTACTCATGGTGTTTTAGCTTACTCCAGTGTTTGTCAAGTCTAGTTTTTATTCATGCTGTTTTTGCTTACTCCAGTGTTTGTCAAGTCTAGTTTTTACTCATGCTGTTTCAGCTTACTCTAGTGTTTGTCAACTCTGAAAGTACTGAAGGTGTTTTACCTTACAGTGGTCATACTGATTGTAGTAGTAGTAGTAGCTGAGGGCTGGCTCGTAGCCTAGGCCTTCTGGCCTTTTAACGCCCTATCTTTTTTGTTTTACGCTTTCTTCTTCGGGGTCTGAAAAGCATGCCTTAATATTCATACTTGAGCAAATCTGCTTCAGTCTATTTTTTTAAATAAAATTTTGAATTCTGCGTCATCGTCCAGGAAATTTTTGAATTTGTTAATGCTGTTAGTAAATTTAATTTCAAAAGGAATTTTATTCCACAATTTAACAATTCTGTTAGAATAACAAAACGCTCTTGTATTAGTATTTCTGTGTTTAACAAATATTTTACCTTTATTATTCCTTGTTATACTAGCTTGTGGAATGGAAAAAAATGTTTCAACTGATAGCTTATCCATCCCATTCATTATTTTGTATACCTGTATTAAATCCCCCCTAACCCTCCTACCTTTCAGTGAATGAAGTTTTAAAAACTTAAGCCTTTCTTCATAACTCATATTTTTACACTCTATAAGCAACCTAGTTGCCCTTCTTTGTACATTTTCAATCATTTTTTACTGTCTTATCAAATACGGATTCCTAACATCCAAAACATCCAAAAACATTGAAAACATCCAAAAGAGAAAGCAAAGAAAAATAACGTGTTATATTGTACAAGCAGAATATGTTCACCAGTTACGCTCGTGCCTTGACTGTTAAACATTGGAAAAAAAAGATAACGAGGGTAATCGATAGTATGGAAGTCCATTCCAAGTCTACATTATTTCTTTTCCGGTGGAGCTTTAGCAATATTTAAGGTGCCTAGCTGATTATCTTATCAACAATGCTCTCCCAATCCTTCCCTTGCCATTAATGGAACATTCCTTGTTTCATGTTGAATTCTGTTAAAGACAGGTTTTATGAAAGCCATGTTTGGCAGTTGTGAATACTGAATATATTCTGATGCCATGAATTTAATGCAAAAGTAAGCTAGATAATTATTTCAATTGTTGTTAATATTTGTATTGTATGGACTTTTGTAATGAAGATGGAGGGAATGATGCTGACTATGTCATGGCTGTATTTGAGGGTTTCCCATGAATCGTGTTCAGCCACTGTTTTGTGAACTCCTGTTCTGATTGTCTGATGAATGACTATTGTCCATCCACGTCTTCCAGGTGGCTGACCTTGATAAAGATTTGCATCACGTCATCAACTGAGCGCACTCAATTCTCCCACCATGGCTCTACAGATAAACATTGACCGCATTGTGGAGGTGCTAAGGCATAATACAGGACATCCGTTGTTGTTCAGAGAGGTCTACGAGGAACTGAGTCTTACAGTCAGGGACTTTCTAAACGTGGTATATAAGTGTGCAGAACACTATAATTCCTATAATTATGTTACATACAGACAAGTGTTTCTTAATCTCATAAGAATCGAGTGTTCAAATTTCTCTCTTGTAAGCAAAGCGTTTCAATTACTGCTGGGATTAAACAAGGAACTCTGGATCGAAAGCGTGACTGAGTATTTCTGTATTCTAAGAGATGATGAAGATTCTGAGTTCTGTCTGGGTCAGTGTGTGGCAGAGTCTGTGTGGGTATGTCAGGAACAAGGATTACGCGTGCTGACACGTATTTCAGTTTTGGAAAATCAATGCACTCATCCGTTTTTATCGTGTATTCTTCAGCGTTTTCTTGCCATGGTACTGGCGAGCAGAAACAGTGCAGTGCGTTTTAACATTCTGGACAACTGGCTTCGTCAACCAGATTATAAAAGAACTGTAGATCATGCCACGAAGAAAGGTTGTTCGTACTTTAAAGATAAAGTAACTTCTTCAGAACTGAGCACACAAGTGCAATGGTGCTTCGACAATGGTCTGGAATGTGTCGCTGTGTATATGCTTTTTATGTACGAGAATTACAGCGATATAGTTCAGTTCATAAACAACAATGCCATTGAAATCAGTGAGTTTCCCTTGTTTGTTGTAAGGCTGAGCCTGCACCCAGCGATTGTCAGAAATGCACTAGATGTCACTCTTGCTCTCTTTAATTTATATGATAAGCACAATCAGTCATGGGACTTGTACACACTCTTTGACTCGCTTTATCCAGTCCCGTGCATTACTGAATGGCAAGCTCTTATCAATGAATGTCAGCAGAAAGGATGTAAGACGTGGACAATGTATCTGTCTATAAAGACACGGGACTGGGACACTATGGAACGTCAAGCACAAACGTGCGGGGATCCGGCGCTGGTGGATCACGCCATCCGTTTAGCACACAAATTTTACTCCAGTAGCACGTTATTAGAGTTCTCCTCCAAGAGACCTCCAATAGTGGCTGTTGCTTTGCTGGGAGCTATCAGACACGATGATATCTACATGGTTAGCAAAGTACTGAATGAAGGCTATAGAATTGATACCAATTTGCTGTTTACAACGTGGATAAGTAAATATCATAGATCCTTGGTCCCTCTCCATACCAGTGAGCTAGACAGAGAAGGCGTCGGTATGGAGATAACATGCATTATCATTAAAAAGGGCCTGTTGTGTCAGTTCCGTCGTTGGCTTGAAGAGAGCCGCTTGGCTAACTGCATAGCTAATTCTTGTGAAAGGTGTAGGACGTGTGAGGTGGAATATTTTGAGGACATCTTAGATGGCAACATGTCTGATTTACTGAGAATGCTGCTGACTAGTGGCTCAGTGCCCACCTTTAGCGTTCATCAGAAAATCCAAAACACTAAACAGATGGAGCAGTTGTGGGATGAAAGTAGAGAGTGTGCCGCAATACTCAGCAGCTTCCAGGGCAGTTATCACCGTCTGCAAAACCTGACTGCTTTCACCATGTCTCGCCAAATAAACATTTTCCCCAGGAATAGGGCGAAATAAACGTTTTCCATAAGAACAGATCAAAATAAACGTCAAATAAAAATGTCAACAATAATGAACTCGAAATAAATGTGTTCCTAAAAAAAAATTCAAATAAAAATGTTCGAAAGAATAGATCAAAATTAACATTTCCCGTTGAACAGTTTAAAGATGGAAATAAGCGTGAAAAGGAAGATCAATAGACTGGACAGCATATAAAACTCACCATTGATAGTCCTATTGCTGTGGAAAGATTCAGATTTTAAACTATTTTTTTTCAGAAAGAGTAATATGCTGACAAGTAATAGGCAAAACTGAAATAATGCCAAACGCATTTAAATCAATATCATTTTTTTGAATTCTGTGACTAACTTGGTTGAACGTGACTTTAACCCTGTAAGAGCTGTCAATATATACAGATACAAATCGACATGACCATCTCTTGAGTTTCTAATACAAAAAATGTGACTCTCAACCACAACATGAGTCACGTTTCGCCTTAGTGTTTGCCATTATCTGCCAAAAGACAAGGTAGACGTGTCAGGCCTGGATTTTAAGATTTTCACTTTAAACTCTTACATTTTAACTCTTCTTTCACATATTACTATCAGATTCTTAATATTTTGATTTTCGTTGTTAAAATACTATTTTGCAAGTATCCCACTGTTTTGTGTTGTTTTTTTTTAAAGAAAAACAAGAAACAACAGCAGCAACAACTAATTTGACAACACCTGTTTTTGACAACTCTTCCAATTTCTGCAAACCATCGGTATAACTGTGTAGAGGTTGACATGAGTTTAGATAAATGTGGCTCTTGGTTGTGAAGGAAAATTGATTGCTGACATTGTGATTTGTCTTGTTTGTTTGCTTGTTTATTATTTTTACTTGTCAGCGCATTTGCATATGGTTTTGCGCAGGTTACGGGAAATCTGCCAGATAACTGCTGGCATGTTTGGGAAGAGCGCATATGAAACTGTCTGAGTGCAGTGAATCACTCTTGAGCAACCTACAGTCTCTGAACCCAATAATCAAAACGTTGCTTGTTTCTCGTTCTTTTCAAGAAAAAAGGCAAGTCATCAGGGAAACTTCTTGCAAGATTCTGTCTCAAAATGTGAACATCTGACTCAATCTATTTTCAGCGTTACAAAGAACACAACCATTGTGGTTAGATTCACCATCATTGTCATAAGCAATGCACTATACATGGCGTTGGTGATCATAGCCCTCCATATGAATTTATCTTTTGTCATTGCAAGTATATGTCCTATCTTTTCTGTTCCCTTCCAGCTGCACATGCTAAAGGTCCTACGGCAGTTGAGAACTGTGAAGAGCAGGGCAGTGCCCTGCTTCCTTGGTAAACTTCATTGAAGAGATCGGTTGATTTCCCTGGTACCTTGTAGTAGTAGGCCTCCTTCGGTCCTGACTGACCATGGACAAAGTACATCCGTTCTAATGTCTAGATGGGCTGTCTGCTTGGTCCAAGCAGCGTCGCCTGTGACTGTACAGACCAATGAGAGAGAGGCAGTCTCTGTCGCAGCGGTCGCATGTGTATGCTGATGCTGGTCTGTTGGCTGTCATCTCTTTTCTGCGAACTCGCTTTTCTGCTGCAGCAGCTGACAGTTTGTCCTCACCAATCCGCAGCTGTTTCTTGAGAATAGTTCTCCAGCTGTTGCGGTCGTCTGCGAGGTCCTCCCAGGACTCAGTGTTGATCTCAAGCGTCTTCATGTCACGCTTGCAAACGTCTTTGTATCTCAGCTATGGGCGGCCAATGTTTCTCTGCCCTGTGGCAAGCTCACCATAAAGGATGTCTTTTGGGATGCGACCATCTTCCATGTGGCGAACGTGGCCCAACCAGCGCAGCCGACGCTGTCTCATCATGGTATGCATGGATGGGAGGCCAGCGCAGGTTAGCACTTCGGTGTTGGTCACCTTGTCTTGCCAGGAAATGCCAAGTATGCGCCGTAGGCTTCTCAGGTGGAAGGTATTGAGCCTTTCCTCCTGATGAGCATGCGTGGTCCACGCCTCGCTGCCATACAGCAAGGTGCTGAGGACACAGGCGTTGTATACAACCATCTTTGTCTTTGTGGTCAGCTTGGGATTTGTCCACACCCTTTGTGTGAGGCGGGCTAGTGTTGTGGCTGCCTTCCCGATCCTCTTGTCGACCTCTGTGTCAAGGGAGAGGTTATCGGTGATGGTGGACCCAAGATATGTGAATTGATGGATGGCTTCAAGCTCGTAGTCATCAATGGTGATGGCTGGTGGAGATGGCGTGTTTTAGCCCAGGACGTTTGTCTTCTTAAGACTGATGGTCAGACCAAAATCTTTGCAGGTCTGGGAGAAGCGGTCCATTAGTGACTGCAAGTCCCGCTAAGTATGGGTCACAACTGCGGCATCGTCGGCAAATAGCATGTCTCTGATGAGGGCTTCACGGACCTTTGTCCTTGCTCTGAGGCGGGCGAGGTTGAAGAGCCTGCCATCTGATCTGGTCCGCAGGTGGATCCCTTCTTGCGCTGTGCTGTACGCATGCCTCAGGAGGAGAGCGAAGAAGATTCCAAAGAGGGTTGGGGCCAGGACGCAGCCTTGTTTCACACCGCTGCGTACGTCGAAGGGCTTGGAGAGGTTTCCGTTGACCTGCACCATCCCTTTCATGTTTGAGTGGAAGGACTCAATTAAGCTGTGCAGTTTGGGGGGGCAGTCGATTTTTCGGAGAGCCCTGAAAAGGCCATCTCTGCTGACTAGGTCAAAGGCCTTGGTGAGGTCAATGAATGCCACATACAGGGGCATCCGCTGCTCTCTGCACTTCTCCTGGATTTGGCGAAGGGAGAAGACCATGTATACCGTGGATCTCTCTGCTCGAAAACCACACTGTGATTCAGCCAGTTTCTGCAGGCGGATTAGGAGGACTCGAGCATAGACTTTGCCAACAATGCTGAGGAGCGAGATACCTCTATAGTTGTTGCAGTCGCTCCTTTCGCCCTTGTTTTTGTACAGGGTGACGATCTTGACGTCCCTCATGTCCTGTGGTACAGCTCCCTCATTCCAACACTGACAGAGAACTGCGTGCAAAGGGTGCAGAAGAGAAGTCTTGCAGTGCTTGATGAGGTCTGGTGGAATTCCGTCGTTGCCAGGTGCCTTCCCTGATGCCAGGCTATCAATGGCCTTGCTGAGTTCGTCCGCAGTTGCCTCTGCGTCAAGTTCTTCCATTACCGGCATGCACTTGATGGCATCGAGGGCTAAAGGGGACACCATGTTCTGTGTGGAGTAGAGGTCAGAGTAGTGTTCCGCCCATCTTTCCATCTGTTGGCTAGGATTGCTGATTACTTCCCCAGTGGAGGATTTGAGGGGGGCGATCTTGCTCTGTGTTGGCCCCAGTGCCTTCTTGATGCCATCATACATTCCTCGGATGTTGTCTCTTTCAGTAGCACTCTGTATCTCTTCGCTGAGCTCTGTCCAGTACTCGTTTGCGCAGCGCCTGGCGTTAAGCTGAACCTTACTTCTGGCAGCCTTGAGGATTTGCAGGTTCTTCTCACTGGGTGACCGCTTATACTTGGTGAGTGCGGCACGCTTGGCCTCAACAGTGGGAGTCATATCTGATGATTTGGCCTCAAACCAGTCGTGGGACTTCACAGTTTTCTTCCCAAAGGTGGCCATAGCAATGCGGTGCATGGTGTCTCGTAGCGTTTCCCATCTCTCAGTGGCAGAGTCTCTGGGCTGCAATGCATTGTATTCTCTCTGAAAGGCCTCTGCGAACTGTTCTACAAGATCTGGCTGAGACATCTTGCTGACGTCAATACGAGGGTTCCCTTGTTTCTTTGAGCAGTGGAACTTCTTTGGTTGTAGCCTGATCTTGCAACATATCAGAGAGTGGTCTGTGTTGCAGTCTGCACTGTGATAAGAGCGAGTGTGGAGAACGTTTTTGATAGCGGCACGTCTTACTAGGATCAAATCCAGTTGGTGCCAATGTTTTGAGCGGGGATGCCTCCAGGAGACTTTGTGCTGAGGCTTCGTCTTGAAAAAGGAGTTGGCGATGCACAGTTCATGGCAGGCGCAAAACTCAAGCAGTCGCTGTCCATTATCATTCATTTTCCCCACTCCAAAGGAACCAAGGCAGAAGGGTCATGAGTCATTGTCTGCACCCACTCTGGCGTTGAAGTCGCCCAGGAGAACAAGTTGTTCTGTCCTGGGGATGTTCCTTATGGTTGATGCAAGATTTTCGTAGAACTCATCCTTGGTGTCTGGAGAGGCGGACAGAGTTGGGGCATAAACGCTGATGAGAGTGACATAGCCTTCGGTGGTGTTGAGGCGGAGAG
Source organism: Monoplex corrugatus (assembly GCA_030674185.1). NCBI lineage: Eukaryota > Metazoa > Mollusca > Gastropoda > Littorinimorpha > Ranellidae > Monoplex > Monoplex corrugatus. Next base: position 64,920,380 of record JAPXFY010000015.1, read on the forward strand.
TCAAGAGTCGTTCTGAACCGCCGCTGCCTGGTTCAATCATGTTCAGCAGGCTGTTCCTTACTGCAAAGCCTACTCCGTGCTCTCTTGGGGTATCAGAACTCTTTTCTTGCCAGAAGAAGGTGTAGTCCTTTTCCTTTAGTGTTCCTGAGTCAGCCAGCCGTGTTTCCTGCAGAGTGGCAATGTCCACATTGAGCCTCTTTAGTTCGCTGTTTATGACGGCGGTTTTTCTGGCGTCGCTGATGTCTTGCAGATCTTGGGAGAGCCCAGGCATCATTGTTCGGACATTCCAACAGCCCAGTTTCACTGCTGATCCTTTTCCTGATCCGTTTCTTGAATTTGAATTTTTCTTTTTGTTTGGTGCGGTAATTAACGACCTGCTTGTCAGATTTTCTCCTAATCTTCATGCACCCAATGAAGAAGGCAGGTCGTGGCGGGACAGCACCTAACTGGCTGGGGGCTGCCCAGCTTAGGTGGGCGGTAGCTGTCCAGTAAGACACGAAGGTCTCTCCCACCGTCAAAAGCAACCCCTGGCGTCAGCTCTACGCCAGTTGAGCAATGACTTATCACCGGTATCTGTTGCTTCCCGTGTTGTGCCGACACTAGTGTTAGTAGCGAGGCTGGAGTGTCCTCTCCAGGTCGTAGGTGCAGAGTGTTTGTGGATGAATGGACGGATGTAAGCCTGGGCAGTGTAATTTGGAAGACAGGCTGTTGCCCATGCAACTTGTCCCCCCTCTCCACCTCGCTGACAGATTCAAAGGAACAGCAGGGCTGTTACGTTTAGGTGCCAACGCGGCCGCAGGAGCTGCCGGAAAGTGACAAAGTTTGCCATCCAACCGCCTTAGGGGCCCCACACCGGATTTACTGTCAGGGTTTACTCCCTTAGCTAGATGGCCGCGGGTAGCTCTCCAGAGCTGGCGCCCTTTGATGGATCTAATTTATTTCCACCAGGGTTTCTAGCCACTCTCCTCACCATCCTCCTGAGAGGACTGGTGGGGTTGCTGGTTTAGTCACCAGCAATTCGACCCTGTGACAGGTAGTACTGGGTTCCAGGTTACCAGTAGCGGATACATCTATCCGACCTGGTACCACACCTTGCAAATTAACCATTCATCTTGCCTTTCTGAAATATTGGTTAAAAAAATTGAATATGATTATGAATTTGAACCGAGGGAAAGGGGATGGGCGCTACCCTCGTATTGCTGGCCTCAGGAAAAGTTGAGGTCTCAGCCACATCACTCCTCTACGACCACATTTAGGTTGGACATCAGGACCTGGCCAGCTTTATGTGTTAATGGGCAGGCTTAAGGCTTGTGCCATGATCATTCAGGATCTTCTTCATCACATGGCCTCTGAGACGTTAGTGCATATGGAATTCATTCCGAGCGCAGAGACGTATTCTTGAGAAATTAAAAAAAAACAGAAAAAAAAAACCTTCTGTTCCCATCACCGTCATTAAAGCTTCTCTCTATGATAATCCAACATCCTTCTTTCGCACACTCCACTGACTTCTAATTGAAGAGTGTGTTGGATACAAGGTTGCTTGTGAGTGCTACAATGTTGTCTCTGGTACTGCTCCTGCTTGTGTCTCTGAACTGCTCCATGCCTACTCTTCTTGTCGTAATTTTCTCTTGTATTTCAAAAACATCACATACCTAATGGGAATTATGACATAAGCTGTGACAAACTGTCTTGCTCGCTTATATTCATCTTTTGGTTAGTCAGTTTTTTCATCAATTTAAAGTAGTTGTTTTTTCTTATAGTACGCAATACCATTTTTCTTGGTCGGAACACACCGTCTGCTAATTTAAATTCAGAAAGAGTAGATGAAGACTGTGCGACAATCTTACCTGCAAATCTATAATTTTGTTTGTTTGTTTTTCTTAACATTTATTATTTTCTTTGAATAATAGCAGTATTATTTAAATAATGTGCACCTTTTTGCATCAATATGAGATAATTTTGTGTGTTATAAAGTAATTTTGCGTATAATATTCATTTCGTTTGTGAAATGTGTGTGCTTGTATTCGCTTTTTACTTCGTTTTTTCGCATATATACTTTGAGACTACAAAAGAAAAAAAAAAACTGTATGGAATGATTTGGGTGTGAAAGATAAAAAAATACCTTGTGACATATTCAAGCAGTAATGTAAAATTAAACAAGCAAACAACCAAGAAAGAAGCCATGAAAACTGTAGAAAAAGCAGGCTTCATCAGTGCGTGCAGGGGTGTGCGTGTGTACTTGCACGCGTGCTCTGCAAGCGTGTATGTTTGTCAGTGTTTGTGTGTGACGGTGTTTGCGGGGTGGGGGTGGGTGGGTGGGCGTGCGTCCGTGCATACGTGTGTGAATATGCCTGTGCAGGCGAGTGAAAAAGTCGTTTGTTATTATGGGATTAAGTAAACAGTTTATCAGTTTCAAAAGTGTGGACGCGGAAGTAGAGGATTATGACTTTAAAATACATTGCGTTCTGACATTCAAGTAGTTTAAAGAAAAGACGGGAGAACATACAGAGTAAAGGGGATTAATAAACAACCTACAGAGCCGTC
>JAPXFY010000015.1:64927923-64935423 GCA_030674185.1 Monoplex corrugatus
TTGTCAAGTCTAGCTTTTATTCATGGTGTTTTTAGCTTACTCAAGTGTTTGTCAAGTCTATTTTTATTCATGGGTTTTTAGCTTACTAAAGGTTTGTCAAGTCTGTTTTTCATTTTTAGTTACTCCAGTTTGTCAGTTAGTTTATCATGGTTTTAGCTTACTCCAGTGTTTGTCAAGTCTAGTTTTTATCATGGTGTTTTAGCTTACTCCAGTGTTTGTCAAGTCTAGTTTTTATTCATGGAGTTTTATCTTACTCCAGCGTTTGTCAAGTCTAGTTTTTACTCATGCTCTTTTAGCTTACTCCAGTGTTTGTCAAGTCTAGCTTTTATTCATGGTGTTTTAGCTTACTCCAGTGTTTGTCAAATCTAGTTTTTACTCAAGCTGTTTTAGCTTACTCCAGTGTTTGTCAAGTCTAGTTTTTACTCATGCTGTTTGCCGGAAACACAAAAACATTCATTGAAAACATCCAAAAGAGAAAGCAAAGAAAAATAACGTGTTATATTGTACAAGCAGAATATGTTCACCAGTTACGCTCATGCCTTGACTGTTAAACATTGGAAAAAAAAGATAACGAGGGTAATCGATAGTATGGAAGTCCATTCCAAGTCTACATTATTTCTTTTCCGGTGGAGATTTAGCAATATTTATGGTGCCTAGCTGATTATCTTATCAACAACGCTCTCCCAATCCTTCCCTTGCCATTAATGGAACATTCCTTGTTTCATGTTGAATTCTGTTAAAGACAGGTTTTATGAAAGCCATGTTTGGCAGTTGTGAATACTGAATATATTCTGATGCCATGAATTTAATGCAAAAGTAAGCTAGATAATTATTTCAATTGTTGTTAATATTTGTATTGTATGGACTTTTGTAATGAAGATGGAGGGAATGATGCTGACTATGTCATAGCTGTATTTGAGGGTTTCCCATGAATCGTGTTCAGCCACTGTTTTGTGAACTCCTGTTCTGATTGTCTGACGAATGACTATTGTCCATCCACGTCTTCCAGGTGGCTGACCTTGATAAAGATTTGCATCACGTCATCAACTGAGCGCACTCAATTCTCCCACCATGGCTCTACAGATAAACATTGACCACATTGTGGAGGTGCTAAGGCATAATATAGGACATCCGTTGTTGTTCAGAGAGGTCTACGAGGAACTGAATCTTACAGTCAGGGACTTTCTAAACGTGGTATATAAGTGTGCAGAACACTATAATTCCTATAATTATGTTACATACAGACAAGTATTTCTTAATCTCATAAGAATCGAGTGTTCAAATTTCCCTCTTGTAAGCAAAGCGTTTCAATTGCTGCTGGGATTAAACAAGGAACTCTGGATCGAAAGCGTGACTGAGTATTTCTGTATTCTAAGAGATGATGAAGATTCTGAGTTCTGTCTGGGTCAGTGTGTGGCAGAGTCTGTGTGGGTATGTCAGGAACAAGGATTACGCGTACTGACACGTATTTTAGTTTTGGAACATCAATGCACTCATCCGTTTTTATCGTGTATTCTTCAGCGTTTTCTTGCCATGGTACTGGCGAGCAGAAACAGTGCAGTGCGTTTTAACATTCTGGACAACTGGCTTCGTCAACCATATTATATAAGAACTGTAGATCATGCCATGAAGAAAGGTTGTTCGTACTTTAAAGATAAAGTACCTTCTTCAGAACTGAGCACGCAAGTGCAATGGTGCATCGACAATGGTCTGGAATGTGTCGCTGTGTATATGCTTTTTATGTACGAGAATTACAGCAATATAGTTCAGTTCATAAACAACAATGCCATTGAAATCAGTGAGTTTCCCTGGTTTGTTGTAAGGTTGAGCCTGCATCCAGCGATTGTCAGAAATGCACTAGATGTCACTCTTGCTCTTTTTAATTTATATGATAAGCACAATCAGTCATGGGATTTGTACACATTCTTTGACTCGATTTATCCAGCCCAGTGCATTACTGAATGGCAAGCTCTTATCAATGAATGTCAGCAGAAAGGATGTAAGATGTGGACAATGTATCTGTCTATAAAGACACGGGACTGGGACACTATGGAACGTCAAGCACAAACGTGCGGGGATCCGGCGCTGGTGGATCACGCCATCCGTTTAGCACACAAATTTTACTCCAGTAGCACGTTATTAGAGTTCTCCTCCAAGAGACCTCCAATAGTGGCTGTTGCTTTGCTGGGAGCTATCAGACACGATGATATCTACATGGTTAGCAAAGTACTGAATGAAGGCTATAGAATTGATACCAATTTGTTGTTTACAACGTGGATAAGTAGATATCATAGATCCATGGTCCCTCGCCATACCAGTGAGCTAGACAGAGAAGGCGTCGGTATGGAGATAACATGCATTATCATTAAAAAGGGCCTGTTGTGTCAGTTCCGTCGTTGGCTTGAAGAGAGCCGCTTGGCTAACTGCATAGCTAATTCTTGTGAAAGGTGTAGGACGTGTAAGGTGGAATATTTTGAGGACATCTTAGACGGCAACATGTCTGATTTACTGAGAATGCTGCTGACTAGTGGCTCAGTGCCCACCTTTAGCGTTCATCAGAAAATCCAAAACACTAAACAGATGGAGCAGTTGTGGGATGAAAGTAGAGAGTGTGCCGCAATACTCAGCAGCTTCCAGGGCAGTTATCACCGTCTACAAAGCCTGACTGCTTTCACCATGTCTCGCCAAATAAACATTTTCCCCAGGAATAGGGCGAAATGAACGTTTTTCATAAGAACAGATCAAAATAAACGACAAATAGAAATGTCAAGAATAATGAACTCGAAATAAATGTGTTCCTAAAAAAAAATTCAAATAAACATGTTCGAAAGAATAGATCAAAATTAACATTTCCCGTTGAACAGTTTAAAGATGGAAATAAGCGTGAAAAGGAAGATCAATAGACTGGACAGCATATAAAACTCACCATTGATAGTCCTATTGCTGTGGAAAGATTCAGATTTTAAACTATTTTTTTTCAGAAAGAGTAATATGCTGACAAGTAATAGGCAAAACTGAAATAATGCCAAACGCATTTAAATCAATATCATTTGTTGAATTCTGTGACTACCTTGGTTGAACGTGACTTTAACCCTGTAAGAGCTGTCAATATATACAGATACAAATCGACATGACCATCTCTTGAGTTTCTAATACAAAAAATGTGACTCTCAACCACAACATGAGTCACGTTTCGCCTTAGTGTTTGCCATTATCTGCCAAAAGACAAGGTAGACGTGTCAGGCCTGGATTTTAAGATTTTCACTTTAAACTCTTACATTTTAACTCTTCTTTCACATATTACTATCAGATTCTTAATATTTTGATTTTTCGTTGTTAAAATACTATTTTGCAAGTATCCTGTTGTTTTATGGGTTTTTTTTTTAAAGAAAAACAAGAAACAACAGCAGCAACAACTAATTTGACAACACCTGTTTTTGACAAAACTTCCAATTTCTGCATACCACCGATATAATTGTGTAGAGGTTGACATGAGTTTAGATAAATGTGGCTCTTGGTTGTGAAGGAAAATTGATTGCTGACATTGTGATTTGTCTTGTTTGTTTGCTTGCTTATTTTTTTTTTACTTGTCAGCGCATTTGCATATGGTTTTGCGCAGGTTACGGGAAATCTGCCAGATAACTGCTGGCATGTTTGGGAAGAGCGCATATGAAACTGTCTGAGTGCAGTGAATCACTCTTGAGCAACCTACAGTCTCTGAACCCAATAATCAAAACGTTGCTTGTTTCTCGTTCTTTTCAAGAAAAAAGGCAAGTCATCAGGGAAACTTCTTGCAAGATTCTGTCTCAAAACGTGAACATCTGACTCAATCTATTTTCAGCGTTACAAAGAACACAACGATTGTGTTTAGATTCACCATCATTGTCATAAGCAATGCACTATACATGGCGTTGGTGATCATAGCCCTCCATATGAATCTATCTTTTGTCATTGCAAGTATATGTCCTATCTTTTCTGTTCCCTTCCAGCTGCACATGCTAAAAGTCCTACGGCAGTTGAGAACTGTGAAGAGCAGGGCAGTGCCCTGCTTCCTTGGTAAACATCATTGAAGAGATCGGTTGATTTCCCTGGTACCACACCTTGCAAATTAACCATTCATCTTGCCTTTCTGAAATCTTGGTTAAAAAATATTGAATATGATTATGAATTTGAACCGAGGGAAAGGGGATGGGCGCTACCCTCGTATTGCTGGCCTCAGGAAAAGTTGAGGTCTCTGCCACATCACTCCTCTACGACCACATTTAGGTTGGACATCAGGACCTGGCCAGCTTTATGTGTTAATGGGCAGGCTTAAGGCTTGTGCCATGATCATTCTGGATCTTCTCATCACATGGCCTCTGAGACGTTAGTGCATATGGAATTCATTCCAAGAGCAGATACGTATTCTTGAGAAATTAAAAAACAACAATGAAAACAAAGTCTGTTCTCATCACCGTCATTAAAGCTTCTCTCTATGGTAATCCAGCATCCTTCTTTCGCATACTCCACTGACTTCTAATTCAAGAGCGTGCTGGAGACAAGGTTGCTTGTGAGTGTTACAATGTTGTCTCTGGTACTGCTCCTGCTTGTGTCTCTGAACTGCTCCATGCCTACTGTTCTTGTAGTAATTTTCTCTTGTATTTCAAAAACATCACATACCTAATGGGAATTATGACATAAGCTGTGACAAACTGTCTTGCTCGCTTATATTCATCTTTTGGTTAGTCAGTTTTTTCATCAATATAAAGTAGGTTTTTTTTTGTTTTGTTATAGTTAGCAATACCATTTTTCTTGGTCGGAACACACCGTTTGCTAACTTTAAATTCAGAAAGAGTAGATGAAAACTGTGAAAGACAACCTTACCTACAAATCTATATTTTTTTCTTAACATTTATTATTTTCTTCGAATAGTAGCATTATTATCTCAATAATGTGCATCAATATGAGAAAATTTTGTTTGATAAATTTATTTTTCGTGTAACATTTCGCTTGTGAAATGTGTGTGCTTGTATTCGCTCGTTACTTCTTTTAATGTCTTTTCACATATATGCTTGAGACTACTAAAGATAAGAAAACTGTATGGAATGATTTGAGTGTGACAGATAAAAAATACGTTGTAACATATTTAAGCAGTAATGTAAAATTAAACAAGCAAACAACCAAAACAGAAGCAATGAAATCTGTAGAAAAAAACAGCTTTATCAGTGTGTGCAGGTGTGTGCGTGTGTACTTGCATGCGTGCTGTGCGCGTGTGTGTGTTTGTTAGTCTGTGTTTGTGTGTGATAGTGTTTGTGTGTGTGAGTGGGGGGGGGGTGCGTGCGTTTGTGCACACGTGTGTGAATATGCCTGTGCAGGCGAGTGAAAAAGGTAGTTTGTTATTATTGGATTAAATAAATAATTTATCAATGTCAAAACTTTGAACGGGGAAGTAGAGGATTATGGCTTTAAAATTTCATTGCGTTCTAACATTCAAGTAGTTTCAAAAAAGGACATGAGAATATGTAGAGCGACGGGGATTAATAAACAACCTACAGAACCGTCAATTAAATGCCTAACAGTTTACAAATTTAATCATTATCAATCTGAATTAAATTCACAAATGATACAGAAAAACAGGGTTGCATTTCTTGCCAAGAAAAAAAGTCTAACTGTTGAATACGAATAACAGGTATATTCAGTGAATTCGTTTCAAAGGAGATAAACAATAACGACAGAGTAACTCATATTCTTGTAAAACAGATGTAGTTTACGATTAAAGGGCGTATATCATACTGGTTTTATGTCGTACCATATTTCTTTCAGTGTTCATTTTCCTATGAGACAGATATGATTTGATGTATCATTCATTGCCCTATTCATTGCTGTACAGCTTTTTATTTTATAAATTAATTCTTTATATGTCATGCTACAGTGAGACCAGATTCCACGGAAATAGACTTGTTTATTTTTTATTAAATAGTAAGTTGGTTTCTTTATCTTGATCATTTAATTGATGCTTTGACATTTTGAAACTATCTTAAACGTGTGATCCATCTTTCGAATGTACTCGTAATAAAATACAGAACAGGTTTATTGGAAGATGTGTATGCAATCTCTCTCTGTCTCTCTCTCTGTATGTTTGTGTGTGTGTGTGTGTGTGTGTGTGTGTGTGTGTGTATGTGTGTGTGTGTGTGTGTGTGTGTGTGTGCGTGTGTGTGTGTGTGTGTGTGTGTGTGTGTGTGTGTCTGTGTCTGTGTGTCTGTCTGTGTGTCTGTGTGTTGTGTGTTGTGTGTGTGTGTGTGCGTGCGTGTGTGTGTGTGCGTGTGTGTATGTGTCTGTGTTTTGTCTGTGTGTGTGTAAGAGAACGAGAGAGAGAGAGAGAGACAGAGACAGAGAGAGAGACAGAGACAGAGAGAGAGAGATTGAGAGAAAGAGACAGTCAGAGAGAAAGACAGACATATAGACAGACAGATGGACAGATACACAGAAAAGCACACAGAAAGACAGAAAAATGCAAACACACATACACGCACACACTCAAACTCACAAACACACGCACACACACACACACACACACATACACACACACACACACACACACACACACAACACACACCACGCACACACACACACACACACACACACACACACACACACACACACACACACACACACACACACACACATAAAGGAAGAAAAAGAACAGTGTCAGAGACTAAGACATACATAAGTATATACATTCAGAGAGGGAGAAGAGTTTTCGAGATAAATCTGTATTGCCAATGCAATCCATCAAATTAGGGAACCACCTACCTGTGTAGTCTGTGTCTGACATACATCTCCATCCACCAAAAAGACGCATGAGAGACAGGTACTTCCATTACACACACACAGACACACCACACACACACACACACACACACACACACAGACACACACACACACACATACAGACACACACACATACACACACACACACACACACACACAACACACACACATACACACACACACACACACACACACACACACACACACACACACACACACACACATTTCGTTCTTCATAAGGTAACTCGCATGCTCTTCCTTTCAAGCAAGCGTGCGCACACAGCGTCCCCCAACCTCTTCTTCAAACATGGCTTCAAACACTGACTGAAAACACTCACACACCCACATCTCCCTGCACACATAACGATATACAGATACACACACGTATATAACGCGCACACACGCTCGCAAACACACACATTCGCACATATATAGACATACATTCACCAACACACACACACACGCATAGACACAGACATACATAAGATACACACACAAACAAACACACACACACACCCACACACACTCACACACACACACACAAACACACACACACACACAAACACACACACACTCACACACACACACACACTCACACACACACACACACACACACACACACACTAAGTAGCTGACAGAGCAGCTAAGCAAGGTGCGCACAACTCTGATGATACTGTAGAATTATATTAA
>JAPXFY010000015.1:64945423-64947923 GCA_030674185.1 Monoplex corrugatus
TCTTCTCTTTCCCTATCTCTCAACAAGAAAATATCACTAACTATCCAACCAGCCAATCAACCAACCAACCAATCAAGCAACCAGCTAACCAACCAAACAACTAACCAACTAACAAATTAACCAACAACCAACTAACCAACCAACCAATCAATCAATCAACCAACCAGCCAATAAATGGAACGAAACAAGAAACAAACCCACCTACTGACCAAGCATTTAATGAACCAGCTGATCTGTGAATCGAAAGTAGCCATCCAACAAGAAGAAACGCAAAATCGACTGTTCGGATCTTTGACTAAAAGTAAAACGAACGGCTAAGCACAGGATGTAGTAAACTCATGTTAGAACTAGACGTAAAGAGCAACCTGAGGATCAAAATTAAAACGAACTCAGTTTACACCGGATATACTAACGTCATCTTATAACGAAGCGTAGATGAACGAGGTACACTAAGGGGATGTAACGTAAAACTAATGCAGAAAACACCGGATATAACGAAGTCTTCTAACGACGAAATGTGGAAGAGAAGAGAACATTTCCTGAGAGCAAAGAGATGGGAAAATGGCAGCCATTAGCAGATCCGTGCTTAGTAATATTCTGCAAACAAAGAGGAGAGTTAATGCTCTTATCAAATTGTTCTGGAGGCCATGCCATGCAAAGGAAACCCATCAACAATATTGGGGGAAATATCCATATTCTTTTATCTGGAATGTAGTCTAGGGGGCCACAACGAGAGCTTGTCAATAACACTACATTGATGCAATGTGTTGTTCAGTTCTGTTACGAAATGTTTGTGACCCATCTCTCTCTCTCTCTCTCTCTCTCTCTCTCTCTCTCTCTCTCTCTCTCTCTCTCTCTCTCTCTCTCTCTCTCTCTCTTCTCTCTCTCTGTGTGTCTCTCTGTCTCCCTCTGTCTGTCTCTCTCTTCTCTGTCTCTGTCTCTCTCTTTTTATCTGTCTCTGTCTCTCTCTGTCTCTCTCTCTCTCAATTTCTCTCTCTTTCTCTCTTTATCTCTCTCTCTCGCTCCGTCTGTCTTTCTCTCACTTTCCCTCTCTCTTCATCTCTCTCTCTCTCTCATTCTTTCCCTTTATTCACTTCTCTCTCTCTCTTTCTCTCTCATGTACCTCTCTGTCTTTGTCTTTGTTTATGTCTCTGCCTCTCTCTGTCTCTCTTTCTGTTCGTCTGTCTGTCTGTCTGTCTCTCTGTCTCTTTCTCTCTCTATCTCTCTCTCTCTCTCTCTCTCTCTCTCTCTCTCAACAAGAAAATATCACTAACTATCCAACCAGTCAATCAACCAAGCAAGCAAGCAACCAACCAATCAGCTAACCAACCAAACAACTAACCAACTAACAAATTAACCAATTAGCCAACAACCAACTAAACAACCAACCTATCAATCAACCAATCAACCAACCAGCCAACAAATGGACGAAACAACCAACAAACCCACATACTGACCACGCATTTAATGAACCAGCGGATCTGTGAATCGAAAGTAGCCATCCAACAAGAAGAAACGCAAAATCGACTTTTCAGATCTTTGACCAAAAATTAAAACGAACGGCTAAGCACAGGATGTAGTAAACTCATGTTAGAGCTAGACGTAAAGAGCAATCTGAGGATCAGAATTAAAGTGAACTCAGTTTACACCGGATATACTAACGTCATCTTATAACGAAGCGTAGATGAGCGAAGAACACTAAGGGGATGTAACGTAAAACTAATGCAGAAAACACCGGATATAACGAAGTCTTCTAACGACGAAATGTGGAAGAGAAGAGACCACGTCCTGAAAGCAAAGAGATGGGAAAATGGCAGCTGTTAGCAGATCCGTGCTTAGTAATATTCTGCAAACAAAGAGGAGAGCTAATGCTCTTATCAAATTGTTCTGGAGACCATGCCATGCAAAAGGAAACCCATCAACAGTATCGGGAGAAATATCCATATTGTTTTATCTGGAATGTGGTCTAGGGGGCCACAACGAGAGCTTGTCAATAACACTACATTGATGCAATGTGTTCTTCAGTTCTGTTACGAAATGTTTGTGACCCATATCTCTCTCTCTCTCTCTCTCTCTCTCTCTCTCTCTCTCTCTCTCTCTCTCTCTCCTCTCTCTCTCTCTCTCTCTCTCTCTCTCCTCTCTCTTCTCTCTCTCTCTCTCTCTCTCCTTTCTCCCTGTCTTTCTCTCCCTTTCCTCTCTCTCTCTTTCTCATTGTTTTCCCTTTCTTCACCTCTCTCTCTCTCTTTCTCTTGTTCCCTCTTTCTCTCTCATGTATATCTATGTCTTTGTCTTTGTTTATGTCTCTGCCTCTCTCTGTTTCTCTTTATGTCTCTGTCTGTCTGTTTGTCTGTCTGTCTGTCTGTCTGTCTCACTCTATCTCTCAACAAGAAAACGTCACTAACTATCCAACCAGCCAATCCACCAAGCAAACAAGCAACCAACCAGTTAACCAACCAAACAACTAACCAACTAACAAATTAACCAATTAGCCAACAACCAA
>JAPXFY010000015.1:64965423-64970423 GCA_030674185.1 Monoplex corrugatus
CATTCTTCTTCGCATTCTTCTTCTTCTTCTCCTTCTCCTTCTCTCTCTCTCTGTTCCTCTCGAGAGAGAGGTCATCAATGGCTCACGTCCAGTTCATATGTTTTCAGTTGTGGGTTGGTACCACAGGGTGCATTTCGGTAAAACTGGCGTCCTTACTGCCTTGGTCAATAGGAGTGCTGTTCCAACAGTGTCGATATTGACTTAGACAAGCCCCCATTCCGCCCATTTCCCTGGGATCGTTGTCCTTGTTAGTGACCCTAGCTGAGGTGGATGCTGACGTAAAGGTGACCTGAACTGAACCAAAACAATCCTTCTTGCCATGTCTCCCTGTCTGTCTCCCTGCTCTGTCTGTCTGTCTCCCTGCCTGCCTTTGTGTCTGTATGTCTTTGTCTATCTGTTGCTCTGTCTGTCTTTGTCTTTCTCTGTCTGTCTGTCTCTGTCTGTCTGTCTGTCTCTCTGTCTTTCTTTCTCTAATTCTGTCTGTTTGTCTCTTTTTCTGTCTCTGTCTTCTCTCTTTTTGTGCCTTCTCTCTCTCACTCTCTCTCTCTCTCTCTTTCTCTCTCTCTCTTTTTTTTTCTCTCTCATTTTCTTTCAGACGTAAGACAGACTCTAAAATACACAAACGATCAAACAGACACCAAGCCAACAGACGGGCAGACAGGCCAAACACGCAAGCAAATATGCAAACAGACAGACCAAACAGTCAGGGCTGTCTTATTGAGGGAAACCCCAATCAGTGTGTGATGATGATGATGATAATGCAGACAGTGTTCCTGGACTGGGCAAGAACAAGGAACACACAGATGTCAGTACAAAGTTTGTTTGTCTTCTTTTCAGTTTGACTGTCCTTGGTGACTGTTCTATTGTTTTTTTCTTTCAGCGTTTCTGTTCGTTTGCCTCATTTCTTTTAGTGTTCCATTTTTAGAAACTGTCCAGTACGAAAACAACAGCAACAACAACAACAACAAAACAAACAAACAAACAAACAAAAACCTCCTGGACTAAAAGGAACCAAAAAATGTCCTCTTGGACAAAAAAGGAAACAGACAAACACATAAACGCCATCAAAACGTGCATTTGATATAGCACAATCATATAGGCTCGTTTTTTGCAGACAGTAATCCATTGCCAATAGTATGCAAAATATTATGCCAATAGTATGACAAATATAATAAAGAATAAATACACAATGCTACGCAGAAAAAAAAACGAAGGACAAAGTTGTGGACAACTTCTCTAAACCTGTGTGGAAATCACACTACATTAGAAAAGTTGTCCATTTGTTTTCCTTCAGTATTGTAATATTAGATATGAGTTCAAATTACATTTTCTATGTTTGTCTGGTTCCTCTTTGCTTCAGCGCTAGTCGCCACTTGAGTTTAAATATCTGTTTAATAAACGTCAAATTCAAGAACCCACGTTCCCAAAAACAAAACAAACAGAAAAAAACGAAAAAAAAACAACAACAACAAAAAACACCGGGAACAAGAGAACGAAAGTGTATAACTTAACTCTCATAAATTAATACGTTTGTAGAATCATCAGATTGGGTGATCGAAATTAGATCGAAACATGACAGAGACATAGCAACAGACCAATAGTCAGACAGTGGATACACATAAATATGTATGTACAAAACCAGTAAAAATAGATATCGATTAGAATAGACATTCACTTCGGCAGAGGGAAAGCACACACAGACATACAGACACATATGTATGCATATATATATACATATATATATATATATATATATATATATATATATATATATACAGAGACAGAGAGATAGACAGACACAGAGACAGACAGACACAGAGACAGAGTGAGAGAGAGATAGACAGACAGACACAGACAAACAGACAGACAGAGACAGAGAGACAGAGACAGAGAGACAGAGAAAGAGCGGGGGGAGAGAGGGGAGAGAGAGAGAGAGAGAGAGAGAGAGAGAGAGAGAGAGAACCGAGAGAGGGAGACCGAGAGACACAGAGAGACGCAGAGAGAGAGAGAGAGAGAGAGAGAGAGAGAGAGAGAGAGAGAGAGAGAGAGAGAGAGAGCCAGCAAATCAGACAGACAACCAGCCAGCCAGCCAGACAGACAGATAGATAGATAGATAGACAGACAGATAGATAGATAGATAGATAGATAGATAGAGGGAGAGACAGACAGACAAGACAGACAGAGGGAGAGACAGAGAGAGAGACATACAGACAGACAGACAGACAATACAGACAGAGGGAGAGACAGAGAGAGACATACAGACAAACAAACAGACAGACAGGCAGGCAGGCAGGCAGGCAGGCAGACTGACGGACGGACAGACAGACAAACAGACAGCCAGCCAGCCAGAGACAGGCAGACACAGAGAGATACATAGAGAGATAGAGAGAGATGGGGTTTGAGGAAGGGGGAGGGTCAAAGAAGAATTTTTGAATGCAATTACAGAAAAGCTGCAATGTACATTCTGTCTTCTCTTCGCTATGTACAACGAAACCCAGACGACATATCTTACACTTCTTACGGACGGAAGAAAATAAAACAATACACGAAAAAGACATGAAGGCTAATTACTTTTGGCCCTCCATCTATCTTCTAGAAAAGAAAAATAAATCAAGTCATTTGTATCTATTTGCATTTGTATTTATTCATTTTATGTTTTGTTGTTGTTGTTGTTGATGTTTTTGCATGCTGCTCTCCCCTTGGAAAGTGTGTCATTGCAATGCAGCGCAAGCCTTTTTTTTGTGTGTTTTGTTTTCATGTATGTCAGTATTTCAGTTGACCTGTGAAAATGGACTGTTTGACAGAATTTTGCCAGGAAACAACTCCTTTGTTGCCGTTTGATCTGTAAATGTCTACAAATGTCCTGCAATGTCTTGGATATTGTCTGCGGATGTCTGTAGATGTCATGTAGATGTCTATAGCTGTTTGTAGCTGTCCTCAGATGTCCAGGAGATATCTGGAGATGTCTGTGTATGTCTGGAGATGAACTGTAGATGTCATCAAGATGCCCTGTAGATGTCTGAATTTATCTGTAGATGTTCTGGGGATGTCATGGAGATGTCTGCAGAAGTCTCTGTAGCTATCCTGTACATGTCTGTAGATGTCCTGTAGATCTGTGGATTTCCGTAGATGTCTGTGAATGTCTGTAACTGTTCTGGATTTGTCCTGGAGATGTATGCGGATGTCTGTAGATGACCTGGATGTGTCCTGTAGATGTCTATGGCTGTCTGTAAATATCCTGAATGTGTGATGGAGATGTCTTTGGGTGTCTGTAGGTGTCCAGTGCATGCCCTGTAGGTGTCTGGGGATGTCTGTAAATGCTGTTTGATCTTTAACGTACGCTGAGTGTGGTGCATTCAGGATTTCGGTTTCTTGTCTCACCCAGAAGGCTAGCACCTAAACCACCACTCAACATTAAGCAGTGAAGAGGTGGAAGGGGGTGGCGAAAAATCATTTTCAGATCAGCGAATCAAACGCAGATTTCTTGTGTCTTTGACAAGTGCCTTCACCACTGGGCCACATACTCCACGTTGTGGGCTGGATCATGTGTGTGTGTGTGTGTGTGTGTGTGTGTGTGTGTGTGTGCGTGCGTGCATGCGTGCGTGCGTGCGTGCGCGCGCGCGCGCGCGCGTGTGTGTGTGTGTGTGTGTGTGTGTGCACCATTGTCTGATCTGGACAAAACTCCCATTTTTCTAACCACTGACAAAATGCAATACCTTAGGATGGGAGATGTGGCGATAGCAATGGTGGTTGTTATGGAAATGGTAATATATAGGTTAGAGAAGAACACACAAAAAATAATATATATTTCCTTTCTCTTCAAAGAGAGCAATGTATGGGTTCCATCACGATGCAATGTGATAGATATCCATACTGACATCGCAAAATAGCTGCTGATATGGGTCAGATTTGTTATCCATTTCTTCTTCTTTTTTGTGTCTCTTTTTCCTCTTAGTTCTTTGTTTCTTAATAGTTTCGTTTCCATGGGGATGGCAGAGAGTTTGCACTGGGTGACATTTCTTACTGGGGTGGGCATTTCGATGTCGCAGAGGTTGTTTCAAAGGGGGGAATTGTGGCTATGGACAATAACGAATAGTACAACAATACATGTATAAAAAAGATGTAAGCCAATAATATAGAACGAACTGCCTGTCCAAATTGCTTCAATCATTTCCTTCAAATCTACTCTGGAGATTAACTCACTGTCTCTCTCAGTTTCTGTGTCTGTATATCTCTCTGTCTCTGTCTCTGTCTCCGCCTTTGGCTGTCTGTCTGTCTGTATCTGTCTCTCTCTTTCGCTGTGTCTCTGTCTCTCTCTGTCTCTCTCTCTATGTCTCTGTCTCTGTCTCTCTGTCTTCCTCTCTCTCTGTCTGTCTTTGTCTCTCTGTTTCTCTCTCTCTCCCTCTCTTTCTCTCTCTCTCTCTCTCTCTCTCTCTATATATATATATATATATATATATATATATATATATATAGAGAGAGAGAGAGAGAGAGAGGGTAGGTAGATAGATAGATAGATAGATAGGTAGGTTTAGATAAGTAGATAGATAGATAGATAGATAGAAAGACAGACAGATAGATAGCTAGATAGATAGATAGATAGATAGATAGATATAGATAGATAGATAGATAGATAGATAGATAGATAGATAGATAGATAGATAGATAGATAGATAGATAGATAGATAGATAGATAGATAGATAGATAGATAGATAGATAGATAGATAGATAGATAGATAGATAGATATATGTACACACACACACAGACATATGATTTGTTGCTTTCAGCTGACTGTGCCTGTATTCACTTGCATATTCTTTTGAATACATCAGCCTTTTCTGAAAGCATATACCTCCTTCTTTTAATCTCTTGGCTGATGATGCATCTGGAATCCAAGGTCGGGTTTTGTCTGGGTTTGTTTCACATTTGTTTAATTACTTTCAGTCTGTCGTGATAAATGAGTAAACAATTCTGCAGTTAAACTTATACATGGGGTGT
>JAPXFY010000015.1:64990423-64995423 GCA_030674185.1 Monoplex corrugatus
AACTGAGATGTGGTTTCTAAGAAGAATGTTGAGAGTTCCATGGACAACAAAGAAAACATACGAGACAGTCTTGAAGGAGGCAGACACAAGAAGATCATTGTTAAGGAATATTAGGAAAGGACAGGCAACATGTATAGGCCATTTTTTGAGGAAAGGGGAATTGGAGCATCTGGTCACAACGTGAAAGCTGGAAAGAAAGAGAGCACCAGGTAGAACCAGGGAGAAGATATTAGACAGACTTGCAGAGTGGCTGAATACAGAGAGGGTGGAAAAGATGCTTGAGGCAACAAGAGATAGACAGATGGAAGTCCATGATCGCCAACGCCATGCGGCAAGGCACCTGATGATGATGATGATGATGATGATGATGATGATGATGATGATGATGATGATGATGATGATGATGATGATGATGATGGTGATGAGAGAAGACAGGACAGACAGAGACAGAGACAGAGAAAGAGAAGAGAGAGAGAGAGAGAGAGAGAGAGAGAGAGAACGAGAAAGAGAGGAATACTGAGGTGAAGAAAGAGAGAGGGGAGAAAGAAGTGGATAGAGATAGAGATGGACTGTCAGACAGACAGACAGACAGACAGACAATCATACAGAGAGAGAGAGAGACAGAGACAGAGACAGAGACAGAGACAGAGAGACAGAGAGAGAGAGACTGAGAGACCGAGAGACCGAGAGAGAATGAGATAGACAGAAAGAGACACAGAAAGACAGAGACACAGAGTGACAGAGAGTAACAGAGAGACAGAGAGACAGAGAGACACACACACACATAAAGAGAGAGAGAGGAGAGAGAGAGAGAGAGAGAGAGAGAGAGAGAAGGGGGAGGGGCAAGTAAGAGCGGTCAAAATTTGATGTCACTTCATGTGGATCAACACATTCCTCAAGATGCCTCAGCACGCACCCAACATGTTTCTGCATTGTAGCTATGTGACTACATCATCCCTTGCCTGCAGCAGAGCCATTGTCAAGCTCGTGACGATTTCGTGTCCTCGTCACCGATTGTCAACGGGAGAGAATAAAAATCGTGACCTTCTATCATGAAATGAGTCGCTTGTCGTCTGACTGTTATATTTAGAGTATAAACGGAATCGAAAATGTAATTGTTACATTATTTCTAACTATAAATTATCTGTCTTAAAATTAAATGCAAATATAATTGTTGCGTGGTTTTAACTCTAAAATCAGTCTTAAAATCAAATGTAAATATTATTGTTGCATTGTTTCTAACTATAAAATCAGTGTTAAAATCAAATGCAAATATTATCGTTGCATTGTTGCTAACTACAGAAGCAGTTTTAGGATAAAATGTTTACTGCCTGAGACACAGACGATGGAAGATGTTACTGCTCCGATTGGTTATTTTGATGAAAAGAATGAAACCTTAATCAGTGTCTCAGTAATGCATTTTCTTTTGAAACCAAGACCCAATCTTCATTGGAGGGAATGCCTTCTGGGTGTGGTTCGACGAGTTTATGACAGAAAATGAAGAGACATTAGGCATGTTCACCACACCACCACCACACCACCACCACCACCACCACCACCACCACCCCACCCTTATAAAATGTTTTTTGTCTGTCAGGTACCTGTTTTCAAATAATATTTTAACAAGTGCATA
The DNA here is from genome assembly GCA_030674185.1 of Monoplex corrugatus. Taxonomy (NCBI): domain Eukaryota; kingdom Metazoa; phylum Mollusca; class Gastropoda; order Littorinimorpha; family Ranellidae; genus Monoplex; species Monoplex corrugatus. The sequence continues at coordinate 64,992,057 of JAPXFY010000015.1, forward strand.
ATCACAACACTAGGAAGGTAAAGGTAACAGTGTTCGCGGGAAGAGTTGCAGTACCAGTTAAAACCAAAATCCTCAACTCATCCCCTGACGACTCTACGTCTTGTTTCGACTGCTAGCAGCATCAGGACACACATATCCCTTATTGACTGCCATTCATCCTGACAAGGCTGAAAACTGTTCATATGCGGGAACAAAGCTGGCCACTGCATGACAGTACATGTATATTGATACTCTGCAAGAAACGGTTGTGTTCCGGCATAGTCATGGTGGAAAAAAAAATATATTGCGCTTCCGTCCTCTTAGTAAAGATAGGGAAAAAGTGTGAAAGAAAGACTTAACTGATGAAGACTTGGAATTGGATGGTCAGGTTGCCATAGAGCATGCCTAGACATGAAAGGAAGTGGCAGTGGATTGCCACTTCCTGTTTTATCTCGTATGAAATGAGGTATGGCAATATTGGCATCATCATCATCATCATCATCATCATCATCATCATTATCAGGTGCCCTGCTGCATGGCGTTGGCGATCATGGACTTCCATCTGTCTCTATCTCTCGTTGCCCCTAGCATCTCCCCAACCCTCCTCGTCCCCAGCCACTCTGCAAGTCCGTCCAGCATTTTCTCCCTGGGTCTAACCGGTGCTGTCTTTCCCTCCAGCTTTCCCATTGTGACCAGGTGCTCCAAATCCCCTTTCCTCATAAAATGGCCTATAAATGTTGCCTGTCTTTTCCTAATCTTCCTTATGAGTGATCTACTTGTGTCTGCCTCCATCAAGACTGTCTCGTTTGTTTTCTTTGCTGTCCATGGAACTCTCAACATTCTTCTTAGAAACCACATCTCGGCTGCCTCATTCTTGTTCTGGCTTTGTATGTTGACTGTCCACGCCTCGCATCCGTACAACAGTATTGATTCCATATAACATTCAAGAACTCTCCTCCTGATGTTAATTGACAGGCATTTGTTGGTAAGAATGCTTGTCATCTTCTTGAAATCTGTTTTGGCTTGGCCGATTCTGCCGGCTATTTCTGATGTGCATCTGCCGTCTGATGAAATGATCGTTCCCAGGTATTTGAATTTATCAACATGGGAGGCAAACCATTTGATGTCAACATCATTCAGATGTATGCACCAACATTCGCAAGTACTCAGGAAGACATCGACAACTTCTACGAAGTATCAGAGATGTCCAAAGTCCAATGTAAATCACAAGAATTTACTGTAATAATGGGAGATTTTAATGCTAAAGTGGGACAGGATAGGGTGGAGGATATAGTTGGACCTCATGGCCTTGGTACGCAAAATGAAAGGGGTGAGAAACTTGTAGAATGGGCACAAATGAATGAGTTTATGGTAGGAAACACCTGGATTGAGCAACCTAATAGAAGAAAATGGACTTGGATGAGTCCAGGAGGTAATACCAAAAATCAGATTGACTACATCCTGATCAACAAAAGATTTAGAAATTCTTTACTGTCAGCAAAAACACTACCAGGCGCAGACTGCAACAGTGACCACAATCCTGTAGTGGGAAGATTTAGACTAAATTGAGGAAAAGGAAACAGACCAAAAACAACATCAAATTAAACCTTGGACTCTTAAAGACAGATGAAGTGACACGTAAAAAAAAATAATGTACATGTTCAAAACAAATTCAGTGCTCTGGAATACGCTGGTGACAGTGAGGAGCAATGGACAAAGTTGAGGAATTCGATAAATGAAGCTTGTGAGGAAATCCCTAAGGCAGATAGAAAAGCAAAAAAGAACTGGATGACTAATGAAATTTTGGGCTTGATGGAGGAAAGGAGGAAGGCAAAAAGAAATGAGGAGATCTACAGGAAGATAAACAAGGAGATCAGGAATAGGTGCAATGAAGCTAAGGAAGCTTGGCTGAAAACAAAGTGCAAAGAGATGGAAGACCGACACAAAACGGATCCTCAGGGTATGTACAGACGAATTGAAGAAATTGTCCACAAAAAAAAAAAAACAAACAAAAAAACGGGATTATTACACCCCCCCCCCCCCCGGCAACAAACAAATAAACTAACAAAGATAAAATAACAACAAAAAGCTGTGTATTATCTGGGCGCCTTTAAATTTACCTGTAACTGGAAACCCAAGTAAGACCTGAGATTCATGTGCAGATTCATGGCTGATGCTGTGATCATTTTGGATCCCTTTGGATCTTTTGTTTTTGTTTTTTGTTTTTTTTCTCCAAGCGCATGGTATTTATGTCGTCGGTACAGAAATGCTGTCTTAAAAATGGAAATCAGCCTAGAGTAATAGTAACATGCATAGTTTAAATAAAACGTATAGAACTCCTAAACTGCAATTGCCTCTTGCAAAATAAACACAGTCACATTGGAAAGAACTGAAAGGAAATTGAACGTGACATCATGGAAGTTGAAGCCACGGAAGGTAAAGTAATGCAAAATAATGATGTAGTATGGAAGTAATGGGAATCATAATTAAAATTTCATATTAGTCTGGTCGTGAAGCGATGCCAGTAAGAGCCACAACATATCAATCTAATGAGTGATCAACTCGCAAAAAAAAGTAAAATGCTGGCAACAAGTAAAAGCTGGCTGTTCAACTGCCATTTTTAATGCTCTGATAGTTCTGATGATGTCAGATTAGTATCTCATAGACCTCACCTCCCTTCCCATATCAAGACCTTCCAATTGAAAAGGGTTTTGTGCAAACTCAAGCAGTTTGTCAATAACTGCTGGCAGACTAGAGCGGAGTGCATATCGAAATGTCCGAGTTTGATGAATACTTCTTGAACATGTTCCAAACACTTTACTGATACTGCACAGTGATCACACACTATAGTTAATATCACATATAGTAAGATATATACTAAAGCAAATTATAAAAAAGAAAATATGTTGTACTGAATAAGTAGCAAAATTTATATAAAAAGAAAAATCATGTTTGTACTGAATAAGTTCCATCTTTTCATACATCAGTGAGACTGTAAATCGAGATTTGCATTTTAAAAGAAATATGTTTATGCTTTGAATAATCAACTCGACTGGAATAAAGTGTGAAAGAAACAACAAACAAAATAGAGATAACTGAAATAAGTGTCGGTGTGACTGAGTGCAAAGTCCCTGCAAATGAATCACCTCATTGTTTTTCGGGTCAGTGGAAATACTGGGAAACAAATCACCTGTCGCTTGATTTCACACTCCACCCCTACCGTTTTATTTCTCTGTCCCAACCTCTCTTCTGCTTCGGTGACATTTGATTCCACGCCGTTCATTCCGGTTTCTCAACATAACGTCAGCATTAAGTCAATTCATTCGGCTAAAGCCCAAGTGCCAGGAAGCCAGTGGAATCCTGCGATATCAAACCATCATGAGACCAC
>JAPXFY010000015.1:65000423-65010423 GCA_030674185.1 Monoplex corrugatus
AAGGATGTTGAGAGTTCCATGGACAGCAAAGAAAACAAACGAGACAGTCTTGATGGAGGCAGACACAAAGTAGATCATTCATAAAGAAGATTAGGAAAAGGCAGGCAACATCCATATGCCAGTTTATGAGGAAAGGGGAATTGGAACACCTGGTCACAACGGGAAAGCTGGAGGGAAGGAGGCACCGGGTATACCCAGGGAGAAGATACTAGACGGACTTGCAGAGTGGCTGAAGACAAGGAGGGTGGAAGAGATGCTTGAGGCAACAAGAGATAGAGACAGATGGAAGTCCATAATCGCCAACGCCATGCGGCAAGGCACCTGATGATGATGATGATGAGAGTGTTGTGCAGGTTCTTAGAGTCTGTCAAATGATTGTTGGCAGATTGGGGTGGTTTGCACATGGATTTATCTGAGTGCGATGAATCTGTCTCGAGCAATGTCCAAGCTCTGTAATCGTTGGTTTTCATTTATCAGCGCTGATTTTTTTTAGAAAGGGAACAAAGTCTGCAATCCTTAATAGGCCAGTCAATAGGGCAAAGTGCTCAATGTAAAGGGAAATATGACTGGAAGATCGTGTGTACAAAATACAATCAGTCTATAAAATCATGGTGGGATTGTTTGGCCGTGGCTGGCTCGTACACAAGAGTTCAGCGTGATGTGGACTTGTTGGAAAGACATAAACTAACAGTCGGATCTAATCCGCCTTCGAGGATATGTCATTAAGAAAGTGGCTGGAATGTCCTTATCGACACAGCAGGTGTCTGGATTTCACAGGCCCTGTTGAAGCAATGATACCTTATCAAAATAAGCATAGGTTACATCCCTGTCATGTAGTTTCAGTCACAGAGAGAACTCCATAGCATTATCGTCATCATCTTTATCGTTATCGTTTTTGCAATGTCATAAATTGTCACAGATTCCGGAACCCACCATGCCCTGTTCTCAAGGTACTCTCGGTTTCTGTGGGTTTTCAATACGTGTTGGAAAGTCAAACAGTCGAAATATCGAGGGTTGACAGCCAGGACCCAGTATCTCACTTTTTTGTGTCAATTTTCACTTGCTTATACTGAACTGTTGCTTTTGATGTGATCTTTCACTGGGTGAACTTTTTTTTTCATGGTATTGATTTTTGATCGGTTATTTATAAAACAAAAAAACTAGTATCTCAAAATATAGATATAGCCTCTCCCGAAAACCCAGTTAAAAATCATCTCCTGCAAAAACTATCAGAAAATTCAGATATTTGGTTCTGGTTTTCAACCCTCGATATACGGCATTAGGTGATGATGTAGGAGCAATGTCTATGACAATTCTGAAGAAATGAATCGAAAGCAATCCCCTGCAATAATGGCATGCAGACAATTAATGAAGCTGAAGTATGGAACAAACCCATCTCAACTGGCATTCTCAAACTTTCAGTGGCTGCTTTGTTCGTTCTTGACCAGTCCGTTCTTTTGATGGACGACATGCTCACGACAGAAAGAAAAGACGACAGATTCTGCTGAAGAGGTTTTGCGTTGTTTTCCCCCCATTTGGACATGTAACAATATCCACTCCAGGGGATTGCTGATGAGAGCCCTGTAATTGTTTGAACTATCCGATGGCAAGACCACGTCTGTCTGATCGTTCGAGCATGTGTGCTTCTCTGTCTTTCTGTCTCTGTCTCTCTTTGTCTCTGTCTCTTTCTCTCTCTCTCTCTCTCTCTCTCTCTCTCTCTCTCTCTTTTCATTCACTGTCTCTGTTTCTCTCTTTCTCTCTCTCTCTCACATTATCTGTCTCTCCCTCATTTTCTCTCTCTCTGTCTCTGTCCCTCTGTCTTTCTCTTTCCCTCTTTCTCATTCTCTGTCTCTGTCTCTTTATGTCTCTATCTGTCTCTGTCTCTGTCTGTGTGCCTGTGTGTCTGTGTAGTTGTGTGTCTGTATGTCTGTCTGTTTGTCTGTCTGTCTGTCTGTCTGTCTCTCTCTCTCTCTCTGAATGTTATGTGTTTATGCCTTCAATCGACACAATGTTTGCTACCTCCCCCCCTTTTTTTCTCTTCCTTTTTCCCTAATCATCCTTCTGAACTGCATTTTTTTACCTCATTTATTATTTTTGGGTTTAGTAGTAGTAGTAGTAGTAGTAGTAGTGGTAGTAGTGGGTAATTGTTGTAGCAGTGTTAATATTTTTTTGTGAGTAATCAGAATAGCCGCAGTAAAAATAGTGACAGCAAGTTGATTTCATTCTCTTTGATATAATTGTAAGAACATTAGTCTATTTGACGCTTGATTTATCTTCTATAATTCTTTCACATGTGATGTTTCTTCTCCCTCTATTTCATTCTATTTTGTTTACTTTGTTTTCCTCTTCTCCTCCTCCTCCTCCTTCTTCTTCTTTGTCTTATTTTTATTATTATCACTATCAACATTATCTTTCTTTCTTATCTTATTATTAATTTATCTACCTGCTCATCTGTCTCTCTATCTATCTATGTATCTACCTCTCTATCTATCTATCTATCTATTATCTATATTCTATCTTATCTATCTATCTATTATCTATCTATCTATCTCTAAGTGCTGACTGTACGTTTCTGATTTCATTGTAATGTTATCTTAATTTTAGTATTCAACATGTATTTTCCTTAAGATAAGTTACTGTAAACGAATGTCATGTATATAAATAACAATGGCAAGTTTGAAAAATGGCTTCTAGTCAATAACTTTTACCGTTGGAAAATAAAGCATCATTGTCATTGTCATTGTCATTGTCTTCTCTCTCTCTTGTTTCTAAATATGCGTTAGTTTTGGTAAACACAGAGTGTGCGTTACTTTCTTCTTCTTCTTCTTCTTCTTCTTCTTCTTCCCTTCTTCTTCTTCTTCTTTTCTTCTTCTTCTTCTTCTCTCTTCTTCTTTTCTCTTCTTCTTCTTCTTCTTCTTCTTCTTCTTCGCATTCTTCTTCTTCTTCTTCTTCTTCTTCTTCTTTCTTCTTCTTCTTCTTCTTCTTCTTCTTCTTTCTTCTTCTTCTTCTCTTCTTCTTCGCATTCTTCTTCTTCTTCTTCTTCTCACTGCTATAAAATAGTCTGAGAACCTTGCAACTATATAGGCCGCACATTCTACTTCAAAGTGTCAAAGAAATAAGGGTCAATTACCATACAACAAATAAACGATAGAAATTCGTCAAGAAAAGCACTGCCATAAAAACATCAAAACCAAATCAAACCAAGAAAAGTACAGCCACAAAAATCATCCAAAACCAGCTTTGTACACTCAGTTACAGAATAAAGAGAAGAAGCAGCCTGTGGTGTCTTTGTATTATGCCCACTGCAACAGAGGACAGGCAGACATTTGGAATCCTTTCTACATTATCACCACACACTGACTGGGGCTTCTTCCTCTCACATACTTCTGTCTAAATGTCAGATTATAAGTCTGCCTGCATGTCTCATCGTCTTTTCATTGTTTTGTTTTGTCACTGGTTTTTTATCCCCCGACCCGTGTGTATGAGTCATTGTCTTGTTTTCCAATTACCATTTTTAAAGGGCTGTTTCAATGTCTTCTTTCGGAAAAAAAAGCAACAACAAAAAAAGTGTGGATGAAGCTGAAGGTGGCATTGATTAATGATAGTTGGCAACACATTTTCTTGGGATTTCAGTATTTTGCATTAAAAAATAATAATAAATACACACAATGCGCACACACGCGCAAACACACATACACACAAACACACACACACACACACAAAACACACACACACACACACACACACACACACACACACACACACACACACACACACCACACACACACACACACACACACACACACACACACACAACACAAACACATGCGCATGCGCGCGGGCACCCGGGTGCATACACGTTCTCCAATATGTGCGTGTGTGTGTGTACCTGCCTGTGTGTCTCTGTGTGCGTCTGTGTCTTTGTGTGTATGTGTGTGTATGTGTGTGTGTGTTGTGTGTGTGTGTGTGTGTGTGTGTGTGTGTGTGTGTGTGTGTGTGTGCGAGAGAGAGAGAGAGAGTGTGTGTGGTGTGTGTGTGTGTGTGTGTGTGTGTGTGTGTGTGTGTGTGTGTGTGTGTGTGTGTGTGTGTGTGTGTGTGCGTGCGTGCTTATGAGTGTGTATGTGTTCTGGCTGCAAATTTCACTTCACAAATCCTTACACTACTCATTCCGTCTTCCCAGCAAATCGCCAAACGTGGATTCCTTCTGTGTCTTTGTACTTGGAATCGAGATGAAGCTAACCGTACGTCATGCATGGAGTTTGCCGGTTGTTTTGATAGAGCCGTATGCTCAAGTTCTGAAGGTCTGATATATTGAGTAAACTGTCTGCCCACAATATGACATTGGCCTTTTCGCTGCCCACTTTAAAATGCTGTCATCACTTTGGTGATGTCAACGAAGTGTTTCAAAAATTCTTCTCCTACTTTCCACTCTTCATAATTCAAGATCTGTTCAGCAGATATGGGTTTTGGCAATATCAGTGGTTCTGCAAGATCTTTGGAAAATTTGGATGTCGAATTGTCCGACTGCGATGAATGCAGCACGAACCAAATTAATTCTTATTCGTGTTCTGATCACTATAAAACATTCCTTTAGAAGAAGACTTGCATAGTTTCCCATGCCATACCGCTCTGTGAAACTGAGCACTGGGCATTCACAGCAACCATACGAATTGTAAATACTCTTCTACTACAGTGCGGATGCTAATAGCAATTTAACTGAGGATCCCGACTAAGTGAGTTTCCCTTCTGACATAGAAACCACCACGTCTTTATTTATCAACAACCTTAAAAAAAAGAAGAAAAAAAAAACACACAAAAAAACCAATGGCACATTTGCTATGAATTGATGGACCGACCAAAAAAACTGCCGAGTTATGCCTGTAGTTTTAACAGGTTCTTATTCATAAATGAACTTAAAATAATGATGGTTTAGAAACTAATTGTAATTACGCCTTAGAATTACTTTTACAATATTTATTAACCACTTTCATACCTGTATCCTGTATCTATTTGTATTTTATTGGTTGATTGATTGATTGATTGATTGATTGATTGATTGATACATTCATTGATTCATTCATTCAATCAATTCGTTCGTTCTTTCGCTCCTTCATTTATTCATCTACCTAATTATTCATTGATTTGGTGTTTAACTAGATCATTGTTTTTGTCACACTTAATTTACAAGAGAGGCTCAACGTTATGCATATTGTCTTAAAACATGTCTTTGTTCGTAAATAAACTGAAGGCAATGAAATGTTAACATTACAATAAACACATAGACATTAATAAATTGTCTGGATGTGTATGCTTTAACAATAAACGGACATCTATTATCTTACAGACTATTCATCCAATAGTTGGAACGGTTCCACCAACAGAATTATCTGTGAAAGATCTACGACCTCGTGTGTCACAGTCAAGTGTCCAACATTCCTATATGTTTAGTATTGTGTATTTCCATGCATAAAAGTTTAACTGGACAGGACACATTTTTCTCGCTAGGAAGACAACAGCATGCCAGATATGCTCATGTATGGAGAGCTGGAGCAAAAAATATCGTGATATCGTGATTCCTAGCGGGAAAAAATGTGTCCTGTCCAAAGACAAAACAGACAAATTGGAAACATCAGGGATGATGTGCAAAATAGACTGCCAGGTCTGTGACCATCGTTATATTGGCGAAACTGAGCGTAACTTGCACAAAAAGATTAAAAGAACACAAACGTGAGTCCTCTCCAGTGGGAGAACATCTGACCCACACCCAACACCAATTTGAAAAGGACAGTGTGCAAGTTCTCGACAAAGAAGCAAGATGGTTCCAGAGTGGAGTAAAGGAGGCAATTTACATCGCCGCAAGGAACCCCACCCTCAACCGTGACCAGGGCCGACACAACCTGCCGTCGGTGTACTCCTCACTTATTCAGTCGCACTGTCGTGAGTTCGCTCACGGCGGTGCGCACTGAAGCCAGTCCTCAACCCAGCAGTTGCGCTGAAGAAGTCGGCCGGATCGCCGATGAAATCTACGCAGTAAGTAGCTTTTTGCACTGAGAGACAGGTTCAGCCAGGTAGCCATTATGTGATTTGGAAAGCCCTTTAAAGCGACACGACACTTAAAAAAGGCCACACACATCAGCTGTATCAACACTACAGGAAGATTATGCTGACGGTTGCAGCGAAAGAAACACACAGACACAGACACAGACACAGACACACACACACACACACAGACACACACACACAGACACACACACACACACACAGACACACACACACACACACAGACGCACACACACAGACACATACACACACATATATCAGACACGTCATCAACATGGCGATGGTAGCCACCTAAAAATTTTCTGTGCTGCGTGCCATCACACTAAAATACAGCCATGACGAGAACGAGATGTCTACGGTCGGGATCCTGTGCCCTTAAGAAGTCGTCAACCTTTTCTGACGATTTCGCCGATAACAACATCACTGGTGGAAAGAAAAGTTCTAACATCGCTGCGAAGGCTGTCACCGCTTCGCCAGATGCGAAGAGGAGCACCGATGCCGGCCCAGGGACAGATCTCCGCAACGACTCCATCAGTGAGTTGAAATCGGTTATAGTCGCACTATCCAACCGTATTCAGTCTCTCGAACGATTTGTGACTGAACATATGCGGGAGATGGGCAGTGGGGCGCTGAATAGCGGAAGGACGCTGTCAGTCTGCATGTCGGTTGGGACGCAAACGGACCCCAACCACGCAGACAAACCACAACCAGGTCCTTCACCGCTGCCCATCTCTTACGCGGAGGCAGCCAAACGGGTGACTACACCACCAGTCACCTCAACAACCCCGTCTGGATCTACTCCTTTGGCGTCAAGATCGTCAAAACAACCAACAATCAAACGATCTCCTGAAAGGCGGACCAACATCACGCGCCAGGAAAATGACGTCAAACCTGTGACGAAAATACCATCAAAAGAACAGACCGACGGAAAAGCTGCCTCTCGCGTCAAATCCAAGATCTCACAAAAAGAAAAATTAAACTCTGCACTACCAACAGTTCTTCTTGTTCACGATACCGTATTAAATGGCGTATACGGTCACAGACTTGGTCGTTCATATGGTTTCAACGTTACAACAAATAAAATTTCTTCTGTGGGACAAAATTTCTAAGTTCCTCAAGAATCGCCCACCGGTGAATTTGATTGTTTTGTTCTACATTGTGGAATGTATGTTCTGAAGGCCAACGATCCCCAAACAATTTGTAAGAAATTTCGTGACAACCGTGGAGGAAATTGTGACCACACATCCCAAAAGTAAAATAGTCATTAGCAAGACAGCACCAGTGCGTGACAGGGACCTTCAAATAAAAATAGATCTTTTTAACGCCCTGCTTCACTCCGAACTTTATGGTCGCAACAACATCTCTTTCTTGGATAATGGAAATTTGAAATCAAAATTCCACTCTACTTTCAAAGACAATGTGCATCCCAATCGGCTCGGCTCATCTATCCTTGCCAAAAACATCGGCAGACATATCAACAGAGTCTTATGGGAGACACCAAAACATAAAACTCGTCATCATCGAAGTAAGAGATCTCGGAACAACCCATTCACCATCTACGACAAGGGCTACAACACATTCTACTGTTCAAGACCACCCCCTTCCGATGAGTCCCAGAGTCCATGGTGGAATGGTGCCATCTACTATCATAACTTTTACCATCCATTGAGAGATCTCGGTGACTGGTGAAACTGTATTTATGTTGTGTACGCACCAGCGTCAGGATGAACTTAGTAGCGACTTTCATATATTGATTTTTTCTGTCGCTTACAGGTTGTTCTTACTTTCGCCAAAACTATCAGCATCCTTGATTTCTTTTAAAATTTTATTTTTTGTTACTTCCTTTATATAGTTGTTTCCTACTGGTTTTTTTGTGTGTGTTAGTTATGCAAGTCAAAAAACGTTCTAAAACAGGTTTTTCTGTTCTTCAGTGGAACAGTCGCTCCATCAATATTAATCTTCTTCATCTCCAGCACTATTTATCCGAAAATAAGCATCATATTATCGCCTTACAGTCCATGAATGTGACGAAAAGCAAATTACCAAAGTTAGAGGACTATTACTATCCTCCTGTGACACACATTTGTGATCATAACTCTAAGACATATGCAGCTATATATATATCCGTAAAGATGTGGACTACAAAATCATTCAGCCTCCTGTGCCAAAGGACACGGATGGTGTTTATTGTGTGGCTGTGAAAGTAAAAATTAACTATGTATCAACTTTAAATATCATGTCTGTATATTTTCCACGTGGCCCTGATGGAAACAACAATGACTGGCTACGAACTTTAGAACATGCTGAGAAATGGTTGATCGCCAGAGATTTTAATGCCCATTCTCCATTCTGGGACAAAGACTGCCAATATGTGTCTAACAATTGTTTTTTGAAAACATCGTTGACTCTGGCTTGGTATTATTAAATGACGGTCGAATAACTAGACTACCAGATAATCCTAAACATAAAGCTTCCGCCATTGACTTGACTTTATTATCTCCTGACCTTGTCATTAATTGTATATGGGATATTACATCCGACTCCCTTGGAAGTGATCATCTACCAATTGTCACAGTTATTGATGAATTATTTGCTAAAGCACCAGAACAAGATGACTGTATTCCTAGATATTTGTACAACCGTGCAAACTGGGTAAAATACCACACGATCTTAATGGGAAAAGATTGCACGTTCAACGAGAGCGACAGTGTTAATTATATGTATTCACACTTCACAAACACATTACATGAGGCAGCAAAAGATTCAATTCCAAAAAGGAAAAATGTAAACAAAGGTAATTTTGTTGGAAATAGCTGGTGGAATCAATTATGTGAAGAAGCTAAGAACGAAAAAAAGAAAATGTATAAAACCTACATAAAAACTAAATCTCCAGAAGACCATTACAATATGAAAATGGCAAAGATTCATTCAAACAAGGTCATAGCCCAAGCCAAAAAGAGATATTGGACAGATTTCTGTTCTCAACAAATTTCCGGTCCTAAAGATCTTCCTAAAATTTGGAATAAGGTCAAAGAAATGAAAAATGGATTTCATTTACAACAGTTTCCTATTAAGATTAGAGACAATGAATTTCCTTCCTCATCTGAGAAAGCTGAAGAATTTGTACAGTTCTTTTCAAGAGCAAGTAATTCCAGTAGCTTGTCTCCACCAATTCAGGAGAAAAGACGGAAAATTGAGGAATCTGTAGAATACTCAGATCCTCCCCCCGATAGCCACATGTACATAAATTCAAAAATTACGTTACAAGAACTTAAAGATGCTCTTCTCTCTTTGATCAATAAAAAATCAGCTGTAGGTCTGGATGGCATTTCGTATACGCTTTTAAATCATTTACCAGAGAAATGGATTAAATATTTACACCATATCATACTAAAATGCTGGGAAAGTGGTCACATACCTGACATTTGGAAGAATTCAATTGTGATACCTGTACTGAAAGCTAATAAACCACGCTCTGATACAGGTAGTTACAGGCCTATCTCGCTTACATTCCATGTTTCGAAACTAATGGAAAAAAATACTCTGAATCGACTGACTTATTTTTGTGAGAAAAATAATATAATACCTATTAACCAGTCTGGATTTCGAAAAGGTAGATCGACGACAGACCATTTAGTCAAATTAACAACTCAAATAAAAACTCAGTTTGCGAGAAGGAAAAATGTCTTAGCTACCTTTTTTGATCTTAAAAAAGCGTATGATCAAGTCTGGCATGCAAGACTTTTGTTGAAATTGAAACATATTGGTCTCAAAGGTAATATTTATTATTTCATCAAAGCATTTATAATTAATCGAAGTATAGTCGCTAAAATAAATAATACATACTCTGAAAAACGACCTGTAAACATGGGAATTCCACAGGGTTCCATAATATCTCCTCTTTTATTTAATATTTTGATCAATGACCTGCCATCACAAG
>JAPXFY010000015.1:65015423-65020423 GCA_030674185.1 Monoplex corrugatus
GTGTGTGTCACAAAAAGAAAAAAATAACGGCCTGAATGGGAATGTGCACGGACCAGAAGATGACTGGACAACTTGGAAGTCCACCAGACATTATAAAGCACAGCGATGACAGTTGCATTCAAAGCTCGTTCTAACAGAGATCCATGAAAGGCCCGCGGACATAAGGTTTGAGAAAATCAGTCTCAACAGAAAAGGAAAACAGAAGCAGTCTTCATTTCATTTCAGCCAACTCCCTGCTTTCTAGAAACGCATAAACAAAACGACAAGTAGACAGATGAATATGTAATAATATAATATATATGTTTGTGTGTGTGTGTGTGAGTGTGGTGTATATATTTTTTTATATGTATACTTATGTATATACATATATGTATACATATTTATATATATACATGTTTGCGTGTATGTCTCTCTTTGTCTCTCTTTCTCCCTCTCTTTCTCTTCTTCTCTGTGTTTCTCTCTCTCTCTCTCTCTCTCTCTCTCTCTCTCTCTCTCTCTCTCTCTGTGTCTGTCTTTATCTTTGTCTTGTTTTTTATCTTTGTCTGTCTCATTGTCTGTCTGTCTGTTTCCCTATCTATCTATTCTGTGTGTCTGTTGTCTATCTGTCTCAGTCTGTCTATGTGTCTGTCTGTCTGTCTGTCTTGTCTCTCTCTGTCTCTGTCTCTGTCTCTCTCTCTCTTCTTCTCTGTCTGTCTGTCTGTCTCTGTCTTCTCTCTCTCTCTCTCTCTCTCTCTCTCTCTCTCTCTCTCTCTCTCTCTCTCTCTCCCTCTTTCTCTCTCTCTCTGGCCCCCTCTGTAATTCAATGTGTATTGATTTAGTCTCTAAAGAAATAAGCTGTCAAAATCTGTTCAGCAGGTGAATAGATCATTTGGAAATATGCCAAATGTTAGAAAGCACAGTGGTGACAGTTTCTGTCGAATGCTCATTTTAATAAGGAGCCTGAAAATCTAGATGGAAAAACAAAATGTTTGGAGTAATCAATCTCAGGAAACAAGAAAGACGAAAAGCACACAGTTAAAAGCTAGATGCAAAAAAAAAAAAATAAAAAAAAAGAAGTCGAGTAATCAATCGTGGGGAAAAAAATTGAAGAAGGAAGTCAAAAAGCACTGTTTATATTTTCATCTGAAGAACTCTGTTTATTAAACACATAAACAAACACAAAACATACCCACCGTCAGTTCCAGTCTCAGTTTCAGTTTCAGTTTCTCAAGATGACGTCTCCGCGCTCGGAATAAATTCCATATGCGCTAATTCAAAGGTGCCACGTGTATGGTGACGGTGGCACGTGCCTTGAGCCTGCACTTAGACCCACCAGCTGGCCAGGTCCTGAAGCCCTACCTAGGCTATGTTTTAGCTAGTCTATATTTTATACTGGTATTTTATCAGCCTACCACTGGATTAATCTTGGTTGCATGTAAATGTCATGTGTAGGTGTGTATTTTGCCTTCAGAAAAGGAACATATATATATACATAAAGTAAATAAATCAATAATTAAAGATATCAATCGTGGACCACATGGGGAGCGAACCCACGACCTCTGCGATCATGCGCACGATTTGCAATCACACCACAACATCAAATAACTATAACTAGTTACTTAAATGAATTAATGACACATACCACTATCTTTATAATCCACGGAGGAATATCATATCTATTTATCTGTGTACGTATCTATCTATCCATCCATCCATCTGTCTGCCTATATATATATATAGGGTGCAAAAGTAGGAAAACTGTTATGAAAAGAAAACACGTATAATACTCATTGCATTATTATACAAACAAATGAATATTGCGTACATGTAATAACAAGCACAGCCTTAATCCCTCAATATTCAAACTGCTTGCCGTCGGTATTCACACACTCCTCTAATCGAGAGCGGAATTAAGCATTATAAAATATGTGTAACTTACTGTAACCTACTTTTGCACCCCCCTGTAAATATATATATATATATATATAATATATATATATATATATATATATATATATAATATACAGTGAAAGAAACTCTAGGAGAGCTAGACAACAAAGGTCTTCAAAAGTAACCCCCTTTAGACAATGTTCGGCCCTGAATTCCTTACACTCTCGGGGCCGGCCACATCCAGGTCATGACTCCTGGATGCCCTTCTGCTGTTGTCTATTTTTTTTTCCCACCCGGGATCGAACCTGGCGATTCTGCGCTTTAGAACTGCGGTAACGCGTTTTAACCAATGTCTAACGGCACACATCATCTGTAGGAATTTAATCCTTATGAAGTTCACTTTTTCGTTCCTCTTGCCCAGATCCAGCTTGAGCTCCTTTCTGCTGCCTCTGCATCTCTTTAAGGGCTCTATCCTCTCTCCCAGAAATGGCGAGTTGTTTCATGAGATCATAAGCGGAGGTGCCCACAAACCTCTTGCCCCGACCTCTATGGCGAAGATTTTGACCGCAGACCTGCTTTCTTCAGGTGCTGGCAAGACCGGCGTATTTTTCGGTCTTGTAGATATTGCTTCTTCCATTTGCTTTCGTATGACACAGTGATTCTATCAGAATCACTTGTTCGAGGAGTCAGAGTGGAGACGATGTCTGTCTCATGCCTGTCTATATATATATATGTATATATATATAATATGTATATATATAATATGTATATATATATATTATATATATACATATATGTATATTGATACATATGCCTATCTATGTGTTCATGTCTGTATGCCTGTTTGAGAGTGGGCAAAAGAAAAAGAGATCAAGAGAAACAGAGACAGACAGACAAACAGACAGGCAGACAGACACATAAAGTGACTGACACACAGACAGAGCGTGCATTGCTGTATACGTTGAAAATTCCAAGGATCGAACATAATAAGAATTTTTCCCCAATTTTTCGCCACAACAGCCCTCCATCGTGCTGTACTGAATTTGTTGTCTAGTTGGTTTGATTTGATTCAGTTTTTACGTCGACACCCACCTCAGGTGAAATGGTCGACGGTTATAACCATCCCAGGAAGTGGCAGGAAGGGGGACCTATCTAATACCAAAGAAATAAGAGGGAAGCAGGGAGAATTTTTTTTAATAATTATAATCAAAGGACATAACTCTTTGGAATTATCTCCCATGTTGTATAGAACTTCTCAAATCTAACACAGATTGCGCTACCCATTCAGATAGCATAGAAGCAGATAAAAGTACAAAAACAGTAAACTCAGAACATATCTAATCCTATACTGACACCACCAGAACAACAATGATGTTAAGATGGGACAGTGAGAAAACCAACTTTAATGTAGTGCACCCCGGGATTCGAACCCACGACCATAAACATGTCAATCCGACGATCAAACCAACTGAGCTACAGGGGTCTTGTGTCTATGACTGTTGTTTTGACTGTACTTCTGCACGGGAAGTTCAGGCTTTAACACCAAACATTCCCTGAACACATGCTCAAAAGAATGCTCTACCCTCGACATATGCATATACTAAAAAGATGAGGTAAGTGATCAAAAACTTTTCTTTAAAACAACAACAACAACAGCAACAACAACAACAACACACACACACACTCTCTCTCCTCTCTATCTCTCTCTCTCTCTCTCTCTCTCTCTCTCACCACCACACACACACACACACACACACACACAAACACAAACACACACACACACACACACAGATACACACACACACACACACATACACACACACACACATACACACACACAAACACACAAACACAAACACACACACAAACACACACACACACACACACACACACATACACACACACACACACACACACACACACACACACACACACACACACACACACACACACACACACACACACACACACAGAGTGAAAATTGTTCTTTTTTTCCAATGAATCTTTTTAGTAGTTTGCAAGTATCACAGACGAACGACACCCGTAATGAAAATGTACAACTGTAAATACATTTGACCACTGTCCATGGGTTCCTTCCACCGCTTTTTTCTAAATCTTGCTTGATGCCTCGCCTGATATTGCACAGAAGATTGCTTCTGAAGAAATTGGTGGATGAAGCCCAGTAACACTTGGATTTTTCCGCTTATTTGAGGAATGGTATCTATCCTTTCCCTGTCTGCCAGTCTGTATGTCTGGCAGGGTGGATCTCTTTTGGTAGTCACTTCATAAATCAGTTCATAGTGTAGCTTACAACACCATTTATTTTTTATCTTTTGATTCTCTCACCGGGGTTAAAACTGGAGATTAGCAGAGCAGTTGTTTGCTTTTTCATAACTGTCAATAGTGTAAGAAAAATTGAAGAAGGCAAACAAGGAAACACAGTTTCAGTTTCAGTTTTCAGTTTCTCAAGATGGCGTCTCCTCGCTGGAACGAATTCCATACGCACTAACGTCACAGGTGCATGTGTAGGTGATTTTGCACAATCCTTAAGCCTGGACATAAACCCATGAGCTGGCCAGGTCCTGAGGCCTTACCTAGACTAAACAAAGAAATAAAATATCCTGCCCCTTTCATCGGCTTTTCAATAGATATGAATCTTTTCCTCTTTCGTTCATGCCCAGTTTATACAATCTTCAGAAACATATCTCTACAATGACCACTGGTTGAGCCGTTCTTGAGTGTGGCATTCTTTAGAAGAACACAGAACAATATAAACAATATTACACATCTATTTTAGACATTAACAATATTACAAGCTTTAACAATATTTTAGGCTTTAACACTATTACATATCTATTTTAGGAACTAAACAGCAGGAAGATTGAAGTCATGGTGATCAGTAAAAATCATGAAATCCCCTCATGCAAAATAACAGCAAATGGCACACCTTAAGACAGGTTGATAAGTTTAAATACCTGGGAACGATCATTTCACCAGACGGCAGATGCACATCAGAAATAGGCAGCAGAATCGGCCAAGCCAAAACACATTCAAGAAGATGAAAAGCATTATCACCAACAAAAGATTATCAATTAACATCAGGAAGAGAGTTCTTAATGTTATTTAGAACC
>JAPXFY010000015.1:65030423-65035423 GCA_030674185.1 Monoplex corrugatus
CCATTCCTTTTTTCTTTGTTTTTTTCTTTTCACTTCCATTTCAATATGTTTCCTCTTCTCTTCTCTTTTTCCACCTGAAAACCGTTGCCCCCCCCTCCCCATCCCCTTTGCCCCCCCCACCCCCGGTGTGTGTGTGTGTGTGTGTGTGGGTGTGTGTGTGGTGTGTGTGTGTGTTGTGTTGTTGGTGTGGCGTCTTCTGTCTGTCTTCTGTCTGTCTGTGTATTTCTCTGCGTGTGGTTTTTTCTCTGTCCGCCTCTGTCTCTGTCTTCTGTCTTCTGTCTGTCCTGTCTGTCTCTCTCTCTCCTCTCTCTCTCCCTTCTCTTCCCTCTCTCTCTCCCCCCTTTTCTTTTTTCCCCCTCTCTCTTTATGTCTCTTCTTCCTCTCTATCTTTCTGTCTTCTGTCTCTGACCTGCCATGCCCCTGCTGTCGTCGCTCCTCTTGTCTCTCTCTGTTTATTTCTCTCCTCTGTCTCTGATCGTCTCTCTCTTTCTCGTTCTTTCTCTCAGGTATTTCAAAGGTATTGACCGGGGTTTTCCCAAAAAATTTTGCGTCAAAATTGTCCAGAAATCCGGGGCAGTGGGGGAAAAAAGTCAATGGAAGGCCTGAGGGAAGCCACTTTTGTAGCAACGACCTCAAAGAGTTTTTTAAAAAAAACTCTTTTTTGCAAACCCCCCCGCTTTTAAACACGTAAACCCCCTCCCCCCCAAAAAACTACAGAAAAGCAACCAAAAACGGACAAAATAGGCAAAATAAATAGACACATTAAAAAATAAATGACAAAATATAAAACCAGGGGGGAAAAAAAAGCATATTTATCTGACTAACTCATAGCTTTTAAACTGCCTACCCCACCTCCCTCCACCGGAAAGGGTTTTTTTTGGGCTGTTGTTTTTTTCAGTAAAATACTAACCCCCCCCTTTTAAAATGTTTACAAAAAAAACCTTTTCCCTGTCACCTCTCTGTTTCCGCCTTTTTCCTTTTCCCTTTTTGTTTTTTCTTGCCTCATTTTCTCCTTTTAAGCTCCATTCACCTGTTTGTTTGATAAAATCTTGCGTAAAAGCCCAATTGACCGTATGTGTTTGATAAAGTTTTACTAAAACTCCATTCACCTGTAGTGTTTGATAAAGTCTTGCGTAGAAGCCCCATTCACCTAAAAGTGTTATAAAGTCTTGCTAAAGCTCCATTCACCTGATGTTTTTTGATACAGTCTTGCGTAGAAGCCCATTCACCTGTATGTTTTGATAAAGTCTTACGTAAAGCCCATTCACCTGTATGTATTTGAAAATCTTACTAAAGCTCCATTCACCTGTTTGTTTGTAAAGTCTTCGTAGAAGCTCCATTCCCTATATTATTTGATAAAGTCTTACGTACATTCTTATAAAACTGAGAATTATGTAAATGTTTTGAGCACACTTTTTGACTCTAAGGAACTAAGATACGGAGAAGTTATTTCATGTAATGTAATCCGTTTTTATGTCCTTAATTATGCTTAAATTTGGATTCAGGTATGTTTTTTTAAACTCCCTGTGTGTTTAAATTGACAGTGGTCAACGCCATGGGCATCTTTAGATTGAAAGCGCGAATCATTGATATGTTTCTTGATTTTTTTTTTTCTTTTTTCCCCAATTTTGAAATATTGTTTGTATTTTGAAATGATTATAGCCCTCACATGGCTCTAGACAGCTGGCTGTGTTTTTAAACAAAGTTTTTTAGTTTTTTAGTTTATTTTTGGCCGATCTCCCCATCGAGCCTCTGTGAAGTCCCTTCCTTCCACTTGCTCCGTCCAACATAGCTGCCTTGATCTCATCGATGTTTTTCGGGGGCCAGTGTACCTTTTGAAAGATAGAAGTCTGCTTTCTTCTTTCCCCTTTCGCTCTCCCTCCATTGGCTGCCACATACAAGTTGTGAAGCAACTTTCCTGGATTCGCATACAGTGACCGACTAGGCGAAGCCTACGTGTTCTTACTTGTTACTTATTTAGGAGTACCATATAGCTCTTCGTTAGTCATGTGCTGCTTCCAAAGACATCTAATGCCACCTCAACAGCAGAATACGTCCCATCAAGACTCTTCTCCATCGCTTTGTTAGGTCAAAGTTTTCGATTGTAGAGCAACACAGACCGACATTTAAATATAAAGAGACGAATCTTTAGTTCTTTTTTTCAATTTTAGAAATCCTATCATTTCGCTTGTGACATGCAAACCAAGCAAGGGTTTTTTCGAACAGAGATATCTTTCTGATGCCTCCATCGATCCATCCAGATACTTAATTGTGACTTGCTCGATGTCTCCCCCTTGATTAGATTTCAATCATTTTCATATTTTTCATTGTACACACATTTTTTGTTTTTTAGCATTGCAGGGCAGTCCCAACTTTAGCTTTTAAAACTTCAACCTGTTCCAGTAGCCTCTTTGCTTGTGATATTTCATTGGATAGCAGTGCTATGTTTCAGCAAAGTCAGATCTGCAACTTTAGCGGGATACGTCGACTTCGTCTCCTTTTTCATCAGATAGTCCACGATTACAGCAACAGATAAGGGCAATGCGTCTCCTTGAAGTACCCCTGCTGAATTTAAAGTATTTTGGTTTCACCACAGGGAAAAACTTTAGCTCGAGTACCCTCGTAAAACTTCAATGGCTCCCCACTACTGGTCAGGAATGCCGAAATGCTTCTAAACTTCATCATTTTCCTGCGATGAACTGTAAAAAACGCTTTGCCTGAAGTCTACAACACAATGGTTGCATTGAGATTGTTGGGCGTTACACCTTCGATAATTCTACGCATGCCAGATATGACAGTTGTTTTATGTGGTGAGCGAAAACCATTTTGGTTGTCCCGCAGCAACAATTATTCTCTATGTATCTATTTACACGTCTACTATCACTAGTACTATCTATCTATTTACATCTATCTCTATCATCTATCTATCTATTTATCTAACTATCTATCTATATATATCTATATATATATATATATATCTATTACTATCTATCTATCTTATCTACTATCTACCACATCTAATCTTAATTTGTCTGTCTGTCGGTATTCTGTCTATCTATTGTTCTATTGTTCAATCAATCTATTGTTCTATCGTTCAGTCTATCTATCGTTTTTAAATCGTTCAATCGTTCTATCTATCGTTCTATCTTCAACGTTCTGTCAAATGGTCGAAAAGAAGTAAAATTCCCGTTTCCAGCTTTCGACACAGTGGTCTTTTTTAAAGCTGTTCTGGGATTTATCGAGCATCTCGCAAATCTGGTTTCTGTTTTCCATACTGTACGTGGGCACGCATTGTCCAAGCCATACCACCAAGCATTCTCTGAATTCATGCACAAAAGCAATCCTACTCTCCACACACACACACACACACACAGACACACACACACACAACCCCACACACACACACACACACACACACACACACCACACACACACGTACACAAACACAAACAACACACCACACACTCACACAAACAAAAAACACACAACACCACATTGTCACAACACACCACACACACAAAAACACACACACACAAAAACCCCCCACACACACACACACACACAACACCACAACACACAAACAAACACACACACTCACATTGTCACACCCACACACACACACACCCCATACACCACACACATACATACACACAACACCACACTCACACACCCAAACACACACACACATACACATACACACACACAAAAACACACACACACAAACACTCTCTCTCTTCTGTTCTCTGTCTCTCTCTCTTTCCTCTCCCCTTCCTGTCTCTGTCTCCTCTCTGTCTCTATCCTCCCCTCTTTCTCCTCTCTCTCTCTCTCTCTCTCTGCTCCTTGCCCACAAGGACAAAAATGTCAATGGCAAAAAAAAATTTCAGTTTAGTTTCAGTTTCTCTCGACCGCGTACACACACCACACACACACACCAAAACACACACACACAACACACAACACACACACACACACCACACACACGCACACACAAACACACACACAACAACACACACACACACACACACACCCACACACACACACACACACACGCACGAACAAAACGCAACACATTCACAAAGTCATAAAACGTAACTTATCTCAAAAAATTTCAGGAAATCACGACAAGCTATACCCCGTAATGAAATGTTACTTTTAAATATATTTTATTTCAGCCTTCATTACCTCACCACGTGTTTTCCTAATCATATTTGATCGCTCGTCGGGCACCACACACTATTGCTTCTTAACAATCGGATAGTAAGATCCAAATATCACTTTGTTCTTCCTGCTTACTTTCGTATTGCTGTCCTCAGGAACCGCTGTCGTCTGTTGAATGTCTTCTGGCAGACTGGCAATATGTGTTTGAAAGAATAAGTCAATCATTTAAATATCCAAGAAAATTACCGGAACCCCCCCCCCTCAAGACTTGGATTAGGCAAAATAAGCCTCGTATAAAAAAAATTTTAAGAAAACAACAATTAACAGAAATAACCAGAAATGGAGAAAAAAAAATACCTTTCTCTTTCATCTTCATATTCCAAGAATAGTTTTTTTTTCGGTGTAAATTTTTCAGCTGATACGCACATCAAAAATATGTATATATGTAATTCAACGAACGTTGGAAATAGCATCAATTCATTTTGAGTGTAGGCCTCACTTATAAGAATCTTGAGTATTATCGAAACAAAACAAAAAAAATGTTGCGTGCATATAATATGCTTTAAGTATAGTGACGATATTGTATAGTTTTTTAATTGTGTTTGGAAAAATCAAAACAAAAAAAAAGGGGGGGAGGGGGAGAATACCAAGTAGCCTCAGACAGAAAATACTAGACATTTTTCTAAAATGGATGAAATATACAGGGGGGTGCAAAAGTAGTATACAGTAAGTATCACATCATTATTATAATGCTAATTCCGCTCTGGATTAGAGGAGTGCGTGAATACCGACGGCAAGCGTTGAGTATCTGAGGATTAAGGCTGTGCTTGTTATTACTGTAT
>JAPXFY010000015.1:65065423-65070423 GCA_030674185.1 Monoplex corrugatus
TTCAAAACCTGCGAACTGGATCCTCTTCCAGGTTCTCTCTACTCCGACTGTCTCCCTACTCTCTCCCATTCATCACTGACATCATCAACACTTCTTTTCAAACTGGAACTGTCCCAGATTCTTTCAAGTCTGCTATTGTTCACCCTCTCCTCAAGAAACACAATTTAGACCCAAATGAACTGAAAAATGACAGGCCTATCTCTAATCTCTCTTTCTTGTCAAAACTCCTTGAAAAGGTCGTCCTCAACCAGCTGAACTCTCACCTGTCTGCCAACAATCTCCTCAATCCTTTCCAGTCAGCCTACCGCCAGTGCCATAGCACTGAAACTGCCCTACTACACATTCTCAACAATCTCCTCCTTGCAACTGATACTGGCAAAGTCTCTCTCCTCACACGCCTTGATCTGTCTGCAGCCTTCGATACCATTGACCATGGTATTCTCCTTTCTAGACTTCATCATACTTTTGGCATCTCTGACATTGCTCTCTCCTTTTTCACTTCGTATTTATCAAACAGAAAACAAACTGTTCTCATCAATGGCACTTACTCTCAACCTGCATACCTGACCTGTGGTGTTCCACAAGGATCTGTCCTTGGCCCTGTTCTTTTCACTCTTTATACCTCCCCCCTGTCCACCATCATCAACTCCCACTCTATAAAACACCACTTCTATGCTGATGACACCCAACTTCAAGACAGTGACTCACCTGATAATATACAGCGCCTGTTGATTCACACCACTGAGTGTTACTTGGACATTAAAAATTGGATGACATACAACAAACTTCAGCTAAATGATGACAAGACAGAAGCTATCCTCATTGGCACCCGTCAGAAACTTTCCCAGCTGCCTCCTCTTTCTCTCCCATTATGTAACACATCAGTCCCAATTTCTGATTCAACTAACAACCTTGGTGTCTGCATTGACTCTACCCTGTCCATGAACAACTTTGTTTCTCAAACTGCCAGATCTTGCTACTATCATCTCCATCGTATAAGCCTGATCAGGAAGTATCTCTCTGTCGAAACAACTGCAAAACTCGTTCTCTCCTTCATAATGTCTCGCATTGACTATTGCAATTCACTCCTGTCTGGTCTTCCTGCCTCCACCATTCACATCCTACAGCGCATTCAAAACAATGCTGTACGCCTTGTACTCAAAAAGAAAAAAGCTGACCACATATCTCCTCTCCTGGCACAACTTCACTGGCTCCCTGTATCAAAGCGCATACAGTACAAACTAGACACCATGTGCTACAAAAGCCTCAATAACGCAGCCCCCGATTACCTGTCAAGCCTACTTGAGATCTATGTTCCCTCACGTACCCTCCGCTCTGCCTCCGATCCTCTGACTTTTCGCTTTCCACGCACTAAGCTCAATACCTATGGTCCACGAGCCTTCTCTGTTTCTGGTCCACTCTCCTGGAACAAACTTCCTCTCTCAGTCCGTCAGCAACCTACTTTTGCCTCCTTCAAGTCCGCTCTCAAAACTCACCTTTTCTCCTCTGCATAAAATCCTAACCTCACTCAATCCCCCTCTGCAGCCTGTCTCCGCTGGAGGGGAATCACTTTGTTTTAATATATAATTGTATATGATGTGCTCTCTGTGGTTTTCCATTGGTTTTATTCTTGCTTTTATTGCTTTTATTCTTTCTCCCCATTTGTGGCCATGCGTGTGTGTGTGTGTGTGTGTGTGTGTGTGTGTGTGTGTGTGTGTGTGTGTGGTTTTGTGTGTGTGTGTGTGTGTGTGCGTGTGTGTGCGTGCGTGCGTGCGTGCGTGTGTGTCTTTTCGGCGCTTGGATTTGATTTTGTCGAGAGTTTGCGCTATATAAATATTGTAATTATTATGTATGCATGTGCGTATGTATGTATGTATGTATGTATGTATGTATGTATGTATGTATGTATGTATGTATGTTGTATTATGTATGTATGTATGTATGTATGTATACGCTTAGATTTATGTATGTATGTATGTATGCATGTATACGCTCAGCTTAGATTTATGTATGTAAGTATGTATGCATGTATGTACGCATGTATACGCTCATATGTATGTAGGTATGTATGCATGTATACGCTCAGCGCTTTGATTTGATTTTATCAAGATTTTGCGCTATATAAATAAAATATATTATTATTATTATTATTATTACAATATTTCTGAAGGTGTCAGAGTAATGGTTTATAGGTCTCTTCTGCCATTCTCCTTCCCCCTCCCCCTCCCTTCATTCAATTTCAGACCTTGTGAGATATAATGTTTCGGTCAAGTTCAAGGAGACTACCAGATAAATGCTGCGAGATTTGGATTGGAGCACCTGTGGATTGTCCAAGTGCAACGAACAAACTTCTTCAAATTTCAGACTACGAAGAACATGAGCTTTTCTGATCACTGCACATTTTTATCAACATGTTCTGGTTTTTATTCCCCAGTCCAGACAGAAGAATGTGATTGTTCCCATCAGTGTTGTTGATGGTTTGTTTTCTTGCATGACCTTCAGGACAACTTAATGAACACTGTTGACATGTCTGCCGATGTTCCTGGCAAGGATGGATGAACCATGTCGATTGGGATGTACAGTGTCCTTGAAAGTAGGGTTGAATTTGGACTTCAAATTTCCATGATCCAAGAAGGAGATGTTGTTACGACCATACAGCTCAGAGTGTGTGTGTGTGTGTCTGTGAGTGTGTGTGTGTGTGTGTGTGTGTGTGTGTGTGTTGTGTGTGTGTGTGTGTGTGAGTATGTGTGTGTGTCAGAGAGAGTGTGTGTGTGTGTGTGCGTGTGTGTGTGTGTGTGTGTGTGGGTGTGTGTGTGTGTGTGTGTAGGGGGTGAGAGAGAGAGAGAGAGGGGGGGAGAGAGAAAAAAAAAAACAGAGACAGAGATAGACAGACAGGCAGACAGACAGATGGACAGACAGGCAGACAGGCAGACAGGCAGATTGACAGACAGACAGACAGACACACACACACACACACACACACACACACACACACACACACACTCTCTCTTCTCTTCTCACTCACTCTCTCTTTCTCTTCTCTCTCCTCTCTCTCTTTCACTCTCTCTCTCTCCTCTCTCTTGCTTTTTTCAAAAAAAAATGTTGTTGAAAAAATGATAGTAAAAGAGAAAGAGAGACAAAGTGGCAGAACGATAGGGAGAAAGAAACAGAGAAAAACAGAGAGAGAGACACAGCAAGAGAGCGAGGCAAAATGACAGACAGACAGACATCATCATCATCATCAGGTGCCCTGCCGCATGGCGTTGGCGACCATGGACTTCCAACCATCTCTATCTCTCGTTGCTCCTAGCATCTCCCCCACCCTCCTCATCCCCAGCCACTCTGCAAGTCCGTCCAGCATTCTCTCCCTGGGTCTTTCTGGTGCTCCCTTTCCCTCCAGCATTTCCGTTTTTTCCTTTGTCCATAGTTTTTTTCCTGGGGAAAACTACGATGGTGGTTTCTCCTTGCCTTCCATCGTTGTTGTTTTTTTCAGGGTTAACTCCCTTAGCCTTACTCTCTCCCGAGATGTCCACAAGGCAGTGGAGGTATTTGCCCATAGCTTGGGGATCTGGTTCGTGGGCACAAGGGCATATCCACACGCCGGTGGGCCTGCATGCCGCATGTCTGGGGGCCAGACCTCCTCCGAGTCCTACGAGATTTAGCCTGAGTCCGTGAGATGCTCAGTTACCGCCTGTCGCCACGAGGAGGCACAACGTAGGGCTTGCGGATGAGAGGCCATGTACTGACAGGAAGAGACTGACGCCTTCTGCTCTTCTTTTCGCATAGCTGCTAGCCACTAGTCACTAGACGACACACTAAGAACGCATCACATCCACCCTCAAACAAACACAGACAGGCAACAAAACATAAAAACTGAAAAGAAAAATCAGACCAAAGGAAAGCGAAGAAGGGAAAAAAAAAGAAAAACGCCAACCTAGCAAGCAAACTCCACTCTTTACTAAACCGACAAGTGGAAAAGACCTGCTGATATCTGACCCAACTTGTCTCTAACTTGCAGGAAGAGAGGGACAGTAGCTCTGACAAGACAGTCAAAAACACATTTAAATTGCCCGATTGTGACCCAAATTCTTGTGTTTGTAGGGAGTTGAATCTGGAGGGAGAGGCTGGGTGGCTCAATTTCTCAGAAAACAAAATTTGGGAGACATAGAGAGAGAGAGACAGAGAGACAAAGAGACAAAGACAGACATATACAGACATAGAGAGACAAGAGAGGGGGGATAGATAGAAGATACTCAGATAGATAGATAGATAGATACTCAGATAAGATAGATAGATAATTAGATAGATACATAGATACATAATGGATAGATAGATAGATATGACAGACTGAAGACAATATAATGAATGGAGGGATGATAGGATTGATGGATGATGAATGAATGAATGAATGAATGAATCAATGAGATGTACAATCGATGAATAATAAATCAATGATAAAATAAATAAATAAAACGAATAAACAATAAATCAATCAATCAATCAATCAATCGATCGATAGGAAGGCAAATAGAAAATACAACAATTGTGATAAAATATAAATGAACAAAATAATGATAAATATTGATGAATTGGGGACGAAGAAAATAAAACCAAAGATGAATTGCTGCATCCTGTTTATAGTTTTATTCTTTTATAGGGAAATGTAAATAAAAATATTTAATACTGCGTATCGAAAACAGAATAGACTAATACACTACAACACACACAACACAACAAACAAAACAACAACAAACACACACAACTACAGACAACACACTAGCATAAATAAAACAAAATAACAACAACAAACAACAACACAACACACACAACAAAACACCACACAAAAAAAAATAACACAAAGAACAATAGACACAGAAATAACACACAACAAAACAAACAAATCAACAACACAGAACAACAAACAAAACGCAGATATATATAATAATTAATAATAATAATAACATAATGATAGTGTATGATAATTGATGTGTAGTCAGTGT
>JAPXFY010000015.1:65090423-65100423 GCA_030674185.1 Monoplex corrugatus
GCATGTGCGTTGCTGTGCGCGTGTGTGTATGTAAGAATATATATATATATGTGTGTGTGTGTGTGTGTGTGTGTGTGTGTGTGTGTGTGTGTGTGTGTGTGTGTGTGTGTGTGTGTGTGTGTGTGCGTGTGCTATGTTTGCATGCGTATTTGCATTTTCTACTATCATCTAGCTGTATGACTCTTTGGACAGGACACAGGACACATGGTTTGATATTCCGAATTCAAACCCAGCTGGTAACATTAACCCTTTGACTCCTGCACGATATCTACCAATTGAAAAAAAAATTAACCCTTTGACTTGCTCACCCTATCCACCAGCTTCCGGCAGGAAACTGATGGTGGATAAGGTGGGGGGGGGGGGATGGGTTAAACGATTAAGCGTTTGCTTTGTTAGGAAAGCTGACAAACGCAGGATGCTGATGGAAAGGGTGCAGAAGTCAAAGGGTTAAAACAACTGTTCCACTGCCTGCTTTAATATTTCAACCCATTCTTACGGTGCCAGCGTTCTAAAGTCATGTTCTGTCTCCATCTATTACTCCAACCCCCCCCCCCCCCCCCCCCCGAACCGTTCCCATTCGAAAACCTTGCCAGTGAATAGACTGCTTTTTTTTCAGGCTCAAGGAATCAACAAGACAGTTGCTGACAGATCTGAGTTGAGCGCATGCCAGTTAGCATGAGCGCAATACAAAAGAAAGAAAGAAACAAACAAACAAACAAACAACAAGGAATCAACTAGGTACCCACGGGCAAAATTGAGTAATACTGTTGAACGGATGTGAGGCGTGGACAGTCAGCAAGCAAAGCCAGAACAAGATTGAGGCAGCCGAGATGTGGTTTCTCAGAAGAATGTTGAGAGTTCCATGGACGGCAAAGAAAACAAACGAGACAGTCTTGATGGAGGCAGACACAAGTAGATCACTCATAAGGAAGATTAGGAAAAGATAAGCAATATTTATAGGCCATTTTATGAGGAAGGGGGATTTGGAGCACCTGGTCACAGCGGGAAAACTGGAGGGAAAGAGAGCGCCAGGTAGACCCAGGGAGAGAATGCTGGACGGACTTGCAGAGTGGCTGGGGATGAGGAGGGTGGGGGATATGCTAGGAGCAACGAGAGATAGAGATAGATGGAAGTGCATGGTCGCCAACGCCATGCGGCAGGACACATGATGATGATGATGATGATGAACATTGAGTAGAACGCATATCAATTTGCCTGAGCGCGATAGAAAAGAAAGAAAGAAAAAAGAAAGAAAGAAAGAAAGACAAAAACAAACAAACGCACACAAACAACCACACACACAAATAAACAAACAAAACAATCACACAGACAGAGAAACAAGCAAACAAACAAACAAACAAAATGTCCTGTTCGCACTATTGGTAACATTGCCCATAATCTTTGATCTTCTCTCCTCGCGTCTCCTCTGTTTATTGGGGTCTTCTCCTTGACCGCCTTGTACACAATAATAAATTCATGGTGACATTTGTAAGGTAGCACGTTTATTACCAGTCTCCTTTCCCCTCTGAATCTTGCTCTTTGATCTTCATCAGTGTCGACATTAAGTGTTCTTGTGGCCTTGTCCACCTGCGCGTGGTTGGATGGTCTGATAATTCCATTACACGTCCCAATCCCTTCGATTTTTATGTGTGTGTGTGTGTGTGTGTGTGTGTGTGTGTGTGTGTGTGCGTGTGTGTGTGTGTGAGAGAGAGAGAGAGAGAGAGAGAGAGAGAGGGGTGCGGAGAGAAAGAGTATGTGTGTGAGAGCGATAGTGTGTGAGAGAGAGAGGAGAGATAAAGAGAGTGTGTGTGAGAGTGAGAGTGAGTGTGTGTGTGGTGAGACAGAGAGAGAGAGAGGGAGAGAGAGAGAAAGTGTGTGTGTGTGTGTGCATGTGTGTGAGTGTGTGTATGTTTGTATGTGTGAGAGAGAGAGAGTATGTGTGTGTGTGTGTGTGTGTGTGTGTTTGTGTGCGTTTGTGTGGTGAGAGACAGAGAGAGAGAGAGGGAAGAGAGAGAGAAAGAGAGAGAGAGTGTGTTTGTGTGTGTGTGTGTGTGTGTGTGCGCGCGTGTGTGTATGTGTGTGTGTTTGCGTGTGTGCGTGTGTGTGTGTGCATTGTTTGCTTGCTTGAAATCCATACACGAATATGCATACAAATAGAAGTTATTATAAAACATGTATGTACCTAACTATCATGTATTAATAAAAATCAAAAAGCCTGTATTTTCATATGGTGAACATTATGTGTATGCGTTATCTTGAGTTTGTGCAAGAATTGTACTTTCTTTCTGTCAGTTAATACTTGTGCATTACCTCAGCAAATACTTTTATTTAAAAAAAAATAATATGAAGACAAAATGTGGGAATATGTTGTTCTCATTGGTGTAAATTTCAATGCTGTCAGCTGTTTGTTTTAAAGGTGTCATACTATGATTAAATACTTAAGCTGACGGTCATATATCTATTCCAAAGTTGTTATATATATAGAGTCCCCTGTATCAGTCTGTCTTGACAGCATAATGTTATTTTTGTTTAAAGCCAGCCAGTTATCTACAGCCATATCAAGGCTATAACCATTTCAAAGCACACACTATTTCAACAAGAAAAAATGGAAAGAAAAATTAATAGAGTTCTCGTATCAATACATTCATGCACGTTATCTAAAGATATGGCACTGGCGTTGACCACTCCGTCAAATGTATCACACTGGGATTTGTTTGTTTAAAACAAAAACCTGACTACAGATTTGAACATAACTACTGATACTAAAACAAACATAAAAATAGGACTAAATTACCTTAAATGGCTTCTGCACATCATATGTCCCTCATCATCATCATCATCATCAGGTGCTTTGCTGCATGGCGTTGGCGATCATGGACTTCCATCTGTCTCTATCTCTCGTTGCCCCTAGCATCTCCCCCACCCTCCTCGTCCCCAGCCACTCTGCAAGTCGGTCCAGCATTTTCTCCCTGGGTCTACCCGGTGCACTCTTTCCCTCCAGCTTTCCCGTTGTGACCATACACATTTCCCTAGAACCAAAAATAATGCGCTCAATTTTGAATAAATTTTGATTCTAAATCGTTTCTGACAATGCTTTATCGCCATTCAGCATGGAAAAATAATTTTCAAGTGGACCTTTCTACTATCAGGTCCTAGAAGGTTAATACCCAATTATCAATGTTAAGAGAAAGCACATAAGACTTGATCGAACACGTACAGGTGACTGGACCGACAAGGAAGAAAATGATAGGAAGAAATGACAGAAAGTAAAAGAACAAGGGAGAAACAAAGAGAGAGTGATAAAAAAAAAAGTAAATTTCCAGCACAGAATTTCGTGAAGGCAGGTATACTGTTTACACTGAAAGAGCCTGCAGCATCCCCTTGAGAGGTTCTTGACAGCTGCCGATGGCATTAGATGTTGTAGTTATCGTGCTGTTTAAATACGTTTTCTTTCATCATCATCATCATCAGGTGCCCTGCCACGTGGCATTGGCGATCATGGACTTCCATCTGTCTCTATCTCTTGTTGCCCATAGCTATTCCCCCACCCTCCTCGTCCCCAGCCACTATGCAAGTCCGTCCAGCATTTTCTCCCTGGGTCTACCTGGTGCTCTCTTTCCCTCCAGCTTTCCCGTTGTAACCAGGTGCTCCAAATCCCCCTTCCTCAAAAAATGGCCTATAAATGTCGCCTGTCTTTTCTTAATCTTCCTTATGAATAATCTACTTGTGTCTGCCTCCATCAAGAAAGACTGTCTCGTTTGTTTTCTTTGCTGTCCATGGAACTCTCAACATTCTTATTAGAAACCACATCTCGGCTGCCTCAATCTTGTTCTGGTTTTGTTTGTTGACTGTCCACGCCTCACATCCGTGCAACAGTATTGGTTCTATATAACATTCAAGAACTCTCTTCCTGATGTTAATTGATATGCATTTGTTGGTAACAATGCTTTTCATCTTCTTGAATGCTGTTTTGGCTTGGCCGATTCTGCCGGCTATTTCTGATGTGCATCTACCGTCTGATGAAATGATCGTTCCCAGGTATTTGAATTTATCAACCTGTGTCAAGGTTGTGCCATTTGCTGTTATTTTGCATGAGGGGATTTCATGTTTTTTTACTGATCACCATGACTTCAGTCTTCCTGCTGTTTCGTTCCAGCCCCTTACCTTTGTTTTCTATTTCTAGTATATTCACCAGGTTTTGTAGGTCCCTTTTATTTTCTGCAATTAGCACGGTGTTATCTGCGTATCGAATGTTGTTTATCATTTTCCCTCCAACCTTTAATCCAGGGTCTTCTTATAGGTTTCTCATGACGTTTTCGCTGTAAAGTGAAAACAGATCTGGTGACAGAACACAACCCTGTCTGACACCTCTTTTGATGTTTTGGAAAGAGCTTACATTGTTTTCTATTCTCATTGTAGCTGTTTGTTCCCAGTACATATTTTTGATTATTCGTAGATCTTTTTCCATCAGCATTAAGTCTCTCCAGAAATATTATCTGCACCATGATAAAAAGCTCGAGACGTCAGACTTCCAGTAGGAAGGATCGGGCTAGATCCTACCAGGGTATATCCTGCCTGTTTGGTAACGGGTGGAATTTTTTTTTTGTATCTCAATTTTTTTTTTCTTTTTTACCATCTCCCAGCTCAACATGCGTGCAGATTAGATCTGCCAGTGCCTAAATCCCCTTTGATGTCTGTAGACACACAGAGCATCAAAAATGCATGTAAAAGACCCTGTGAGTCGTGTCAGTGTCCAGTGCAGTGGCTAATGGTAACATGGAATCATACAGTACGCATGCATGAAGACTGCTCAGACATGCACTGCCTGCACGGCCTGGGCTAAACAGCGTGCATGCTCGCTTCTGAGAAAATAGGTATGATAAAAACGAGGAAAATATATAGATAGATAAAGAAATGAAAAAAAAAAAAAAAAAAACAGAAGGGAAAAAAAGAGAAATAAGTAGATAAAATTAATAGAAAAATAAATAAATAAAAGATAAACACATTAATTAATTCATTAGTTGATTGATTGATGTCGTCAGAAAGACTGAGATGCTGTCGCATGGCGTTGACGACCATGGACTTCCAACCATCTCTATCTCTCGTTGCCCCCAGCATCTCCCCCACCCTCCTCATCCCCAGCCACTCTGCAAGTCCGTCCAGCATTCTCTCCCTGGGTTTACCCGGTGCTCTCTTTCCCTCCAGCTTTCCCGTTGTGACTAGGTGCTCCTAAACCCCCCTTCCTCATAAAATGGCCTATAAATGTTGCCTGTCTTTTCCTAATCTTTCTTATGAGTGATCTACCTGTGTCTGCCTCCATCAAGACTGTCTCGTTTGTTTTCTTTGCTGTCCATGGAACTCTCAACATTCTTCTGAGAAACCACATCTCGGCTGCCTCGATCCTGCTCTGGCTTTGCTTGCTGACTGTCTACGCCTTGCATCCGTACAACAGTATTGGTTCTATATAACATTCAAGGACTCTCTTTCTGATGTTAATTGCTAGGCATTTGTTGGTAAGAATGCTTGTCATCTTCTTGAATGCTGTTTTGGCTTGGCCGATTCTGCCAGCTATTTCAGATGTGCATCTGCCGTCTGATGAAATGACCGTTCGCAGATATTTGAACTTATTAACCTGTGTCAAGGTTGTGCCATTTGCTGTTATTTTGCATGAGGGGATTTCATGTTTTTATTGATCACCATGACTTCAGTCTTCCTGCTGTTTAGTTCCAACCCCTTACATTTGCTTTCTGTTTCTAGTATATTCACAAGGTTTTGTAGGTCCCTTTCATTTTCTGCAATTAAACTAAACGTGTAGGACGAAAACAAACAAACAAAAAACAAACAACAAACAAACAAACAAAAACAAATATAGGAGAATGAGGAGCGATGAAAACATGATGGGAAAGGAGAATAATGTAATCCAAAACAAGTGCAACTGACCGCGTCGAAGTAAACATAATCAGAAAAACAAGAAAATCGAATCAGAACGCGTGTTCAACACAACAAGACAAGACAGCACAAAGTTTCGGCCAGCCGGCCTTTGTCAAGCGCGAATCACGATCACAAACAAATACCAAACATAAAAATCATGAGAAAAAGATTAAAACTTCCCTTTTTTACCCACTGGACGAGGCGGCAGGGAAATTTTAGACTTCTTCTCATGATTTTATGTTTGGTGTTTGTTTGTGATCGTGCATTCACGCTTGACAAAGGCCGGTTGACCGAAAATTTGCGCCTGTCTTGTCTTGTGTTGAATACGTGTTCTAATTCGAATTTTCTTGTTTTTCTGGTTCCTAGAATAATGTAAGTTTTGAGTTTTATCTGTCCCAAGTTTTCCACTTCAAAAGTGTTGATACCACGTCATTCATTCAGGATCTACAACACAGCACCAACTTCAGTGATGTTTAACAGTATCTGTTCTAATCCAACTTAACAATCCTTTGACTCCCGCACATTCTTCACCAGCATCCTGCATTGTCAGCGATGTTATCAAAGCAACAAACTAAACCTTTGACTCCCTCACCATATCCACAAAACTTCTTGCAAACCTTCGATTTCCTCAACCTATCCCCCAGCTTCTCGCTTCCTTTAGACTACCTCAACCTATCCACTACTTCTCGCTTCCTTTAGACTACCTCAACCTATCCACTACTTCTCGCTTCCTTTAGACTACCTCAACCTATCCACTACTTCTCGCTTCCTTTAGACTACCTCAACCTATCCACTACTTTTCGCTTCCTTTAGACTACCTCAACCTATCCACTACTTCTCGCTTCCTTTAGACTACCTCAACCTATCCACCAGCTTCTCCCTTCCTTTAGACTACCTCAACCTATCCACTACTTCTCGCTTCCTTTAGACTACCTCACCCTATCCGCCAGCTTCTCGCTTCCTTTAGACTACCTCAACCTATCCACTACTTCTCGCTTCCTTTAGACTATCTCAACCTATCCACCAGCTTCTCGCTTCCTTTAGACTCCCTCAACCTATCCATCAGCTTCTCGCTTCCTTTAGACTACCTCAACCTATCCACCAGCTTCTCCCTTCCTTTAGACTACCTCAACCTATCCACCAGCTTCTCGCTTCCTTTAGACTACCTCAACCTATCCACCAGCTTCTCGCTTCCTTTAGACTCCCTAAACCTATCCATCAGCTTATCGCTTCCTTTAGACTACCTCAACCTATCCACCAGCTTCTCCCTTCCTTTAGACTACCTCAACCTATCCACCAGCTTCTCCCTTCCTTTAGACTAACTCAACCTATCCACCAGCTTATCGCTTCTTTCTGACTACCTCAACCTATCCACCAGCTTCTCGCTTCCTTTAGACTACCTCAACCTTTCCACCAGCTTCTCCCTTCCTTTAGACTACCTCAACCTTTCCACCAGCTTCTCCCTTCCTTTAGACTACCTCAACCTATCCACCAGCTTCTCGCTTCCTTTAGACTACCTCAACCTATCCACCAGCTTCTCGCTTCCTTTAGACTACCTCAACCTATCCACCAGCTTCTCGCTTCCTTTAGACTACCTCAACCTATCCACCAGCTTCTCCCTTCCTTTAGACTACCTCAACCTATCCACCAGCTTCTCGCTTCCTTTAGACTACCTCAACCTATCCACCAGCTTCTCGCTTCTTTCTGACTACCTCAACCTATCCACCAGCTTCTCGCTTCTTTCTGACTACCTCACCCTATCCACCAGCTTCTCGCTTCTTTCTGACTACCTCACCCTATCCACCAGCTTCTCGATTCTTTCTGACTACCTCAACCTTTCCACCTGCTTCTCCCTTGTTTTTGACTCCCTCACCCTATCCACCAGCTTCTCGCTTCTTTTTGACTACCTCAACCTATCCACCAGCTTCTCGCTTCTTTCTGACTACCTCACCCTATCCACCAGCTTCTCGCTTCTTTCTGACTGCCTCAACCTATCCACTACTTCTCGCTTCTTTTTGACTCCCTCACCCTATCCACCAGCTTCTCGCTTCTTTTTGACTACCTCACCCTATCCACCAGGTTCTCGCTTCTTTCTGACTACCTCACCCTATCCACCAGCTTCTCCCTTCTTTCTGACTACCTCAACCTATCCACTACTTCTCGCTTCTTTTTGACTCCCTCACCCTATCCATCAGCTTCTCGCTTCTTTCTGACTACCTCACCCTATCCACCAGCTTCTCCCTTCTTTTTGACTCCCTCACCCTATCCACCAGCTTCTCGCTTCTTTCTGACTACCTGAACCTATCCACTACTTCTCGCTTCTTTTTGACTACCTCACCCTATCCACCAGCTTCTCGCTTCTTTCTGACTACCTCACCCTATCCATCAGCTTCTCCCTTCTTTTTGACTCCCTCACCCTATCCACCAGCTTCTCCCTTCTTTTTGACTCCCTCACCCTATCCACCAGCTTCTCCCTTCTTTTTGACTCCCTCACCCTATCCACCAGCTTCTCCCTTCTGTTTGACTCCCTCTCCCTATCCACCAGCTTCTCCCTTCTTTTTGACTCCCTCACCCTATCCACCAGCTTCTCCCTTCTGTTTGACTCCCTCTCCCTATCCACCAGCTTCTCCCTTCTTTTTGACTCCCTCACCCTATCCACCAGCTTCTCCCTTCTTTTTGACTCCCTCTCCCTATCCACCAGCTTCTCCCTTCTTTTTGATTCCCTCACCCTATCCACCAGCTTCTCGCTTCTTTTTGACTCCCTCACCCTATCCACAGCTTCTCCCTTCTTTTTGACTCCCTCACCCTATCCACCAGCTTCTCCCTTCTTTTTGACTCCCTCACCCTATCCACCAGCTTCTCCCTTCTTTTTGACTCCCTCACCCTATCCACCAGCTTCTCCCTTCTTTTTGACTCCCTCACCCTATCCACCAGCTTCTCCCTTCTTTTTGACTCCCTCACCCTATCCACAGCTTCTCCCTTCTTTTTGACTCCCTCACCCTATCCACCAGCTTCTCCCTTCTTTTTGACTCCCTCACCCTATCCACCAGCTTCTCGCTTCTTTTTGACTCCCTCACCCTATCCACAGCTTATCCCTTCTTTTTGACTCCCTCACCCTATCCACCAGCTTCTTGCATCCTTCTGACTCCCTCACCCTATCCACCAGCTTATCCCTTCTTTTTGACTCCCTCTCCCTATCCACCAGCTTATCCCTTCTTTTTGACTCCCTCACCCTATCCACAGCTTATCCCTTCTTTTTGACTCCCTCACCCTATCCACCAGCTTCTCGCTTCTTTTTGACTCCCTCACCCTATCCACAGCTTATCCCTTCTTTTTGACTCCCTCACCCTATCCACCAGCTTGTTGCATCCTTCTGATTCCCTCACCCTATCCACCAGCATTTCGCTTTTTTCTGACTCCCTCACCCTATCCACCAGCTTTCGCTTCCTTTTCACTCCCTCACCCTATCCACCAGCTTCTCACTTCCTTCTGACTCTCTCTCCCTATCCACCAGCTTCCTGCAGAGGAACTCGTAGATAGGGTGACGGAATCAAAGGGTTAATTTTTTTTTTTGCAGTTGGTGAATAATGTGTGGGGGTCAAAGGGTTAAGGATGTTTTCTACTAAACCACTGCTATATACGACAGTAATTGCTTATTCGTGGTACCAGACAAATCAAGATAACCCCATGCCCCTCGTCCCCTTCTTTCTCCTGGGTAAAGCAGCCACCACCATGGCCCTCCAACGATAGCTGCCTCCACACACACACACACACACACACACACACACACACACACACACACACACATACACACACACACACACACACACAAACACACACACACACACACACACACACACACACACACACACACACACACACACACATCCTTCCCCAGTACCTTCTATGAACCACTGACACCAAAGTCCTGAACTTGAATTCCCATAATGCACTAGAGCGGAAGCGGAAACCGAAACTGGCGTCCCCTACGAGGTCAGAGCAAGGCGCTATATTGATTGAAAATTTCATGATGTTGGTGGCAATGATGATGATAACGATGTGGTGTTCC
>JAPXFY010000015.1:65107923-65112923 GCA_030674185.1 Monoplex corrugatus
CCAAATCTCCCTTCCTCGTTAAATTGCCTATAAAATGTTGCCCGTCTTTTCCTAATCTAAACACTGTATATTCTAAAAAAAAATAACAGACATAACAAAACACAGATCTAACAACAAAACAAATAAATGAGAAAAAAAGTGAAACGCAATTCACGGTCACGTGACCAAAAAAAAACAACCCCAAAAAACAAAACAAAACAAAAAAACAAAAGAACGAAAAACAAACAAAACAGCAACAAGCAAACAAACAAACAAAACAAAGAAACAAATAAACAAACAATATGAGGCAATCGTGCACAATGTGATAAAAACGGTGTGGAAACTTATGACCCGTTTTGGAAAACAGGTCAAATGTATTTTTGTTTTTGGTTGTTCTTTGTTTGTTGGTGCTGTTGCTGCTGTTGTTGCTGGTTTATTTATTTATTTATTTATTTATTTATTTATTTATTTATTTATTTATTTATTCATTCATTCATTTATTTATTTATTGTTGATTTATTTATTTGTTTATTCATTTGTTTATTATTCATCTATTTATTTATTGATAACTCAATGGTTGTACCTGGTGTTTGTGTGTGTGTGTGTGTGTGTGTGTTTTATTTCTCTGTTTGTCTGATCTGTCTGTCTGTTTGTCTGTCTGCCTGTCTGTCTGTCTCTCTGTCTGTCTGTCTATCTGTCTCACTCTCTATGT
This sequence comes from Monoplex corrugatus, assembly GCA_030674185.1. NCBI lineage: Eukaryota > Metazoa > Mollusca > Gastropoda > Littorinimorpha > Ranellidae > Monoplex > Monoplex corrugatus. Next base: position 65,108,615 of record JAPXFY010000015.1, read on the forward strand.
CTGTCTCTGTCTGTCTCTCTGTCTCTTTGTCTCTTTCTCTGTCTCTGTCTCTCTCTGTCTTCTCTATCTCTCTCTATCTCTCTCTCACTCTCTCTCTCTCTCTTCTCTCTCTCTTCTCTCTCTCTCTCTCTCTTCTCTCTCTCTGTCTCTCTCTCTCTCTCTCTCTCTTCTCTCTCTCTCAGTCTCTCTCTCTCTCTCTTCTCTCTCTCTCTCTCTCTGTCTCTCTCTCTCTCTCTCTCTCTCTCTCTCTCTCTCTCTCTCTCTCTCTCTCTCTCTCCTCTCTTTGTCCTATCAAAAGAAATTGGAACTGCCCCTTTTTCTCATAGTTTATACTTTTGTGTTCCATTTCGTTAAGTAAAAAATCGTGTTTCAACATTTTCGGAAGACAAATGGTCCACAGAACGACGGGTGTAAATGGAAAAGCACTGCCATCTTCATCACGAGAATGTCTAGTGCTATAAAAAAAATATGGAGCATTTTAGTTTCTGACAGACGCAGTGTTTTCATCAGTATTATGGGAAAACAACAACAACAACAACAAAAACGACAACAACAGCAGCAGCAACAAAAACAACAACAGCAACACGTTGCAAAATTAGTGTAGAAACACATCTATGTGAATAACTGTGAAAAATGTGTGTATGCGTGTGAATGTGTGTATGCGTGTGTTCGCGAGCGCGAGCGTGTGTTCGCGAGCTCGAGCGTGTGCCCGCGTGCATGCGTGTGCCCGCGTGCGGGCGTGTGCATGAGTGTAATATTTCAAAGAAATTGCATGCCCTTTCAAATCATACTAATAACCTAATTTCTTCCCACCAAATCGACCAGTGTCACCTTCAGCGAGAGAACAGGCCACAAACGCTCACAGTGGACGGATTTTGGTTCCCACTGGTGTCTAATCCTTTGAAACCTACTTTCATTCCTAGTCCATTCCCACCCTCTGCCTCCATTCCACCAATCGTCTGCGCTCACCTACTTTCTGTTGTCTACTTCTCCTTCAACGTCTTACCTTCAAGCTTTCAGCTGTAGCAGTAGTAGTAGTAGTAGGTAGTAGTGGTAGTATTAGTAGTAGTAGTTGTAGTAGTAGTAGTAGTAGTGGTAGTAGTAGTAGTAGGTAGTAGTGGTGGTGGTAGTGGTAGTAGTAGTAGTAGCAGTCGTAGTCGTACGTAGTCGTAGTCGTAGTCGTAGTCGTCGTAGACGTAGTCGTCGTAGTCGTAGTCGTAGTCGTAGTCGTCGTAGTCGTCGTAGTCGTCGTAGCAGTAGTAGTAGTGGTGGTGGTAGTAGTAGTAGCAGTAGCATTGGCAGTAGTAGTAGTAGTAGGAGGAGGAGGAGGAGGAAGAGGAGGAGGAGAGGGGGATGGAGATGACAGTAGGAGTAGTAGCAGTAGTGGTAGTAATAGTGTGTGTGTGTGTGTGTGTGTGTGTGTGTGTGTGTGTGTGTGTGTGTGTGTGTGTGTGTAGGCTATCTGTGTGTGTGTGTGTGTGTGTGTGTGTGTGTGTGTGTGTGTAGGCTATGTGTGTATGTGTGTGTGTGTCTATCTGTGTGTCTGCCTGTCTGTGTGTCTGTGTGTATGTCTGTGTGTCATGTGTGTGTATGTATAACCTTAAGAGAGGAAGAGAGAGAGAGAGAGAGAGAGAGTAGGGGTGAGACAGACTGACAGAAAGAGACACATAGAGATGGACAGACAGAGAGAAAGAGACAGAAAGAAAGAGACACAGACAAAGAGAGAGATACTTTGACTCTGTCTCTATCTCTTGAAGCATCTCTTCCACCCTCCCTGTCTTCAGCCACTCTGCAAGTCCATCCAGTATCTTCTCCCTGGGTCTACCCGGTGCTCTCTTTCCCTCCAGCTTTCCCGTTGTGACCAGGTGCTCCAAATCCCCCTTCCTCATAAAAATGGCCTATAAATGTTGCCTGTCTTTTCCTAATCTTCCTTATGAGTGATCTACTGGGTGTCTGCCTCCATCAAGACTATTTCGTTTCTTTTCTTTGCTGTCCATGGGACTCTCAACATTCTTCTTAGAAACCACATCTCGGCTGCCTCAATCTTGTTCTGGCTTTGCTTGTTGACTGTCCATACCGTACAATAGTATTGGTTCTATATAACATTCAAGAACTCTCTTCCTGATGTTAATTGATATGCATTTGTTGGTAAGAATGTTCTCCATCTTCTTGAATGTTGTTTTTGCTTGGCCGATTCTGCTGGCTATTTCTGATGTGCATCTGCCATCTGGTGAAATGATCGTTCCCAGGTATTTAAATTTATCAACCTGTCTCAAGGTTGTGCCGTTTGCTGTTATTTTGCATGAGGTGATTTCGTGTTTTTTTTACTAATCACCATGACTTCAGTTTTCCTGCTGTTTAGTTCCAACCCTTTACCTTTGCTTTCTATTTCAAGTATATTCACAAGGTTTTGTAAGTCCCTTTCACTTTCTGCAATTAGCACGGTGTCATCTGCGTATCGAATGTTGTTTATACATTTTCCTCCAACCTTTAATCCAGGGTCTTCTTCTAGGTTTCTCATGATGTTTTCGTTGTAAAGTGAAAACAGATCTGGTGACAAAACACAACCCTGCCTGAATCTCTTTTGATGTTTTGGAAAGAGCTTATATCGTTTTTTATTCTCATTGCAGCTGTTTGTTTCCAATACATATTTCTGATCATTCGTAGATCTTTTCCATCAGTATTGAATCTTTCTAGTTGGTTGATTAAAAAAAATCTCAATTTCACCCTTACAGACTTACCAGGTTTTTGACGCTCTCTCCTGGTTCAGCCGAGTGCGACTTGAGCCCTCATTCCCCAGGTCGATCACAATTACATGGAAAGCCCACTGGATTCAAAGCCGAGTGCCGGCAAGACTTTCCTTCCGCTTTTCAAAGATGGTGATCGATGACTATTCAGAATGGCAAAGCCTTTGTGGGTATTAGACTGAGAGCATGGCGTGATAGATGTCCAATGATGTGCTCTTTGAAGGAGCAAAAAAGATCACACACACACCCCTTTTTTGTTTGTTTGTTTGTTTTTTCTTACTTTGACAACCAGTTCTTGTGGTTAATCCTTTGATTCCGGCACTTCCCTCCACAAGCATCCTGCATCGAAAACCGTGATAGCAAAGCAAAAAACTTAACCCTTTGATTCCCTCACTGTATCCACCAGATATTTGCGGGAAGCTTATAGATAGGATGAGGGAATCAAAGTTTTTTTCTTGTATGTTTGTTTGTTTGGTTGGTTGGTTATTTTTTGTTTTGTGTGTTTAGTTTTGCTTTGTTTTGCTTTGTTTTGCTTGTTTTGTTTTGTTTTGTTATGTTTGTTTTGTTTTGTTTCGTTTCGTTTCGTTTCGTTTCGTTTTGTTTTGTTTTGTTTTGCTTTGCTTTGCTTTGCTTTGCTTTGCTTTGCTTTATGGATATGGTGCGCGAATCTGAGCAACAACGATCAATTGATCGGAAGGTCGCAGATTCAAATCCCGATCAGTGATCTCTCTGTCTCTGTCTGTCTGCCTCTCTGTTTCTACTTGTCTCTGTGGGGTTTTTTGTGTGTTTTTCTCTCTCTGTCTCTTCCTGTTTCTGTCTCTGTCTGTCTGTCTGTCTGTCTGTCTGTCTCTGTCTCTGTCTCTGTCTCTGTCTCTATCTCTGTCTGTCTGTCTATGTCTGTCTGTCTGTCTGTTTTCTCCTGTCTGTCTGTCTGTCTGTCTGTCTGTCTCTATGTATATATATATATATATATATATATATATATATATACATATATATATATATATATATACATATACACACATATATGCATCTATATACATATACTATAGATAGATACGTAGATACACAGATGTACAGACACACAGATATTCAGAAATATATACAAAAATAGCAAAATACTTGGATACATTAACTGATATATATATGCACATATGTATGTGTATTACATATATATATATATATATATATATATATATATATATATATAGATACCTAGATAGATGCATGTATAGATGATTAGATACATAGCTAGACATATGTTGTAAAATTGTCAGGGCTGACCAGCTTGGCTCCAAATAGTATCACCATACCCATGTTAACCATCGCAATATTGTGAAAAATTGTCCCAGAGCCAATGGTTCTTCATGTCCTGCTGTCGTGCTCACCTCAGATCCGGTGCAGGGTATGGAGATGTGTTGGAGAGTCGAGGTGAGTGACATGGCTTTATGCCAAAAGATCGGGGCGGAATATTTCAGGGATAATATGAACAAGAATGAACAAACAAATGTACAAGCCATACTGACCGGTTGGAAGTATACTGTATCCTCAATAAAAAAAAA
>JAPXFY010000015.1:65120423-65122923 GCA_030674185.1 Monoplex corrugatus
AATGATTAAGACATTTTCAAGATCAGGACGACAAATGGATAATTGGAGGTGATTTTAATGCACATGCCCCATTTTGGGAAAAGTATTGTACAAACATAACAAGCAACAGGTTGATCGAAAATATTGTAGATTCCAATTTATATTTACTTAACAACGGACACGTTACCCGGATCCCCGATATACCAACCCACAGACCCACAGCTATCGACCTCACTTTAATCTCTCCATCCCTAGCCCCAAACGCCACGTGACAAACAGAGGATGACTTGTTGGGATCAGATCACATCCCCATACGTCTTACCCTAAACCATACTACTGAAATAGACGCCATGCCACAAGATAGTTTACCCAAGTTTAATTATAAAAACGCAGACTGGATCAGTTTTAAGGCAATCCTTGAAAAGACAAGAACAGATCTATCTGAAGCAATGAACATAAACGACATGTACGAAGTTTTCTGTAACTCACTGTTAAGAGCTGCTAACATTTCAATTCCAAAACTTACAGTGTCGAAAATAGGAAAACATCATGGAAATGTCTGGTGGAATGAGGATTGTCAAAAGGCAGTGAACGAAAAGAAATTTTAGCAAACAGGTCACCTGAAAATCATACAGCGATGAAAAGTGCCAACATTAAGTGTAACAGAATCATAGAGCAAGCCAAAGAACAACACTGGACGTTTTTTTGTAAATGTGAAGTAAATGACCACAAAGACATGATAAAGATTTGGGAAAAACTAAAATTAATGAAAAACGGGATTAAGTTGCCATCAATTCCAGTAAAGCTAGAAAATAACCCTTTTCCTAGCTCACTGGAAAAAGCAGAAGCTTTTGCAGACGTGTTTGCTGAGACCTGTCGTGTAGAAGGACTTCCTGTCTCTAGTAGAGACTATAGGGAACGAGAAGAAAAGAAAGATGTATATAAGGATCCTGCCTCTGACAATACTCACTACATAAATGCATCACTCACACTTCAAGAATTAAAAGATGCTATTCAGTCCCTTCCAAGTAAAAAACGTCAGTTGGACTAGATGCAATCTCCAATGAGATGCTGAAAAATTAATTTACCAGAAAATTTTATAATTTTGCTACATGACATATTTCAAAAATGCTGGAATAGTGGGAAAATGCCCAACAACTGGAAAGAAACAATAGTGGTTCCTGTACTAAAATCAGGTAAATGTAATACCGATCTGAAAAACTACAGGCCAATTGCATTAACATCACACGTATGTAAACTAATGGAGAAAATAATCTTAAAGAGACTGATGCAGTATTGTGAAAAGAATAAAATAATACCAGTAAATCAGGCAGGATTTCGAAAAGGCAGGTCACCAGTAGAAATCCTAACAAAGCTAACTACTAACATAAACAACAATTTGCAAGACGTCAATGTGTTTTAGCTACATTTTTTTATATAACGAAAGCATACGATCAAGTGTGGCACTCCAGATTGTTATTTAAATTTAAAAATATTGGGCTGACTGGTCACATTTTTGACTATGTTAAGTGTTTCTTAGAAAACAGAGTATTTCAAACGAGGATTGAAAATGTACATATATTCCACGAAACGAATTCTTCAAATGGGTATCCCTCAGGGATCCGTTATAGCTCCCCTTCTTTTCATGATATTAATGCATGACTTACCCAGTAAAGTATCTAAGCATGTAGTTTTAGCTCAATATGCTGACGATTTATGCATGTGGATGCAGGTAAATATGAAAAGGAAAACTCCTTTGCGCTGTATTAATTATACACGCAAATGCTACCAATTAGAACTTGATAAAATAGCACGATACATGGTAGAAAATGGGTTACATCTATCCATGGAAAAATCAAAAATAGTTTTATTTAATAATGGAGCTAACCCAGTAAATATTCCCACTTTCAAACTGGGAGATACTCTTCTTCAGTTTAATGAGTCAATTAAATTCTTAGAAGTTTTTCTTACGGCAAAATTATCTTGGAATCAGCATATTGAATACTTATTAACCAAAGCTCAAAAAAGCTTGAATTTCTTAAAAATAGTTCGCAAACAGGCATGGGGTCAAGATTCATCAACACTTGTTCATCTTTGTAAATCGCTTGTTAGATCTAAATTAACCTATGCCCAAGAAATCTTCTTCAGTGCACCGAAACACTTACTGAAAAAACTGCAGAGCATAGATTGTAAAGGTTTCAAACTTGCACTGGGTCTTCCAATGCATGCTTCCTGTCTTCGCACATATAATGAAATCAAACTGTTGCCACTTGATGAGCAAAGGAAAGTCGCTTCTACTAAATTTTTATTAAGACATACCACCGTAGAAAACATCTCTGAAACAGAAATTAAAATGAGATCAGATACCGACTTTCCAAAAAGAGCTAAATCAATATCTTCACAGGTCACTCTTGCAACATACACATCTGACGTCATGAAAGGTTCAGGAATTGATCTACACGTAGATCCTGTATCTATAAGACCTTCCTTTTCGCCAGTACCCAGTTGGGAACTCCAAAGA
>JAPXFY010000015.1:65137923-65142923 GCA_030674185.1 Monoplex corrugatus
GACGGCCATTTTGAGAAAACGGCCTTAACAGTTTTTGTTTGCTCTCCTACATGTTTTCCTTAAATTTCTTTATCTGAGGGCTTTGACCCATTTTGTTTCAAATTTTAGCTGTCACTATCTGGAAGGTGCACCAAAGAGTTTACCCGTCAGTATATTACATGTGCAGGTACTGTACAGGTTACGGTTCATAATAAGAGACAAAAATAGGTACTTTTGGTAGGAAATTGCGTTCTTTCTGCTTCGATCAGTGCATTAAAATACTATTTTAAAGTGATTGATAATATTCTTTCAAGAAAAAAAAATTATGTGGGGGATAGATTATAGTAAACATGTACAGAGATCAATTTTGAGAAAAAGTCAAAACACCCGAGATGGACCCTCAGTCACCTTTTCAGCTCCTAGTTCTGTTCGACTGACTGCGAGTTAAGACTGATTTCGTGTATGTGGGAGGTCACATATAGCAGAAGAAAGTTTTCTTCTTGTAGCAGTTGTTGTTGTCCGTGGTGGTGGTGGTGGTGGTGGTTGCTGAAGAAAATCGGGCAGTGAATATTCTCACACTTTTCCTCCCATTTTCTCGAAGCAAAGATTTTGCCCGAGTGACATTTCAACTGACCACTACAATTATAAGCTTCATCCTAAAAAGAAACCCCCATGTACTTAAAAGACAATTCCAATAAAATGAAATCACCAACAACAAAAAAACGAATTATGCTCCCATCTTTGGGAACGAGTTATGTTTCCTTGTTTGTATTGGCAAGCCTATGAAACCTAATGTCAGCATCATTACCCATATCGTATAATAAAACTACAGTTACATCAGGTTTTATATAGATATTGTATGTGATCCCTTCTAAGACAGGCTATGGAAACGTTTGAGATTAGGTAAACCACCTACCTACGTCCTCTGTCCTATTCTAAACAAAATATTTGTAATGTTGCAAGTCAGTCCTGTTTAGAATGCTAGTTTATGATATCACAGAGCGAGAGAGAGACAAAAGAGAGAGAGAGAGAGAGAGAGAGAGAGAGAGAGAAACAGACAGACAGACAGACAGAGTGCGAGAGAGAGAGAGAGAGAGAGAGAGAGAGAGAGAGAGAAACAGACAGACAGACAGAGAGAGAGAGAGAAACAGACAGACAGAGTGAGAGAGAGACAGAGACAGAGACAGACAGAGAGAGACAGAGACACAGAGAGAGAGAGAGAGAGAGAGAGAGAGAGAGATGAGAGTGAGCGCCAGAGAAAGAGACAGACGCACAGACAAACCGACAGAAAACTAGACAAACTGAGACAGCGACAAAGACTGAAATAGCGAGGAGCCAAAGAGACACGGATAATTGCAACAGTCATGCGTAGTCAAACTTAACTTGTAAGAAAAAAAAAAAGAGAGAGGGAATAACAGACAGACACACATGTATACGGACGTACGGAAGCACAATGAGAGAAGCAGACACTGCCATTGACAGCGATGCTTCGAACCAACCAAACAAACAAACAAAAAGTTATTGACAGAAAAACAAACAGACTGATAGACAGACGTAGGATAACATCAGACCATTGCAGCTTAAGCCAGATTTCAGACTATTTATCTTATACATTTTGTGTATCACAGAAATTTTGTAGTAATTGCAACTTAAGCCAGACTTCAAACTACTTATCTTTTATATTTTGTATGTCACAGACACTTGTGGTAACTCTATTAACAGGAAGTAATCATCTCATCATATTATTCTTATAGTATAATTGACAGGCATTTTTTCGCGGCCTGATTTAAAAAGAAAAGCAACAAGCACACAAATAAATGATTTAACAAACAGCGCACAACAAACAACATACTCACACACACACGCAGGCGCGCACAAACACACACACACACACACACACACACACACAACACAAAAACACTTACACACACACACACACACTTACACACACACACAGACAGATTGTGAAAAGGCAGTCAACGAAAAGAAAGAAAAATACAAACAATATATAGCTAATAGGTCACCTGAAAATCATACGGCAATGAAAGTGCGAACATAAACTGTAACAGAGTCATAGAACAAGCTAAAGAACAATATTGGACATCTTTTTGTACATATGAAGTAAGTGACCATAAAGATATGCAAAAGATTTGGGAAAAACTGAAAACAATGAAAAATGGGATCAAGTTGCCATCAATTCCAGTAAAGCTAGGAAACAACCCTTTACCTAGCTCACAGGAGAAAGCAGAAGCTTTTGCAGACATGTTTGCTGAGGTATGTCGAGTAGAAGGACTTCCTGCCTCTAGTAGAAATTATAGGGTACAGGAAGAAAAGACTGACGCATACAAGGATCCTGTCCCAGATAATACGCACTACGTAAAATGCACCAATCACGCTCCAAGAATTAAAAGATGCCATTAAATCAATTCCAAATAAAAAGATATCAGTAGGATTTGATGCAATTTCCAATGAGATGTTGAAAAATTTACCAGAAAATTTTTTAATCTTGCTACATAATATGTTTAAAAAATGCTGGAATAGCGGCAAACTGCCCGACTATTGGAAACAATCAATAGTGGTTCCTGTACTAAAAGCAGGTAAATGCAATATTGACTTGAAAAACTATAGGCCAATTGCATTAACATCGCACGTATGTAAACTTATGGAGAGAATAATTCTAAAGAGATTGATGTACTTCTGTGAAAAGAACAACATATTACCAGTGAATCAGGCAGGGTTTAGAAAAGGCAGGTCACCAGTGGAACTCCTAACAAAGCTAACCACTAATATCAAACAACAATTTGCCAGACGCCAATGTGTTTTAGCTACATTTTTTGATATAACTAAAGCATACGACCAGGTATGGCACTCCCGATTATTACTCAAATTGAAAAGTATTGGGCTAACAGGTCACATTTTTGATTATGTCCAATGCTTCTTAAAAGACCGTGTAATTCAAACGAGGATCGAAAATGTGTATTCTTCAAAACGATTTCTTCAAATGGGTATCCCTCAGGGATCCGTTATTGCTCCCCTTCTCTTCATGATATTATTGCATGACTTACCCAGTAAAATTTCTAAACATGTAATTTTAGCTCAATATGCTGATGATTTATGCATGTGGATGCAGGTCAATATGAAAAGAAAAACTCCTTTGCGCTGTCTTAATTATACGCGTAAATGTTATCAATTAGAACTCGATAAAATAGCACGATATATGGTAGAAAATGGACTGCATCTATCGTGGAAAAAACAAAGATAGTTTTGTTTAACAGTGGAGCTAACCCAGCAAATGTTCCCACGTTCAAACTGGGAGATACTCTTCTTCAGTATAATGAGTCGATTAATTTTTAGGGGTTTTCCTTACAGCCAAATTATCTTGGAATCAGCATATTGAATACTTATTAACAAAAGCTCAAAAAAGTTTAAATTTCTTGAAAATAGTTCGCAAACAGATATGGGGACAAGATGCATCAACACTTGTTCATCTCTGTAAATCGCTTATTAGATCTAAATTAACCTATGCCCAAGAAATATTCTTCAGTGCACCAAAACACTTACTCACAAACTGCAGAGCATAGATTGTAAAGGTTTCAAACTTGCGCTGGGTCTTCCAATGCATGCCTGTTGCCATCGCACATACAATGCAATCAAATTGTTGCCACTTGATGAACAAAGGAAAGTCGCTTCTACTAAATTTCTGTTAAGAAACACTACCATAGAAAATAACATCAAAACAGAGACAAAAGTAAGATCAGACACCGACTTTCCAAAAAGAGCTAAATCAATATCCTCACAGGTCACGCTTGCAATATTTACAGCTGAAGTTATGAAAGGCTCTAAAATTGATTTAGACACAGGTCCTGTAACTTTAAGACCTTCGTTTTCACCAGTACCCAGTTGGGAACTTCAAAGAGCACGATTTGACATACACTACACTGACTTTAAAAAAAAAGATAATATCAACTTACTGGCAAGTCACGTTAAATGTCATATAGAAGACTTTTATTCCGATCACTTGAAAGTTTACACTGATGGTTCAATAATTGAAAGACAAGCAGGCTCAGCGTTTTTAATACCTGCTCTCAAAATTGAGAAATCTTTCTATATAGGACTTAATAAATCTGTCTTTACTGCAGAACTCTTTGCAATCTTAATGGCTTTGAATTATATGATAAATCTTCCTAGGACAATTCCCCAGATACTTTTTTGCGTTGATTCAAAATCTGTACTTCAAGTTCTTGAATTATCAAAATTACAAACAAGATCTGAAATGATATTGGAAATTACTCACTTGATTAATAGTTTATCCTTAAGAGGCACTGATATTACTTTCTGCTGGATACCATCTCATAGTTCTTTTCATTACAATGATATGGTTGATAGGGCTGCCAAACAGGGGGCAAAGAGCTCACCAGATTCAAAACATATACAACGTTCCCTCTCATTGCATGAGTGTTATACCTTAGTGGACGCCTACGTATGGAAGCAGTTTCAAGATAAACAGAAAAAGTATGAAAAATGTTACATGAATTTTGAAATTAGCAAAACACCTAAGTGGTTCCCTGCCAGCAGAAGTATACAATCCCTTATGTATAGGTGGAAACTTGATGCGTTCAAAACAAAATACACCAGGAATGTAGTGTGCCTGTGTGGAAAGAAGATAACACATAGTCATATTCTTTCATGCGTTCGAGTAAAACGACATATACCCACGTTATCAACGAAGACAGTTTCTGACATATTTACCTCACCATCCTTAACATATGAATTTTTTGTTAGCCTGTCAAAAAGTCCTATAGCGAATTATCTTTAACGCGCCATTACTTCTCATGTTCAGTGTTATGGTTAGCTAAGTTTACTATTTCAATCGTTAATTATGATAACGTCATTTGTGAATTTTTCTTTCTTGTCTTATTTTTCTTGTTCATTTCTTTTTCCTGAAGATTAACCATTTCCAAGGTTGTATTTTTTTGTTGTTGTTGTCTAAAATCACTTTAGTGAATAGACATTAAATCAAA
>JAPXFY010000015.1:65150423-65152923 GCA_030674185.1 Monoplex corrugatus
TTTGGTAAAAAATAACGAAGCTTTCTGCAGTAAAACAAACAGTGATACAATGTGAATTGTTCACCGCAAATACATAAAACGTTTTTACAATATTTTGTTTTCAAAGCGTTCAGTTGAATACGAAAATATGTGGTAACAATTAATCTCAAATGATATATCGAAGAATACTGCAATTTTTTACGGATATTTTGAACTGAAAGTTTGATTCTTTTTTGAGACACAAATTTTTCATTTAAATGTTCATGAAATCGAATCCATGATGCTAATTCTAGCGAGTTGTAAGCTTCTTTTACCGAGGTGTTAACATGTAATTCTATGGAATTTTCAAAACGGGGTGCACCGGATTTAGCTGCTCTGTCAACTACGTTGTTGCCGTGAAGACCAACGTGAGAAGGCACCCAACAAAAACTGATTTCCGAGCCATTTATCTTTAAACAGTGTATTAGATGATTTGCCTCAATTATTAAATCAGGTCTTGTGTCTGTATCAAAAGACTGTAAGGCATATAATACAGATTTTGAATCAACAAACAGAACTACTTTGAAAGGCACAGGCCGAAGGCTTATTAAATAATGCAACGCTTGAACAACAGCGACCAATTCTGCTGTATATATAGATACATTTGCCCCAATGAAATAAGACTTTTTAATGTTAAATTTTGGAACATAAAACGCTGCTCCAGCGCTCTGATTTGCTAAGACTGACCCATCAGTAAAAATGTGGAGGTGGGTACGGTACTTTTCATCGATGTGTTCACAAGCTGTGGATAGCGTAATGTTGACATTATCATCTTTTTTAACGTCTGCATAATCGAGATCAAACGTGGCCTTTAGCATTTCCCATGTAGGGATAGGCGTTAACGTTGGTTTTTCGGCTATTTCATCCATAGTTATGCTGGATTGTTTGATCAGGTCAGATATGTAAGTTGCGGTTGTAATTTGTGATGAAATGTTTTTTGCTCGTTTTGGAAAGTCAATATCAGACCTGATTTTAATTTCTTTGCTCACAAAATTATTCGCTTGTGAAGTAGTTCTAATTGCAAACTTTGCTGTAGCTAGCTCATGATGGTTGTTTAGAGGTAGAATTCCAGCAACTTTGTACGTTTCCAGAGTAGAAGCATGAGTTGGTACACCTAGTGCAATTTTAAGACTTTTGCAGTCCAAGTTCTGAATCTTTTTTAGTAAATATTTAGGTGCATTGAAAAAAAAAACTTCTTGCGCGTAGGATAATTTAGACCTGACCAGCGCTGTTGACAGATGAATCAGTATATGTGTATCCATTCCCCAGGGTGATTTGCTTATTATCTTTAGAAAATTTAAGGTTTTTCGTGCTTTTGTTAAAATATAATCAAAATGAACATTCCAGCTTAATTTCGAAGTGATGTAAACTCCCAGAAATTGTACGACCTGTTTGTAATTTAACACTTCACCAAACAATTTGAAAGTAGGCAAGTTATTTGAGTTACCACCAGGATCAAACAGCATCATGTTAGTTTTTTTCTGCCGACAACGACAGACCATTTTCTAACATATAGTTTCCAAGGTTATCAAGATCAATTTGATACAATTTCCTGATGTAATTCCGTGTTCTCTGTGGAGTTGTCTTTTTTAAAGTGATATTCATCCAAGTGCATATATCATCAGCATACTGTACTAAAACAACACGATTTGAAAAAGCTTTAGGAAGATCCTGTGTAAGGATATTAAATAAAATAGGTGCTATCACTGAACCTTGTGGAATCCACATGTCGAGGCGCCGTGAAGTAGAATAACTAGCTCCCACTCTAGCCTGTATTGTTCTATTAGCTAAAAAAGATTTAATGTAATTGTACATATTGCCAGATAAACCAACAGATTTTAGCTTGAACAATAAACGTTTATGCCAAACTTGATCGTAAGCTTTTTTTACATCAAAGAAAGTAGCTAAAACACTTTTTCTGCGGGCAAACTGTTGTTTGATCTGAGTCGTAAGTTTAACCAGGTGTTCAACTGCGGATCTCCCTTTTCTAAAACCCGCCTGGTTTACCGGAATAACGTTATTTTTATCACAGTAGTGTAAAAGTCTGTTTAAGATCAATCTTTCCATTAGTTTGCTCGTGTGGGACGTCAAAGCAATGGGTCTGTAACTGTTTTTATCAGTTTTCGATTTTCCTGCTTTTAATATCGATATAACTATAGACTTTTGCCAGATTTGTGGTACAGTTCCGCTAACCCAGCATTTCTGCAAAATTTTGTGTAGGAAAATAAGATAGTTTTCAGGGAGATATTTAATCATTTCAGTCGAAACTGCATCAACACCTACCGAACTCGTTTTGTTGTGTAGAAACAGTATTGTGTTTTGTAGCTCTTCTAAGGTGATTGGAGAATTAAACCAGAGATCATTCTGAGGTATTGGATCAGTGTAGATTGAGTTGTTATCTTCTATTTCTCTGTGATGTTTGCAGTCTGGAGATCTCGTAAACCTTCAACTTTACTGTTTTTAGCAAATAAGTCCACAAAGG
>JAPXFY010000015.1:65182923-65185423 GCA_030674185.1 Monoplex corrugatus
AACTCTTGAATGACTTGCACACAGACTTCAAGTGGTCAACTCATACCAAACGTTTACTGGAAAAGCTTTGCATTGCTTTAGAGATAGTTCCATCCGCCCCAAAGCAGTATATTGTGTGATCATTTAAACCTGAAAAGTGAAACTTATTGAGCAACCCAAGAAGTGAGATTTCATCCAAAGACTACAGTTGGTGAACACCTGTAAAACACTCAAGTTAAAGGGTGAGTGTTCATTTTATTATTATGTTTTTAACCCCTTCTCCCCTTTTCCCAAATATAATTATCTTCCTGTAATAATTATGTGTTTACAGCAATTTTTATGCACTAAATATCTCTTAAAATTATGTCCAGAAAGCGCGAAATGGCATGGATTTATACTTGGTTTTTAAATTTTTTTCCTGGACCCCCCTAGTTTCAGTGGGTTTTTTCTTCCTCCTGTTTTAAGCCCTGACTTTGGGTAGATACCAGTCAGAGCTGAAAAATCCTACAATGACTGTTTTCACTGATAAGGTTTGGGTCTGTGACGTTCCAGTCCTTGACCTGTTGCACTTGATCGGTAGTGCTGTGAGGTTTTAATGTGCAAATGATCCTTTGACAAATTTCTACAGTTTTCAAGTTTATTAATACGGCTGTTAAGTCATATACTGCAGCGATACTGGCTCTATGAAGAACAGCTACATAAAACGTGGTGTATTGTAATTCGTCTCATAACCAAATTCTGTTACAGCCAAAGTAGTGATAAAGATAACAATAATAATAATGATGATAATGATAATAATGATAATAATAATAATAATAATAATGATAATAATGATAATAATGATAATAATAATAACAATAATGATAATAATAATAATAATATAATATAATAATAATAATAATAATAATAATAATAATAATATAATAATAATAATAATAATAATAATAATAATAATAATAACAACAACAAATTACACCAGCATACACACACACACACACACACACACACACACACACACACACACACACACACACCACACACACACACACACCACACAAAGTCACCACAGCGCACAGTATTAACAGACCCATCCATCACATACTATAGCAATTTACTGATGGCGAAATGAGAAAAGTTTTCGATACTGCCCTAAACACCGAAAAGTGATGATAAATGATGCAGACAGAAGGAGAAGATTATTCTAACCAGTTGGTTCAGCAAACTAACATGTTTTCTGACCACACAACTTGCCCTTGTCTTACTACAACATAGGTTTTCTGATCACACATGTTTATACTTGTGATTCATCATCATCATCAGGTGCCCTGCCGCATGGCGTTGGCGATCATGGACTTCCAACCATCTCTATCTCTCGTTGCCCCCAGCATCTCCCCCACCCTCTTCATCCCCAGCCACTCTGCAAGTCCGTCCAGCCATTCTCTCCCTGGGTCTACCTGGTGCTCTCTTTCCCTCCAGCGTTCCCGTTGTGACCATGTGCTCCACATCCCCCTTCCTCATAAAATGGCCTATAAATGTTGCTTGTCTTTTCCTAATCTTCCTTATGAGTGATCTGCTTGTGTCTGCCTTCATCAAGACTGTCTCGTTTGTTTTCTTTGCTGTCCATGGAACTCTCAACATTCTTCTGAGATACCACATCTTGTGATTAAAACAATGAAAACAATGAATGTGTTTTCTGACCACCTAGTTTTATCAATGTCTTAAAACAATGACATGTGTTATGTTCACGTAGTCATACTCAGGTCATAATCAAAACAATTAGTGGGGTGTTTTGGGGGGGGGGTTGTTTGTCTGTTTTTGTTTTGTTTTGTTTTGTTTTATTTTGTTTTTGATCACACATGTTTATACTTGTTGTGATTAAAACAGTGAAAACAATGAATGTGTTTTCTGACCACCTAGTTTCATCCATGTCTTAAAACAATGACATGTGTTATGTCCACCTAGTTATACTCAGGTCATAATCAAACCAATTAGTGGTGGGTTTTATTTTTTGTTTGTTTTGTTTTTGTTTTTTGTTTTTTTTTGGGGGGGGGGGAGGTTTGCTTGTTTTTTTTTTTTTTTTTTTTTTTTTTTTTTTTTTTTTTTTTTTTTTTGTTTTGATCACACACATTTTTATTAAGACAAACGATGAATTTTCTAACCAAATAGTTTTTCTTTGTTTTAAGATTAGGGTCATGCTTTGTGACTACAGTTTTAATTTTGTCTAAATTAAGGCTATGGACATGTTTTTCGACCACACTGCTTTTTTTTTCTCTTTTTTTTTCTTGTTTTAACCAAGATAATGGATGTTTCTGTTCACGCAATTCTCCCTAGTTTTAAGAAAATTGACATGTCTGTTGATCACACACTTTTCCTTGTCTTGATTAAGATAATGGATTCGTTTTGCTACCAAGTTTCAATTTTGTCTTAACTAAAACAGCGGGTGTGTTTTCTGTTTACTTATTTTTACCCTTGTCTCAATTTAGAAACGAGACATTTTTTTTTTTCTGAGCACTTAATTTCA
>JAPXFY010000015.1:65202923-65217923 GCA_030674185.1 Monoplex corrugatus
CTTACCACGTGGTCACCATTATGTATCATAGATAGATAGATAGATAGATAGATAGATAGATAGATAGACAGATAGATAGATAGATACATAGATAGATAGATAGATAGATAGATAGATAGATAGATAGATAGATACGTGTGTGTGTGTGTGTGTGTGTGTGTGTGTGTGTGTGTGTGTATGTGTGTGTGTGTGTGTGTGTGTATGTGTGTGTGTGTGTGTGTGTGTGTGTGTGTGTGTATGTGCGCGCGTGTGTGTGTGTGTGTGTGTGTGTGTGTGTGTGTGAGTATGTGTACGCACAGATTTCTTTGGAATATCGATTAGACAAAGTACCTGGAAGGGACTAAAAGCAATGCATCATTAAAAGTAGTCTTTGCCTGCTTCTTAGTTTCATAAAAAAAACAAGAAAGAAAATTAACGATGCTATCAAGTGACAGAACGTTGAAAGTCGTCTGTGTAAAACTAGGTCAAAGATGACCTCACCTTCAAGTCATTTTCAGAATGTCTGTAAAGTAGCTGTTCTCTTACTGATGTGATGTTTTGACCTTCTGAGACACAAACAGTCTACATTGTGGGGTGTGTGTGTGTGTGTGTGTGTGTGTGTGTGGTGTGTGTGTGTGTGTGTGTGTATGTGTGTGAGTGTGTGTGTATGTGTGTGAGTGTGTGTGAGTGTGTGTGTGTGAGAGTGTGTGTGTGTGTGTGTGTGAGTGTGTGTGTGTGTGTGTGTGTGAGTGTGTGTGTGTGTGTGTGTGTGTGTGTGTGTGTGTGTGTGTGTGTGGTGTGTGTGTGTGTGTGCGTGGGTGTGCATGTGTTTGAACATGTTTGCCATGACAAAGAACCGTTTGGCATAGTTGGTCTTTAGTGCAGAGTTAGACGTCAGGTGACTTAGAAGCATGAAACTGTATGTATTGAGAATAAGCATGTACCTAAACAGCCGGTTGTTATGGATGAAGCAAAGAATAAGTCACGTATTTGGAGTTTGTTTATTAAGAGTGATTCATTATCTAACTTTGCCAGCCATTGTCTGGAAGACTCCTTAACCCTGCGCAAAATCTTGTGCGATGGCAAGAGCTTCAGATGCGGAGGAGAAGGAGGTGAGAAAGAATATTAAGCTGACAGCAGCAGCAGCAGTATTATCATTTTCATCTTCATCATCATCATTGCCGTTATTGTTATCATATCCATTGATAGAACAAACAACAACAAACCACAATAAAATGCATTGTAACGCGAATGCACATGCACTGCAAACACAACGCGATATGATTTTTGACAATGAAGTAATATATGAACGGCCCATGTCTAGCCGTTGAGTTATATCCAAACCTCTACGCCTCATGGAAACAGCTCAATTATGTCACCATGTGGGGGACTAGAGAAAGCTGGAGGGAAAGAGAGCACCGGGTAGACCCAGGGAGAAAATGCTGGACGGACTTGCAGAGTGGTTGGGGACGAGAAGGGTGGAAGAGATGCTAGAGGCAACGAGAGATAGAGACAGATGGAAGTCCATGATCGCCAACGTCATGCGGCAGGGCACCTGATGATGATGACGGGGACTAGAAAGACTGCGGGCGCAATGCCACAGTGATAGCTTCTCGTATTACCTTCTCCCCTCCCGTGGGATAGACTTGTGTTTGGAGGGGGGGGTGGGGATGGGGGAGGGCAATCTGTAAGCAGTTATTTCAAGAGGAATCCACAGCGTTCGGAGAACTCCATGTGCGCTAACACCCAAACCTGCCTGTAATTCTCTGACCGATTTCCTGATCCTACACAAAACCCTATGTGCTGGCAAGGTTTTTTGAAACGGGGAAAAAAAGGAAAAAGGACCTATCAAACCAAATGATGGAAACATTAAAATGGCGGTGAAATGGCCAGATTTTGATGTTGCGGGCTGGAACTGAATTCAGGATATCAGATATTGAACCCATGGCTCTACCATCTAGCCCGCGTGATTTGTGAAAGTAGTGTGTGCTACTCTGACTTTTCGTAACAGCCTGTCTTAACCAGGTCTGGCAGTTGCAGCACCTGGGGTACTGGGCAGACTAATCAATCGCCGTTCTAGCTAGAACCTGCTGACAAATAGGATGAAGTAAGCGGTTCGATACTGTCTGTGTGTCCGTCTTGGAAAAAAATAAAGGATCAGCGTAAGGAGTTGGGGTTGGGGTGGGGGCAGAAGAGTAAAGACATTTCTTCCTGTCCTCTGTCAACCCTTCTCTGTCTCCATGTGCATTCAAATGAAAATGAATTTTATTAAATCTCTATTCTTGATTATGGGTTTGAGATAGGGAAAAACACCACCCACTTACCCTCCCACCCACCCAAAAAGAACAAAAGAAAAACAGAGACAAAAAGCTGTAAATGAAAAACAAAAAATCAACGACATGCAATCCAGGTATAATAGTTTGTTATTAATAAATGGATAAGATACAATATCAATAATCTGAATCAGATCAACGTTGGCATTGTAAATACAACCTTCATTTTGGTAATATGAATAATATAAACACACGTTCCTTTTTAACCATTGGTGGAGTGTGTGGACTAGTATAAGGTAAAGGAGCAAATTTTGGCGTGAGGAACACAGGTTCGATCTCCATCACACATTGATCCCATCCACCCCTTGTCCCCTTTTTACTGATGTGGGATGAAGTGGTGGTCCTGGTTATTCACTTTCGGGTGAGACCGAAAACAGATCCTGAGGTGGACAGCAAAGAAAACAAACGAGACAGTCTTGATGGAGGCAGACACAAGTAGATCACTCATAAGGAAGATTAGTAAAAGACAGGCAACATTTAAAAGGCGATTTTATGAGGAAGGGGGATTTGGAACACCTGGTCACGGCGGGAAAAGCTGGAGGGAAAGAGAGCACGAGGGAGACCCAGGGAGAAAATGCTGGACTTGCAGAGTGGCGGGGACGAGGAGGGTATAAAATAATAATAATAATAATAATAATAATTACAATATTTATATAGCGCAAAATCTTATAAAATCAAATCTAAGCGCTGGGGAGACGCTAGGGCAACGAGAGATAGAGACAGATGGAAGTCCATGGTCACCAACGCCATGCGGCTGGGCACCTGAGATGTGATTGATGATGATGATGATGAGATGCATCATGTAACTTAGATCATGTGAAAGATCCCATGACAACAAAAGAATTGTACCTGGCAACATTCTGTCGAAGAATCCACTGTCATGGGAAAACGTAACTATTTGCATACAATTAAAGAAGTTTAATTATTGTCACTGATGCATTTCAAAGGCAAAGAAATTTGAGCGCCTGGTCCACAACAGGGAAGATGAAGGGAAAAGGAGCACGGGTAAATTCAAAGGAGAAAATGCTGGACATTTTGAGGAATGGAGGAAGACAGAACAGGGCGGGAGATGTATTTGCAGTGATAAAAGATAGATTCGTGTGAGAGTCATGATCGCAACGCCATGCGGCAAGGCCCATGGTGGATTGATGCTGATGAAATCCGAGCTCTGCAATATTGCATATTGTTCTTCTCTGCCTTAAAACCTGACAGAAACAACATTTTTAGAGCTTTAAAAGGTACATGTTTAAACCTAGGTACAACAAAATGACATTTTTTTTAAGAAATATCGTGCAAACTATCGGCATTCGGTTGACACTGTTTCAAAAGATCTGAGTCGTGATCAAATGATTTCAATTGGTATATGCCTTCGCCTTTTTCTTTTGTTTTTTTGTTGTTGTTGTTTTTGTAAGAGAAGCAAATTATCATTCCCCCACATGTTTTCCCTTACAAACCTGGACGTCATATGATGGAGACACATAGGAAGATAGGATAGAAAGTTAGGTCACTGCAAGGCAAGGTCTTCTGGATGAGAAAATGTATGTTTAAAGTTTAGTGTTTGGTCAAGAGTAATTCACAGCATTCAGACAACTCCATACGCGCACCGTCGATATATATGTCAGCAGTTTATCTGAAGAAAAACAACTCCTTGATCTTGCTCAAAACCAATGTGGTGTCAAGGTCTTGACATGGGAAGAAATCTATGAAACATCGAAGTCATCAGAATGACGTGGCATACAGATGGCACACCTCATGCTATGTTTTATGTTGGAGGGTAGTATACACTTTAAAAATATGTAGAGTTAGATCATGAAATGACAACGAAAAGTCTCTCTGTCCCCTCTGTCTCTGTCTCCTGTCTCTCTGTCTCTGTCCTTGTCTGCTCTATCTCTTCTCTCTCTCCACTCTCTCCCTCTCTCCTCTTCTTTCTCTTTTTCTTATCTTCTCCTCTCTCTTCTCTCTCCTCACTCTCTTTCTCCCCTCTCTTTTTCAATCTCTCTCTCTCCCCTCTCTCTCCTCTCTCTCTCTCTTATGTGGTGTGAGTGTGTGTGTGGTGTGGGGGGTGGTGGTGAGGGGTGTGTGTGTGTGGGGGTTGTGTGTGTGGGTGTGTGGTGTGTGGTGTGTGTGTGTGTTGTGGCGGTGCACTCGCTTGTTTGTCTGTATCTGAACATATCGTTATCAATTTTTTGTTACTTTACATTCTTTGCTCTGTTTTATGTTCCCCATCGCACCATTTCAGTTTGAAACGGAGAGCACTATGACACACGGTGCACTGAAATATAACAGGCACACAAATGTGCCATGGAAAACTAAAATGCATTTGCAATGCAGGGACACTGCAATAACAAATTACGAAGCAAACATTATACAAACAATGTAAACGATGCATTCCAAGTAAGTAACTACTTGCATTGTCTGACCCCATTGCTCAGTCACACATTTACATATCTATCTAGTTACTCTCCTGAATACCCTACGCTTCTGGAAAAAAAAAGGAGAAGTCAAGTATGCCATTAAATGAGGTAAGAACGGTTTGGACACCACGCAGCACAAACACAGTATTGTCTATCATAGAAAGACTTGCTTTCTCGTCTCCTGGGTTCGACTTGTGTTTGCAGGGTAAGTTGTCAAAGCAGCACAAATCACTCCGACTTTTTTTGCCCTATAGCCTGTCTTTAGCCAGCCATGATTTAGGCTGCGAAGCCTGGACTCTGAGAAAAAAGTGATTGCAGAAGAATTGAGGCAGCAGAGAGTGGTTTTTAATCGGCGACTACACGTGTAAAAATGGACAGACAGAAGAACTAATAAAAGTGTCCTTAAAGAACTTGCTACCATCAGAAAGCTACTAGCAGACATCAACGAGAGAAAGACGAAAATACATTACCATGTGTTACGTAACAAGAACACTGACCTCATGGCAACCATCTTTGAAACGAAAAACAGTGGCAAAAAGGAAGAAAGGCAGACCTCCAATCTCATACATCGAGAACATGACCAACATCAGTGGCCTAACTATTCAAGCATTGTCGACAAAAAATCAAGACAGAGGGGCCTGGAGGGAGATGGTGGCAACCAGATGTGCACCGGCCAAAGCCGAACCCATTGACTCCGACGTGTCACAAGTGAAGAGCCGGTCATAAACCAGGCCTGGCAGTTTGCAGCACCCTCTGTGTGCTGTGCAGACCTAATTAATTGCCACTTTCACAGTCGGGCCCGACAAAAAGGGATAGATTTGGTGCTAGACTGCCGGCAGGGCAGAAATACTGGTAGTGCTCTTGTCTGTGTATGGGAAATACAAAAAGACCAGGGTTCGTGGAGAGCAAATGGTTGAGGGGTTTTTTTCATTATCAACCTGTATCCCGTCTGTCTGTTTTTCCCCGGGGGATATAAATGACGCACGAATATAAGCAATTTTAATTTCCCCAAAAATTTTTTTTTTTCAAAAAAAAAAAAGACCCAACACGCTATGTACGCTGTAACCTTTCCCCCGGGGGAGTGTCGGGGAAAAGAACCAACCGGGAAACCCGGGAAAAAAAAAAAAAAAAAGGACGCTTTTAATAAAAACAAGACAAGCCAACCAAATTTGGGGCCCAACGGGGCCTTTTTTCCCAAACAAGGGGCAAAAACCCCAAAAAAACAAAAAACCCCAAACCCCCCCAGAAAAAAAAAAAAAAAAGGAGAAAAAGACAAACTTTTTCCCCGCTGTTTCCCCCCCATGGGAAAAAAAGGGAAATTTTTTTACTAAATCCAAAATCATTACCCCTCATACAAATCCCCCCATGGCTTGGCGCCAAAAGGTTTTTCCAAAACCCAACTCACTCCCCGTTTCCCCCACCCCCCCCCCCCCCTCCTCAACCCCAGCCATCGCAAGTCCGTCCGTTTTTCCCCCCGGGTCACCCCGGGCCTCTTTTCCCTCCAAAGCTTTCCCGTTGTGACGGGGGCCCCAAAAAACCCCCCTTCCTCAAAAATGGCATATAAATACTTTTTTTTTTTAATCCCTAGGAGTGATCTACTTGTGTCCCCCCTCCATCAAGACATCGGGGTTGTTTTTTCTGTCCATGGAACCTCACATTCTTCAAAAAACCAAAACTCTGCGCCAAAATCTTGCTCGGTTTTGGGGTTTCCCGGACGCCCCACGCCTCGCACCGAAAAACGTATTGGCCTATAAATTTTTCAAGGACTTTTTTCCCCTGATTTAAAATTAAAGGGGTTTGTTGATAAAATGCTTTGCCCATCTTTTTGAATGCTTTTTGGCCTTGGGCCGTTCCCCTGCCACTATTTCCAACAAACCAAAAAAAAAAAAAAGACCGATTTAAAAAAACAAACAAGCCAGGCGAAATTTTTTGGGGCCCCAACGGCCTTGAAAAGCGAAGGGGGCAAAACAAAAAAACAAAAAACAACACCAGATCAAAAATTTAAGAAAAAAGCTGAAACACCCTGCACCCCCTCCTGTGGAAAAAGGAATTTTTTTACAAGACCAAAAAATAGCTGTATCAAAAAAGCCATTTTACGCCCCCCCTTGTATTCTTTTTACGTTCCAGAAACGGGAATTGGACAAATTGAAATTCTAGGTCCTTTGTTATAATTTTGGTTTAATTTGGAAAAATTATTTTTTGCCCCAGTTAATGGGTTTTGGGCGCGACCATTTTAGGGGCTTCCCCGGGGCAATTTGGAAAGGGGGTTTTTAAGGGGTCCAAACTCTGAAAATCTTTTTGATTGCATGCTTCGAATCGTGATCGAACATACTTGTTTGGGGTTTTGGGAAAATACACAATCCCACATAAGGGAAAATTCCGATATGGCCCCGAGCACGACTGACGTCGGTGTTTTTGTTTTTTTTATTTTGGGGTTTTTTTTTTTTGTTTTTTTTTTGTTTGGTTTTTTGTTTTTTTTTTTTGCTTGCTTTTTTTTTTCGTTTGTTTTTTTTTATTTATTTTTTTGTTCGTTTGGGTTTTTTGTTTTTTTGTTTTTTTGTTTGTTTGTTTATTGATTGTTTTTTTTTTTTTTTTGTTTTTTTTTTTGGGGGGCGGGGGGTTTTGGAATGGGTCGGGGGTTTTTTTGGTTTTTGGGTTGGGGTGCCCTTTTGGTTCCCCCGTTGGTTACCGGTTTTTGGAAAAACCTTTTTTTTTTTTGTTTGGTTTTTGCCCCGTTTCCTTTTTGGGTCCCTTTTTTTTTTTTTCCCTTTTTCCTTTTCGTTTATTAGGTTATTGTTTTGTGTATATTTTTTGTTTTTTTGTTTTTTTGGTTTGGGTTGGTTGGTTGGTTTGGGGTTTTGCTTTTGGTTGATGGGGTTTTTTTTTTTGGGATTTAAAATTGGGGTTGGTTTTTGATTAATTTGGGGTTTTAAATTTTGGTTAGGGCAAAATTAAAACCTTTGGGTTTTCTTTTTTCTTCCCTGGCAGCTGGTAGAAGTTTTGAGTTTTGTTTTTATTTTGGGTGGGGTGTGGTGTGTGTGTTGGGGTTTGGGTGTGTTGTGTGTGTGCGTGCGTGCGTGCTTGTTTTCGTGCGTGCAGTCCCTGGTTTTGTGTGGTGGGTGTGGGTGTGTGTGTGTGTGTGTGTGTGGTTTGGGGAAGCGTGTGTGGGGTTTTTTTAAAAAATTTATTTTCTGAATTGAAATAGGAAAAAAAGTGTTACCATCAACCCCAAATTTAAAAAAGGCCCCAATGTAGTCAGAAAATTTCCGGTCGGGGTATGGGGATCATTCCCCCAAGGGTTGTAAGCGCTCAATTCAGATCCCCCCCCAGCAAAATGAGGCAGTTTAAAACCCAACGTCAAAACACCCTTCGCATTAGCAAGGTCATGAAAAATAGGGGGGCGGGAGGGGACCGGAAACATAAAACGGCAAAGAAAAGACTCGGCCCTTTTTAAACTCAGGAGATAAGCTCCCAAGGCGTGGGGGCAGACGGCACTTTTTCTGGGGGGTGCAGGCCGTTCTTGAGTGGGGAATCTCTGTCACATCTGCCACATAAAACTAGTCGCGTTGGGGTGTTTCTGGAAGTTCTTGCGAAGACCCTTTTCCATCTGCGCTTTTTTGCTCCCTCCTCCCCCCATTAAACCCTTGCTGGGGAAAGGCGTCCTCCACGCGGGGCCCGTCTTCCGCCAATCTCCCAAGAGCCCGGGCAATCCCGAGCTTCTAAGGGCCCTTGGGGAAAACGAAAACATTAAAACGGGGATCCCGCCACTTATCCTCCAACCGCTAAAAAAATTTAAACCATTTGACTTTTCCCACCCACCACAGCTTCCTGCTGGAAGTTGGTGGGGAACGAAAAGGGGCTGGTTTTTTTTTTCTTTTTTGTGTGGGGTGGGTCTTTGGGTGTGTGTGTGTTTTTTGGTGTGTGTGTGTGTGTGTGGGGGTGTGTGTGTGTACCACAATAGATTTTCTCACATGGGGCGCACAAATGCATGCACCAACCCCCCCCCCCAAAAACACACCCCCCAGACACAAACAAAACAAAAAAACCCATCCCCCTCAACCCCCACCACACACACACCAAAGAAAAAAAATAGGGGTATACAAGGTATAAAATATAAATAAAGATATACACACAAAAACCCCAAAAATAATTGAGAGAGAGAGAAAGAGAAACAAGACAAAGAGACTGGAAGAGAGCGAGAAGGAAAAAAGAAAGGAGAGAGAAACTGGAAATAGTGAAAAGAAGGACAGAAAGAGAGAGAGAAAGAGAGAGAGACCGAGAGAGACAGACACGGGAAAAGAGAGAGAGAGAGAGAGAAAGGACAAAGGGAGGTCTCGGGGGGGGGAAATTTATGAACACTATAAAAATTTTTGTTTTTTGAAGAAAAACGAAAAACCTTTTTTACGGGAATATTTTTTTTCGGGGTTTTAAATTTAAGATATGCTCTAATGGAATGATGCATCCGATCCCCGCCCCTTTTGGGGAAAAAAGTTCCGAAACCCCCAGTTCAGTAAACTTTCACTTAAGTAAGTTCGCTTCTTTTCTTTTCTTTTCTTTTCTTCTTCTTTTTTTCCCCTTTTTTTCCCCTTTTTTTCCCCCTTTGGGGGTTCCATGGATTTTGGGGTCAGAGGATTTGTCGGCCTGTCCCAGTCCTCATTAATTTTAGGTGAAATACTCAAAAAAAAATTTTTAATTTTGTTTTTTTTTTCCCGCGGGGGCATTTTGGGGATGGGCCTTTTTAAAAATGATTTGTGACCTTCCATCACGGAATGAGTCCCCTTTTCCACGGGGAGCTTTTTTTTCACAATGGGGCAAAATAAGTGAGAGGGGCTAAAAACCGTTTGGAGTTTTTTTTTTTTGGGGATCCCGGAACCCTTCCTACACATTCCACATTAAAATAAAATTCGCAAAATTTTGGTTCTTTCTTAGTGAAAAAAATTTTTCTTTTTCCCCACCCAACAGGAGATGCTGAACTTTTACTTTCGTTTTTTTTTGATTTTTCAAAACTGTTTTTTGGAAAAGTGCCATGTTTGGGAAAAGGCGTCCCCCGGGGTATTTTTTTGTCCGTTTTTAAAAAAAGGTTTTTTCATTAGAAACAGCGTAAATGTACATTTAAAAAAAAAAAAATAAAAAACCCCCGAATGGCAATGACCTTTTTGTGGTGGAAATCCATTTCAGGGAAATTAAAACCGTTTGGAGAGGCAGAGACTCATCAGAGTGACTGGAAAAGAAAAAAAAAAACCATCCCTTTTTTTAAAAGCGATATTAAAATTTTTGGTTTTTTCCCCACGAAATGATAAATTTTCCCTTCGGGGAGTTTTCTTTTTTTTTTTCTTCTAAAGAAAATTTACGCTTTTTCAATGAAGAAAACCTTTTAAAAGGGACAATAAATACCCAGACAGTTTTCCAAAATGGCACCCTTTTCCCCCAAAACAGTTTTAGAAAAACCTGAAAAACGAAATTTAAAGTTCAGCATAGCCCGGGTTTTTTAGGGAAAAACAAAAAGATTTTTCACTAAGAAAAAACCCACAATATGGGGGAATTTATTAAAGGGGGAAGGGGAGGAAGGGGTTCCGGGGTCCGCTAAAACAACAACTCCATAACAACCCCCCCACACCCCCCTTGCGATTTTCCCCATTTGAAAACCCGCCAAAAGGGCAAGCGACTCATTCCGTGATGGAAGTCACATATTTTCTTCCGCTTTAAAAGGGGTTTGGTTCTGGTTAGTTTTCCCCCAAACCATTAACATGTTTTGGTTTCCCGCCTCTCATACATCATGGGGGTTTTTGACCCCTTTAAATACCCGAACTTTATTTATATGTGACCTCCCACCACGAAACCCTCTTAACAACATTTTTTGGGGGGATTTTGAATATACATACACTGGGAAAATGTACATTCTGCTGATTTTTTGGATTAATAAAGCTTGTTTTTCAAAAAAAATAGAAGTTAAATGTTTTTTAATCATTAAAAATTTTATGACGGCCCTTTAAGAAAACGACCTCAAAGTTTTTTTTTGCCTCTTACACGGTTTTTTCCTTAAATTTCCTTTTTGGTGGGTTTTTAAAACCCTTTTTTTTTTTTTTTGCTGTCATTAAAGGAAAAAGGCCACCCCAAAAAGCTTTCCTCATAATTTATGTGCGGGTACGGGACAGGTTTCGGTTCATATAAAGACAAAAATAGATACTTTGGGAGGAAATTTTGGTTTTTTTCTCTGCGATCAAAAGCATTAAAAACCATTTAAATTGATTAAAATATTTTTTTCAAGAAAAAATGTCTTTGGGGAAGATTAAAAATCTACAGAAATCAGTTTTGGGAAAAAAAGCAAAACCCCCCAGACAGACCCTCATACCTTTTCACCCTAGGTTTTTTGACCCCCAAGGGGGTTAAACGATTTCGTGGGGAGGGTCAATATCCCCGGGGCATGGGGGGCCCTTTTCCGTATGGCTTTGGGGGATCATGACCCCCCTGGGGCTTAAATTTTTTTAGCTAAAAAATTTCCCCTACCTTTTTTGCCCCACCCACTCGCAAAGTGTCTAACAGTTTCCCCCTAGGTCTACTGATTCACTTTTTCCCTCCACTTCCCTTTGTGACTAGGTGCTCAATTTTTTTTCTCGCCTCATAAATCCCTTATAAATGCGCTTCGTTTCCCTAATCTTCTTCAATTAATGTTCTTTTCGTGTGTATTTATTGAAAACCCAAAACTTCAATCATGCGCGTTTAAACGATCGTGCAAAAATAAAATTCGAAGCGGATGGCGTTTTTTCTGGACAGTCTTCTTAGGATCCTTTTTTGTTTTTGTTTTTAGTGGGTGCGTGTGTGTGTGTGTGTGTGGTGGTGTGTGTTTTGTGTGTGTGGGGTGGGTTTTGTGTGTAATTGTGCGTGTGTGGGTGTGTGTGTGTGTGTAATTGTGAGTGTGGGTGTGTGTGTGTGTGTGTTGTGTGTGTGTGGGGTGTGCATATATGGGTTGGCGTGGGGTGTGTGTGTGTGGCGCGCGTGTGTGTGGGGTGTGGGTAGCGTGTTGTGTGGTGTGCGTGTGTGTGTGTTTGTGGGTGGGGGTTGGGTGTGTTTTGTGCGTGTGTGGTGCAGTGTTGTGTGTGTGGGTGTGTGCGTGCGTGTGTGTGCGTGGGGTGGGGGTGGGGGTGTTGTGGCGTGCGCGGGTGGGGGGTGCGCGCGCACGCGTGTTGTGTGTATGTGCGCGCGCGCGCATGCTGCGTGGGGGGGTTTTGTCCACTTTCGTCAGCATCTCGGGGCCTGGTATCAACATTTACCCGTCAGCATCATCGAGTGGGATGGTAGCCCGGCGGAAGCAGATGTTTAAAACAACTTGTCTCCATTTATTCCGGCCTTGACTTGTCTTGTCCTGTAGTATGTCAAAACTGCTGAAATTGATGATGTTTCTTCATATTGGAGATGGAAAATCCACTGGCGGACTACTACACTTCTCGTTCTTCTGACTGGCATGGAGACTTTGGTCAAGTGGGTGAGCTTGTCACTCCAGGACCTAAAAAAACAAGACAAGACAAGACATCCGCGATGGAAGACCACTTGAGAGCACGTGCCTATACAACACCGTTGTCCTGGTTATGGAATAGCTTTTCGTAGTAATATTATACGCTAAAAGCGATAAGAGTGGCTGCCTGTACTCAGACTGATCCCATCTGGTGACTGAAGTGTTGTTGGCATGTTGCAGTCTGAGCCTGTTCGTTCTCCAAGTGAGCCATCACTTCAAGTATACTTGGCCATTAGCACAGATCCTGTGCGTCATGTGACTGACTGCGAGTGAGATGTATATATAGTCAGAGAGGTTTACCAACTGAAAGTTTCCGGTATGCTGGTTTTTCTTTCTTTCTTTCTTTCTTTTCTTTTCTTTCTTTTCTTTCTTTTCTTTCTTTCTTTTTTTCTTGTTGTTGTTGTTTGTCCTCTCTCTGTCTCTCTCTGTCCTCTCTGTCTCTCTCTCTCGTCCTCTTTGGCTGTCTGTCTGTCTGTCCTGTCTGGTTTGTCTCTTTCTTTCTTGTTGTTGTTGTTTTTCCCTCTCTCTCTGTCTTCTCCTGTCTCTCTCTCTCTGTCTCTTTGGCTGTCTGTCTGTCTGTCTGTCTGTTTGTCTCTTTCTTTCTTGTTGTTGTTTGTCCTCTCTCTCTGTCTCTCTCTGTCTCTCTGTCTTTCTCTGTGTGTCTCTTTGGCTGTCTGTCTGTCTGTCTGTCCTGTCTGTACTCTCTACTCTCCTCTCTCTCTCTCTCTCCTCTCTCCTCTTCTCTCCTCTCTCTCTCCTCTCTCTCCTCTCTCTCTCTCTTTCCCCCTTTAATTTTTCGTAGACGTTTTTCAATATACTTGTTACTTCTTATTCCCTGCGCTCGTTTTAACACTTTTTTTTATCACAATTCTCGACTTACTGGCTCATTGTTCTCTCTTTGTTGTGTTGTTGTTGTTGCTGCTGTTTGTTGTTGCGGTTGTTGTTATGGTGGTGGTCGCTGCAAGAACTTCTCCCACCCTGCTCCGTCCTCGCCATGATGATGATGATGATGATGATGATGATATGATGATGATGATGATGATGATAATAATGATGATCGTGATCTGTGAGTGATATTGTGGTTGCTGTTTTGCTTGTTTAAAAGGTTTGTTTCACCTCCTTTACACCATTTTTAAGTTCTGAGATGTCTTATTTTGTGATCAAGTTGACGACATCAAAACATTTTAATGGTGTCCAGTACAAGCTCGTATCACATGCAAAACGTGTTGCTTTGCGTTAAGATACCCATTGGTAGGTACTCTGATGTCTGCTTTGGCCTTATTGAAGTTTGTGTATGTTCTACGTTGTTGGTTTTTTTTTTTTTTTTTTTTTTTTTTTTTTTTTTTTTTTTTAATGTTAATATTGCCGTTTTCTGTTGGGTTTCTGTAGTTTTGAATCGTTTTCTTTCAACTTAGCGAAACATCAGGGAGTTAGCTGATCTTTTGTAGTAATACTTGTGACCTGCCAGCACGAAATCAGTCTTACTAACATTTTGGGCATTTTGAGATATACATATTTCTGAAAAGTATACATTCTGCTGATTATTTTGGTACTTGAATAAAGCTTGTACTCAAAAAAAAAAAAATGTAGAAGTTATACATGTTTAAAGTCATTAAGTTGTATGACGGCCATTTTGAGAAAACGGCCTCTAAAGTTTTTATGTGCTCTCCCCACACATTTTCCTTAAATTTCTTTATTTGGTGGCTTTGACCCAGGTTTGTTTCTAATTTTAGCTGTCATTATCTGAAAGGTGCACCAAAATAGCTTTCTGTCATTATCACATGTGGGGGTCCCTGTACATGTTTACAGTTCATAACAAAAGAGACAAAATAGGTACTTTCGTAGAAAATTGCGTTCTTTCTGCTGCGATCATTGCATTAAAATTCCATTTTGAAAAAAATTTGCAGGGATAGATTATAGTCTACATCAAATCATTTTGAAAAAGTCAAAACACCCTCATTGACCCTCAGTCACCTTTTCAGCTCCTGGTGTTGTTCGACTGACTGCGGGTTAAGACTGAATTAGTGGTGGGAGCTCACAATTGTTCCTAAATCTTGTTCATTGTTGTGTTTCTTGTTTCTTTGTTGTGTTTCGTGTACGCTTGATTAAAGGTCAGTTACTCCTGTCTTGATTTGTTGATGAGATACGCATTTCAGTTGTGTGTGCGTCAGTATGGCTTATTTCTCTAAGCATGTTGCGATATGATCGTATCATGTTTGATTGATTTGATTGTTTGTTTTATTTGTTTGTTTGGTGTTTACAATATTCGATTTGACTTGTTTGTTTTGTTTGTTTTTTTTGTTGGCTGGTTCGTTTGTTTCTTGTTTGTTTGTTTGTATGTTGGCTTGTTTGTTTTTTTGTTGTTGTTGTTGTTTTGGAGGGGGGGGGGGCGGTTGGGGTGAGATGAAATGAAGCTTCACCTGTAATTTGTAAAAATATGAAATAATCAATAACAAAAAATGTGAAGAAAAACATAATGTATAAGTTTGAGAAATTGATCCCCCACCCCCCTTTCTCCTCCCCACATTTTTTTCTTCAATATTGATGATAATTATTACTATTTGTAGAGGAAGGAGAACGTATGTAATTCTTAAGATAACATTAATGCAATTTATATCATCAACATCATCAGGTGCCTTGCCGCATGGCGTTGGCGATTACGGACTTCCATCTGTCTC
The DNA here is from genome assembly GCA_030674185.1 of Monoplex corrugatus. NCBI lineage: Eukaryota > Metazoa > Mollusca > Gastropoda > Littorinimorpha > Ranellidae > Monoplex > Monoplex corrugatus. The sequence continues at coordinate 65,217,841 of JAPXFY010000015.1, forward strand.
TATCACTTGTTGCCTCAATCATCTCTTCCACCTTCCCTGTCCCCAGTCACTCTGCAAGTCTGTCTAGTATTTTCTCCCTGGGT
>JAPXFY010000015.1:65222225-65224725 GCA_030674185.1 Monoplex corrugatus
TTGAGTAATAGCGTTTGTCTTGACTGATTTGTACCCTACATTACTGACCATTATGAATTTACATCATATACATGTTCGGCATCAGTTTTCACAAAAGGTTGGAATAAATATTTTGAGGTATCATGTTGTTGTTATGATTGGAAATATCATTCAATATCATTTCTAAGACACAGTGATAAACTCGAGGACATTCATAGTCAGGTTTTCTTTGCCACCACTACGAAATCTGTCTTGGGTATTCTGGTTGGGTTAGTTTGTGTCATCATGTGAAGATGTAGGTGACTGGCAGTGTTTTGCAGTTTATGCAGGTTCATGAAGATCTAGCAATCGACCGTTCTTCTCAGAGACAAGATACACCAGTCCAGGTTAAACGAAAAATGATCATTATTTGAAGAACGAATGAAACACAACAGGAACTGGGTAAAAACTTCACACATTCAATGCACCGCTCCTGCCTGCATGCATGCCTTTTTTCTGCCTGCCTGCTGCCTGCCTTTTTTCCTGCCTGCCTGCTGCCTGCCTGCCTGCCTGCCTGCCTGTCTGTCTGTCTGTCTGTCTCTGTCTCTCTTTCCTCTAATTGCGCACATTTGATTGTTTCTTCATTAGTGACTATTCTACCCATTCTTAGTTGTCATGTCTGTCTCTGACTTGACTTGTCTGTCATTGGGGCATTGACATGCCATACTAATTACAGTATTTGTCCATGCTACATTTGATAGTTTGTCCTGACTATTTGACGTATTTGTATGACTCATTACTATTTTCATGACTACATTTGACAGTATTTTGTCCATGACTACATTTGACAGTATTTTGTCCATGACTACATTTGACAGTATTTTGTCCATGACTACATTTGACAGTATTTTGTCCATGACTACATTTGACAGTATTTTGTCCATTACTACATTTGACAGTATTTTGTCCATTACTACATTTGACAGTATTTTGTCCATACTACATTTGACAGTATTTTGTCCATTACTACATTTGACAGTATTTTGTCCATTACTACATTTGACAGTATTTTGTCATTACTACATTTCACAGTTTTTGTCCTTATATTTTGTGTGATTTTTGTCTTTCTTTACTTTGATGCTCATCTTGAGAATTTGTGAAAGTAGTAATAGGAAAATGTTTATGTTATGTGGTAATCGGAAAGCTTTTAAGTTCTGTCTCCTTCTCCTCTTTCACTCCGTTACAACCATACACAAAAAAGACCATCACACACCAACACCACACAAACACACACACACACACACCACACAAAACACACACACACACATCACACAATATATATAATATATAAAAAGTGGACGGACATATTTTCTTATTAGCTATGCCTTCTCTCCTTGTAAGTCTCTCAAAGGAAAAGAAACGGACACTACTGTTTGATGTCCTATTGTATAATGCAACACTGTGAGCAGTAAATTGATCTCTTCGTGCTTCGGTGGCCCTGTGCATCTCTAAGGCTAGTTGTGTGTCTTGTAGGTGTCCAGAAAGGTTGTGGCAAAACTATGAACTCAAGCTCGCATAAGCGTTGATTCGAAGAATAAGAAAAACAAAGGTAATCGCAAATCATATAAAAAAAAAATGTTACCACATGCCAAATATCACCAGTGACAGTGGTAAACTAGTGAATGTGTACGTAAAATCATGCATTATCGATTTATTGGACGATCATTACAAATCTTCTGATAGTCGTCACCAATGTGATGTCACTGTTCTTCTTCTTCTTCTTCTTCTTCTTCTTCTTCTTCTTCTTCTTCTTCTTTATTTTTCAACTTCTTCTTCGTTGATTCATACATTCAATCATATATGTTACATCCTTCTTCTTCTTCTTACTTCATGCTTACGTTTTTTCTCATTCTTTTTCTTTTCTCCTTGATTCACTGTTCTTCTTCTTCTTCTTCTTCTTGTTTTATTTTGTTATTATATCATCATTATTTATTATTATTATTATTATTATTATTATTATTATCATTATATTATCGGACTCAAAAGATCATTGTCTCGAGTTCAGTCTCAACCTGCAACATAAAGCTGGCTTGTTCACCACATCACATACTGATTATATGAGAAAATCAGGACTGTACTCGTATTTAAACAAAAGATTAAAAACAATCCCGTGCCCTGTCATCCCTACCTCCTATTTCAGATAGAGCCATGAACCACTAAAGTCAAATATCTTTGTTCAATTCTAGCTACACATTACCATTAGCCTGTTCGCTGCCCATCTTGATGTTTCTGTCATTCTAGTGGTATCAGATTAGAGCTTCATAGATCCCTCTCCCCACTTCCCTTTTCAAGAACTTGCCAGTGCCTATGAATTTGCTCAGGCTCCAAAAGTCTGCCAGATAATTGCTGGCAGAATTGAGTGGAGTGCATATGGTGTTTGTTTGAGTTCAATAATCCCTCTTGAACAAACACCAAACTCTAAACTCGGCTGCTAGCGGCAAACACTGTGAGATGACAAGCAACTCATTTCATGATGGAAAGT
>JAPXFY010000015.1:65244725-65249725 GCA_030674185.1 Monoplex corrugatus
TGTGTGTGTGTGGTGTGTGTGTGTGTGTGGTTGTGTGTTTGTGTGTGGTTTGGTGTTGTGTGTGTGCGTGTTGTGGTGTGTGTGTGTGGTGTGTGTGTGTTGTGTGTGTGTGTTGTGTGTGTGTGTGGTGTGTGTGTGTAGTGTGTGTTGTGTTTTGTGGTGTGTGTGTGTGTGTGTGTGTGTGTGTGTGTGTGTGTGTGTGTTGTGTGTGTGTGTGTGTGTGTGTGTGTGTGTGTGTGTGTGTGTGTGTGTGGTGTGTGTGTGTGTGTGTGTGTGTGGTGTGTGTGTGTGTGTGTGTGTGTGTGTGTGTGTGTGTGTGTGTGTGTGTGTGTGTGTGCCTTTATAACTCTGTGTGTGTGTGTGTGTGTTATGGGTATTAAGACTGGCTCACATCTGAAGTATGAACGAGAAAACAAGAGCTGATCTAGACAGAAAGAAAGAAGACTGATGATGATACTACTACAGCCAAGTGACGGTGACATATACGTTGTCTTTTTCCTCCATCTGTCTGGAAACAAGATCAGTGTCTCCCTGCCATGATATAAGCTGAATGAATGAGAATATGCGGACGGTTTTTTGCCAAAGACCCCGTCCAGACGCGTTGTATTCACACCATGGATAGAACAACTGTACAGTACACATTCGTTTCCCCCTGTTTATTTCTCATGCCTGTAGTTCACGTTTATTCATGTATAAAAGACTTTACGATAACTATGCCGGGGGGGGGGGGGGGGGGAGGTTGATAAATTCAAATACGTGGGAACGATCATTTCATTTCATCAGAGGGCAGATGCACATCAGAAATAGCTGGCAGAATCGGCCAAACCAAAACAGCATTCAAGAAGACGAAAGCATTCTTACCAACAAATGCCTGTGAATTAACATCAGGAAGAGAGTTCTTGAATGTTATATAGAACCAATACTGTTGTAATGAATGCGAGGCGCGGACAGTCAACAAACAAAGCCAGAACAAGATTGAGGCAGCCGAGATGTGGTTTCCAAAAAAAAGTTGAGAGTTCCATGGACAGCAAAGAAAACAAACGAGACAGTCTTAATGGAGGCAGACACAAGTAGATCACTCATAAGGAAGATTAGGAAAAGACAGGCAACATTTATAGGCCATTTTATGAGGAAGGGGGATTTGGAGCACCGGGTCACAATGGGAAAGCTGGAGGGAAAGAAAGCACCGGATAGACCCATGGAGAAAATGCTGGACGGACTTGCAGAGTTGCTGGGGACGAGGAGGGTGGGGGAGATGCTAGGGGCAACGAGAGATAGAGACAGATGGAAGTCCATGATCGCCAACGCCATGCTGCAGGGCACCTGATGATGATGATGATATGCCAAAGGAGGAGGGGGGGGGGAGATCCACCATCTAATCAGATATCCCTCCTAGCAACTAATTAACCAGCCTACCAAGAGACAGTCGAGTATTTGGGTCCAACGAATAGCCATCAAAGAGTCATAATTACATTATTTTAGAGACAAAATGTCAAGATCAAACTGAGACTGAACAAACATGTACGTATGTTTATTGCCGTTTGAAGAAGAGCTTTGAACACCAGTTTCTAACACACACACACACACACACACACACACACACACACACACACACACACACACACACACACACACACACACACACACAACACACACACACACACACATACACACACACACACACACACACACACACACACACACACACACACACACACACATACACACACACACACACACACACACACACACACACACACAAACACACACACACACCCACACACATTATAAATGTTTTCCATGTTGTGGTAATCTACCGTTTTCATTAATGCACGTGAATTTTTTTCGTTTTGGAGTATTTTCAAAGTCACATTGAGCGTACGTAGTGCAAAGTATAGATGTTGAGTAATAGTGTTTGTCTTGACTGATTTGTACCCTACATTACTGACCATTATGAATTTACATCATATACATGTTTGGGATCCGTTTTCTCAAAAGGTTGGAATAAGTATTTTAAGCTATCATGTTGTTATGATTGGAAAGATCATACAATATCATTTGTATTGGCATACAAATTACATTTTTGACTCAAAACATGAAAGGGTGGTGGCCAGTTGAAAAGTCACATGCGCATAACATTCAAACTGAAAAGACAGAGTGATAAACTCGAGGATATTCATAGTCAGGTTTTCTTTGCCACCACTACGAAATATGTCTTGGGTATTCTGGTTGGGTAAGTTTGAAATATCTGCAGTGCTCAAAAAAAATCTTCACGAGCTTCAAAACGATGTATTGAATGTAATATTTCTGCAGCATACTCGCAATATCTGTAGTATCTGTCCATCTGGAATTTATTCCAACACAGGGACACCATACTGAGAAACTGAAACTGAACTCAGTAAAAGAAAACAGACAAATTGGACAAATCAGGGGTGATATACAAGATAGACTGCCAGGACTGTGACCATAGTTATATTGGCGAAACTGAGCGAAACTTGCACAAAAGATTAAAAGAACACAAACTTGAGTCCTCTCCAGTGGGAGAACATCTGACCCACACCCAGCACCACTTTGAAAAGGACAGTGTGCAAGTTCTCGACAAAGAAGCAAGATGGTTCCAGAGGGGAGTAAAGGAGGCAGTTTACATCGCCGCAAGGAACCCCACCCTCAACCGTGACCGGGGCCGACACAACCTGCCATCGGTGTACTCCTCACTTATTCAGTCGCACTGTCGTGAGTTCGCTCACGGCGGTGCGCACTGAAGCCAGTTCTCAACCCAGCAGTTGCGCTGAAGAAGTCGGCCGGATCGCTGATGAAAGCTACGCAGTAAGTAGCCTTTTTTTCACTGAGAGACAGGTTCAGCCAGGTAGCCATTATGTCAGTAAAAGTGGTTGCGTTGTAGACATGGTGTTAACATTGGTACTTCTAGTTAAGTTCATCAAAGCAATCTAACATAGGTATCATCATAGATATTTTTTAAAATTATTTTTGCTTTTTAAGGGTGAATCTTACTGTGAAACCTCTTGTACACACGAAGAAAACAAAAGAACGGCAATGTTTCACTTGATATACACATATATCAATTTTACGTAGGCATACCCTGTCCAGTTTTGTGGGTTTTGTCTCAGTTTGTTCACGTGCAATGTACATCCCTGTCTCTGAAAATGGGTCAAACTGTTGAGAATATATACACTTCTGTTAGAATGAATACGTGAAAAACAAACAAAAATCCCCCAAACAAACAGATAAACAATACAAACAAAAACTTCAGGGTAAGACTGACAAAGTCAGTACAAACAAACAAACAAACAAACAAACAAACAAACAGATCATCAGACAGACACTCAGACACACAAGCAAGCAGCTAACCAGACAGATATATTAGACAGAAGCCCCAGTCAGTGTGTGGTGACGATGTAGATGGGATTCCTGGTGTCTCGCTGTTCTCTCCCGAACTTGACATGTACAAAGAACACGACAGAGATCTGCACACAGCTGCTTCTCCTTTTTTCATTCTGACTGTATTTAGCTAGGAAATAAGAGGGAAGCAGGGAGAATTTTAAATATCAACTAAGTAACATAACTCTTGAGAGTAACGGAGTTATCTCCCATGTAGAATTTCTCAAAGCCAACACAGTTTGCGCTACCCATGCAGCTGGCATAGACGCAGCCACAAAGCATAAAGTGGAATGTTCTGAGCTTACCACTGTGTGCTTTGTGGCCACGTCTATGCTAGCTGAATGGGTAGCGCAAACTGTGTTGGCTTTGAGAAATTCTACATGGGAGATAACTCCGTTACTCTCAAGAGTTATGTTTGTATTTAGCTAGATTTTTGTTTTCAGTTTTGTTTGGTTTGCTTTTTAAGTATATTGTATCTATTCTTTTCATTTTCTTGCTTTTTGCTTTCGTGGTTAGTGTTGGCTTAGGATCGGTGTTGGTTTGGTTTCAGTTTCAGATCTTCTTAATACCACTTTGTTTCACGAAAAATGTATTATGATAAGAAAATAACTGAATATAATATTTCTGTTTGGTTTCCATTTCACATCCTCTTGACAGGACTGGGGTTAACTAAAGATTTCTCATGAAAAAATAACTGAACATAATTTTCAAAGACGTTTCTTCTTGTTTTCTTCTTATCTAGCTTTTTTTAATTATTATTTTCATCTCCTAGAAAAAAAAAGTTCCTTCACATGGCATTTAGGGCCTTAGTACATACATTTATTTTTGGTTTACTTTGTTTTGCATCCAGGATGAATTATTAGTTTATTATCAAGGTCAGCGACCTTACACAAACCAAAGAAAACTAGGGATGGGGAGGTGGTTGTGATAGACATATGGTTAATTTATTCAATACGTTTTACATATCACCTGTATTGTCATAGACTTGTGTCATGACAAATTCAACTCGCTATACCATCAATATACATTTAAAGCATGATATATATATATATATATATATACGCAGCATTTATTGTGTGGATAATGCCATGGATTCTTACAAATGAGTTATACACTCAAAGAAGACTTGATGTTATCGGCAATGTTCATTGAATATACATGTACTTATTTTGGATGTGTGTATAAGCTGAACATGAAAGAAGAAACAAAACCGATCCATCTTCTAAAATATAAGGCTGAAAGAGATGGGTTACTTTTTCTCTATTTTTCTTAATAATTAAGTCTTTTATAATAGCCAGACGTTTTTAACGTTTGTTTCTACCAAGTTTATTGTATGCCTATCCTAACTCCGACAAGGGATTCACGAAGAGTTTTACTTGAGATATCGTTTAAATAATTCACTGATTTATGGGTTGACAAACTGGTAATCCGCACAGAAAACACCCAACCAGCCAACCAGCCAGACTGGCAAAGAGCAATAAGATACAATCTCTCAAAATAAGCAGAAAGAACAAAGTGTTATCTAGATCTCACCAGCCAAATTCCACAGAAGCGATCAGATCAGTTGTGCCAGGTGAGGGAGCAAGTAAGATCTATAAAAA
>JAPXFY010000015.1:65254725-65260864 GCA_030674185.1 Monoplex corrugatus
GTGTGTGTGTGTGTGTGTGTGTGTGTGTTGTGTGTGTGTGTGTCTGTGTGTGTGTGTGTGTGTGGAGAGTAGGATATGCTTTTGTGCATGAATTCAGAGAATGCTTGGTGGTATGGCTTGGACAATGCGTGCCCACGTACAGTATGGAAAACAGACCAACACAGATTTGCGAGATGCTCGATAAAATCCCAGAACAGCTTTAAAGAAGACCACTGTGTCGAAATGCTGGAAACGGGAATTTTACTTCTTTTCGACCATTTGACAGAACGATAGAATGATAGAACGATAGATAGAACGATTGAACGATAAAACGATAGATAGACTGAACGATAGAACAATAGATTGATTGAACAATAGAACAATAGATAGACAGACATACCGACAGACAGACAAATATATAGATAGATAGTGAGATAGATAGATAGATATAGATAGATAGATAGATAGATAGATATATATATATATATATATATATATATATATATAGATTATATAGATAGATAGATAGATAAATAGATAGATAGATAGATAGAGATAGATAGATAAATAGATAGATAGATACATAGATAGATAGATAGACAGATAGATACATAGATACATAGAGAATAATTGTTGCTGCGGGACAACCAAAATGGTTTTCGCTCACACACATCAACAACTGCTCATATCCTGGCACTGCGTAGAATTATCGAAGGTGTAACGCCCAACAATCTCAATGCAACCTTTGTGTTAGTAGACTTCAGCAAAGCGTTTGACAGTGTACATCGCAGGAAAATGATGAAGATTCTAGAAGCATGCGGCATTCCTGACCAGATAGTGAGAGCCATTAGCAAGTTATACGAGGGTACTCGAGCTAAAGTCCTCTTCCCTGATGGTGAAACAAAATACTTTAAAATCTCAGCAGGGGTACTTCAAGGAGACGCACTTGCACCTTATCTGCTTGCTGTAATCGTGGACTATCTGATGAAAAAGGCCCAGACGAAGTCGACGATATCCCGCTAACAGCTTGACAGATCTCGACTTTGCTGACAACATAGCACTGCTATCCAATGAAATATCACAAGCAAAGAGGCTACTGGAACAGGTTGAAGTTAAAGCAGCTAAAGTTGGACTGCACTGCAATGCTAAAAAACAAAAGTGATGATGTACAATGAAAGTAGTGAAAATGATATGAAATCTATCAATGGGGGAGACATCGAGCAAGTCACCAATTCCAAGTATCTGGATGGATCGATGGAGAGCAGTCAGAAAGATATCTCTGTTCGAAAAGCCCTTGCTTGGTTTGCATGTCACAAGCTGAAGATGATATGGATTTCTAACTTGAAAAAAAGAACTAAAGATTCGTCTCTTTATATACACTGTCGCGTCTGTGTTGCTCTACAACTCGAAAACTTTGACCTCAACAAAGCAGATGGAGAAGAGTCTTGATGGGACGTATTCTCGCATGTTGAGGATGGCATTAGATGTCTCTTGGAAGCAGCACATGACTAACGAAGAGCTATATGGATACCTCCCTAAAGTAAGTAACAAGATAAGAACACGTAGGCTTCGCCTAGTCGGTCACTGTATGCGACATCCAGGGAAAGTTGCTTCACAACTTGTACTGTGGCAGCCAACTGGAGGGAGAGCGAACAGGGGAAAGAAGAAAGCAGACTTCATTGATCTTTTCAAAAGGTACACTGGCCTCGAAAACATCGATGAGATCAAGGCAGCTATGTTGGACAGGAGCAAGTGGAAGGAGTACTTCACAGAGGCTCGATGGGGAGATCGGCCAAACTAACTAAAAAACTAAAATCTTTGTTTAAAACACAGCCAGCTGTCTAGAGCCATGTGAGGGCTATAATCATTTCAAAATACACACAATATTTCAAAATGGGGAAAAAAGAAAAAAAAATCAAGAACACATATCAATGCATTCGCGCATACAATCTAAAGATGCCCATGGCGTTGACCACTCCGTCCAATTTATCACACAGGGGGTTTAAAAAAAATACCTGAATCCAAATTTAAGCATAATTAAGGACATAAAAACGGACCTACATTACATGAAATAACTTCTCCGTATCATAATTCCTTAGAGTCAAAAGTGTGCTCAATACATTTACATAATTGTCAGTTTTATAAGAATGTACGTAAGACTTTATCAAATACATATAGGTGAATGGAGTTCGAGACTTTATCAATACATACGGTGAATGAGCTCTACGTAACTTTATCAAATACATACAGGTGAATGGAGCTTCTACGTAAGACTTTATCAAATACATACAGGTGAATGGAGCTTCTACGTAAGACTTTATCAAACACATACAGGTGAATGGAGCTTCTACGCAAGACTGTATCAAACACATACAGGTGAATGGAGCTTCTACGCAAGACTTTATCAACACATACAGGTGAATGGAGCTTCTACGCAAGACTTTATCAAACACATACAGGTGAATGGAGCTTCTACGTAAGACTTTATCAAACACATACAGGTCAATGGAGCTTCTACGCAAGACTTTATCAAACACATACAGGTGAATGGAGCTTCAAGGCAGAAAATGAGAGCAAGAAATAACAGAAAGGAAAGGAACAAGGCGGAAACAGAGAGAGTGACAGGAAAAGGTTTTTTTTCGATAAACATTTCTAGAAGGTGGGGTCAGTATTTATACTGAAAAAAAACAACAGCACCAAAACAACCACTTCATCCCGGTGGAGGGAGGTGGGATAGGCAGATATAAAGAGCTATAGAGTTAGTCAGATGAATATGCTTTTTTTTCCCTCCCTGGTTTTATCATTCTTGTCATTTATTTATTAATGTGTCTATTTATTTTGCCTATCTATGTCCGTTTTTGGTTAGCTTTTCTGTAGATTTTTTTGGGGGGAGGGGGTCTTACGTGTTTAAATAGCAGGCGGTTTGCTAAAAAAAGAGTTGTTTTTAATCTCTTTGAGGTCGATTGCTACAAACGTGGCTTCCCTCAGGCCTTCCATTGACTTTTGTCCACACTGTCCGGTCATCTTCTGGACAATTTTGACAGCTAATTTGTTTGGAAACCGGATCAATACACTTTGAAATACACTGAGAGAAAGAACGAGAAAGAGAGAGACAGAGTCAGAGACAGAGGCAGAGAAATAAACAGAGAGAGACACAGAGAGAGCGACAGACAGACAGGGACACTGGCAGAGTCAGAGACAGAGAGACAGAAAGATAGAGAGGAAGAAAGAGACATAAAGAGAGAGAGGAAGAAAGAAAGAGGGAGAGAGAGAGAGAGAGAGAGAGAGAGAGAGAGAGAGAGAGAGACAGACAGACAGACAGACAGACAGACAGAGAACAGAGACAGAGACAGAGAAACACACACGCAGAGAAATACACAGACAGACAGACAGACAGACAGACAGACAGACACACACACACACACACACACACACACACACACACACACACACACACACACACACACACACACACACACACACACGGGGGTGGGGGAGGGCAAAGGGGATGGGGAGAGGGGGACAACGGATTGACAGGTGGAAACAGAGACAGAGAAAGAGAGAAACATATTGAAATGGAAGTGTAAAAGAAATAAAACAAAGAGAAAGGAACTGCCGGAAAATGACATTTCATTTCTATTTGACTGATTAAATACTTTGTCAACCAGTCGCTGTTGTGTAGTGTTACGGGCTAGAGGTTGGAAAGTTGTGGGTTCAAATCACCATAAGTTGCCTTCAAAATTCATTTGTGAGATTTTTCGGCTCTAAGCAGTTCCTACGCAGGGTTAAGCGTGTCATAAGCTCACAGGGAAGACCATAACCCCATATTTGAATCCCATCCACTTCACGGATGCGTCACTGAAGAATCTGCTAAAATCGGATGACAAACCCTGCAGGTGACTGTATCACTCAAACGTGGTTGACACCATGATATAATATGATAATAAATGTAGTGTACAACCCTATCAAGCGATCTCACTCCTAGGTGGCACTCTATAGCATCATGCTTATCATCGTCATCCTTATCTTCATCGTCTCAGTTCAAGCATGTGCCAACTTCTGTGGCCATTTTAAGGTGACATGGGACAAAACAACAACAACAACAACAGCAGCAACAGCAGCAGCAACAACAGCAACAACAACAACAACAGCAACAACAGCAGCAGCAGTAAGCACAAGCGAAATCTCACTGAGTGTGATAAAAAAACATCATTTTGTCAAGACGAAAGAATGTGGGCAAGGAATGTATTTAATCCTTGCTAATACAATTGCCACAATATATCATACCTTTTAAACATGTGGTTAATATAAAACTGCAGTAACAAAAACCAAATCCTCAGGTGACCCATTTCGCTTAATCAGTCATGCAGATATTGGTGGGATCTATAGTCCATGTGAAGAAAGTTTTGAAGTACTGATCTTCATCACCATCTGCGACCCCTTGTTAAGGACACCACTGCTGAAGGTAAATTTGACCTGCCAACTCGAAATCAGTCTTAACTAGCATTTTGGGCATTTTGAGATATACATATCGATGGAAAGTGTATATTCTGCTGATTATTTTGGTACTTGAATAAAGCTTGTACTAAAAAAATATAGAAGTTATGTATATTTAAATTCATTCAGTTGTATGACGGCCATTTTGAGAAAACGACCTCTAAAGTTTGTATGTACTCTCCTACACATTTTCCTTAAATTTCTTTATTTGGTGGCTTTGACCCAGTTTGTTTCTAATTTTAGCTGTCATTATCTGAAAGGTGCACCAACAGATCTTTCTGTCAATATATTTCTTGAGGGAGTACTGTACAAGTTACGGTTCATAATAAGAGACAAATATAGGTAATTTTGTCAGGAAATTGTGTTCTTTCTGCTGCGATCAGCGCATTAAAATACCATTTTAAATTGATTAATAATATTTTTTCAAGAAAAAAAAAATGTGGGGGGTAGATTATAGTCCACAGAAATCAATTTTGAGAAAAAAATCAAAACACCCCAGATAGACCCTCAGTCACCTTTTCAGTTCTTAGTGCTGTTTGACTGTCTGCGAGTTAAGACTGATTTCGTGGTGGGAGGTCACAAATATTTCTAGAATACGAACAGTTCCTGCGACTCTGGTTTTTGGTTTCCGGCGGTTCCTTCTTTATTGATTGCCGTTTGTTCTGCTTTGTTCAAATGTGATCGTGCTCAGCTTACACTATTGCGTGCAATGTCTCCCCACTTGGTAATATTGATGCAACAGTTGGTAAGGATGTCCTTCAGCGTATCCGTGTATCTTTTTTGACCTTTGTGCCCGAATATCTTTCCTTTAGCTCTTAACATAGGAACATGTCCTGTTTTACTGTAAATTAAAGTTAGTAGCAGTAGTAGCAGTTATACGGTTGTGAGACGTGGATATTCAACATGCAAAGCCAGAACACGATTGAGGCAACCGAAATGGGGTTTATAAGATGAACGTTGAGAGTTTCATGGACAGCAAAGAGAACAAACGAGACAGTGTTGATGATGGCAGACACAAGAAGGTCATTGATAAAGAAGAAAGGAAAAGACAAGCAACCTTTATAGGACATTTTATGAGAAAAGGGGAACTAGAGCACCTAGTCACAACAGGGAAACTGGAGAGAAAGAGAACACCAGGTAGACCCAGGGAGAAAATATAGGACGGACTTGCAGGGTGGCAGAGGACAGGGAGAGTGGAAGATGTGCTTGCGGCGACAAGGGATAGATGCAATATGGAGGGCCGTGATGGCCAACGCCATGCGGCATGGCACATGATGACGATGAGCAGTAGTAAGCCTCCGTCAATCGGCGTTGAGTATGGATGATGTACCGTAGTGTCCTGTTGAGTCGAGTTGCTGTTTTGGGAGCAGCGTCGGTTGTGGCTGGTAAGGCTGATGAGGGAAAGGCTGTCTCTGCGACATTGCCTGCATGTATGGATGTTGGCCATGGGATTGCCTTCACAGAAAATTAGTTCCACCTTCTGGCCATGGGTTTGCCTTCACAGAAAATTAGTTCTTAAGGTGGAAATAGGGGAGTCACTTGTTCTTCACATGTATGCATAGAATCTGGCAAATAGATAAAAATAACAACAACAACAACAACAACGACGACGACGACGACGACGACAACAACAACAAAACAACAACGACAACAACAACAGCAA
>JAPXFY010000015.1:65260964-65265964 GCA_030674185.1 Monoplex corrugatus
TATCGTATAATAAAACTACAGTTACATCAGGTTTTATATAGATATTGTATGTGATCCCTTCTAAGACAGGCTATGGAAACGTTTGAGATTAGGTAAACCACCTACCTACGTCCTCTGTCCTATTCTAAACAAAATATTTGTAATGTTGCAAGTCAGTCCTGTTTAGAATGCTAGTTTCTGATATCACAGAGCGAGAGAGAGACAAAAGAGAGAGAGAGAGAGAGAGAGAGAGAGAGAGAAACAGACAGACAGACAGACAGAGTGCGAGAGAGAGAGAGAGAGAGAGAGAGAGAGAGAGAGAGAGAAACAGACAGACAGACAGAGAGAGAGAGAGAAACAGACAGACAGAGTGAGAGAGAGACAGAGACAGAGACAGACAGAGACAGACAGAGACAGAGAGAGAGAGAGAGAGAGAGAGAGAGAGAGAGAGATGAGAGTGAGCGCCAGAGAAAGAGACAGACGCACAGACAAACCGACAGAAAACTAGACAAACTGAGACAGCGACAAAGACTGAAATAGCGAGGAGCCAAAGAGACACGGATAATTGCAACAGTCATGCGTAGTCAAACTTAACTTGTAAGAAAAAAAAAAAGAGAGAGGGAATAACAGACAGACACACATGTATACGGACGTACGGAAGCACAATGAGAGAAGCAGACACTGCCATTGACAGCGATGCTTCGAACCAACCAAACAAACAAACAAAAAAGTTATTGACAGAAAAACAAACAGACTGATAGACAGACGTAGGATAACATCAGACCATTGCAGCTTAAGCCAAATTTCAGACTATTTATCTTATACATTTTGTGTATCACAGAAATTTTGTAGTAATTGCAACTTAAGCCAGACTTCAAACTACTTATCTTTTATATTTTGTATGTCACAGACACTTGTAGTAACTCTATTAACAGGAAGTAATCATCTCATCATATTATTCTTATAGTATAATTGACAGGCATTTTTTTCGCGGCCTGATTTAAAAAGAAAAGCAACAAGCACACAAATAAATGAGTTAACAAACAGCGCACAACAAACAACATACTCACACACACACGCAGGCGCGCACAAACACACACACACAACACACACACACACCACACACACACACACACACACACACACACACACACACACACACACACACACACACACACTTACACACACACACAGACAGATTGTGAAAAGGCAGTCAACGAAAAGAAAGAAAAATACAAACAATATATAGCTAATAGGTCACCTGAAAATCATACGGCAATGAACAGTGCGAACATAAACTGTAACAGAGTCATAGAACAAGCTAAAGAACAATATTGGACATCTTTTTGTACATATGAAGTAAGTGACAATAAAGATATGCAAAAGATTTGGGAAAAACTGAAAACAATGAAAAATGGGATCAAGTTGCCATCAATTCCAGTAAAGCTAGGAAACAACCCTTTACCTAGCTCACAGGAGAAAGCAGAAGCTTTTGCAGACATGTTTGCTGAGGTATGTCGAGTAGAAGGACTTCCTGCCTCTAGTAGAAATCATAGGTACAGGAAGAAAAGACTGACGCATACAAGGATCCTGTCCAGATAATACGCACTACGTAAATGCACCAATCACGCTCCAAGAATTAAAAGATGCCATTAAATCAATTCCAAATAAAAAGACATCAGTAGGATTTGATGCAATTTCCAATGAGATGTTGAAAAATTTACCAGAAAATTTTTTAATCTTGCTACATAATATGTTTAAAAAATGCTGGAATAGCGGCAAACTGCCCGACTATTGGAAACAATCAATAGTGGTTCCTGTACTAAAAGCAGGTAAATGCAATATTGACTTGAAAAACTATAGGCCAATTGCATTAACATCGCACGTATGTAAACTTATGGAGAGAATAATTCTAAAGAGATTGATGTACTTCTGTGAAAAGAACAACATATTACCAGTGAATCAGGCAGGGTTTAGAAAAGGCAGGTCACCAGTGGAACTCCTAACAAAGCTAACCACTAATATCAAACAACAATTTGCCAGACGCCAATGTGTTTTAGCTACATTTTTTGATATAACTAAAGCATACGACCAGGTATGGCACTCCCGATTATTACTCAAATTGAAAAGTATTGGGCTAACAGGTCACATTTTTGATTATGTCCAATGCTTCTTAAAAGACCGTGTAATTCAAACGAGGATCGAAAATGTGTATTCTTCAAAACGATTTCTTCAAATGGGTATCCCTCAGGGATCCGTTATTGCTCCCCTTCTCTTCATGATATTATTGCATGACTTACCCAGTAAAATTTCTAAACATGTAATTTTAGCTCAATATGCTGATGATTTATGCATGTGGATGCAGGTCAATATGAAAAGAAAAACTCCTTTGCGCTGTCTTAATTATACGCGTAAATGTTATCAATTAGAACTCGATAAAATAGCACGATATGTGGTAGAAAATGGACTGCATCTATCCGTGGAAAAAACAATGATAGTTTTGTTTAACAGTGGAGCTAACCCAGCAAATGTTCCCACGTTCAAACTGGGAGATACTCTTCTTCAGTATAATGAGTCGATTCAATTTTTAGGGGTTTTCCTTACAGCCAAATTATCTTGGAATCAGCATATTGAATACTTATTAACAAAAGCTCAAAAAAGTTTAAATTTCTTGAAAATAGTTCGCAAACAGATATGGGGACAAGATGCATCAACACTTGTTCATCTCTGTAAATCGCTTATTAGATCTAAATTAACCTATGCCCAATAAATATTCTTCAGTGCACCAAAACACTTACTCACAAAGCTGCAGAGCATAGATTGTAAAGGTTTCAAACTTGCGCTGGGTCTTCCAATGCATACCTGTTGCCATCGCACATACAATGCAATCAAATTGTTGCCACTTGATGAACAAAGGAAAGTCGCTTCTACTAAATTTCTGTTAAGAAACACTACCATAGAAAATAACATCACAACAGAGACAAAAGTAAGATCAGATACCGACTTTCCAAAAAGAGCTAAATCAATATCCTCACAGGTCACGCTTGCAACATTTACAGCTGAAGTTATGAAAGGCTCTGGAATTGATTTAGACACAGGTCCTGTAACTTTAAGACCTTCGTTTTCACCAGTACCCAGTTGGGAACTTCAAAGAGCACGATTTGACATACACCACACTGACTTAAAAAAAAGATAATATCAACTTACTGGCAAGTCAAGTTAAATGTCATATAGAAGACTTTTATTCCGATCACTTGAAAGTTTACACTGATGGTTCAATAATTGAAAGACAAGCAGGCTCAGCGTTTTTAATACCTGCTCTCAAAATTGAGAAATCTTTCTATATAGGACTTAATAAATCTGTCTTTACTGCAGAACTCTTTGCAATCTTAATGGCTTTGAATTATATGATAAATCTTCCTAGGACAATTCCCCAGATACTTTTTTGCGTTGATTCAAAATCTGTACTTCAAGCTCTTGAATTATCAAAATTACAAACAAGATCTGAAATGATATTGGAAATTACTCACTTGATTAATAGTTTATCCTTAAGAGGCACTGATATTACTTTCTGCTGGATACCATCTCATAGTTTTTTTCATTACAATGATATGGTTGATAGGGCTGCCAAACAGGGGGCAAAGAGCTCACCAGATTCAAAACATATACAACTTTCCCTCTCATTGCATGAGTGTTATACCTTAGTGGACGCCTACGTATTGAAACAGTTTCAAGATAAACAGAAAAAGTATGAAAAATGTTACATGAATTTTGAAATTAGCAAAACACCTAAGCGGTTCCCTGCCAGTAGAAGTATACAATCCCTTATGTATAGGTGGAAACTTGATGCTTTCAAAACAAAATACACCAGGAATGTAGTGTGCCTGTGTGGAAAGAAGATAACACATAGCCATATTCTTTCATGCGTTCGAGTAAAACGACATATACCCACGTTATCAACGAAGACAGTTTCTGACATATTTACCTCACCATCCTTAACATATGAATTTTTTATTAGCCTGTCAAAAAGTCCTATAGCGAATTATCTTTAACGCGCCATTACTTCTCATGTTCAGTGTTATGGTTAGCTAAGTTTACTATTTCAATCGTTAATTATGATAACGTCATTTGTGAATTTTTCTTTCTTGTCTTATTTTTCTTGTTCATTTCTTTTTCCTGAAGATTAACCATTTCCAAGGTTGTTTTTTGTTGTTGTTGTTGTCTAAAATCACTTTAGTGAATAGACATTAAATCAAAGACCACCACACACACACACACACACACACACACACACACACACACACACACACACACACATACACACACACACACACACACACACACACACACACACACACACACACACACACACACACACACAACACACACACACATTATTATTATCTTCTCATCATTTGATTTCTTTTGTCTTCATCTGGTTTTTATCTTCAGTCCAGACAAGATCATGTGAGTGTTTCCATAAGTGTTGTTAGTAAATGACCTCTGTATGGCTTTCTAGGTAAATTCGATTAGAACTATTGTGTCCTTATTTGCCAGCACAATATTGCTGAAAGGCGGCTGATATTCGAAAATGTGAAGAAGAAAAAAAACCTCCGATAACCGCCGAAAATGCAGTTGTAGGGTGATTTGTGTGGAGAATTGAGAGATTGTGTGGAGAAGTGGATTTGTATGGAAAACTGGAAAATGTGTATGGAGAACTGGGAGATTTGTATGGAAAAGTGAGAGATTTGTATGGATAATTGAGAGATGTGCGTGGAGAAGTGAGAGATTTGTATGGAGAACTGGATGATTTGTGTGGAGAACTGATAGATTTGTGTGGAGAAGTGGTTGATTTGTGTGGAGAAGTGGGTGGTTTGTGTTGAAAAGTGGGAGATGTGTGTGGAGAAGTGGGTGGTTTGTGTTGAAAAGTGGGTGATTTGTGTGGAGAAGTGGGTGATTTGTGTGGAGAAGTGGGAGATTTGTGTGGAGAAGTGGCAGATTTGTGTGAAGAAGTGGGTGAT
>JAPXFY010000015.1:65318464-65320964 GCA_030674185.1 Monoplex corrugatus
TGATGTTGCAGGCTGGGACTGAATTCAGGATATCAGATATTGAATCCATGGCTCTACCATCTAGCCCGCGTGATTTGTTGAAGTAGTGTGTGCTACTCTGACTTTTCGTACAGCCTGTCTTAACCAGGCCTGGCAGTTGCAGCACCTGGGGTACTGGGCAGACTAATCAATCGCCGTTCTAGCAGACCTGCTGACAAATAGGATGAAGTAGCGGTTCGATACTGTCTGTGTGTCCGTCTTGGAAAAAAAGGATCAGCGTAAGGGAGTTGGGGGGGGGGGGGCAGAAGAGTAAAGACATTTCTCCCTGCCCTCTGTCAACCCTTCTCTGTCTCTATGTGCATTCAGATGAGAAATAAGTTTTATTAAATCTCTATTCCTGATTATGGGTTTGAGATAGGAAAACACCACCCACTTACCCACCCACCACCCACCCAAAAAGAACAAAAGTAAAAAGGGAGACAAAAAGATATACATATCACTGGAAAGCGTACATTCTGCTGATTATTTTGGTACTTGAATAAAGCTTGTACTCAAAACAATGTAGAAGTTATGTATGTTTAAAGTCATTAAGTTGTATGACGGCCATTTTGAGAAAACGGCCACTAAAGTTTTTGTGTGCTCTCCTACACATTTTCTTTAAATTTCTTTATTTGGTGGCTTTGACCCAGTTTGTTTCTAATTTTCGCTGTCATTATCTGAAAGGTGCACCAAAGAGCTTTCCATCAGTATATTACATGTGCGGATACTGTACAGGTTACGGTTCGCAATAAGAGACAAAAATACGTACTTTTGGGAGGAAATTGCGTTCTTTCTGCTGCGATCATTGCATTAAAATACCGATTTAAATTGATTAATAATATTTTTTCAAGAAAAAAATTTCTGTGGTGGATAGATTGTAGTCTACAGAAATCAATTTTGAGAAAAAGTCAAAACACCCCAGATAGACCCTCATTCATCTTTTCAGCTCCTAGTGCTGTTCGACTGACCGAGTTAAGACTGATTTCGTGGTGGGAGGTCACATATAGACTCGAAAGGTATATTCATGTGATTGTTATTTAAGTGTTGTCTTTTTGATTAGTCTTGAAGATATTTTGAACGTGTTTTTCGTCCTGATAATTTTTGGCTGCGCTATTAGTAACATGAACTGAACTTTCGTTGTCGCTGTTGCTGTTGTTGATAATGATGATGATGATGATGATGATGATGATGATGATAATGCTGTTGTTGGTGGTGGTGATGGTGATGGTGGTGGTGTTGTTGTCGTTGTTGTTGTTATTCTTGCGGCTGCTGCTGCTGCTGCTGCTGTTGTTGTTGTTCAAACCTACCACGTGATTTATCTGTGCATTCAAGTGTACAGCAAGCGTTAACTGGATATAGGTAAATACAGATATATTTTTATATGATATACGTTCATAACATTGTAATTTCAGACGGAAAACCAAAAACATCAAAGAGCAGCTCTTACCACGTGGTCACCATTATGTATCATAGATTAGATATATAGATAGATAGATAGATAGATAGATAGATATGTGTGTGTGTGTGTGTGTGTGTGTGTGTGTGTGCGTGTGTGTGTGTGTGTATGTGCGTGTGTGTGTGTGTTGTGTGTGTGTGTGTGTGTGTGTGTGTGTGTGTGTGTGTATGTGTAGGCACAATTTCTTTGGAATATCGATTACACAAAGTACCTGGAAGGGACTAAAAGCAATGCATCATTAAAAGTAGTCTTTGCCTGGCTTCTTAGTTTTATAAAAAAACAAGAAAGAAAATTAACGATGCTATCAAGTGACAGAACGTTGAAAGTCGTCTGTGTAAAACTAGGTCAAAGATGACTTCACCTTCAAGTCATTTCAGAATGTCTGTAAAGTAGCTGTTCTCTTACTGATGTGATGTTTTGACCTTCTGAGACACAAACAGTCTACATGTGTGTGTGTGTGTGTGGTGTGTGTGTGGTGTGTGTGTGGGTGTGTGTGTGTGTGTGTGTGTGGGTGTGTGGTGTGATGTGTGTGTGTGTGTTGTGTGGTGTGAGTGTGTGTGTGTGTGTGTATGTGATGTGTGTGAGTGTGTGTGAGTGTGTGTGTGTGTTTGTGTGTGGTGTGTGTGGTGTGTGTGTGTGTGTGTGTGTGTATGTGTGAGTGTGTGTGTGTGAGTGTGTGTGTGTGTTGAGTGTGTTTGTTTGTGTGTGTGATGTGTGTGAGTGTGTGTGTGTGTGAGTGTGTGTGTGTGTGTGGTGTGTGTGTGTGTGTGTGTGTGTGTGTGTGTGTGGGTGGTGTGTGTGTGAGTGTGTGTGTGTGTGTGTGTGTGTGTGTGTGTGTCTGTGTGCGTGTGCGTGTGTTTGAACATGCTTGCGATGACAAAGAACCGTTTGGCATAGTTGGTCTTTAGTGCAGAGTTAGACGTCAGGTGACTTAGAAGCATGAACTTGTATGTATTGAGAATAAGCATGTACCTAAACAGCCGGTTGTTATGGATGAAGCAAATAGTAAGACACGTATTTGGAGTC
>JAPXFY010000015.1:65333464-65343464 GCA_030674185.1 Monoplex corrugatus
TGTGGGGATAGATTATAGTCTACAGAAATCAGTTTTGAGAAAAAGTCAAAACACCCCAGACAGACCCTCAGTCACCTTTTCAGCTCCTAGTGCTGTTCGACTGACAACGAGTTAAGACTGATTTCGTGGTGGAGGGTCACATATCACCGTCATCATGTGCCTTGCCGTATGGCGTTGGCGATCATGACCCTCCCTATGACTTAATATTTTCTAGCTGCAAGTGTATCCCCTACTCTTTCTGTCCCCACCCACTCTGCAAAGTGTCTAACAGTTTCTCCCTAGGTCTACATGATTCTACTTTTCCCTCCAGCTTCCCTGTTGTGACTAGGTGCTCAATTTTTTTTCTCGCCTCATAAATCACCTTATAAATGCTGCTTGCGTTTTCCTAATCTTCTTCAATTAATGTTCTTTTCGTGTGTATTTATTGCAAACAAAACTTCAATCATGCGCGTTAAACGATCGTGCAAATAATAGATTCTGAAGCTGATGGCGTTTTCTGGACAGTCTTCTTAGGATCCTTTTTTTGTTTTGTTTTTAGTGTGTGCGTGTGTGTGTGTGTGTGTGTGTGTGTGTGTGTGTGTGTGTGTGTGTTTGTGTTGTGTGTGTGTGTGTGTGTGTGTGTGTAATTGTGCGTGTGTGGTGTGTGTGTGTGTGTGTGTGGTGTGTGTGTGTGTGTGTGCATATATGTGTGTGTGCGTGTGTGTGTGTGTGTGTGCGCGCGTGTGTGTGTGTGTGTTATGCGTGTGTGTGTGTGTGCGTGTGTGTGTGTGTGTGGTGTGTGTGTGCGTGGTGTGTGTGTGCGTGTGTGTGTGCGAGTGTGTGTGTGTGTGTGTGTGTGTGTGTGCGTGTGTGTGGCGTGTGTGTGTGTGTTGTGTGTGCGCGTGCGCGTGTGTGTGTGCGCGCGCACGCGTGTGTGTGTGTATGTGCGCGCGCGCGCATGCATGCGTGTGGGTGTGTCCACTTCGTCTAGCATCTCGTGTCCTGGTATTTCACATTTACCCGTCAGCATCATCGAGTGGGATGGTAGCCCGCTGAAGCAGATGTTTAAAACAACTTGTCTCCATTTATTCCGGCCTTGACTTGTCTTGTCTGTAGTATGTCAAACTGCTGAAGTTGATGATGTTTCTTCATATTGGAGATGGAAAATCCACTGGCGGACTACTACACTTCTCGTTCTTCTGACTGGCATGGAGACTTTGGTCAAGTGGGTGAGCTTGTCACTCCAGGACCTAAAAAAACAAGACATCCGCGATGGAAGACCACTTGAGAGCACGTGCTATACTACACCGTTGTCCTGGTTATGGAAGTAGCTTTTCGTAGTAATATTATACGCTAAAAGCGATAAGAGTGGCTGCCTGTACTCAGACTGATCCCATCTGGTGACTGAGTGTCGTTGGCATGTTGCAGTCTGAGCCTGTTCGTTCTCCAAGTGAGCCATCACTTCAAGTATACTTGGCCATTAGCACAGATCCTGTGCGTCATGTGACTGACTGCGAGTGAGATGTATATATATAGTCAGAGAGGTTACAACTGAAAGTTTCGGTATGCTGGTTTTCTTTCTTTCTTTCTTTCTTTCTTTTCTTTTCTTTCTTTCTTTTCTTTCTTTCTTTCTTTTTCCCTTTGTTTTTTGTTGTCTTTGTTGTTTTGTCTCTCTCTCTCTGTCTCTTTGCTGTCTGTTGTCTGTCTGTCTGTTTGTCTTCTTCTTTGTTGTTGCTGCTCTGTCTCTCTCTGTCTCTCTCTCCTGTCTCTTTTCTGTCTGTCTGTCTGTCTGTCTGTTTGTCTCTTTCTTCTTTTGTTTCCTCCTCTGTCTCTCTCTGTCTCTCTGTCTTTCTCTTGTCTCTTCTCTCTCTCGTCTGTTTCTCTATCTCTCTCTCTCTCTCTCTCTCTCTCTCTCTCTCTCCTCTCTCTCTCTCTCTCTCTCTTTCCCCTTTATTTTTCGTAGACGTTTTCAATATACTTGTTACTTTTATTCCCTGCGTCGTTTTACACTTTTTTTTATCACAATTCTCGACTTACTGGCTCATTGTTCTCTCTTGTTGTTGTGTGTTTTGTTGTTGTTGCTGCTGTTGTTGTTTGCTGTTGTTGTGGGTTGTTATGGTGGTGGTCGCTGCAAGATCTTCTTCCCACCCTTCTCCTCCAAGCCATGATGATGATGATGATGATGATGATGATGATGATGATGATGATGATGATGATGATGATATACTGATGATCGTGATCTGTGTGTATATTGTGGTTGCTGTTTTGCTTGTTTAAGGTTTGTTTTACCTCCTTTACACCTTTTAAGTTCTGAGATTTGTCTTATTTTTGCGATCAAGTTGACGACATCAAAACATTTTAATGGTGTCCAGTACAAGCTCGTATCACATGCAAAACGTGCTGCTTTTGCGTTAAGATACCCATTGGTAGTACTCTGATGTCTGCTTTGGCCTTATTGAAGTTTGTGTATGTTCTACGTTGTTGGTTTTTTTTTTTTTTTTTTTTTTTTTTTTTTTTTTTTTAATGTTAATATTGCCGTTTTCTGTTTGTTACTGTAGTTTTGGAATCGTTTTCTTTCAACTTAGCGAAACATCAGGGGAGTTAGCTGATCTTTTGTAGTAATACTTGTGACCTGCCAGCACGAAATCAGTCTTAACTAACATTTTGGGCATTTTGAGATATACATATTTCTGAAAAGTATACATTCTGCTGATTATTTTGGTACTTGAATAAAGCTTGTACTCAAAAAAAAAAAATGTAGAAGTTATACATGTTTAAAGTCATTAAGTTGTATGACGGCCATTTTGAGAAAACGCCTCTAAGTTTTATGTGCTCTCCTACACATTTTCCTTAAATTTCTTTATTTGGTGGCTTTGACCCAGTTTGTTTCTAATTTTAGCTGTCATTATCTGAAAGGTGCACCAAATAGCTTTCTGTCAGTTATCACATGTGGGGGTCCTGTACATGTTACAGTTCATAAAAAGAGACAAAATAGGTACTTTTGGTAGAAAATTGCGTTCTTTCTGCTGCGATCATTGCATTAAAATTCCATTTTGAAAAAATTTGCAGGGGATAGATTATAGTCTACATCAAATCATTTTGAGAAAAAGTCAAAACACCCCATTGACCCTCAGTCACCTTTTCAGCTCCTGGTGTTGTTCGACTGACTGCGGTTAAGACTGAATTAGTGGTGGGAGCTCACAATTGTTCCTAAATCTTGTTCATTGTTGTGTTCTTGTTCTTGTTGTGTTCCGTGTACGCTTGATTAAAGGTCAGTTACTCCTGTCTTGATTTGTTGATGAGATACGCATTTCAGTTGTGTGTGCGTCAGTATGGCTATTTCTCTAAGCATGTTGCGATATGATCGTATCATGTTTGATTGATTTGATTGTGTTTGTTTATTTGTTTGTTTGGTGTTTACAATATTCGATTTGACTTGTTTGTTTTGTTTGTTTTTTGTTGGCTGGTTCGTTTGTTTTTGTTTGTTTGTTTGTATGTTGGCTTGTTTGTTTTTTTGTTGTTGTTGTTTTTTGGAGGGGGGGGGGGTTGGGGTGAGATGAAATGAAGCTTCACTGTAATTTGTAAAAATAGAAATAATCAATAACAAAAAATGTGAAGAAAAACATAATGTATAAGTTTGAGAAATGATCCCCACCCCCTTTCCTCCTCCCCACTTTTTTTCTTCAAAATTGATGATAATTATACTATATGTAGAGGAAGGAGACGTATGTAATTCTTAAGATAACATTAATGCAATTTATATCATCAACACCATCAGGTGCCTGCCGCATGGCGTTGGCGATTACGGACTTCCATCTGTCTCTATCACTTGTTGCCTCAATCATCTCTTCCACCTTCCCTGTCCCCAGTCACTCTGCAAGTCTGTCTAGTATTTCTCCCTGGGTCTACCCGGTGCTCTTTTTCCCTCCACTTTCCCTTTGTGACCAGGTACTCCCAATTCCCCTTTCCTCATAAAATGTATGTTGCCTGTCTTTTCCTAATTTCCTTATGAATGATCTACTTGTGTCTGCCTCCATCAAGACTGTCGCGTTTATTTTTCTTTGCTGTCCATGGAACTCAACATTCTTCTTAGAATCCACATCTCGGCTGCCTCAATCTTGTCTGGCTTTGTTTGTTGACTGTCCACGCCTCGACCATACAACAGTATTGGTTTCATAAACATTCAAGAACTCTCTTCCGAGTTAATTGATAGGCATTTGTTGGTAAGGATGCTTTCATCTTCTTGAATGTTGTTTGGTTGGCCTTTCTGGCATTCTGCTGGCTATCTGCATGTGAATCTGCCATTCAGTAATTATATTCCAGTATTTAACATAATTCCTGTTTCGGTTGTGGTTTGTGTATTTTCATGAGGGGATTTTTTTTTTTACTGTACCATGACTTCAGTCTTCTTACTGTTTAGTTCCAACCCTTCTTACTTTCTTTCTAGTTTATTCACTAGGTTTTAGGTGTTTCATTTTTGCATTTTAATTATATAATAATTAATATCATCATTTTATTAGCCCGCCAAATGCCGGGAAAATCAAATGACAGCGCAAGCACACACTTGCCGCACTCCCACGCACTCACCCCGCCGCACGCACACTCCTACACACCCCCCACACAGCACCTTCAACCGCATGGCCTATATGGGGGTGATCAAATAAAACCATGAATAAAAGCAATGGAAATTCTGTGAGTCATAACTTTAAATTATTATATAACCATGTGATTCCCTCGAGCGAAGTGTCGATGGGGGGGGGGGAGTGGTTGAGTGAGAACATTTTATGCGGAATTGATAGGTGAGTTTGAAAGATGCGGACTTTGAAGCAACTAACTTGCTGACGCTGATAGGAGTTTGTTTCTCCTAGAGTGGACCAGAAACAAGAAGCTCTGGACCATAGGTATTGAGCTTAGTGCGTGAATGCGAAAAGTCAGAGGATCGAGGCAGAGCGGAAAGATAGTGAGAAATTTTCCAATTACGGGCTTGACAGGTAATCGGGGGACTTGGTATTGAGGCTTGTACAAACAGATTTTACGTTGTACTAATTACGCTTTGACAGGGACCAGTGTAAGTTGTGCCAGGAAGGGAGATATGTGGTCAGCTTTTTTCTTTTTGTCATGCCAAAGCTCCTCTGTTGAATGCGCTGTAGGATTGAAGGTGGCAGGCTAGCAGACAGATACAGTTAATTAAAGTCAAGCAGGACATTTGAATGGAGTTAGACGACTTTTGCAGTTGTTTCATACATGTAGTAGATACTTCCTGATGCCTTATACGATGGGAGAATGTATCATGTCTGAGTTTGAGTTAAGATAAGTTGTTATGGAGTAGTGGTAGAGTAATGCATTGGCATGAAGTTTTTAGTTGAATTAGAAATTGGATAACTTGATGTGTTAATAAAGAGAGGATGGTTTGCTGAAGAAATTTTGACGGTCATGAGGGATTGACTGTCTTGTCGCAAGCTGAAGTTGTTGAACGTCATCAGATCTTATTCCCAGATGGGTGGGAGCGTTCATTAGCGCTGTGTAGTATAAAGTGATGTGCAGTCCTGATTCGAAAGATTGGGGCACAGCATAGAAGTGGTGTTTATAGTAGGTAGTTGATGATTGTGGACCAGGGGCAGATTGTTAAGATGAAAAAACAGGCCATGAAGATCCTTGTGGAACCCAAGGTCCCGTAAGGCAGGTTGAGGTTAGTCATTGTGGGTGAAGATGATTGTTTGTCTGTTTGATAAATACGAAGTGAAAAGGATGAGAGCAATGTCAGAGATGCCAAAAGTATGATGAAGTCTAGAAAGGAGAATACCATGGTCAATGGTATCGAAGGCTGCAGACAGATCAAGGAGTGTGAGGAGAGAAACTTTGCCAGTATCAGTTGCAAGGAGGAGATTGTTGAGAATGTGTAGTAGGGCAGTTTCAGTGCTATGGCACTGGTGGTAGGCTGACTGGAAAGGATTGAGGAGATTGTTGGCAGACAGGTGAGAGTTCAGCTGGTTGAGGACGACTTTTTCAAGGAGTTTTGACAAGAAAGAGAGATTAGAGATAGGCCGGTAATTTTTCAGTTCATTTGGGTCTAAATTGTGTTTCTTGAGGAGAGGGTGAACAATAGCAGACTTGAAAGAATCTGGGACAGTTCCAGTTTGAAGAGAAGTGTTGATGATGTCAGTGATGAATGGGAGGAGAGTAGGGAGACAGTCGGAGTAGAGAGAACCTGGAAGAGGATCCAGTTCGCAGGTTTTGAACGACATGGATCTGATTGTGTTGAAAATTTCTTCTTGTGAGACTGGGGTAAAAGTAGTAAGAGGTGTGCCAGAGAAGGAAGGGTCAGGTGGGCATGGTTGACAGGGTGTCCTGTCAAACCTGTCACGAAGAGTTTGTATTTTGGTGGTGAAATAGTTGGAGAATACAGATGGGAGTTCTTCATTTGTATGTTTTGTTGGGAGAGGTAAATCTTTTCGTGTGCCAAGGAGATGATTCATGGTTGTAAAGAGTTCTTTTGAAGAAGAGGCATTCAGGATTTTGGTTTGGAAATAGCTTGTTTTTGCTGATGCAATGAGGGTGGATACTTTTGTTTTAAAGGCTTCGAAACGTTGCTTGTGTACAGTGAGTTTGGATTTGCGCCAACGGCGCTCTGCTCTGCGGCAGGCACGTTTTGCACAGGCAATCTCATGAGTGAGCCAGGGGGTAGGGGGCGGTCAGGTAAAAGACGGGTTGTGGCTGGAGCATGAGTGTCCAGAAGACGGTGGAGAGTAGTATAGAATTCATCGGCAAGGTTATGTGACTTTTCAGAAAGGAGACGGGAGGCATCAGATGAATTAGCACGGTGTCATCTGCGTATTGAATGTTGTTTATCATTTTTCCTCCAACCTTTAATCCAGGCTCTCTCTCTCTCTCTCTCTCTCTCTCTATATATATATATATATATATATATATATATATATATATATATATATATTTGAAGCAGCATGTGCACAGAAAGGGCAACAAATCGATGTAAAATGTTCCCAAATTTTCGGCGGTACACCCGCCTTCCTCAAGGGGACTTTAGTCACTGATTACGACATGCTACACAAACACATCAGAATATTTTACGTTGGCTACATTACGTAGTCTTGACTCAATATTGTTATGACGTCAATTGACAGAGTTCAGGCCGAGAGGAAATATGGTTTTCATTTTGTTCATCCAAAAAGACTCCCTCCTCAGTCTGGTGTCCAGGTTCTCAGAGTGCACCTACTCCACTGCGATACGTTTTAAATTTTAAGTGAATGGTCAGTTTAGTTGAAATGTTTGGTGACCTTAGTGCCTGTATTTTTTTGGATGTTTAACCGGTGTTGGTAGAATCTGGTTTTGAGAGAATGTTTCGTTTGTCCTATGTATTGAGTTTTAGGGTAGATATCGTAGTGGAGGAGATACACTACGTTGGTAGATGTACATGTCAATTTGTGCCTTATTTGTAAAGTTTCACTCGTGTTGAAACTGTGAAAGTTACACCTTCAATCAAGTGTTATTCACAAATGATGCACTGTTTGCTGAACACTTGAAACAGCCGGCATCAGGGTCAGGAGGGATTGGAAGGCAGGATGGCATGAGGAGGTTACACAGGGAGCGACAACATCTCTCCCCAAGGATGGGTGGGTCGGGAACAGCCTTCTGCATTTTGCTGCTGGTGTGAATGATTGTGAGTCCATGATCGCCACGCCATGCGCAGGGCACCTGATGATGATGAAGCTACGTAGGCTTCTGTCAGTAGTCTGAATGTTTGTATGACCACAGCACACCCTTTTTATTAAAAATATGTAATTATTATGGAGTGGAGTTCCCTGAGCCACTAACGGAGGGTGGGTTAGATGGATGGTGGGTGACGATGAAGGGGGTTCTGGTGGCTGTCTGTTTGGGTTTGTATTGAAGGATCGGGGGATGAGGCCAGCACGATGTTTGGCATTCTGTACTAGCCTGGAATTGTATCCTCGGCGGGCAAAATAGCGTGTCATTTCTGCACAGCGACGACTGAAGGTGGTAGGGTCAGAACACAGGCGGCGAAGTCTCAGAAACTGGCTGTGCGGTATGTTTTTGATCAAGTGTTGAGATGACAGGACAGGCTATGTAGATAAGAATGGGAATCTGTAGGTTTGGTGTACACATCAGTCACTAGGTAGCCATTGTCAATGCTGACCTGAACATCAAGGAAGGGTAACTGGTTGGTGGATGAGTTCACTGTGAACTTAATGGTAGGGTGGAAGGAGTTGATGTACGTTGAGAACTGTTCTAACTCAGAAACAGAGCCTGTCCATAGCAAGAAAATGTCATCAATAAAGCGTTTCCAGAACTGGTCAGAAATGGTGACAGGGCTGTTGGCCAAAAGTTGAGATTCTAACCAACCCATAAACAGGTTGGCAACGGAAGGGGCCATGGGTGTTCCCATTGCAGTGCCAAAGAATTGTTGGTAGTAGTTTTTTTTTTCAAACTGGAAAACATTGTTAAAGAGAACATGAGAGACTAATTCTATCGACTCGGTCTGTTGGTGTGCGATGGACTGCTGGTTGTCATCTCTGAGGTAGTATTTTAGCGCAGTGATGAGTTCGTCATGTGGAATGTTTGAATACAGACCCACAACGTCTATGGTGACCAGAGTGATGTTTTGAAAAGGGCCATGGCTTTGGTTCCAGTCTTGTAAGGTGCGGAGAAAATGAGTACTGTCTCTGATATAGCTCGGTAGATTCTTGTAACCAGTGATCGACCAGTTTGGATATTTTTTCAGTGGGTCCGTTAGTTCCGGAAATGATAGGCCTACCTGGAGGGTTGGACAATGTCATGTGTATTTTAGGCAGTGTGTAGAAGCGGTGACATCTGACTTGTTGGGGTTCCACTATTGCCCATTTATATGTATTGTCTATGAGGTTGTCTCTGTGCAGTCTGTTGACCTGATTGTTGGAAATTTTGGCGATCTGTATTGTTGGATCTTTATCCAGTTGTTTATAGTGATTTGTGTTGTTAAGCTGGCGGTAGAAAACAAACGAGACAGTCTTGATGGAGGCAGACACAAGTAGATCACTCATAAGGAAGATTAGGAAAAGACAGACAACATTTATAGGCCATTTTATGAGGAAGGGGGATTTGGAGCACCTGGTCACACGGGAAAGCTGGCGGGAAAGAGAGCACCGGGTAGACCCAGGGAGAAAATGCTGGACGGACTTGCAGAGTGGCTGGGGATGAGGAGGGTGGGGGAGATGCTAGGGGCAACGAGAGATAGAGATATATGAAGTCCATGACGCCAACGCCATGCGGCAGGGCACCTGATGATGATGAAGCTGGCGGCAGGCTTCTGTCAGGTAGTCTGAAATGTTTTGTATGACCACAGCACCACCCTTATCAGCGGTGGTTATCCTTATCTGTCTGTTTAGTACCATTTTTTTCTGAGCTGTTGTAGTGCTCGTCTTTGTTGCGGCTTAAGGTTGTCATGGGGGCACTTACTGCATTGATGGACAATTCACCTTACTCTGAAGTGTGTCACAGAATGCGTCCAGTGCTCTGTCCCTACCAGGCTGTGGCATGAAGCCTGACCGCTTGTAGAATTTGGGGGGCTCTTGTTCTTCTGGTACACTGTCAAAGTACAGTTCTTTGAGGCGAACTCTGCGACAACCCTTCAGTGACATCTTTTACCAAACTGCTCGTGATTTAGATTTAGGATTTTGACCTCTTTTGCGAAGAAACCAATTCCATGAGCGTGTATTATTCTCGTCTTCAAACGTGGGAAATGAAAGTTTCTTTATATGGCAGAGCTGTTTCAGCATCCTAACCTTGGTCTTGATTTCATCCGAAATTCGGGATTTGATCAAGATGGGTTCTTCAGCCTCAGACAGTTTTATATGCATTCCCCAAAATTTGTCAGTAATGATTTGGGAGGCCCCTCAAGCCTGCACAAAACCTTATTGGCACTAGATGACATCTAGGGATGGAGAGAGATCGGGTTTAATTTCTATAATAAAGCTTTAAGCTGACAACAGGAGGAAGATTGGCAATC
>JAPXFY010000015.1:65350964-65360964 GCA_030674185.1 Monoplex corrugatus
GTGGATAGGGTGCGGGAAACAATCGGTTAAGAGGACAATTTCATACGCATCATCATCATCATCATCATCATCATCATCATCATCATCATCATCAGGTGCCCTGCCGCGTGGCGTTGGCGATCATGAACTTACATCTGTCTCTATCTCTTGTTGCCCTTATCATCTCTCCCACCCCCCTCGTCCCCGTCCACTCTGCAAGTCCGTCCAGCATTTTCTCCCTGGGTCTACCCGGTGTTCTCTTTCCCTCCAGCTTTCCCGTTGTGACCAGGTGCTCCAAATCCCCCTTCCTCATAAAATGGCCTATAAATGTTGCCTGTCTTTTCCTAATCTTCCTTATGAGTGATCTACTTGTGTCTGCCTCCATCAAGACTGTCTCGTTTGTTTTCTTTGCCGTCCATGGAACTCTCAACATTCTTCTGAGAAACCACATCTCGGCTGTCTCAATCTCGTTCTGGCTTTGCTTGTTGACTGACCACGCCTCACAACCGTATAACAGTATTGGTTCTATACAACATTCAAGAACTCTCTTCCTGATGTTAATTGATAGGCATTTGTTGGTAAGAATGCCTGTCATCTTCCCGAATGCTGTTTTGGCTTGGCCGATTCTGCTGGCTATTTCTGATGTGCATCTGCCATCTGATGAAATTATCGTTCCCAGGTATTTGAATTGATCAACCTGTGTCAAGGTTGTGCCATTTGCTGTTATTTTAATAATAATAATAATAAAGGCAATTTATATAGCGCTTTCCAGAGCACAAAGCGCTTCACATAAAATCAGTATATAACTAAATACAAATAGATTTTAATTCCATATGCGGTCCACCCAAATTTGGTGGCAGTTATCCAGCAGAATTCTAGAGCCAACGCAAAAGTTCCATGCTCAGGCAAAGGTTCTGATATTGTGAAGGGGGGTCGGGAACTACGAAAAGTTGATACAACCAGCATGACTAGAGAACCACAATGGCGGGCGATGCTGCGGGGTGAGAATGAAGACCATAATTATATATATAATTATAAGATCTTGAGTCCACAGCTGTATAAGGACAGTCGGCCAGCCCTTGTGAAGTATGCGGCTAGCCTGAGGATCGAACTTATGACATTTACCTTACCACCCAAATGCCATCTTTCTCTGTCTCTTTGTCTATGTCTGTCTGTCTATCTGTCTGTCTCTGTCTGTCTGTGTGTCTGTGTGTTTGTGTGTCTGTGTGTCTGTCTGTCTGTCTGTCTCTCTCTCTCTCTCTCTCTCTCTCTCTCTCTGTCTCTCTCTATCTATCTACCTATCTATATCTATCGATCTATCTATCCGTCTGTCTGTCTGTCTGCCTGTCTGTCTGTATGTATGTCTATCTGTCTGTCTGTCTGTCTCTCTGTCTGTCTCTCTCTCTCTCTCTCTCTCCATCTCCCTCTCCATCTCCCTTAATCTCTCTCTGTTTCTCTCTGTCTCTGTCTCTGTCTCTCTCTCTCTCTCTTCTCCCTCTCCATCTCCCTCTCTGTCTCTGTCTCTGTCTGTCTGTCTGTCTGTCTGTCTCTCTCTCTCTCTCTCTCTCTCTCTCTCTCCTCTCCATCTCCCTCTCTGTCTCTGTCTCTGTCTGTCTGTCTGTCTGTCTGTCTGTCTGTCTGTCTGTCTCTCTCTCTCTCTCTCTCTCGCTCTCTCTCTCTCTCTCTCTCTCTCTCTCTCTCTCTCTCTCTCTCCTCTCTCTCTCTCTCTCTCTCTCTCTCTCTCTCTCTGTATTCCGTGTAAAATTTCGCTAGCTTGCTCATTGTGTGATTCTGTCTCCGTGGGTGTGCTTGTTTGTACGCACACGTGTGTTAGTGAGTAAGTGTTCTGTGTTGCTCATTGTGTGTGTGTGTGTGTGTGTATGTGTGTGTACGTGTGTGTGCGTGTGTGTGTGTGTGTGTGTGTGTGTGTGTGTGTGTGTGTGTTGTGTGTGTGTACACTGTGTGTGTGTGCTTGTGTGTGTGTGTGTGCTTGTGTGTGGTGTGTGTGTGTGTGGTGTGTGTGTGTGTGCGCGCGCGCGCGTGTGTGTGTGTGGTGTGTGTGTGTGTGTGTGTGTGTGCGTGTGTGTGCGTGTGTGCGTGTGTGAAATCACAACAGCAGGTTTCTCTTTTCGTCTGTTTCTGACTTCTATTGACTGGATAACAATAGTTTTGATATATACACACACATGGAATACATGGGCTCAGTGGTTTATGTGATTGTCCAAAACGGGAGAGAAACTGGCTCAAACCACAGGTTGGACAAGGATTACCTCCCTTCATTCTCATCTTTCCACCCTTCCAGTAGATTTTAAGTGGTGGTCTAAATTTAACTCTTTCAGATGACATGGCAAACTGAAGACTCGTTTGCTGCACGTATTCGGCTTATACTGAAGTTTCCGCGGTCCTGCAGTGGCAGCGAAATTATCAATAATAAAAATCACGCGCAGAAACACATAAGATTAAACCTCTGACTCCCACCCCCTATCCACCAGCTGCAAAAAAAATTAACCATTTGACTTCCTCACCCTATCCATTGGTTTCCTGTTGGAAGCTGGTGGCTAGGATGGTGGGGTCAAAGGGTTACGTTTTTTGTTTTTTTTGTTGTTTTTTTTTGCTTTTGATTGATGACGATGCAAGATGTTAACAGATAGGATGAGGGTGTGAAAGGGTTAAAAAAAAAAAAAAAAGGTAGGTGGCGCTTCTTCCACTTGGAAAGTAACCCATACTTTGCATGGCAAATCCATTACCTTTTGACTTTTTTTGGGGGGGATACAATAGAAATGCATTCTACTGGCTAAAACGATGTTATTTTGTATGTTCACCTTGCCAAGCCGACTTCCGTGCCAGGCCTATGGTTTTTGTTTCTCCTCTGGTAGTCTTACGTTTATTGCAGCTCGTCTGCCTCTGCTGATAGAGCAGTGGACTCAAGGTCTGATAAATAAATAGATGAATAAAAAAAATACATAAATAAATAAATGAATAAATAAATAAATAATTAAATAATTAAATAAATAGATAAATAAATGAATAAATAAATAAATAAATATAGTTAAATAAATAAATGAATGAATGAATAAAGAAAAAAAGAAAGAAAGAAAGAAATAAAAGAAGAAAGAAAGAAAGAAACAAAAAAAAGAAAGAAAGAAAGAAAGAAAGAAAGAAAAATGATAGTTAAAAACAAACGGACCAAAATACTTGAAGAGTTTTAAATAGAAAAGTAGCTCCACCACCAACAACAAGTTTACTTGTTTGTCCATTCATTTATTCGTTTGCTTGTAGGTTTGTTGCGATTAACTTTAATTCATGCACTTAGAACTCACATCGGTATCGACAACACTGATGTGTTCGTCTGATCCACAAACTGGACAAGAGAATAATTCACCAGCCGACAGATTGTAAAAACGATGTCTGAATGATGGAGAGGTCTCTGGCGGATCATCATTCAAATCAGTCAAAACACGTGTCAGGAATAGACAATGTCAATGATCAAAAATGGAAGAGATTCACCATGGTCCATAAAATGAATGATCAAACTGCCACCGGCAAGTGAATGGTTCAATACTAAATAATTGAACAATCGATCGCTTCCAGTCAAAAGGCATCTCGACAATAGTCAGTGTCAGTTATGAAAAATCGAAAAGACACCGTGGTCCATAAACGGAATGACTAAACCTACTGCCAGCAAGTGAATGGTTCAATAATACATAATTGAACAATCGATTGCTTCCATTCAGTCAAAAATCATTTCGAGAATAATCAGTGGCAGTGACTGGAAAAAAAAAATGGAAGAGATTTATCGTGGTGCACAAAATGAATGACTAAGCCTGCTGTCGGCTTGTGAATAGTTCAACGATACATAATTGAAACATCTATTGCTTTGTTTCACGGAAAAAGTGTTTGCGGGCGTCACTCGGTCGAGCGATGATTGAGATAGATTCGCTTCTGTTCGGTTGTCTATAAGTAATTAATGAGATAAAGAACTGAAGCGTGAACTCGATGGGTAAATAGTTCCAGTAACGATTTAATTTAGTTTCATTCAAACTCACATTATCAACACACGTGAGAACTCATTTGTGAAGTCACACTTTCAATTTCAGTTAAGGATTCTGAAGATGACGTCTCCGAGCTCTGAATGAATTCCATATGCACTAACGTCACAGGTGCCATGTCACGAAAAATTCAAAGATGTGATCATGGCACAAGCCTTAAGCCTGCACGTAAACCCGCGAGCTTGCCAGGTCATGAGGTCCTACTTGATCTATGTTTTACCTAGCTATATTTTTTTTTTTTCTTCTCTCTCTCTTTATCTCTCTCTCTTTTTCTCTCTCTCTCTCTCTCTCTCTCTCTCTCTCTCTCTCTCTCTCTTTCTTATACTAATATTTTATCAGTCCATCATTGGAACTAACTTGATTACATGCAAATGGCATGTGTATTTGTGTATCTTATATGTTTATTACGAGTCTGCAGTCACAGGCTCGTAATAAACAGAAATATAAACTTATCAGACACGCATCGATAAGAAATGAAAATTATTAAACATAGGCCAAATATCCATAGACCCATACAGACCAGAAAATATCACTGTTTCACGCACACATCCTGTACAGAAGACACAAGACTTTTAACCACAGAGAGTAACTGGGTCAACCGTCATATCACGCTTATACGTAAACTACTCAAAGCATTAATCCAAATCACACCAGGTATCACTGTTATATGAAAACTCTAAGACTAAGCACTGTTCACACAGTTTCAGTTTCTGAAAATAATTGTGTCCGTGTTAGAAATGCATTCCATGTGCATGGAGCCACTAGTGTCATGTGATGGGGACGATCCAAAACGATAACATCACAAGCTTCAAGTCTGCACATAAGCCTATGAACTGGTCAGTTCCTGATGTCCTGCCTCAGGTGTTATGGAATATCAAAGAAAGGTACACCCCATACTATACGATCACAAGGTAAACTAGGGAAAGATACGGCAGTGTGTATTACAAATGTATGTGTATGTATACCAGACTATGATTTCAGGAAGCAGCTAGCTCTTGCTTTCAACGAGACAGAGGACCAGAACCTAAAGGCAATGACAGAATCAGCGGAAAAGAGCTTCAGCTGGATCTGGACCAGGAGAAACAAAAGTGAACTTCATAATGCTTGAAATTCCCGCATATGTTGCTGGTGACCGATAGCCAAATAGTTAAGACATCCGTCTAAAAGGTGACTGTCTTGAAAAACCTGACTACCTA
The DNA here is from genome assembly GCA_030674185.1 of Monoplex corrugatus. NCBI lineage: Eukaryota > Metazoa > Mollusca > Gastropoda > Littorinimorpha > Ranellidae > Monoplex > Monoplex corrugatus. The sequence continues at coordinate 65,356,189 of JAPXFY010000015.1, forward strand.
GGACGCCTGGGTCCGATTCCAGGTAGAGGGCGAATTTTTAACAAATAATAATAAATGAAATAAAGACGACAGCAGAGGGGCTTCCAGGAGTCATGACGTGGATGCGGCCCAGCCGCCTTAGGATTTCAGGAGTTAAGATCTGAAACACTCACTTGACGGGCGTTCATCCTCCGAGGACCTTCTCCTGTCCGGCTCTTCCCCAAATTTCTTACTACTACTATGTGTACATCCGTCACAAACAAATCGTTTATCTTATCATCTCATGGACTTTGCCGCTAAGCAAAAAAGTTATATACTAATAAAGGATATAATTGAAAGGTCCTGCATTTCGGCAGCGCGCTTTGCCCGAAGAGAGCAGCCCGAATCTGGCATGGAAATATCTTTGACTGTCCATCGCATGATAAGATCTGCTGTGACTTTCCACCATAAATGAATCGCTTGTCACCTTGCATCGTTTGCCGCTAGCAGTCGACATAGGAGTCGGGAGTGTCAGGACTATTACCTGTAAATTCCTGATATTGTAATTGTGTCCTTGTCAAAATAGATCTTGAAAATCACATACTCCATACGTTGTAGACTTTTGTTTGTTCGTTTGTTTGAAATGTGAAGACAGAAGCGATTTTAGGTAATTTAGGCCATTTCTTTAAATATTATAGTATCCTTAATTTTGTTTACATTTGTCTTCAGGTATATGTCTTTATTAAACCCTCTGGTGAAAAATGTGGATGCAATGGTCAGTGGCAGAGGCATGTCAATAGATTATGCGTGCGGAATGTATTGACATGTGTACTTTCGTTCCCAGTCCCCCCCCCCAACCCCCCACCCTGACGAGATGTTCTGTAAGTTTTAAAGTGGTTGTAGCCCTGATATGGCTCTGCGCAATCGGATGTGCTTTAAGCAATAACAATATGAATGATTGTTTTAATGTTTTGTTTTGTTTTGTTTTTTTGTTTTTGTTTTGTTTGTTTTTAGTTTAGTTTAGTTTAGTTTAGTTTAGTTTAGTTTGTTTTGTTTGTTTTGTTTTGTTTTGTTTTGTTTTGGTTTGGTTTGGTTTAATTTAGTTTGGTTTGGTTTGGTTTGGTTTGTGTTGTTTTGTTTTGCTTTCTTTTGTTTGTTTTGTTTTGTTTGTTTCTTTTGATTTGTTTTGTTTTGTTTTGTTTGTTTTGTTTGTTTGTTTGTTTTGTTTTGTTTTGTTTGTTTTGTTTGTTTTGTTTTGTTTGTTTTGTTTTGTTTTTAACTCACTGCGGACGAATTCAGGAATAACTCCAAACAGTACAGTGGCAATAAACTTCGACTTTGAATTATGCTTGTAATAGTAGCCTAGTAGTCCAAAATGCGTCTGTATCTATGATTTCTTAATCCACACCATGTTTCACCACTATCATCTGGTGCCCTGCCGCATGGCGTTGGCGATCATAGACTTACATCTGTCTACATCTCTTGTTGCCTCAAGCATCGCTTCCACCCTCCTCGTCTTCAGCCACTCTGCAAGTCCGTCTAGCATCTTTTCCCTGGGTCTACCCGGTGCTCTCTTTCCCTCCGGCTTTCCCGTTGTGACCAGGTGCTCCAATTCACCTTTCCTCATAAAATGGCCTATAAATGTTCCTGTCTTTTCCTAATCTTCCTTATGAATGATCTGCTTGTGTCTGACTCCATCAAGACTGTCTCGTTTGTTTTCTTTGCTGTCCATGGAACTCTCAACATTCTTCTTAGAAACCACATCTCGGCTGCCTCAATCTTGTCCTGGTTTTGCCATTGTTTATCAAGTGAAATTCCGTTACCATGTTTTGTTCCCGCCTGTGTGTGAATTGTGTTTGTCAGTCTTTCTTGGAAGTTTTGTGCTGAAAATGTGGACAGATCGGCGGTACCGGAAGTAGGCTGCTTGAGACAGGAGTGCCATGTGGCCTTAGGCAGCAACGTGCTGAATGGATGAAATTAACAGAACGAATAAACGGGAGAAAAACTTCGAAAACGCTTGTTTTCAGCATTCACATATCTATTCAGTTTCTGCATTAGAACTATCGAGCTGCACGTCACGATTTACAAGTCTGCAGAATGTCAGAAATACTTGTACTTGATTACAAGTGAAAATCATAGCTAAAACTGTGAATTGATTATGTTTTGTGTGTGTGTGCATGTGTGTGTGTGTGTGTGTGTGTGTGTGTGTGTGTGTGTGTGTGTGTGTGTGTGTGTGTGTGTGTGTGTGTGTGTGTGTGTGTGTGTGTGTGTGTTGTGTCTCTTTTTTTCTCAAAATGACGAATCAGAAATACCACCTTCCAAAGTCCGTGTCTCAGAAATAAATAATCTGATTTTAAAATGATTGCACCATTAGAAAAGAAAAAAATTGGGGAATCAAAGACTCTTTCATTGTTGGAACGCATCCAGCATGGAACCCGTAAGGATGTGTATAATATATATATATATATATATATATATATATATATATATATATATATATATATATATAATGTGTGTATACATATATATATATATATATAATATACATATATATATATATATATATATATATATATATATGTATATATATACATATATATATATAATAGAGAGAGAATAGATAGACAGACAGACAGACAGATAGATAGATAGATAGATAGATAGATAGATAAACAGATTAATAGATAGTAGATAGATAGATAGATAGATAGATAAATAGATTAATAGATAGACAGACAGATAGACAGACAGACAGGTAGACAGACAGACAGACAGATTGATAGACAGACAGTTCATGTGATTTTGTTCAGGTTCATAAAAATAGCTACATAAGCTCTTGAATATTTCAGTAAAGCGCTTATAAGAGTTGTCCAAGTGCAATGATGAATATCTCCTTGTGCAAACTGTGAACATACTCCGGTCTATAGACTAAGCACAAAGTACAACAACTAAAAGATCCTCAAAGTGTAGAGTTTACTTGTTGGCTCACGCCGTTCATCATAGAGTTTAAAGTTTGTCCAAGAGATATTCAATGCGTCCAAGAGGGACTCAATGCACCCAGATAATTCCATACAATCTCCGCTCAGAGCTGCCAGATGTTGTCTAAACAGTCTTTGATCCTCTTTTACAAAAACACATTTTAGGCGCTGGAAAAAGGTCTTGAAATGGGAAGGGGGTGCAGGAGGTCTGGAAACACAGACACCACCAGAATGGTTTAAGCATTAAGAGGAGCAGCAAATAGAGTCATGTTTTAAGCTATGGGGGTGGTGAGGTCTGAATTTACGGTAAGAGACCTTGTGTTCCTGGCTGTGTCAGTAGAGTCAGTTCAGTTGATTTTTTTATGTCATTGTCATTTCGTGTTGTCATTATTATTGCTAGTAGTAGTAGTAATAGTAGTAATATTAGTAGTAGTAGTAGTAGTAGTAGTAGCCTCACCATCACATAAGTAAAACCAGTAGTGGTATAGTAGTAGTAGTAGTAGTAGTAGTAGTAGTAGTAGTAGTAGTAGTAGTAGTAGTAGTATATGGATGTTATTATGATGATGGTGAGGATGATGATGGTGATGATGATGATGATGAAGAATAATATGATTAGTCTTCTTCTTCTTCTTCTTCTTCTTCTCTCTTCTTCTCACTAGTACTGTAAAGTACCTTGTAAGCGCCCATTACCATGTAAGCGCCCACCCCCTACTTCTGGACTAAAATTGTGTAAAGGGTGATGTACCAAGTAAACGCCCACCCCCCTATTTCAGAGAAGAAGAAAACGAAACTATAAATCTCAACAGTAGTGCCAGTGGAAACCGAAAGTTGCGTTTTCTTGGAAAAACGACATCCTGCATCATTTCTAAATTGGCTTCATTTGTAAATTTCGTCATTTCAAGACAGTTCAAGACAGTTGGGACTTCGTTGCTGAGTCAGTGCTCCAGGTGCCATCAGTGAAAATGCCTCGACTACAATCATACACAGTTGATTTTAAGCTTGATGCAATACGTTTTCTTGATGAACACCAGGGTAATGTGACGCTGACCGCTAAGGAGTTTGGAGTAGACAGAAAACGAATACGAGAATGGAGAGAGCAACGAAACATGCTGCAGCAAAACATGACTGGAGAGAAGAAAAAGAAAAGAAAGCTCCATCAAGGCAGGGAAGTGCGGTCGATTGAAATTGATCAAGCTGTTCTTTTGTTTCTGGATGAAGAACGAGCTGAGGGCAGAGTTGTTAGGAACAAGGATCTGCGCCAAAAAGCCAACGAGATTGCTGGTGGCCTTGGCCTTCAAGACTTTTCAGCCTCCCAAATGTGGCTAAAGCGCTGGAAACAGCGGCACTCTGTTTGCACCCGCAGGTCTACCCACACAAGACAAAAAGTCCCAGATGATTTCGAAGAGCATTTGTTCAACTTTCGAGTGTCAATTCTGAGACTGAGAAATCAACGTGATTACCCACTACGTTTCATTCAGAATATGGACCAAACGATGGTTCGTTTTGATATGGTCCCCAATCGTACAAATGAGCGAAAAGGGGTGAAGCAAGTGAGAATCAAGACTACAAACGCCCCAAAACGGGGATTTACTGTGGCTCTGTATGCATCTGCTGATGGTGTAAAATACCCAGCCACAATTGTCTTGAAGGAGAGAAATGGGCAGATCCCACAGCGTGCTTTTCGCAACCTTCAAATTCCTGCGAATGTTCGTATCCAAGCAACAAGAAACGGATGGATGACAAGGGAGTCCCTTCAGATGTGGGTGGAGCAAGTGGTCGGTGAAATGGACCACAGGCGGCTGCTAGTCCTTGACAGCTACAGGGCGCACCAGACTCCTCA
>JAPXFY010000015.1:65365964-65375964 GCA_030674185.1 Monoplex corrugatus
TCTGCCGGCTATTTCCGATGTGCATCTGTCTTCTGATGAAATGACCGTTCCCAGGTATTTGAACGTATTAACCTGTCAAGGTTGTGCTATTTGCTGTTATTTTGCATGTGGGGATTTCATGTTTTTTACTGATCACCATGACTTCAGTTTTCCTGCTGTTTAGTTCCAAGCCCTTACCTTTGCTTTCTATTTCTAGTATATTCACAAGGTTGTGTAGGTCCCTTTCATTTTCTGCAATTAGCACGGTGTCATCCACGTATCGAATGTTGTTTATCATTTTCCCTCCAACCTTTAATCCAGGGTCTTCTAGGTTTTTCATGATGTTTTCGCTGTATTTATACGTCCACAAAAAAATGTGAAAGTGATAGTTACACTTTTCCACACACAAAAATACTTAATTTTTAAGGAATAAATAATATCTTCATCATCACTGACATGTGTCCTGCCACATGGCGTTGCTGGCCATGCCCCTCTCCCCTATATGGATCCATCCTTTGTCGATACTTATCTCACCCTGTCTGTCTTCATCCACTCTGCAAGTCTGTCCAATATTTTCTCCCTGAGTCTACCCGGTGCTCTTTTTCCATCCAGCTTTCCTGCTGTGACTAGGTGCTGTTGCCTAATAAAATGTCCTATAAATGTTTCTTGTCTTTTCTTATTCTTTCTTTTATTAATGTTCTTTCTGTGTTTGCCTCCTTCAAGACTGTCTCGTTTGTTTTCTTTGCTGTCCATGGAACTCTTAACATGCTTCCTAGAAACCACAATTCAAATGTCTCATTTTTGTTCCGACTTTGCATGTTGACTGGGCCATTAAATCAATGAAAGTATAGGTCATTTGAAATACAGGAACAGGGGTCAACAACAAAAAATGACATGGTAGTTAAAAATCTAAAGGAAGAGCGAAGAGAAGCATGGCAGTACAAGAGATTGAGTAAACCAAAGGATAATCAGACGAATCTCAAGGGCAGTCCTGCAAAGTCAACAAGGGCAGAGGACAATGTGGGGAAACTGCACTCCGAAGAAGCCTCGGTTGAAATGACATGTGACATATGACCCCTCCGATAATCTGTATCGTCTTCAGATCTGTACATGACATCCTGCTTTCGATTACAAATCTGGTGAAATGGGGGGAAATCGGATGACCCTGTTCATCCGCTCTGCCAGGGATAAGCAAGACAGTGGAACATGTCTTGGATGAATGCATGCAAAGTAGCACTAACTTAAGGAACGTGCATACGGAAGCACAATCAAATTCTTAAAGAGATCGCCAAGGGAGAAAAACCAGGCCACCAGAAACTCCGGCAACCTTCTGTACGACAAGAAGGAGCAAACTGTGGCCAGAAAAAGCTGTGACATCCTGAGCAAGAAAAAGGTGCCTAATAATAATTATATTATTACTACTACTACTACTACTACTACTACTACTACTACATACTACTACTACTACTACTACTACTACTACTACTACTACTACTACTGCCGCTGCTGCTGCTGCTGCTACTACTACTACTACTACTACTACTGCTACTACTATTCTACTACTACCACTGCTGCTGCTGCTGCTGCTGCTACTACTACCAATAATAATAATAATGATAATAATAATAATAATAATAATAATAATAATAATAACAATGATAATGATAATGATAACAATGATAATAATAATAATAACAATAATATGATAATAACAATGACAATAATAATATAATAATAATAATAATGATAATAATAGTAATTATGATAATAAAAAAAATAGTATAAAAATAGTAATAATAATAATAATAATAATAATAATAATAATAATAATAATAATAATATAATAATAATAATAATAATAATAATAATAATAATAATAATAATAATAATAATAATAATAATAATGATAATAATAATAATAATAATAACAATAATAATAATAATAATAAATAATAATAATGACAGTGCTATTTATGAGGTGCTAAACCTTTCTGTACAAATCAGATCAAAGCGCACACTCTCATCACTCATCCAAACACTTCACTCACACATTTACTCACACTGTCTACTGGATTGAGTGGATGACAGGAAGTGCACAGCAGATCTTCCAGAATGGAAAAAAAATATCCAAAAGTCATCATCAAGAACGGGGGAAAAAAACGATGTAGTATTGCACTTCCATTTGTCAAAACATTTGATTTTCTTCAAACTCGCTATACCGTATGAAAACAGGACTGAGCAAATCCATTCCAACAAAACGGTATTCAAGTCTGTTCTGCAAGATAAGAAAGACTGGCTTTGAAGCCGAAGTCCTCACTATAGAGGTTGGAGCAAGGGGGTTGAAAGGCACATCTATCTCTTGAAATATAATTATCTCGATTTCTGAGAAATACACAGTCACATCCCTAAAGGCAATGGCAGAACCGGCTGAAAAAAAATTCCAGCTGGATCTGCTCGAAGAAAGAACAAAGTGAACTTGGTAAGGTTACTTTTTTTTCAGCTTACAGCCTATGTCCGATATATAGATGGTTAAGTATTCACATTCATTTTCTTTTTTTGGTTCTCTTTTATCGCAATAGATTTTCCCTATGAAACTGGGGCCCTCCTCCCTTTGAGAGAGCGACGCTGCAGTGCAGCGCAATCCATTTTTTTTTTTAATTTTCATCAAGACTTCAGAAAGGCAAAAAGCTAATTGATCTTTAATGGGAGGGACCAGGAGAAACCGACTTATCTCTCAAATGTTTTATTCCAAGCAGCCGAGCGAATGCCCTACTCTTCACGATGTTCAATGCTGTGGAATTTTTAGCGTGTGCAGGAAGACCCTGGATTAAAGGTTGGAGGAAAAAAATAAACAACATTCGATACGCAGATGACACCGTGCTAATTGCAGAAAATGAAAGGGACCCACAAAACCTTGTGAATATACTAGAAATAGAAAGGAAACGTAAGGGCTTGGAACTAAACAGCAGGAAGACTGAAGTCATGGTGATCAGTAAAAAACATGAAATCCCCTCATGCAAAATAACAGCAAACGCCACAACCTCGAGACAGGTTGATAACTTTAGATACCTGGGAACGATCATTTCACCAGACGGTAGATACACATCAGAAATATCCAGCAGAATCGGCCAAGCCAAAACAGCATTCAAGAAGATGAAAAGCATTCTTACCAACAAATGCCTATAAATTAATATCAGGAAGAGAGTTCTTGAATGTTATGTAGAACCAATACTGCTGTACGGTTGTGAGGGGTGGACAGTCAACAAGCAAAGCCAGAACAAGAGTGAGGCAGCCGAGATGTGGTTTCTGAGAAGAATGTTGAGAGTTCCATGGATAGCAAAGAAAACAAACGAGACAATCTTGATGGAGGCAGACACAAGTAGATCACTCATAAGAAAGATTAGGAAAAGACAGGCAACATTCATAGGCCATTTTTTGAGGAAAGGGGAATTGGAGCACCTGGTCACAACGGGAAAGCTGGAGGGAAAGAGAGCACCAGGTAGACCCAGGGAGAAGATACTAGATGGACTTGCAAGGTGGCTGAGGTCAAGGAGGGTGGAAGAGATGCTTGAGGCAACAAGAGATAGAGACAGATGGAAGTCCATGATCGCCAACGCCATGCGGCAGGGCACCTGATGATGATGATGCAGGTCAAAAGGCACACGGATCCCACTTGTTGTTCGTCCCCTTGTCAAGAACTAGACGTTCAGACCGATTTTCTGGTCAAACTGAGGAGAAAAAATGTCGAGGCCTCAACGGGAAACGAACCCTGGTACTTCGAGTTTAGTTATTGTCAGGCGAACGTCTGAACCATTCTGCCCACTTTTCCGTCACAAGTGTGAATTGGTCGTAGAATTCCCGACCACCTTGGTGATACAGGTACGAGCCCAGATGGAGGGAAGACATGGCAACAGCGGAAGGGCATCCAGAGGTCATGACCTGGAAGTGGAAGAAGCCCTCTTAAAGTGAAAGCAGCATAATGCCGAAACACTTGTTTGAGAGAGACTTCTCCTCCTAGGGCCCTCTGCTGTCCAACTCTCCCCAGTTTCTTGCTGCTAAGTCTTTGATCTCTCTCTCTCTCTCTCTCTCTTCTCTCTCTCTCTCTTCTTCTCTCTCTCTCTCTTCTCTCTCTCTCTCTCTCTCTCTTTTCTCTCTGTCTCTCTGTCTCTCTCTCTCTCTCTCTCTTTCTCTCTCTCTCTCTCTTCTCTCTCTCTCTCTCTTCTCTCTCTCTGCTCTCTCCTCCACTCAGCCTCCTCTATCCTCATCTCCTCCTGTCATCCTCTCGTCCGTCCTGCTCCTCTCTCTGTCTCTCTCTCTCTCTCCCCTCTCCACACACACACACACACACACACACACACACACATACGCCATGTACATACCCATCGCCCCATACACTACACACACACACACACAACACACACACACACACACGCACACACACACACACACAACACACACACAAACACTACACACACACACACACACACACACACACAAGACACACAACACACACACACACACACACACACACACACACACCCACACACACACACACACCTCACACACCATCACACACAAAGGAACTCACACGCACATCACAAACATACCAACAGCAATTTCAACCCACACACCAACCCCACACAGACCATACATTTGAATATAACATCGAACTCACAACACTAATTACAACATCACAATAACCCATATACACAGAGCAAAACTTCACATAAACTCAATCACACACTCACAAAACAAAAACATCACGTACTTCAACAGCACCACGTACACAATTTGTCCACAAAGATGGATTTCTTGCGCCAATTCATAAAAATCAAGCGGCAGATTATACTGCTACCCACTCTTAAGAGCCATACATCTTTTTGGAAGTGTATTAACATCGACTTCCAAACGCTGAATTACACGATTCAAAATACCCCGATACACTGTTATTATGATTTTGTGCTGAAAACATTACAGTGTGAAGATTCTCACGTTTCCTCTGTCTCCTTTAAAACAAAAATCCAACAATAGTCTTTTCAACAGGCCTACCACGTATAACATTTTTGGTCCTAACGATTTCATTAAGAAGAAACAACAACAAAACAAAAAAAAGCATTGGACAGAAAACTTCTACTCCTTCTAAATGACGTCAATTTTTTATAATTCTATTTTCTTTCCGATCAAATAATGTAATTATATCCCCCTTTAATGAAATACTTGGTTACATAAAATCCTCCTTTATGAAAACTAGTTACATAAATCCAATCTATGTACATAAAGCATATACGTTGAAATGTGGTTGCTACGAAAACAGACGAGAACTCTCTTTTTTATGGAGAAGATTAGGAAAAGACAACCAACATTTGTAGGGCATCTTAAAATGTAGAACACATACGTGACGCTTTATTTTAAGACCGGGTCAGTGTATTTGCTTCATATCCATGTTTATAACATTCATCAAGACATTTTTATTATTTGTTTTTTTTTATCTTGCCATGGGTATCTGTGATGATGTTGTATCCATCTACTCATATCAGCTAATGTCATCTTTAAGCAAACTGGAAGTGTACATGAGTATTTACTTCAAAACATAAAATACTGTAGTACTTGTAAAAAAGTAGCATTAGGTCCCCCTGGACCTGTCTTATACTGTTAGAGCCAGTCCTTGCTATACTACACACATAAACATAAACAAAGACATCAAAGTGAAACGAAATGATATTCAAACTCAACAATATATATATATACATATATACATGTATATATATATATATATATATATATATATATATATGTATGTATGTATGTATATATATATATATATACATATATATATACATGTATATATATATATATATATATATATATATATATATATATATATATATATATATAGGCCACTGCGATATCTGCCCTAAAACTCAATACATAGGACAAACGAAAAATTCTCTCAAAACCAGATTCTACCAACACCGGTCAAACATCCAAAAAAATACAGGCACTCAGGTCACCAAACACTTCAACCAAACTGGCCATTCACTTCAAAATTTAAAATGTATCGCAGTGGAGAATGTGCACTCTGAGAACCTGGACACCAGACTGAGGAGGGAGTCTTTTTGGATGAACAAAATGAAAACCATATTTCCTCTGGGCCTGAACTCTGTCAATTGACGTCATAACAATATCCAGTCAAGACTACTTAATGTAACCTACGTAAAATATTCTGATGTGTTTGTGTAGCATATCGTAGTCAGTGATTAAAGTCCCCTTGAGGAAGACGGATGTACCGTCGAAAATTTGGGAAATTTTTACATCGATTTGTTGCCTTTTCTGTGCACATGGTGTGGAAGTGACTGTCATTAGTTGGGGTAGGTCAGTAGGCATTGTCTTTAGCGAGTTGGATGAGAACAGGCCTTGCTGAACACCACCAAAGTGACCCAGCGGTAGCGCAGAGTCTTCTCCGCTGAGTGACCTCGTAGAAAATTGACATTTCTGGAACCTACTGTCTGCTTCTAGGCACTGGGATTTGGAGTGGCGGCGTAGGATATGTGTCACTGAAGCCATGCTGATACTGTAACAGGGGAGGGGGTGGAGCGATCGTGAGAGATTGTTTATTTTATGCAAAATGTCCGGGCATGTTAATCGTGTGATGGATGATTCAAAAGGCCGGACTCACTGACCCATGTCCGTGACTGATCAGCTTCATGACTGATTGAACAGCTGGGGCCTTTCCTGATCATCTATTCCACATGATCTGTTATCGGTGATGGATAACCTCAACAAATAATTGAATGGGTCTGCTATTATCATTGTTGTTGGTGTTGTTGTTGGTGTTGTTGCTGCTGTTGTTGTTGTTGTCGCTGTTGTTGCTATTGTTGTTGTTGCTATTGTTGTTATTGTTGTTGTTGTTGTTGCTATTGTTGTTGTTGTCACTGTTGTTGCTGTTGTTTTTGTCTCTGTTATTGTTGTCATTGCTTATGTTATTATTAATGTTGTTTAGTGTTTCGATTTTTCTTTTCGAATGCGTGTATGCACATTGTTTTGCTCACACTAAGCAGGCTCTCATAAGGAAGATTAGGAAAAGACAAGCAACATTTATAGGCCATTTTATGAGGAAGGGGGATTTGGAGCACTGGTCACAACGGGAAAGCTAGAGGGAGAGAGGTCGCCAGGTAGACCCAGGGAGAGAATGCTGGACGGACTTGCAGAGTGGCTGGGGATGAAGAGGGTGGGGGAGATGCTAGGGGCAACGAGAGATAGAGATGGTTGGAAGTCCATGGCCGCCAACGCCGTACGGCAGGGCACCTGATGATGATGATGATAAGCAGGCGGTATGTTCCTGTGCATTCCACGTCTTTTCTCTGGCGTGCGTGCTGGGTGTTTGCAATGTTGCCATAAGCCACCAGACACTGACATGACTGACAGGATCTTTAATTTAGCATGCTTATTTTGGTGTTCAGCATGCATGCGTAAACACGCAAAGAAGGTTCAGTCACCAGCAGATCTACGCACATGTTAACCTGGGAAACCGGGAAAAAAAAATCACGCCAGGCCTACCAGCCGGGAGGTACCAAGATAGAATCGAACCCAGTTGTTTTCCGATTGGAAACCTTACATCTTACCCACTCGACTATCGCGACCCACATTGAACGACTGATCACTTGTTATCTGGGAACAAGCTTTGATTCACCTTTGGTGAAAGATCGCCCAGGTTCGCTCCCCGGCGTGGGAAAAAAAAATAGACAGCAGCAGAAGGGCATCCAGGAGTCATGACCTGGATGTGGCCCGGCCCCCCGAGAGAGTAAGGAATTCAGGGCCGAAACACTTGTCTAAAGGGGGTTACTTCTCTGAAGACCTTCTGTTGTCTAGCTCTCCCTAGAGTTTCTTTCTACCTAATAGGGTCAATATCGCTATCGGCTCCAAGATCAGACTGATGCGTTCCCTTGTCATGTCAGTATTTTTATATGCATGCGAAACATGGACCATAACAGCAGACACTGAAAGAAGGATACAGGCAATGGAGATGAGATGCTTCCGCAAACTCCTTGGAATCTCGTACAAAGATCACATAACCAATAAGGAAGTGAAAACCCGAATCGAAAACGCCATCGGGCCGTATGAAGACCTCCTGACTTTAGTGAAAAGATGCAAACTGGGGTGGCACGGGCACGTCACACGATCATCTGGACTGGCCAAGACCGTCTTGCAGGGAACAATTCAGGGAGGGAGACGAAGAGGCAGACAGAGAAAAAGATGGGAAGACAATATCAGAGAGTGGACTGGCCTTGAATGGCACATCATTCTGCGGAAAGCTGAGGACCGTGAGGAGTGGAGGAAGTTGGTTGCAAAATCTTCAGTGGTGCCCCAACGGTCAACCAGACTACGGGACTGATGATGATGATGATGAATAGGGTCAAAATTCGTGACTGCTAACTATTAACAAGTTTATTAATTCAAATATCCAAACGTGTCACGGTTAGTTTCAAACACAACAACAATGTTGGTAATTACACATTGGTTCAAAGAGGTTTGAGACTGATTGAACACGATTGACCAGCAAGACAATTGGGACGGCATAATTGGGATTAGCAGCGAAAAAAGTTAGATTAAGATTCGTAAGGACTGCCATGATCGCCAACACCATGCGGCAGGGCACATGATGCTGCTGATGACGATGATGTTGATGATGATGATGATGATGATGACGACGACGACGACGACAACGACGAAGACGACGACGACGACGTCGACTAGGATTAAAAGCTCTCTGTTTACTCCGTGTCCAAACTAAGTGGTTGATTGATAGCCGACTTCGAGGGTAAATGTTTGTGCAGGTCCCTTATCGAAAAGGGTTCTTTAACCTCGTTTGCTATGTTTGACTCACTTTAAAAAGATGATGTATAGGTCATGTCCATAACAGGTAAAGATGAGGATCGACGAGTTTTTTTGTGTGTTATTTTTTAATGTATTGTGTAGCTGAATTCCCACAGGCATCTAAATCTGAATATGTTGTTAGTCAGTGATATAATTTAGACAAGACTTTTCCTTTTAAAGTGCATCAAAGTTGTACCTCTTCCAAGCTGAATCTCTCTCAGTGCATGTGCATGCCCTTCTGTGATTTTGTGCGAAGTCTATGGATCGTTTTCGACTCTAACCTGCATGTGACAGCATATCACCAATATCAGCTTTATTCGCCATCTTCTCATTGATTTTACAGGCAAAACTTTCGTAGTTTCTTTCGTACTCTCTTGTGTAGATTATTGTAACCGTTTTCTTATTGGTGGTCCCTTGTTTGTTACTCAACTGCTGTAGAAAGTTCACAGTTTTGCTGCAAGACTTGTCCTTAAAGCTTCTCGCTATGAGAGTTAAGTTCAACATCCCTGCTTTGAACGCTCCACTGGCTTCCTTCTCAAAAGCGTAATCGATATAAAGTTGGGTGTGTGTTACAATGCTATCTCTGGTACCGTTCCTGCTTATATCCTTGTTCCATGTCTGTTCTTGTCGTCTCTTCGCTCTTCTTCTGATATTCACATGTCCAGAATCGCTCGATACAGACGCAAGACTCATCGCGTCGCAGATCTATTTCACATTTTGGACCTTTTTGGTGCAACAATCTACCCTTTGATTTGAAAAAAAAAGAATTGCCCGACCTTTTTCTTTTTTTTATATTTGTGACCTCCCACCACGAAATCAGTCTTAACTCGCAGTCAGTCGAACAGCTGAAAAGATGACTGATGGTCTGTCTGGGGTGTTTTTGACGTTTTCTCAAAATTGATTTCTGTAGACTATAATCTATCCCCCACTGAAGTTTTTTTCTTGAAAAAATATTATTAATCAATTTAAAATGGTATTTTAATGCACTGATCGCAGCAGAAAGAACGTAATTTCCTACCTAAAGTACCTATTTTTGTCTCTTATTGTAAACCGTAACCTGTGCAGTACCCGCACATGTAATATACTGACGGAAAGCTCTTTGGTGCACCTTTCAGATAATGACAGCGAAAATTAGAAACAAACTGGG
>JAPXFY010000015.1:65378464-65380964 GCA_030674185.1 Monoplex corrugatus
CAGACAGACAGACAGACAGACAGACAGACAGAGTAAGGTCCAACATAATGGCGGAAATTGCGGGAACCTGATATGTTCATTGCGGCCATCACTGACAGTAATCGAAATAATGGCCAAGTGCACGAATATATGAAATATTGAATATTGAATGTACCCACGTTAACCAAACATAACACACACAGTATGCTCATATCACCCTAATAATCAATATGATCATGTCACACTAGTAATCTCCCTTTTAGCGCTTTTTAACAGACGTCATTAAATCAGAAAAAGAGAGGGAGAGGAGAGAGAGACAGAGACAGAGCTAGATGAGAGAGACAGAAGAGAGACACAGATAGACTAGACAGAAGCAGACAAGAGATGAAAAAAGAAAATGGAATGAGATGACAAGAGAAAATTGCGAAAGGCAGCAGAGAGAAAAGAGAAAGGAGAGAGAGAAGAGAGAGAGATAGAGAGAAAGAGAGAGAGAGAGAGAGGTGAGGGCAGACAAACAGACAGACAGATAGGCAGACAAACAGAGACAGAAAGACAGTCAGAGAGACTGACAGACAAACAGATGGACAGAGAGAAAGAGAGACAGAGACTGACAGAGGCAGACAGAGACAGACAGAGACAGAGACAGACAGAGACAAGAAGGACAGAGACAGAGACAGACAGAGACGAGACAGACAGAGACAGAGACAGACAGAGACAGACAGAGACAGTCAGAGACAGAGACAGACAGAGACATCAAGACAAAGAAGGACAAGACAGCAGACTGAAAGAGAGACAGATACAGACAGACAATGAAACAGAAAGACAGACAACAAAGGACAGGAAAAGTAGAGAAGGAAGAAGAGAGAGAAGAGAAAGACAGAGACAGAACAGAGAGGAAGGAGGAACACCACAGACAGACAGATGCAGACAGACTGACAGACAGACAGAATAGACAGACAAAGTGAGGAGAGAATAACGTCCAACATAATGGCGGAATTTGTAGGAACACAAGATGTGTTGATTCTGCCATCGCTGACAGTAATCCAAAAATGACCAAGTGCAGGAATACATGTATGTGAAATACTGAATATTGAATGTACCCACCTAACCAAACAATTAACACACAATATGTTTCATATCGCACTATTAAAATATGATCATATCACACTAATAATCTCCCTTTTCAGAGCTCTTTAACATATTTTATTAAATCAGAGAAAGAGAGAGGCAGAAAGATCAAGAGAGAGAGAGAGAGGGAGGAGAGAGGGAGGGAGGAGACGAGAGAGAGCCGAGAGAAGAGAGCACGAGAGAGAGAGAGAGAGAGAGACGAGAGAGAGACAGAAGACACACAGATGCTGGAAACAGACAAAAGGAATGAGAGACAGAGAGAAAAAGACAGAAAGGCAGCAGAGAGAAGAGAGGCAGAGAGAAAGACGAGACAGACAGAGAGAGAGACAGACAGAGAGAGATAGAGAGGAGTAGAGAGAGAAGAGACAGAGAGAAGAGTGACAGTGAGAAAGAGACAGAGACAGTAGACACAGAGTGAAAGAGAGCGAGAGTAGAAAAGAAAGAGAGAGAAAAGAGACAGACAAATAGCAGAGACAGATAGAAGAGACAGGCAGACAGATACAACAGAGAAACAGAGCAGATTGAAAGAGAGCGAGAGAGAAACAAAAGAGAGACAAGGACAGAAAATGGACAGGAGACAGCAGAGAGGACAGAGAAAGAAGAAAGAAGAGACGAGAGAGACAGAGAGACAGACAGAAGAGAGAGAGACAGAAGACAACAGCGAGAGAAAGGGAGAGAAGAAGACAGAGAGAAAGAAGAAGGGAGAGAGAGAAGAAGACAGACAGAAGAGACAGACAGACAGACAGACAGACAAATGAAGACAAAGAAAGACAAACAGAAAGAGACAATGGGAAAGAGAGAAAAAAACACAGAGAAAGACAGAGATGGGGACAGAGAATGAGACAAACATAAAGAGGGTCACAGAGACAAACAGACAGACAGACAGACAGAAGAAACAGCAAAAAGTGAAAGGGAGAGAGGGAGAGGGAGAGAGAGAAGGAGAGAGAGAGAGAGAAACAGAAAGACAGAGAGAGACAAAGACAGAGAGAGAGAGAAAAGGGAGAGGAGAGAGAGAGAGAGAGAAACAGAAAGACAGAAAGAGACAAAGACAGAGAGAGAGGGAGAGAGAGAGAGAGAGAGAGAGAGAGAGAGAGAAACAGAAAGACAAAGAGAGACAAAGACAGAGAGAGAGGGAGACAGACAGACAGACAGAGACAAAGACAGAGAGAGAGGGAGAGAGACAAAGACAGACAGAGAGGGAGAGACA
Organism: Monoplex corrugatus; assembly: GCA_030674185.1. Lineage (NCBI taxonomy): Eukaryota > Metazoa > Mollusca > Gastropoda > Littorinimorpha > Ranellidae > Monoplex > Monoplex corrugatus. The sequence goes on from JAPXFY010000015.1 coordinate 65,380,779, forward strand.
GACAGACAGACAGACAGAGACAGACAGAGAGAGACACAAACAGAGAGAGAGGGAGACAGACAGACAGACAGAGACAGACAGAGAGACACAAACAGTGAGAGAGACAGACAGACAGACAGAGACAGACAGAGAGAGACACAAACAGAGAGAGAGGGAGACAGACAGACAAACAGAGACAGACACAGA
>JAPXFY010000015.1:65395964-65398464 GCA_030674185.1 Monoplex corrugatus
TATGCCAAACTTGATCGTAAGCTTTTTTTACATCAAAAAAAGTAGCCAAATGGCTTTTTTCTGCGGGCAAACTGTTGCTTGATCTGAGTTGTAAGTTTAACCAGGTGCTCAACTGTGGATCTCCCTTTCCTAAAACCTGCCTGATTTACTGGAATAACGCTATTTTTATCACAGTAATGTACAAGTCTGTTTAATACCAATCTTTCCATTAGTTTGCTCGTATGGGACGTCAGCGCAATAGGTCTGTAACTGTTTTTATTGTTTTTAGGCTTTCCTGCTTTTAATATTGGTATAACAATAGACCTTTGCCATAACTGTGGTACAGTTCCACTAACCCAGCATTTCTGAAAGATTTTTTTGTAACAAAATAATGCAGTTTTCTGGAAGATGTTTAATCATTTCATTTGAAACTGCATCGACACCTACCGAACTCCTTTTGTTATGTAGAGACAAGATAGCGATTTTTAGCTCTTCTAAAGTGATTAGAGAATTAAACCAGCGATCATTCTGAGGTATTGGATCAGTGAAGATTGGGTTGTTAGCTGCCATTTTTTCTGTAGTGTTTGCAAGTAGCAGACAAACCGTCTACTCTACTATTTTCGGCAAAAAGTTCCACAAAAGTTTCAGCTTTGTCCATGTCTGAAGGAAATTTGTGACATGTGTCAATCATTATTGGACACCTAGGTAAGTTGGCTCCGTTTTTCATTGATTCATTTTTGTCCAGACTTTATGGAAATCCTTGAAATCTGATATTTCTTTTTTGCAGTACGATGCCCAATAATTTTTCTTTGCTTCAGCGATGATTTTATTACACTGGGTGTTAGCTTTTTTCATGTCCATATGATCTTCGGGTTTTCTGCTTTTGATGTGGATTTTGTATTTCTCTTTTTTATACTGAACTGCTTTCTCACATGCCTCTGTCCACCAAACATTACCCAAACGTTAATGGACCTAAAAGTTTTTAGTTTCGGGATTGAGAGGTCTGCAGCAGCTAGAACTGACTCCTGGAATTTAGAAAACATAACGTCTACATTGTCACTTTCATAATGTTTGTATTCTTGTTTAGCAAGAGCAGTCTGAAACAAGGACCAATCAGCGTGCGTGTAATTATATTTTGGTATAATATCAGGAGTGCTGTCATTCATCCTGATGTTTTCGTTAGTTAGTGTTATGAGGATAGGTAAGTGATCACTTCCCAAAGTGTCTCTGTGAGTGTCCCAGGTACAGCAGGGTACTAATTCTGCTGATATTAATGACAGATCAATGGCTGTTACCCGGTGTTTGGAAACATCAGGAATTCTAGTGACACTCCCATCATTCAAAAGGTAAAGCGCACTGTCAACTATATTTTCTACTAAACGATTGCTTGTAACAGTACAACAGTCTTTTTCCCAAAACGGGGAGTGGGAATTAAAGTCTTCACCTATTAGCCATTTACCGTGCTGCAGATCCGGAATCGTACGCAGCCATTCTGTGTTGTGGTCATTTGGACCTGTTGGCAGGTAGACTGACATAACGTTCAGGATTAATGAATTACTGAATTGTACTGTGGCGGCACAAACGTGTACGTCTCCATCTGATGTAAAGACGGGGAAGTAAATATGTGATACTGCAACTTTTTAAGTATATATATAGCAGTGGCTACCTTCTTCCCGGGATTCCCAAAGTCATATATTGGTGGATAATAATAATTTTGGAAATTGGGAAGTTTGTTTGGAATAACATTAAGCGACTGCAAAATCAATATTTCACACTGATTTGATGCAGGGAAATGGTCCAGGTATGCTGAATTAGTGGAAATAGATCTACAATTCCACTGTAAAACTTTGATTTGTAATGGTTGGCGCATTTTCATTTGTTGGCTAGTCTCTTATTTTAAATTAATGGTTATTTGTTTGATAATCACGAAGACTTTGGTTTTCTGTGTACGAGAAAAATGGCCAGAAAGAAAACATTAATTACTTAGACTACTATTGAAAGGTAGAAAAAAATGCAGTTAAAACTATGGGACAAAAGGCCTTCTAACAGAGAGAAGAGTTAGATTCAGAACATAAACAAATAACAAATAAATAAAGCAATGGTATACACGCCTTCAAGTGAACAGAGAATATAGTCTGACTAAATCCTAGCCGTTATATAGCCTACTTTCAACAAAGAAATTGTCAGAGATGACAAGGAAAACGTCCTGTGACACAAAACGTTGATAGCTGTAGATCTATTAAAACATTTCATATGGCAGCCACCACGGTTCATAGTTAAGTGAGTGTGTGTATATGTGTGAGTGAGTGAGTGAGTATGTGTATGTGTGTGTGTGTGTGTGTGTTTGTGTGTGTGTGTGTGTGTGTGTGTGTGTGTGTGTGTGTGTGTGTGTGTGTGTGTGTGTGTGTGTGTGTGTGTGTGTGTGTGTGTGTGTGTGTGTGTGTGTGTGTGTGTGTTTCTTCGTTTGTTTAGTCGTTGTTCTCTCTCTGTTTTCTTTTTTTTTTTTTTTTTTTTTGGGGGG
>JAPXFY010000015.1:65415380-65417880 GCA_030674185.1 Monoplex corrugatus
ATATGTCCCTGGTTTCAGATGAAGTTTGATGTAACTTTCAGATAAAGTTTCATGTGACATTTGGTTTGCTGTATGAGATGTATGCATGGTTTCTGTATGAGCTGCCTGTTTATATTTGAATGTTTGTCTCTAAGATATAATTGAAAATGACTATAAATTCATGCCCATAGAACCTTTGTTGAAGATGTAGGCGTTTTGCATGTGTTTTGAACTTTGGGTCTCATGCGGATAATCTTGCTTTGCTAACGCATTTATCGTTGACTTTTTGCTGAGGGCGAATACAAATAAATTTAAAACAAACAAACAAATAAACAAACTAAAAAAAATATTAAAAAAATACCAACAACAACAACTACAATCTGATACAGTATAAATCAAATGATAGATATGACGAATGTATACGAGTTTTGTTTAATCCACTACATACAAATCTTGCTCAGTTTTCATAATGATATTGAAATTATGACCAGCAAACATTGTATTTATTTGTGTTTTGTCAAAAAAGAAGTAAAACTAGTTTTAACAATTTTTTTAATTCGTGTATGTATGTGTGTGTGTGTGTGTGTGTGTGTGTGTGTGTGTGTGTGTGTGTGTGTGTGTGTGTGTGTGTGTGTGTGTGTGTGTGAGTGTTTGTTCGTTCTTTAATTTAACGTCTTTTCACTATAAGTGATATTAGACGGGGGAGGGGGGAGGGGGGGTCAGAGGGGAAGGAAAAAATATAAATAAAACAAAATGGAGAACGATAGTTGGACGAGTTGGACTGGGACAGAGGGCAGACAGAGTAAAAAGTCATTAACAGGTGGTAGAATAGAAACATGGAAAGATATCTTAACACTAACATTAGTAACATTTAACTTCAACGATGTGAAGGGAAATTTTAACACTAAAAGACAAACTGCATAAAGTTAAAGTAATGCATTAACAGGACTGTGAACTAGTGATTCTGACATTTTAACTAACAAAGATTGATCTGATGTTACTTTTTTTAAATGAGTTTCAGAATAGTTTTCTTGTGTAAACATTTTCGGTAAAAAAGAACGTAGCATTTTGCAGTAAAATAAACAATGAAACAATGCGAACTGTTCGCCGCAAATACACTTGACATTTTTACAATATTGTTTTCAATGCGTTTAGCTGAATACGAAAACGAACAGCAACGATCGATCTCAAATGATACATGGAAGAATACTGACATTTTTTACATACATTTTGAACGGAAAGTTTTATCATTTGTTGTGACATAAACTGTTCATTTAAATGTTCATGAAATCGAATCCTTAAGGCTGATTCGAGCAAGTTGTAAGCTTCTTTTACGGAAGTATGAACATCTAATTCCATATAATTATCAGAATTATGTGCACCTTGCTTAGCTGCTCTGTCAACTACTTCGTTGCCGTGAAGACCAACGTGAGAAGGCACCCAGCATAAACTGATATCTGTACCATTTATCCTTAAACGATGTACAATATGTTTTGCCTCAGTAATTAAATCAGGTCTTGTGTCGACATTAAAAGACCGTAAGGCATATAGTACAGATTTTGAGTCAACAAAGAGAACTACTTTGAAAGACGCGGGTTTATGGGCAGTATAATGTCGAGTATCAAATATGCATACAGAAGTTGCACAAGTATATTCTGAACAGATAAAATAATACAATCTAAAAGACAGGATAACAAACAAGCACAGACTCGAAAGGAAAAAGACAAAAACAAAACAAAAACAAACAAAAAGAGTAAAATAAAACACAGTTTTCCAAGAAAACGAACTAATCAAAAGCGATGCAAAACTAGAGAACGCGAAAACTTCTAGGAATTCTATCCATCTGTCCTTAACAGCGCAGGAATTAAGGAAAAAGCAAATACGCTAGAATATGGAAAGGTAAACAGGTATTATAGAAAAAAATAAATAAAACAGAGAATAAAAACCCAGCACCAACAACTACAAAAAGTTGTAAACAAGCAACAAAACTGTATGTATGTTGAACAATGGTGCCCCAGGCCACGAAAATGTGGAAGGTAAACAACAGCAGTGCAGACACGTTTCATGAAATCGACTCATCCAGACACAACGGCTACCATGATCTGAATGTATTGAAACTTAAGATGACGTCAGAACACTGATAGCATTGTTTGTTTGTTTGTTTCCTTTTCTTTGTTTTTTTGTTTCTTTCTTTCTTTGTTTGTCTCTTTGTTTCTTTCTTTTTCATTTGTTTCTATGTTTGTTTCTTTGATTGTGGCTGGTTGGTTGGTTGGTTGGTTGGTTGGCTGGCTGGCTGGCTGGTTGGTTGGTTGGTTGGTGGGTTGGTGGGTTAGTGGGTTGGTGGGTGGGTTAGTTGGTGGGTTCGTGAGGTATATATATATGTATATGTATGTATATATATATATATATATATATATATATATATATATACATATATATATATATATATAGAGAGAGAGAGACAGACAGACAGACAGACAGAGACAGAGAGAGACACACACGGACAGACAGACAGAGACGG
>JAPXFY010000015.1:65427880-65430380 GCA_030674185.1 Monoplex corrugatus
GGATCTAAGTGAGGGGCGGAGGGGAGGAGGTAGCAGACCGAGATCTATGACTCACTGATATGACATCACCAGGAGAACTGGACCATTAAGAATGGCAGCCAACAGGCCAACGTTATGTCGCGGGCTGGACTTGAACTCGGGTAAGGGTCGAAACATTTGCTTGATGGGGATTTCTCCTCTGAGGATCATCTGCTGATCTTCAAAATCTTGAGTCTACAGGGGTTTTTTTTCAAAATATTCAGCCAGCTGGCGTTAGAAACAAACAAACAAACAAACAAACAAACAAACAAAAACAAACTGACAAAGAAACAAAGTCTGGTTGGCCTGGTTTTCAAGCTCATGATACCTGTGTTATTAGCATGCACTGTAGCCAACTGAGAGATTTTGAAAAAATCCAGAAAGGAAAATAACACTATGAGACTCCTAAGGATCGAACGCATGACCCTTGCTTTATGAGGACTTCACTCAGGACCTGCCCAGCTCCTGGGTTTATGCGCAGGCTTAAGGCTTGTGCCGTGATCATTCTGGATCTCCTCCAGTACATGGCACCTGTGACGTTAGCGCATATGGAACTCATTCCGAGCGCGGGGACATCATCTTGAGAAACTGAAACCGAAACTGAAACTGAGCACTACACTCTAACTAACTGACCTAAAAGGACCACCGACCTAATTATGGCACATATGAGAATCGAACCCACAACTCCCGCCTCGGCCCTCAAACAAACTGAATTAACGGGACCCACAACATCGTGCATTGACCAAGTAATAGCAAGAAACTGGGGAAAGTCGGACAGCACGAGATCTTCAGAGGAGAAACCCCCGTCAAACAACTGTTTCAGCCCTTCACTCCTGATGTTGTAAGAGGGTCGGGCCACATCCAGGTCATGACTCCTGGATGCCCTTCTCCTGTCACCGTTTTATAAAATTAATCAATAGATTCGGCCCCCGCGCATCCAAGATGGTCAGGCTCTCAACGCCAAGTCACCTGGTGTGACGGACGTCTTAACCATTTAGCCATCGGACATTGGCAACGTGCAGGGGAATTTTATGCCTTCTGAAGTTCACTTTTGCGCCTTATGAAGTTCACTTTTGCGCCTTATGAAGTTCTTTTTTGCGTCTTCTGAAGTTCACTTTTGCGCCTTATGAAGTTCACTTTTGCGCCTTATGAAGTTCTTTTTGCGCCTTCTGAAGTTCACTTTTGCGCCTTATGAAGTTCACTTTTGCGCCTTCTGAAGTTCACTTTTGCGCCTTCTGAAGTTCTTTTGTGCGCCTTCAGAAGTTCACTTTTGCGCCTTATGAAGTTCACTTTTGCGCCTTATGAAGTTCACTTTTGCGCCTTCTGAAGTTCACTTTTGCACCTTCTAAAGTTCACGTTTGCACCCTCTGAAGTTCACTTTTGCGCCTTCTGAAGTTCACTTTTGCACCTTCTGAAGTTCACTTTTGCGCCCTATGAAGTTCATTTTTGCACCTTCTGAAGTTCACTTTTGCGCCTTCTGAAGTTCATTTTTGCGCTTTATGAAGTTCACTTTTGCGCCTTATGAAGTTCACTTTTGCGCCTTCTGAAGTTCACTTTTGCGCCTCTTCGACCTGTTTCAACTGAACCTTTTTTCAGCTGCTTCTGTCATTGCTTTTGGTCCTCTACTTTCCAGACCTTGAGAGCTGTTTCGTAAGATCATATTCCTATCAACCCCCTTGCTACAACCTCTGTAGCGAGAACTTTTGAGTTGAAAGCCGAATTTTCTCAAGCTCATATCTGCAAGACTAAACACCATTCTAGCCAGGTGCCTAGATATGATGTTTAGTCTTGCAGATATGACCTTCCATCGTTTTTCGTTTTATACATAAAAGAATTAACAGAGAACAAGGACACGAATAAAAAGAACAAGAACTTTATATACGAGGATGTGAAATAAGCAAACGTATGTGCTGTTTATATGCATCCATCCTTCGCCTAAAGAGAAGGTAAACTGAATTTGTTATTATTCATAATAGATTGGACATAAATATATCAACAATGTAACCGTTAGATATCTATCAGGTCATCGAAACACAATTACGCTTTCGTACAATGCAGTTTAATCACTACAAAATATGTAAGTGATTGATCTAATTATTAGGTGGTAAGTTCATTGATTCGTGGCATATTTTAAATACTTCTCCTTGACTTTTGAAAAAACAACAGATTTTCTCGTATTTCATGATAGCGTGTTTCAGAGTATAGCTCCTGAAATACATGAGGTTTGGTTTAAAAGAAAAGAATACAAAGCGATAACCAGAGAGAGAGAGACAGAGACAAGACAGACATACAGAGACAGAAGACAGAAAGACAGAGAGAGAAAGAAAGAGAGGCAGACAGAGACAGACAGATAGAGACAGAGAGACAGAGACAAAGAGACAGAAGCACAGAGACAGACAGAGAAAGACAGACAGACATACATACAGGCAGAGAGACAGAGATAGACAGAGACAGAGACAGAGAAAGAGACACACAGAGACAA
>JAPXFY010000015.1:65432880-65437880 GCA_030674185.1 Monoplex corrugatus
TGTGTGTGGATGCGTGTGTGTGTGTGTGTGTGCGTGTGCGTGTGTGTGTTTGTTTGTTTGTGTGTGCGTGCGTGTGTGTGTGCGCGTGCGTGCGTGTGCGCGTGTGTGGCACGTGCACGTGTGTGTGTCGTGGTGTGTGTGTGTGTGTGTGCGCGCGTGTGTACGTGTGTGTGGTGTATGTGTGTGTGTGTGTGTGTGTGTGGTGTGTGTGTGTGTGTGTGTTGTACGTGTGTGCATGTGTATGTGTGAGTGTGTGTGTGTGTGCGTATGTGTGTGTGTGTGCGTGTGTGCGTGCGTGTGCGCGTTCGTGCACGTGCACGCGCGCGTGTGTGTGTGTGTTTATATGTGTGCGTGTGTGTGTGCGTGTTTATGTATGTGTGTGTGTGTGTGTTCGTGTGTGTGTGTGTGTGTGTGTGTGTGGTGTGTGTGTGTGTGTGTGTGTGTGTGTGTGTACGTGTGTGCATGTGTATGTGTATGCGTGAGTGTGTGTGTGTGTGTGCGCACGCGTGTGTGGTGTGTTTTGCGTGTGTACGTGTGGTGTTGTGTGTGTGTGTGTGTGTTTTGTGTGTGTGTGTGTGTGGTGTGTGTCTGCGTGCGTGCGTGCGCGTGTATGTGTGCACGTGTATGTGAGCTCGCGCGCGCGAGCACGTCTCATCTTCCAACATCGCCTTAGTGTCATTACACCCTCACGCCATGTTCCCCTATTTTCAACACACCAGCACACTCGGACTCTTTCCTCTCAATTCCCAGTGCATGGATTCCTCTAGAAGCGATCAGTTTCAACTTGCCGTGAGGATACCTCCTGAAGGAGACCAGACCCCGCCCGCTCCTCAGGCCTTATGCGGTGTTCATTAGTATCGGTTCTGATACTTCACACTGAAGAGACCACATACTGTACTCCCTGTCGATAGTAGTAATTGCTTTGTCGTAGAGTCAGACCCGCTGATCGTCCCCCTGGTGAGGACACTGTATCCGTGTCATTCAAATGGTAATAAGTTAACAAGTTGACAAGAAACACCACGAGGGTGCCCGTGGGAACCGGAGCACCAATGCCTCGCCGCTGTCCGGACAATCACCTCCCAAGCTCCGACGCCACTCGATAGCTATTGCATTAAGCAAAGGGGGACTGTCCATGTGTCGCATGACTCATTCGGACCCTGTCATAGTTACCGTGTTTACAAACCGAATGGCAAAGTGTGTGTGTGTGTGGGGGGGGGGGGTGACGAACTCCGGGACATATCCACACAACGTGCACCATCCAGTTCCAGCCCAGCCCTGGACTAAGAGAGAATGCAAGACCCATCTCTCGCCCCACTCTTGTCTTCATCTTCATCTCTCGGGCAGCCCGCCCTGCCACCGGCTGTCATAGCTGCCAGCTCCTTTCCGCTTACTATGATTTATAGTCTCGACACTTAGCAATCGGAAGCTCCCAACTTTGCCTTACTTCAACCACAGGTTCGCGAAAGAGCCAGGCATGATGCTCCAGACACAGCCCATTTTTACTGTTCAGCAAGGTCTAAGATGCCCCGGACTGGATGTCAGGTTTGCCGTCTTTCCGAGCAGCCAGCAGTTTTTTTTTCCCTGAGGTCACCATGTCTGATTCCCTTACTGTTCATTTGTTATTGGCAACAATGAAGGTTCTTCACTTCTGCCTGTTCTGGTGCAGCCTCTGTAGAGTACCCCAAGTGCGTTTCAGGCCGTGCGGTCTCCTATTGTTCGTCACCTTGTGCTCTAGAGTTTTTAATAATAATAATAATAATTACCTTATTTATATAGCGCAAAATCTTGATAAAAATCAAATCTAAGCGCTGAACAGAAAACACACGCACGTACGCACACACACGGACGCACACACACAACACACACACACACACACACATACACACACACACACACACACACACACACACACACACACACACACACACACACACACACACATGGCTATAAATGGGGAGAACGAATAAAAGCAATGGAAAATTATAGAGAGCATATTATATACAATTATATATTACAATGTGATTCCACTCCGAGTGGAGACAGGCTGCAGAGGGGGTTGAGTGAGGTCAGGACTTTATGCAGAGGAGAAAAGGTAAGTTTTGAGAGCGGACTTGAAGGAGACAAAAGTAGGTTGCTGACGGACTGAGAGTGGAAGTTTGTTCCAGGAGAGTGGACCAGAAACAGAGAAGACTCGTGGACCATAGGTATTGAGTTTAGTGATTGGAATGCGAAAAGTCAGAGGATCGGAAGCAGAGTGGAGGGTACGTGAGGGAACATAGATCTCAAGCAGGCTTGACAGGTAATTGGGGGCTGCGTTATTGAGGCTTTTGTAGCACATGGTGTCTAGTTTGTACTGTTCGCTCTGGTGTCCAGTGGTGGGCAGTCCCGATGATGTTGTCATGCTCTGTTTGGGTGATGTGCCCAACCCATTCCCATCGTCATTTCATACTGACAGCGTCTATACTCTGTTTGAATGCATCGGGCGAGTAGTTGTTAATTGGAGACGGCTTTAGACCAGGAGATTTGTATGATTATTCGGAGGTCCTTCGAGTGTAAAGTTGATAGTTTGGTAAGGTCGCTTTCTGTCATTCGTCAGCATTCTGAACTATAATGTATGGGATGGTAAGGACACATATCCGGTGCAACATCAGCTTGATATTGATGCTATAATAACGGCACTTCTGGACTTATTCAGCATCTTGAAGTTGCTTCTGACATTGCCTTGATACCAGTGCCTGCTCTGCCATCGTGTTTGACAACGCTACTTAGGTACGTAGAGTCTTCAGCTACATCTATTTGGATTGGGGGGGGGGGGGGGGCGGGATGTCCAGTATCACCATCTCTGTTATATTTTGTTTGTTGTTTTTTTTTTTGTTTGTTTTGTTTGATCTTTAGGTCTACTTGCTGCAACAACAATGACGATCCAGAAATTTCAGAAACTTCCTCCAAGGGCACGTTATCGGGGGTAAATATAGAATTTGGATCGTCGAGTTTCTTCGAGGGATTCTTCGTAATCGGGCAGTTCCATACCTGTCCACACACATTTACCAACAACTATCGGGCAGACTCTCTTAACCCTTTGACTCACGCACGCTGTCATCCGGCATCCTGCATTGCCAACCATGCTAGCAAAGCGAAATGCTTAACCTTTTGATTCCCATCACCCTACCTACCAGACTCCGGCATGAAGCTGATGAATAGGATTATGTTGCCAGAGGGTTAAGCTTGTGCAATTGGTGGGTAGAATGCGGGCATGAAAGGGTTAACGGTACGAACGCACTGAACTGAATAGTTTCATTGCAATACAACGAAGACACCAGTACATATTGAAACATAACAGTAGTAGGCAGTGTCTGTGTGTACATTCAAATTACCAGTAATTCTAAACATAGGAAAAATACAAATATTGTTTTGACAGCACACACGTACAATAACCAGCCTTTTTGTGAAAGTGAGGGCCAACTAAAGCACTGTCATATTAAGCACTTCTGCCATTGAAAGCTGTGTCATCAGTAACAACATTCGATTGAACAGCTACCGGCCAATTATGTCTGTAAATGATTTATGGTGACCACAAAATAATATAGTATGTTATTGTCAGAACTATGTGGCCAAAACCAATACCCAGCACACAAATGTCATTAGCGTCAAGGAGACAAAGAACACATTCGATGAGACAAATCCAGTGGACATGTTCATTACGCACTATGTGCATGCAATTGTCCTAAACACAACGATGTTCAACTTCATTATAATTCCTTATGTCTCAGCTTTAGCAGCATGTAATAGGCTCACGTCAACAACAGTGATAATCATAATTATTACTTAATGCATTAGCATAAATCTTGTGAATTAATTGACGCAGTTGGTAAGAGCGCAACGCTATTTACACAGGGATCGTGGATTCGACTCTCGGATAGGCAATGTATTTAGGGCAGCTCCGCCTGTGCATCTGCTTAAAACTCAATCACTGCGTGCCGGAAGAAAATCTCCGTCACTTCCGTTTACTGCTTGGATAGACGACGTCGATTTATCGACGGCAGACATTCGTTTGTTTTTTTTGTTTACGTCAGAAGCGTCAGTTATAGAGAAAAATCACTGGGAACCGAAACTAGGGTATGTTTACAGCAGTTATTTACCTTAGACCGTTTGTAAATTAAGTAAGATTATTTGTAAAGATCTAATCCTGGTCTTTCTGTATCACTTTACTTTGTTTGTCTACTTTATTTGGTTGTTTTTCTATGTTTTTTTTTTTAAATGTGCTAAAAATCCTCCGATTTGAGGGGCAGAATGACCCTGAAGACTGCGACTCGATTGAGTTTTAATTAAGCGCCGTGATGATGATAAGGGGTCGTGGGGTCGACCATCCGACAGGCCACACTTTTCATAGCTGTGCGCAGCAATGGTGAAGGTACATCTCTCACAGGCAAGGTCACAAGCGCGGGAGAAAACTTGAACCTGAATCTGTGAAGTAGTACATTAGTAGTGATAATGATCAAAATAAGAATCCATGTACGTCATCAGCATGGTTACTATTATATCTTTTTTTAATTAATTAATTACAATATATATATAGCGCAAAATCTTAATAAAAATCAAATCTAAGCGCTGAACACACACACACGCACGCACGCACGCACGCACACACACACACACGCACGCACACACACGCACGCACACACACACACACACACGCACGCACACACAAGCACGACACACACACACACACACAACACACACACACATGGCTATAAATGGGTAGAAAGAATAAAAGCTATGGAAAATTATAGAGAGCATATTATATACAATTATATATTACAATGTGATTCCCCTCCGAGTGGAGACAGGCTGCAGAGGGGATTGAGTGAGGTCAGGATTTTATGCAGAGGAGAAACGGTGAGTTTTGTGAGCGGACTTGAAGGAGACAAAAGTAGGTTGCTGACGGACTGAGAGAGGAAGTTTATTCCAGGAAAGTGGACCAGAAACAGAGAAGGCTCGTG
>JAPXFY010000015.1:65455380-65457880 GCA_030674185.1 Monoplex corrugatus
TTTGGTGGCCAGGATGGAAATGAAGGTCTCCCAATGGGATGAAGGATCTTTGACGGATGACTTGTGTGTTTCAAGTAGATGCTGTTGATTTGACAGCTAGGTGATCTGTTAATGAGTATCTACAACAGCACGTATCCTGATTATTAGTATAACCTGTACAGCAAAGGAAATAAATAAATAAAATTTAAACAAAGCACAACAGTATCTAGATGCCAACTACTTTTAACTTGAAACAGAAACTAAGAGTGTCATATACGTGATAAGGTAGAGCTTCCTGGACACATATATTATATACATATGCATGAATGTATGTATACTTACATCCATATATATATATATACATATATTATATATATATATATATATATATATATATATATGTGTGTGTGTGTGTGTGTGTGTGTGTGTGTGTGTGTGTGTGTGTGTGTGTGTGTGTGTGTGTGTGTGTGTGTGAGTGTGAGAAAGAGAGAGAGAGAGCATGCTTTAACATAAGTAGCTACAAAGATGTGTCCTAGAGATATCAAATATAGTATTCTGAATGTTACTATTGTATACAAATTTGAGTATCAGATACACCCCTCAGTTACCAGAGAGAGAGAGAGACAAATACAGATACAGAGACAGAGACTGAGACAGAGATACAGACAGAAACACACACAAACTCACAAAAGAAGAAGAAGAAGAAAAAGAAGAACAAGAAGAAGAAGGAGAAAAACATAGTTGAAAATAAAATTATCATGATGAATATGACCGTTTAGAATGCCAAGAAACAAAGAGAAAAATAACTAAAATAAACAATGTGTTGGAATATTTTTAGAAACACGCTAGATCATAAGTATCTGTATATCATGAAAAGCTCAACTTTAGTATAAAACAAATGTTAACAGCATTTTCAAAAATGACTACAATAAAAGATATAGATGTTTGCAGAATATAAAAATGATACCATGATGAAATGAGCAGTATGACTACCTGTAAAAATATAATTCAATCATATTGATGTCTGTAAACCATTTTGAGAAAACCACTTTAGATTAAACAGAATGCAACTTTTAAACATTTCATATTTGATAAAACTTCATTTACATGTAAAAAAAAAGTCGAAAAGAAATTATGTTATCTTGAATAAGCCAGATATTACAAGCGAAAGGGGAAAAAACTATTGCAAGAAACGTATGTCCTGTGTTTCGGCACTGGCCAAGTAAGTATAATGTGACTTTTACATTATACACAATCCCCATATGTAAAACACGTTTTATTCTTCGGTTAACTTTAGTCATAGGATTAAGTCCACACACAGACAGATACACAGACACAGACACATGTACACAGACAGTCACATAAATACAGACACGGACACGGAAACAGACACACAAACACAGACACACAGACACACATTTATATACATACATATATATATATATATATATATATATATATAGATAGATATATATATGTATATATATATATATACATATATACATATATGTATTATACGTATATATATGTATATATATACTCCTAATCATAATTTAAGGGCCACTTCTTCCTTCCTCTCTAATTTTAAGTTGAAATAATTGACAATGTTTAGAATTGATTCTATGTTTTATTTCATCATTTCCACACCTGTTTTGGAAAAAGAAATTAGCACAATGACCCATTAGTGAACAGCACATGCATTTAAAGGAACATCCCCCCCTTTTCAAAAAACAGAAAGTGTCAGATTTGGCCAATCTGTTTTCAATATCGCGTGTGTCCGCCCCGAGCCTGGATGCATGCTTCACAGCGCCGATGCATCGACCCCACAAGGGTACGGAGTGTGTCCTGAGGGATGGCCGCCCACTCGATCTGCAGGATGTCGACCAGCCTGGCCAGGGTGCCCGGTGGGGGTGGTTGTCCCTGATGCGCCTCCCGAGCACATCCCAGAGGTGTTCAATTGGGTTCAGGTCAGGTGAGCACGCTGGCCAGGCCATACGGACGACTTCATGCTGCTCCAGGAAGTCGGTCACAAGGCGTGCTCGATGCGCAGGTGCATTGTCGTCCTGGAAGATGGCGCCTTGACCAAGGTCCACAAGCGCAGGCAGTGCCACGGCCGCCAGAACCTCGTCCCGGTACCGGACCCCGTTCAGGATGCCGTCAATGGGGAGCAGGGGGGTCCGGGTACCACGGCTCATGCCACCCCACACCATCACCGACCCGCCGCCGTACCGGTTATGCTCTTGGACAGTGGCGTCAGCGAACCTCTCCCCTTGACGTCGCCACACCCGAGCCCGGCCATCGTTAAAGGTCAGGGTGAACCTGGACTCATCCGAAAACAAGACCCGGGCCCACTGTTGCCTTGTCCAGGTCACGTGCTCCCTGGCCCAGGTCATGCGGCGCACTCTGTTGACCGGTGACAGCACGGGTCGGACGGCCGGTCTCCGTGACCTCAAGTTTGTCTCATGTAGCCGTCTTCTCACCGTGCTGCAGCTGATGTTAGCACCTGTTGCGTCCCTCAGCT
>JAPXFY010000015.1:65465380-65482880 GCA_030674185.1 Monoplex corrugatus
AGTAGGGCGGTATATTAGCCACTCGTGGCTGACAGAAGCTGGCCATTGTGTCCAACCTCCATGCCTGTCTGGCAGTCTGGCAGACAGGATCAGTGAGGAAAAAGTCAAAAGGAAAGAAGTTTGAAAAACAACATGGACTTTTTCACTAGGGTAATGTGACGTGAAAGTTGGTTTGATTAGATTCGTGTTCGAGAATTTTGATGAGGTTTTTGTGGCATATTGATTACCACAGTTATACTCGATTTCCTGAAATAGCTGCGTGTGTAAACTCCCCCAGCCATTTCCGTCCACAAAGAAAATCTTGTTTTTAGTGCTCCTATATTTTTGTTTATTATTCTGTAGAGATTATGGAATCACTAGATATGATTGGCTTTGACCATGGAGGTTGGGAATGGGAAACAAGTGGTTGCCTTGATATGTAAAGAATCTGATAGACAGAATTTACAGTGGAAACAAATAGTTTGCTTTACTTCTGAAGTGGCGTTATATAGACGTATGTTGGCACAGTGAAAGATTGAAAAGATGCTACTGGTTTACTTCATTCATACAAGATACCTCCATAACATGCCCAGAATTCTTTTATTGGTCATGTGTACATTCCATATTTTGCCATCATGTATCCATAGTATCGGAAATAGCCTGCAGAATCGGCCAAGCCAAAACAGCATTCAAGAAGATGACAAGCATTCTTACCAACAAATGCCTGTCAATTAACATCAGAAAGAGAGTTCTTGAATGTTATATAGAACCAGTACTGTTGTACGGATGCAAGGCTGGACAGTCACAAACAAAGCCAGAGCAGGATTGAGGCAGCCAGATGTGGTTTCTGGGAGGAATGTTGGGGGTTCCATGGACGGCGTGGAGGGCAGGCGGGACAGTCTTGGTGGAGGTGGACACAGGTAGATCACTCATAAGGAAGATTAGAAAAGACAGGCAACATTTATAGGCCATTTTATGAGGAAGGGGGTTTAGAGCACCTGGTCACAGCGGGAGGGCTGGAGGGAGGGAGAGCACCAGTTGGACCCATGGAGAGAGTGCTGGACAGACTTGCAGGGGGGGGACGAGGAGGGTGTGGGAGATGCTGGGTGCAACGAGAGATAGAGACAGACGGAAGTCCATGATCACCAACGCCACGCGGCAGGGCACCTGATGATGATGATGATGATCCATAGTATAACGTATGTGGAATTTTACGCAACAAATTTCAACATGGCGAGCTAGTTTCTTGAGCTTATTACGATTAGACTGAAATATTCCCTCTAAGTGATTCAACCTATACAAACCGTACCCATTCGTCAAATGATGTATGTATAATATGTACTCAAATATTTGCTTGTCCTATGCAGGTCTAGAGGGAAAACAAAGGAAAGAATCCTTGATGCAGTGTTCCATTTGAAGTCAGTTACAAACGCAGGGACTTCATTACAAACTCGCCCTGAGACAGACATGTTTTATTCAAACTCTATCCATTGAGTCTGGGGATTGTTCAAAATGGATTTATCACACATTAATACTTATGTCTGCCTGTCTTCCTCTGTCTCTGTAAATCTGTCTGGTCTGGCTCTCTCCTCTCTCTCTCTGTCTCTATATCTCTCTCTTTCTCTCTCTCTCTCTCTCCCACCTCTCTGTCTCTCTGTCTCTCTGTCTCTCTGTCTCTCTGTCTCTCTGTCTCTCTCTCTCTCTCTCTCTCTCTCTCTCTCTCTCAAATTGCACACCAAAGCCCTTGAGTTTGTGCAAAACCGTTCCATTGGCAAGATGTTGGAATAAACAAGGAAACAGGACTTCGAAAAACACTGACACCCTCAGAATGATTGGAGTGTTGAAATGGGCCATGAGTAAGCAAGTTTTTATGTTACAGGGTCAGACTCAACTTAAGAAATTAGAACTTGAGAATATGACTCAATCAAAAGAGACATCCAAACCCACGAGAAGTAAGCAAACAAACAAAAAATAGCCTGCGTAACTAATGTTAAAAAGTTTTTAAAAAGGAGGTGGAAAAATGAGAAAACTGTGATGGCTTGGGGATCTAATGCTCAACCCTTGCATTATCAGCGTAGACCCCACGCATGGAAAGCTTTGAAACAGTAGGAAAAAGCACGCTGAAATATCTCAGTAAACGCTAATATAATATATACGTGAATCAATGAAAAGAAAAATCAAATAGTTGATTTAGTATCACATTCCCGCAGACATACACATCATTCAGATCAGGCTAAAGGAAACTTTTAATTGTATTTGATATCAAACTGACTTTGGCAACTCTTTTCTGCCTCTCTCTGTTTCTCTGTCTCTCCTCTCTCTCTCTCTCTCTCTCTCTCTCTTCTCTCTCTCTCTCTCTCTGTCTCTCTGTCTCTCTGTCTTTCTATCTCTGTCTGTCTGTCTCTGTCTCTGTCTCTGTCTCTGTCTCTGTCTTTCTGTCTCTCTGTCTGTCTTTCTGTCTGTCTGTCTCTCTTCTCTTCCTTCTCTCTCTCTCTCTCTCTCTCTCTCTCTCTCTCTCTCTCTCTCTCTCTCTGTGTGCGAGGAGTGAGGGAGTCTAACTGTCTGATTTTTAAATGTAGTATTCACAACATTTTGTCAAATGTTTGGATGAAATACTCATTTGTGTTGAGTATCGTTTATGAGAGGCTATAACCTCGATGAACAAAACATTTTTTCCTTGAAAGTTGGTGGTCGTACTTTGCTTTGGAAAATATCTGAAGTCTGAGAAAAGATATAAGTCCGTACACTCAAGCATGTTTTCCCCAAACTAGGAATACAGATGTGTATAGGCAAACTCTTTCACAAGTTAGAATAAATTGTCCTCTCACACACTCATCTCATCTTATTTTATCTTATTTTATTTCAATTTTTATTTTGTTTATTTTTTTATTATATATTTACTTTATCTTATTTCATTTTATTTTTATTTCATTTTGTTTTACTTAATTCCATATTATTTCATTTTGTTTTATTTTTAATTTGTATTTATTTATTTTATTTATTTTTTATTGTTTTATTTATTTGTTTATTTATTTTACTTTTTTTGCGAACAATGGGGAAAAGAAGAAAGATGAGTTACACGGACCGAAAGCCAAAGTCACATGACTCTCGAACTGTTCCGTCTATCTGAAGCGATGTGGAAACCTTGCCGTTGAAGTCTAAATTCCACCCCAGGCATTTCATGCAGACAGGCAAGAGAAGGAGCAGTAGGGTGGTAAATTAGCTACTCGTGGCTGACAGTAAGCTGGCCATTGTGCCAACCTCCATGCCTGTCTGGCAGTCTGGCAGACAGAACCATTGAGAAAAAAAATCAAAAATGAAGAAGTTGTGAAAAAAACATGGACTTTTTCACTAGGGTAGTGACGTGAAAGTTGGTTTGATTAGATGCGTGTTCGAGAATTTTGATGAGGTTTTTGTTGCATATTGATTACCACAGCTATACTTGATTTCCTGAAATATCTGGTGTGTTAACTCCTACAGCCATTTCCGTCCACAAAGAAAACTTTATTTTTAGAGTTCCCATATTTGGATCATTCTGTAGAGTTCAACGAGTCACTACAAATGATTGGTTTCAAACATGGAGGTGGGGGAGCAGAAGAAAGTGCTGACTTGATATGTAAAGAGTCTAATAACTAGATTCAGAGTTGAAACTGATAGTCTGCTTCACTTCTGAAGTGATGTTATATAGATGGTATGCTCGTACAGTGATAGATGTAAAAGATGTTACTGGATTGTCTCATCCATGCAAGATGTTTCCATAACATGCTCAGACTTTTTTTTTTTTTTTTTTTTTTGCTGCTCATTTGTACATTTCATACTTCGTCTTCAAGTGTTCTTAGTATAGCACATATGGAACTGCATTTAACACATTCCAGCTTGTCAGGCTAATTTCTTGAGCTTATTACAATCAGAATGGAACGCTTCTTCCAAGTGATTTAGCTTATACAAACCTTACCCATTCGTCACATTATATCTGAATATGTACTCAAGTAACTGTTTATCCTACACATGTTAGGAATTAATAAAGGAAAGAATCTTTGATGCTATTTTCCGTTCACTATTATTGTTATTTTTGTTTAAAACCCAGCCGACTGCGTACAAACCATATCAAGGCTATGGCAGTTTCAAAATACACATATTTCAACAGGAAAAAAAAGGAAAATATAAGTAAATACACGTATCAATGCATTCACACATATAATCTAAGGAGATGCCCCTAGTGTTGGCCACTTCATCCAGTTTATCACACAGGGTATTTAAAAAATATACCTGAATGCAAAGGTAAACATAGCTAAGGACAATAAAACATATCTAAGAACGGGCCTAAAGTACTTCAAATTGCTTTAACATGTCTCATTGCCCTGAACGCCAAAAACTGCTCTTAACAATGTACCCATTTATTAATACTATGATAGTACACAAGACTTTATCGAACACACACAGGTGAATGGACCAACAAGGCAGAAAACGATAGGAAGAAATCACAGAAAGCAAAGGAAGAAGAAAGAAACAAAGAGAATGACAGAAAGAAAAAAATATTCTGGCAGAGAATTTCAAAGGGTGGGGATACTATTCATACTGAAAGAGACCTGGGCATCCCCATGGGGGAAGTTTTCTATTTGAGGCCATTTGCAAACGCACAAACTTCCAAACCAAACTAGCCCTGAGACCGAAACGTTGTGTTCAGACACCATCCATTTAATCTGGGAGTTGTTCAAGAGATTTTTCGCACTCAAGCAATTCATATGCGCCCCACCCAAGTCTTCAAGTAGTTACTACAAGGCAGAACCTGTGAGTTTGCACAAAACCGACACAGTGGCAAGATGTTAGAGTAAGGAGGGGAACAGAACTTCAAAAACACGACACCAGCAAAATGATTAGAGCATTGACATGAGACATCATCCAGCAAGATTTTATTTTGCACGGCTGGAGTGAACTTAAGAAATGAGAACTTGAGTACATGGCTCTATCAAAAAGGGATGCTACCCCACCCCAAAAAAGAAAAAAATTAAACAAACATAATAATAATTAAAAAGAAATAAAAAAGGAGGAAAATTGCGAAAACCGAAATGGCTTGAGGATCTAACGCACTACCCCTGCATTATCAGCATATAGACCCCATACATAGAAAGATTTGAAAGAGTGGGAACAAGCATGCTGAAAGAGATCTGTAAATACATATATAATATTTACGAAAATCAACGAAGATAAAATGAATCAAATAGGTTCAACTTGTGATCAAGTTTCCCGAAAAATATACACATATAATCAGATAAGGCTGAAAAAAGGTATCAGCTGTATTTAATGCCAAAATGTCGGCAACAAGTTCTTCTCCTCTCTCTCTCTCTCTCTCTCTCTCTCTCTCTCTCTCTCTCTCTCTCTCTCTCTCTCTCTCTCTCTCTCTGCTATATATCATTATATAAATATATATACATGTATATATATATATATATATATATATATATGTGTGTGTGTGTGTGTGTGTGTGTGTGTGTGTGTGTGTATAAATATATAGAATATGTATATGTATATATATACATATATATATATATATACATATGTATATACATATATATAAATTGTATATATGTATATATGATATATAGATTAATATATATATACATATACATATATACATACATCTCTCTCTCTCTCTCTTTCTCTCCCTCTCTGTCCCTCTCTGTATTTCTCTTTTTATTTTTCTGTCACACACTCACACATGATTATAATGGTAATGACATTGGTACAAATAATCAATCATAATGAAAACAATAAGTCATCATCAGCAACAGTAGTATCATCACCACCATTTTCATGGTAATAATAATTGTAATAATGATAGCAATGATGATGATGCTGATGATGATGGTGATGATGAGGAGGAAGCGAATGATGATGATGAGGAGGAGGAGGAGGATATCAATTCTGTTTGCGTACCCCACACAGTTAATGCTTGATAACAAAGCATGCTTGTTACACGTTGCTTAGCAACCCAATCAACACACAAAATAGGATGTGAGAGGATTTGCCATATCTATGCATCAAACAGATCATGCCCACTTGAGCTCATGAATGTTTCTCTCGTGCTGGATCCTCTGCCAATAATTGGTAAAGATCAATCCAGAAGCAAGCAGACAAATGTTTGATGAATTTGTTTTCTTCAAAGACATGTATACACAGACACAAAAACACGATCACGTGCGCTCACTGGCTCAATACAAAATAAATAAATAAATGAATAAACAAATAGTGGATAGATAAATAAATAAATGAATAATAAATAAATGATAAGATGAATAAATAGATGAATAAATAAGTAAATATCAAGTAGATAATTAAGTAAATGAAAATTTGTATCAATAAATCAAAAACAAAATGGTCAGGTCAAACAAATATAAATACATAAGTGAACAGAATAAATAAATAAACAAAATAAATAAATAAATAAATAAATAAATAAACACATAAATAAGTAAACAAAAATGTATCTGAATAAACCAAAATAAAATGATCGTGTCGTACAAGCAATCTCTGTTTTTATAAACGCCTCCGGTCGATATGAAATAATCTCCTTAATTTTTTTTAAAGGCGAAAACGAAAATAAAGTAAAGAAAATTTAGGGCAGGAAGAAGACAGAGAAGTGAAGTAAACTTTCTACTCTCAGCCAAGTGTATATGCAATAAATCCTTCCATCCTTCGTGTATAGCACAATTCCCCATACTCATTTAAACTCAAATTGTCATATTCATACATTTTTGTGAAGAACACACACAGGTAGAAAGAAACTCTAGGGAGAACTAGACAACAGGTCTTCAGAGAAGTAACCCCCTTTAGACAAGTGTTTCGGCCCTGAATTCCTTACACTCTCGGGGCCACATCCAGGTCATGACTCCTGGATGCCCTTCTGCTGTTGTCTTTTTTTTTTTTTTTTTTTTTTTTCCCTTGCCGGGGATCGAACCTGGGCGATTCTGCGCTTCAGAACTGCGGTACGCGGTTTTACCAATGTGCTAACGGGGCACACATCATCTGTAGGGAATTTAATCCTTATGAAGTTCACTTTTTTCGTTCCTCCTTGCCCAGATCCAGCTTGAGCTCCTTTCTGCTGCCTCTGCCATCGCTTTAAGGGCTCTAGTCCTCTTCTTCCCAGAAATGGCGAGTTGTTTCATGAGATCATAAGCGGAGGTGCCCACAAACCCTCTTGCCCCGACCTCTATGGCGAAGATTTTGACCCGCAGACCTGCTTTCTTCAGGGTGCTGGCAAGACCGGCGTATTTTTCGGTCTTGTAGATATGTGCTTCTTCCATTCTGCTTTCGTATGGCACAGTGAGTTCTATCAGAATCACTTGTTTCGAGGAGTCAGAGTGGAGAGCGATGTCTGGTCTCATGCCTGTCTTGCTGATGACATCTGGGTAATTTCTCCACTCTGGGAGGTCTGCTGTACACTCCCAGTCGACTGTTCCATCCAGAAGACCCTTTGGCAATGTGCTGGTTGTCATAGCACTTTCGGGCCAGACCTGTTTCCCTCCTGCTTTGTAGAACGTTGTCATAGCAATTGGTGCGTTTGGGGTCATGGTTTTTTCGCTAACCACATCTGTGATCACTTTCAGAACTTGGTTGTGCCTCCATGTATACCTTCCTTGGGCTAGCGCTACTTTGCAAGAGCTTAGGACATGTTCCACTGTTTGTTTCTTCTGACAGAGCGGACATGCTGGGTCGTCTGCTTTCCCCCATTTCACTAAGTTTGCATTCGAGGGGAGCAGGTCATATACAGATCTGAGGAGGAAGCTTATCCTTAGAGGAGCCATGTGCCACATATCGTTCCAGCTGAGACTTCTTTGGAGTGCACTGTCCCATGTTGTCCATTGCCCCTGTTGACCTTGCTGGACTGCCTTCTGCACTCTTTTGACATCTTCTTCTTCCTTCAACTCCTGTATGATCATGTCTCTTTTTTCCTTCCCTTTGGCTTTGGACCACCACTGCATTTTTGTTGCTCCCAGTCCCTGTCTGTTGGTTTGCGTGTGTCCAATTATTTTCTTTGATGCTGAGGTTTCTCTTGGCATTGTTTACAGCCTCTTGGACTTTCCACTTTCTGCCAGTTCTCAGCTTTGGATGAACTGATCTCACGATATTGTCTTCCGATTCCTCCAGCATGCTCAACAGTCTTGCTTTTCCAACTTTGTATTCCTCCACTATGGATTTGAGAGGTAGCTTCAGCATTGCTTGACGACAGTAGAATGCAACATCAGTGAGACCAGGTGGGACACCGAGCCATTTTCTTGTGTATTTGTTGATTTTGGCTTCCATTGCTTCGACTGTGCTGGTGCAAATGTCATAGATTAGCAGTGGCCACAGCAGCTTTGGTATCAGCATGAACTGTAGACACCAGACTTTGTATTTGCCTGGCAGTCCGCAGTTATCTATTTTCTTCAGGCCTTCTTCTGCTGTTTGCTTGGTTTCACATCCCCTTTGTGTGTCTTTCAGGGAGTCATCATACCATCTTCCGAGACTTTTTACTGGCTCTTCTGTGACAGTGGGGATGGCTTGGTTGGCTACCATGAATTTGACTGAATCTGCCACTTTTCCTTTTCGCAGTGAGAGACTTCGGGATTTCTTAGGTTTGAACCTCATTCTTGAAGAGGCCACCAGCTCATCCAGCTGCTTTAAGATTTGGTGTGTCTCTTCCTCATCCGTGGACAAGACTGTTGTGTCATCCATGAAAGCTTTCAGAGGAGGCATCTGGTATCCATCTCCCAGATTCACTGGACCTGAACTCTTCATTGCAGCTTTCAAGATGACTTCCATTGCCAACACGAACAGTATGGGAGAGATTGCACAGCCCATTGCAATGCCCACCTCTAGGTCTATCCAGTCCGTGGTGTATTCTTTGGTAGAGAACCGCATTGAGAACCCTTGGAAATACTTCCTCAGCATTGTTCGGATGTTTTCTGGGATGTGATACATTTCAAGAGCCAGCTGGATCATATCGTGTGGAACTGATCCATATGCATTCGCCAGATCAAGCCAAACTACGTCAATGTCTCTCTTCTCTGTTCTTGCTTTTTGGATGGCATCCCAAATCAACGTGGCATGTTCCAAGCATCCAGGCATTCCTGGTATGCCTCCCTTTTGGACTGACATATCCAGATACTTGTTTTCAGTCAGGTATTTTGTCAATCTTGCTGCCATAACAGAGAAGAAGATTTTCCCCTCGACGTTCAGAAGTGATATTGGCCTGAACTGATTGATGCTGCTGGAGTTCTGCTCCTTCGGAATGTACACTCCTTCAGCTCTCATCCATTGGTCGCTGATCTTCTGGTTCCTCCATGCTGATCGAATCATCTTGTGGAGCCACTCGAGCACTTTTGGGCATTTCTTGTAGAGCAGGTATGGTATTCCGTTTGGTCCAGGTGCTGACTTGGCTCTGGCTTTCTTTACTACGTTCTTCACTTCATCCAGTGTTGGTGGTTTGTTATTGAATTTTCCTTCTGGCGCTGCAGGCCAAACCAGATTCTGGATTTCAAGTGGTGCCTCGCGCTGAGAATCGGAATATGTTTCCCTGAGATGCTGCTCTAGGGTTTCCTTGCCCACTGTGAGAGTCCCTGATTTGGGTTGTTCAAACAGCTTTCTTGAAAAGTCAAAGGGATCTTTGAAGAAACGATCTTGAGTCTTCTTCTTTTTGCTCTTTCTTCGCCTTGCTGATTCCACTTTGCTGAGAGCATTGTGTTTGGCCTTCAGATCTTTCCAGAGTTCCAGGAGCCCTTGCTTCTCGAATTCTGAGGCAGTTTTCATTGCTTTTTAAGCTTCCTTTTCTCCCTCCGGATGCTCTCCATCTGTTGCTGTCTTCTGGATTTCTGGGGAGGCGTTTTTGTCTTTGGCTGCTTCACTCCATAAGTGTCCCTGCAGATAGAGTATATGATGTCTCCGTATGTGTCAAGTTTGTGTTCCAGCGTACTGTTCCCTATTAGCGCATTCAGCTTAAGGACAAGTTCCACATCTAATTTCTCCCATTGTTCTTTTGCACCGGCAGGCGGCAAATTGAGTTTTCCACGTTTGGCGTTAAGAGCTTGTGCAAAATCCGCATCAGAACCGTCAGCGTGGATGTCCTTGGCACTATGGTTTAATTCCTGGCCTTGGTCATCCAACGTCTCACCTGCTATCGCAGTGCGCTGCTGCTGGTTCGTATGTGTCTTCAAACAGCCCATTTTTGTCCTGTGGATCTTCATGCCGCGTTTGGTGGTGAATCTCCTTCCACACGCACACGGAAATTCCAACTGGTCATTAATCATGGTCCGTTGTGCGTTTCCAGTCGTGATGGAGTCAGTGCCGATGGATTCATCATTCTCTCCCCCTTTCGGTGAATCCTGGGAGCATCTTTCATTTGAAAAACTCGTGGCATGTTATCAAAGGCAAGGTGGGAAGCCAACCCACAAAGCCCGCAGATCTAGTCTTTCCCAGTGTCCTTCGGTCTTTCCCGAATGTCCTCCGAACTATTCCCGGAAGTCAATGGACTGACCATGTGCAGGTAGAAAGAAACTCTAGGGAGAGCTAGACAACAGAAGGTCTTCAGAGAAGTAACCCCCTTTAGACAAGTGTTTCGGCCCTGAATTCCTTACACTCTCGGGGGGCCGGGCCACATCCAGGTCATGACTCCTGGATGCCCTTCTGCTGTTGTCTATTTTTTTTTTTTAAACACATCATGTACCACTCAATCTGTTGCACGAGAAGACTACGTTCAACTATGTCGTTGCACAGTCTACATCTTTGAAGAGTGAGTCTGCTGGGTGTTATCATGTTTCTGCAAACCAGCTACTGGCATGATGACATACAGATCATAAACGTATATATCTGATATTCTGCGTGCATCCATACAGGAAGAGGAATTAGACACTGGCAGATCTGAAAACATGTTGATCTGGGAGATCCAATAGTCTCCACCATACACCCACCAGACAAATAATGCTTAGATGGATGGTACCCAGGACCTCAACTGGAATTCCAATCAATAATTACACATTTGACTATGGTGCTGTTTTATATATATATATATATATATATATATATATATATATATATGTGTGTGTGTGTATATATACATATATATGTATGTATATGTATATATATATATATGTATGTATGTATGTATATATATATATATATATATATATATATATGTATATGCGAGTGTGTCTGTGGGGGATGGTAGATAGATACATAGATAGGTAGATAAATAGACAGATACTTAGATAGGTAGATAGATAGATCATTAATAGTTATGTCTACCTGTCTTCCTCTGTCTCTGTAAATCTGTCTGTCTGGCTCTCTCTGTATCTCTCTCTCTTTCTCTGTCTCTCTCTGTCTCTCTCTCTCTCTCTCTCTCTCTCGTTCTCTCTCTTTCTCTTTCTCTCTCTCTCTCTGTTTCTCGTTCTCTCTCTGTCTCTCTCTCTCTCTGTCTCTCTCTGTATGTGTGTCTCTCTCTCTGTCTCTCTCTCTCTCTGTCTCTCTCTCTCTTTCTCTCGTTCTCTCTCTTTCTCTCTCTGTCTCTCTCTCTGTCTCTCGTTCTCTCTCTGTCTCTCTCTGTCTCTCTCTCTGTGTCTCTGTCTCTGTCTCTCTCTCTCTCTCTCTGTCTCTCTCTCCCTCCCTCTCTCTCTTTCTCTCTCTCTCTCTCTTACACACACACACACACACCAAGGAGCGTAGGCGCTATGTACACAGCATTTGTGGCGTCACACGTACCACGCCGTCTGACCCCTTGTCAAGAGGAGACAATCATGGCGGCGATTCCATTAGAGACTTTTAAAACGTGGGCGTTGTTTCAACAGGATCCTTGCCTATCAAATCCCAAAGAACCGCTGAATGATCAGATCAGCGCTTCATTCTCCCACCACCTTGTCCTCTACATCACTTCAATGTCCTTCTCCCAGTCCGCAAATTTCAGCTCACACCTCCAGCACCACCGAAACGTAGGTCACCCTAAGGGCAATTTCAGTGTGAAATGGAACCCCATGGTATTATCACTATCATTCCTATTTTCGTCATCGCAGCATCATTGTTCCAGATTTCATGGCATTTACGCCCTGTTCTCCTGTTGACGTCAATGTAGTAGAACAAAATGTGACTGCTGGATCTTGAGGGTAAAAACAAAATATTAAAAAATACCTTGTTTGTAAAAGATCCTTGGGAGTATAAAACACAACGTTTTGAGCCCAGGCCCTTTGTCAAGTCATTTTATTTTTCACTTGACAAAGGGCCTGGGCTCCAAACTTTGTGTTTTATACTCCCAAGGATCTTTTACAAACAAGGTAGTTTTTAATATTTTGTCAATGTAGTAGGTTTGGAGGCGTGTCAAAGATCTGAAATTAACCCTTTGACTCTCGCAACCTGTTCACTATTATCCTACATTTTCAACCGTGCTAGCACAGGAAAACCTTAATCCTTTGAATCCCTCACCCTTTCTACCATCTTCCGGCAGGAAGCTGGTGGACTGGGTGAGGGAATTAATGGGTCAAGTTTTTTTGGTTTTTTTTTTGCTGTTGGTGGGTTTGGTGTGGGAGTCAAAGGATGAATAGTGGTGGGGGAGGGGACAGTGTCGCAGGACGATTGCAGAGGTTTGTGCTGCAAAAGATATGCTGCTAGTCACTTGCCATCGTAGCAGACTAATAAAGGCGGAAAATCTCGACTGTATATATATTTTTTTTAATTTTCGTCATTGAGACTGATGTGTATGGACAATACATACATGCGGGCACTTTACTACAGACCACCAAACTCACTGAAAATGAAGTCACTATGATAGCAGTCTTGATCCAAAACGGAACTCTCCAGTAATATCATTATCTTTATCATTCCCATTGTTATCAGGAAAAGTATTATGAACACTGCCTCAGATGTCCTGGCCTTCATACTCTGTTCCCATGGTGACCACAATTTCGATAATTTTGTAGGCATGTCAGAGAGCTAAAAGTAGTGCTGAGTTGGAGATAGTGTTATAGGACCATGGCAGAAGGTGGGGTAGCAAGAATTACGGGCTAGTGACATGACATCATAGCAGGATAATAAAGGTGACAATACCTGCCAAAATGATTTTTCTTTGCTTTTTTTTTGTTTTGTTTTGTTTTTCGAAAATGATGTGCTTGGACAATGTATGTCTTCATAAATGTGGACGCACACACACACACACACACACACACACACACACACGCACACACACGCACACACACACACACACAAACACGCACACACACACACACACACACACAAACACACACACACGCACACACAAATGGACATGAAAACAGACAGACAGGTAGGCAAGCAATTAGGCAAAAAGGCAAACAGAATGTCGTTCAGCATGAGACGTATGTCACATTTCAAAACTAACTGGAAGAACAGGAATGACATAATGAGATTACATGTCTGAGAAAGATGGCACAGGGAAACATCTGAGACAGATAAAGATGTGTATAAAAATTCATCCTGTTTTTTAAATGATGACAAATAATCCTCCCACACACTCTTCACTTTGCGTTAACAGATGTGGAATGAGAGACGACTTCAGATTAAACATTAGAAGACAGTTCATGGCTCTCTAGAATTAGGCAATCCCATCTGTCTGAAGTGATGGAGGAAAAATAAGCAACTGTTGGTGTTGTAGTCTAGACTTGGTGCCCGGGGCATCTCATGCAGACAGGACAGGGACGAGCTGTGGGGTGGTGAATTGGCCACTTGTGGTCTACAGCCGACTTGTGGTTCTATCGATTCACCCTCCTTGACTGACAGTCTTGCAGGCAGTTGGCATATGCAAATCGAAAGCAAAAAGTTGTGAAACACAACACTAACTTGTTGTAAGAAGTCACTGGAGAGTCTTTTGTTTCGTGATTGGGGGGAACGATTCATATTGGCGAACATTTTAAATGCGATGGCAACGTTGTAATTTACACTTTGTCTTCTTATTAATGTCATTGTTTAAAGCCCAGCTGAAGGCGTAGACCCTAATCAGGGTGATAACCATTTCAAAACATACACAATATCAGAATAAAAAGGAAAAAAAATAGACATATTTGCACACATAATATAAGGAGATACCTCTGGCGTTTTCCACCCCATCCAATTCATCACACAGGGGATTTAAAAACACACCTGAATACAAATTCATACATAACTAATAACAAACATGGGAGTAAACTGTATAAAATTGCTTCGGCATATCTCATTTCCCTACAGCCACTAATGCACTTAATACATGTACCCAATTATGAATTCTAAGAGAAAGTATGGAAAACTTAGTCTACCATTCCACAACAATTCTGAACAACGATTAAAATGATGACAAATAATCATCCCACGCACTCTTTACTTTGCGTTGATAGAAGTGGAATGAAAGACGACTTCAGGTTAAACATTGGAAGACAGTTCATGGCTCTCTAGAATTAGGCAATCCCATCTGTCTGAAGTGAGGGAGGAAAAAAATCAACTGTTGGTGTTGTAGTCTAGACTTGGTGCCCGGGGCATCTCATGCAGACGGTACAGGGACGAGCTGTGGGGTGGTGAATTGGCCACTTGTGGGTGACAGCCAACTTGTGGTTCTATCGATTCACCCTCATTGACTGACAGTCTGGCAGGCAATTGGCATATGCAAATCGAAAGCGAAAAGCTGTGAAACACAACACTAACTTGTTGTAAGATTGTGACCGGAGAGTCTTTTGTTTTGGGGGGAAACGATTCATATTGGCAAACGTTGTAAATGCGCTGGTAACATTTTAATGTTCACTTTGCCTCCTTATGGTTATTATTGTTTAAAGGTCAGCTGACCTCTTAGAGCCACATCAGGGTTGTGACCATTTCAAAACATACACAATATTTCAACAGAATAAAAAGGAAAAGAAAAAACTTAAAGACACATTTGCGCACATAATCTAAGGAGGTGCCCCTGGCATACTCCATCCCATCCAATTCATCACACAGGGGATTTAAAAACACACCTGAATACAAATTCAAACATAACTAAGAATAAGAATGGGAGTAAACTATACAAAATTGCTTCCACATATCTCATTTCCCAAGAGCAATTAATGCACTTAATACATGTACCCAATTTTCTATTCTAAGAGAAAGTATCGAAGACTTAGTCTACCATTCCAAAAAAATTCCGAACAAGAACGATTAAAATGATGACAAATAATCCTCCCACACACTCTTCACTTTGCGTTGATAGAAGTGGAATGAGAGACGACTTCAGGTTAAACATTAGAAGACAGTTCATCGCTCTCTAGAATTAGGCAATCCCATCTGTCTGAAGTGATGGAGGGAAAAAAATCAACTGTTGGTGTTGTAGTCTAGACTTGGTGCCCGGGGCATCTCATGCAGACATTACAGGGACGAGCTGTGGGGTGGTGAATTGGCCACTTGTGGTCGACAGCCGACTTGTGGTTCTATCGATTCACCCTCCTTAACTGACAGTCTTGCAGGCAGTTGGCGTATGCAAATCGAAAGCGAAAAGTTGTGAAACACAACACTAACTTGTTGTAAGATAGTCACTGGAGAGTCTTTTGTTTTTTGGGGGGAAACGATTCATATCGGCGAACGCTGTAAATGCGATGGTAACGTTTTAGTGTACACTCTGTATTGATATTGGCAAAAGTTGTAAATGCGCTTGTAACGTTTGTTTTTTTTAATATATACACTTTGTCTCCTTATTGTTATTATTGTTTAAAGCCCAGCTGACTGCGTAAAGCCATATCGGGGCTATAACCATTTCAAAATATGCACAATACGTCAACAGGAAAAAACAAGGAAAAGAAAATTAAACACATATACCAATGCATTGCACACACACTCTAAGGAGATGCCTGTGGCGTTACCCACTCCAGTCAATTTATTGCACAGGGGATTTTAAGAAAACATACCTCAATACAAATTTAAACACAAATGAGGACACTAAAACATGTATAAGGACGATCCTAAGTTACGGAAATTTGCTTTTGCATATCTCATTTCCCTAGTGCCACAAATGCACGTAATGCATGTACCTAATTATCAGTTCTAAGAGAAAGTATGGAAGACTTCGTCTACCATTCCTCAAAAATAGTAAACAACAACGATGACAAGAAAACAGTCCAAGTCTCTCTCTCTCTCTCTCTCTCTCTTCTCTCTCTCTCTCTCTCTCTCTCTCTCTCTCTCTCTCTCACTCTCTCTCTCTCTCTCCTCTCTCTCTCTTTCTTCCTCTCTCCTTTCCTCTCTCTCTCCCTTTCTCTCTCTCCCTTTCTCTCTCTCTCTCTCCTTCTCTCTCTCTCTCGCTCTCTCTCTATCTCTCTTATCTCTTTGCTTGCAAATATCTGGCAGACTCCTTAAGCCCGAACAACAAACACATACGTTGGCAAGGTCTCGAAACGGGGAGGGGGGGGAGAGAAACGGACCTATAAAACATCCAGCTGACACAATTAGAAAACAATGGAAGTATTCAAATGAGCAGCGAACAGGCCAGTGTTTGATTTCACAGGCCAGACCTTGAGACCATGGCTATCAAAAGGACGAATTAGTCCAGCAAAGAAAACTTCATGGCCCATCTGAGGGTTGAACTCACAACCCCTGCATTATGAGCAAGATGCTTTTACAACTGAGCTGCTGGGCCATTCATCAACATCATCATGTGCCCTGCCCCATGGGATTGGTGATCATGGCCCTCCATACGAATCTATTCTTTGTTGCCGCAAGTACATTTCCCAGCCTCTTTGTCCTCAGCCACTCTGCAAGTCCATTGAATACTTTCTCCCTGCGTCTGCCTGGTGCTCTCTTTCCCACCAGCTGTCCTGTTGTGACCAAGTGCTCTAATGTCCCTTGCCTCTTAAAATGTGCTATAAATGTTGCTTGTCTTTTCTTAATCTTCCTCGTTAATGATTTTTGTATGAGTGCCTCCTTTAGGAAACTCTCAACAACCTTCTTAGAAACTACATTTCAGTCGCCTTAATCTTGTTCTGACTTTGCGTGTTGACCAGGCCATTATATCAGTGGAAGACTACTAAATGGTCTATCATTAACAAGAAACACCCGATGATGCTAGATGGGACCCAGAGCATCAATGCCTCACCACTCTCTGGATAATCACTGTTCATGCTTCTGTAGCAATGCGATGACCATTTCGTTAAGTACATAATTAAGGTTGGGGGGAGGGAGTCCATGCGCTGAATGACCCATTTGGGCCCAGTCATTAGTTACCTTGTTTACAAACCAAATGACAAGGGTTAACCAAATGTGACCTCCCACCACGAAATCAGTCTTAACTCACAGTCAGTCGAACAGCACTAGGAGCTGAAAAGGTGACTGAGGGTCTTTCTGGGGTGTTCTGATTTTTTCTCAAATTTGATTTCTGTAGACTATATAATCTATCCCCAACAGAAATGTTTTTCTTGAAAAAATAGTATTAATCAGTTTAAAATGGTATTTTAATGCACTGATCGCAGCAGAAAGAACGCAATTTCCTACCAAAAGTACCTATTTTTGTCTCTTATTATGAACTGTAACCTGT
>JAPXFY010000015.1:65487880-65490380 GCA_030674185.1 Monoplex corrugatus
ATGTATATGTATATATACACGGGGGTGCAAAAGTAGGTATACAGTAAGTATCACATCATTATTTATTTATCATAATGCTTAAATCCGCTCTCGATTAGAGGAGTGTGTGAATACCGATGGCAAGCAGTTTGAGTATCTTGAGTATCTGAGGGATTAAGGCTGTGCTCGTTATTACATGTATATGCAATATTCATTTGTTTTATAATAAATGCAATGAATATTGTAGTTGTTTTCTTTTTTCATAACTGTATACCTTCTTTTGCACCCCCCTGTATAATTATATATATATATATATGTATATATATATAATATATATATATATATATTATATATATATATATATAGACATGCACATGTTGCATGGCTGAGGATGGGTTAATCTCCCATGCATTCTTTTATTTCAATTCCCCCACCATTAAAAACAGTGGAACTATTGTTTCATATCAACCAAAGGTGTGTGTGTGTATATATATAGATATGTGTGTGTGTGTGTGTGTGTGTGTATGTGTGTGTGTGTGTGTGTATGTGTACGTGTCTGTGTGTGTGTGTGTTGTATGTTGTGTGTGTGTGTGTGTGTGTGTGTGTGTGTGTGTGTGTGTGTGTGTGTGTATGTGCATGTGCATGTGCATGTTTGTATGAGTTTGCCCATCACAAAACAGTGTGTACAAGGTTTTTTTGTTGTTGTTGTTTTTCTTGATTCATTATGCATGGAATATGTTTTAGTTATAACCACAGGCTGCTGAACAGTCACAAGAAGTTTCGTTCAGAAGGAAAAGCTTCAAGTTAAAAACTGCACACAACATGAAGGCTGCCAAAAATAATCGTCTCTTAAGGGAGATGTGTGGTCAGAACTTTCTCAGGAACTTCAATGTTCAAACTTTTCTTTTACTGTAGTCACAGTCACTCAAATATGGTTTCTGAGAGTAGTGTTGAGAGTTCCGTAGACAGCAAAGAAAAGAAACGAGACAGTCTCGAAGAAGGCAGACACAAGAAAATCGTTACTAAGGAAGATTAGGAAAAGGCAAGCAACATTTATAAGACATGTTGTGAGGGAAAAGAAATTATTAGAGCACCTGGTCACAACAGGAAAACCAGAGAGAAAGAGAACACCAGATAGAACCAGGGAGAAAATATCGGACGGACTTGCAGGGTGGCCGAGACAGAGAAGCTGGGAGATATTACTTGCAGCGACAAGGGATACATTCGTATGTAGGGCCGGCCATGATCGCCAACACCGAGAGGCAGGGCACACGATGATGACGATGAATGATGATGATGATGATGATGATGATGATGATGACGATGATGACGATGATGATGATGATGATGTGATGATGATGATGATGAGACGACGACGATGACGATCGATGATGACGTGATGATGATGATGATGATGATGATGATGATGATGATGATGATGATGATGATGATGACGAGATGACGATGATGATGATGATGATGATGATGATGATGAGACGATGATGACGAGATGACGATGATGAGATGATGATGATGATGATGTGATACGACCGACGACGACTACGACAATGATGACGATGATGATGATGATGATGATGATGATGATGATGATGATGATGATGATGATGATGATGATGATGATGATGATGATGATGATGACGATGACGACGATGACGATGATGACGATGATGACGATGATGATGATGATGACGACGATGATGACGACGATGACGACGATGACGAACGATGATGATGATGATGAGAGATGATGATGAGATGATGATGATGATGATGATGATGATGATGATGATGATGATGATGATGATGATGATGATGATGATTGTGACAGTCTATCATTGTTCTCTATGCACGTCAGGTTTTATTTCAACCAAAGCTCCTTCAAAGTCACATAAACCATGACAAGGAAAAATAAATAAATAAATAAATAAACTCCTGATTTTTCTTTATTATTTTTGTAATACAAGAGACATTGTTGCAATGGCTTGATCATTTTGTGTCTTTTTATTTTTACGTGAAGGAATTAAGGACAAGAGACAAACATGGATTCCACAAGAAGAAATCACATGCTACACAATCCTCAGACTGTCCCACTTGTCTGAAATGCTGTGAAAATCGTGGTTCTGCAGTCTCGTTTAGACACATGGGCATTTTGTGCAGACAGTGAAAAGACGAGCAGTGTAATGGTGGATTAGCCACTTGTGGCTGACACAATCCACCCTGCCATTGTACTCAACTACCCTCTCTGGCTGACAGCATGACAGGCAAATGACGTGTGAGGTAATCGACCACGAAAAAAGTTGGGAAGCTTAGTATTAACTTGTTATAAAGGAAGAACAGAGAAACTATACCCCAGTCTCCAGTTGTCCGATGTTCCCATCAGTCCCTTATCTGTTGGGTTTAGACTGTTTAATTTGTTTGTTTGTTTTTTGTTGTTGTTGTTTATTTCTTTGTTTGTTTGTTTCTTTCTTTCTTTCTTTCTTCATTTTCCAAAGTCAGACTG
>JAPXFY010000015.1:65507880-65520380 GCA_030674185.1 Monoplex corrugatus
CTTCCTTTAGAGAATTGAAGGGTTGTTTTTGTTTTTATCTAGCATGGTTGACAATGCAGGATACTAGTGGACAGAGGGCGGGGGTCAAACAGGTTCAACGAATGTCGAAAAAACTTCTAACAGCTATTTTGGCCATAAGTACCCTGTAGCACTACCATGTTATGTGCGTACACAAATCTTAGCTCCCTAAACCAAAATGATGGCACCAAAGTTGAAATCCTATTTACCCCCACATTTTTTTTTTCCGACTGCAAGATCCCAAACAAATCACAAAACCATTACCATGTATGCTGGAAGTAGCCAAGCTAAACTAACGCCCATTTAAAAAAAACTGACAAAAGCTTTTCACAGCTACATTGTTCACAGCTATTTTAGAGCTTTTTTTTTCCAAGTGTTAGCTTTTACAAATCTCAACTCCGAAAACCAAAATGGTAGCACATAAGTCGAATTCAGAATCAAATTTTGACTGGATTTCGGTTTTTTCCCCCCCTAAGCTGCAAGATCCCATACAGAATACCTACTCAAAAGATTGGTGACGTGGTGGCATGATTCAGTTAGAGAGGCTGAATGACGGGATGGCTGACTATTCATCGCACACTGTACTCAACGCGGGAAGAGCTATAATTCATCATTACTGTCAGCATCTTGACCCATCGTTTGGTGTGAAGGTCGTGTTCGTGGACAATTTACCGTTTATTTGACAAGCTTATTGCCCCCTTGGCTGGGATGGGCTCGCTGCTTGCTCTAAAACTGTCTCTCACTTTTGGGGGTAATTACTTCTTTTCTTTTCTTTTTTTTTTCTTTTCCAAGGAGCACAACTCTTGCACAGATTAGATTACGCACCTTGGGTGTGCCTGCCTAGTGTGAGTACGTTTGTCCTGAAGTGAAAAAAAAGATGTTTTGTAGTGCCCGGATAATGCTCCTGTCGCCATCTTACTTGCGGTTTGATTCATCACACTTTCTTGTTTGTTCGGTAAATTCGTTTTCTTTCCTTTGTTTGTTTGTTTGTTTGTTTTTTGTTGTTGTTGTTGTTGTTGTTGTTGTTTTTTCCTGTCCCAAGTTTTCCATTGACCTCACGCTGCTCATTCCGTTTTCTCAGCACACACCCCCCCGAATCCATTCAGTCGAAGTCCCCCAGTGCCAGGAAGCCCTTGGGAGCCAAAGCTCTCAAGCCTCCAATGAGCCCCCCACCAAAGCAGACCGTGCGTTGCAGCTAGGTCACTTCGGTAAGGGACGGAAGTGCCTGTTCAGATCCAAAGTACAGTGGACATTGTGTACTAAACCAACAACTGACAGCTGTGGTCACCCAAACATGAAGCCAGACTAAGTGAGGGAGATGATGGTGAGGATATCACCACTATGACCCATCACAATATCAACACCAGTATACATACATGCCAGACTGCAGTTGATCTACAGGTCTTGTGGAGCAGATGAATATGCATAGAAATTCTAAAAGCGTGTCCTTTATGACAAAAATAACTGTCTACTAACAACCACAATAATAATGATAATGGTAGTAGTAGTAGTAGTAGTAGTAATAGTAGTAGTAGTAGTCGAGGTAGTAGCAGTAGGAGTACTAGTAGTAGCAGGTAGAAAGAAACTCTAGGGAGAGCTAGACAACAGAAGGTCTTCAGAGAAGTAACCCCCTTTAGACAAGTGTTTCGGCCCTGAATTCCTTACACTCTCGGGGGGCCGGGCCACATCCAGGTCATGACTCCTGGATGCCCTTCTGCTGTTGTCTATTTTTTTTTTTTTTTTCCCACGCCGGGGAGCGAACCTGGGCGATTCTGCGCTTCAGAACTGCGGTACGCGGTTCTACCAATGTGCTAACGGGGCACACATCATCTGTAGGGAATTTAATCCTTATGAAGTTCACTTTTGGTTCCTCCTTGCCCAGATCCAGCTTGAGCTCCTTTCTGCTGCTTCTGACATCGCTTTAAGGGCTCTAGTCCTCTTCTTCCCAGAAATGGCGAGTTGTTTCATGAGATCATAAGCGGAGGTGCCCACAAACCCTCTTGCCCCGACCTCTATGGCAAAGATTTTGACCCGCAGACCTGCTTTCTTCAGGGTGCTGGCAAGACCGGCTATTTTTCGGTCTTGTAGATATGTGCTTCTTCCATTCTGCTTTCGTATGGCACAGTGAGTTCTATCAGAATCACTTGTTTCGAGGAGTCAGAGTGGAGAGCGATGTCTGGTCTCATGCCTGTCTTGCTGATGACATCTGGGTAATTTCTCCACTCTGGGAGGTCTGCTGTACACTCCCAGTCGACTGCTCCATCCAGAAGACCCTTTGGCAATGTGCTGGTTGTCATAGCACTTTCGGGCCAGACCTGTTTCCCTCCTGCTTTGTAGAACGTTGTCATAGCAATTGGTGCGTTTGGGGGTCATGGTTTTTTCGCTAACCACGTCTGTGATCACTTTCAGAACTTGGTTGTGCCTCCATGTATACCTTCCTTGGGCTAGCGCTACTTTGCAAGAGCTTAGGACATGTTCCACTGTTTGTTTCTTCTGACAGAGCGGACATGCTGGGTCGTCTGATTTCCCCCATTTCACTAAGTTTGCATTCGAGGGGAGCAGGTCATATACAGATCTGAGGAGGAAGCTTATCCTTAGAGGAGCCATGTGCCACATATCGTTCCAGCTGAGACTTCTTTGGAGTGCACTGTCCCATGTTGTCCATTGCCCCTGTTGACCTTGCTGGACTGCCTTCTGCACTCTTTTGACATCTTCTTCTTCCTTCAACTCCTGTATGATCATGTCTCTTTTTTCCTTCCCTTTGGCTTTGGACCACCACTGCATTTTTGTTGCTCCCAGTAGTAGTAGCAATAATAATAATGACAATATTGATAATAATAAATAATGATGATGATAATAATAATAATAATAATAATAATAATAATAATGATGATGATGATGATGATAATAATAATGATGATAATAAGAATAAGAATAATATTAATAATAACAATAACAATAATCAATAATGCTATTGTTACTATTAGTATTATTATCACTATTATTATCATTATCATTATTATCACTATCTATAAGGCGTCAAATCTTGACTCAAGAATCAAACCAAGACGCACAGTCTCATCAATCACCAAAGCAATAACCAACAACGACCAAATCTCCAGGGCACAAAGCACATGCAAACTGAGAAATGGAATGTGGCGTGTGACCCCTGACCCAAGTCATACTGCTCCCTTCTTCACACACACACAGACACAGACACACACACAGACACACACACAGACACAAACACACACACACACACACATACACACACATACGCACGCACGCACACACACACACACACACACACGCACGCACACACATACACACACACTCGCACGCACGCACGCACACACACACACACACACACACTCACAGAGAGAGAGAGCTAGACAGAGAGATAGAGACAGACAGACAGACAGACAGACAGGCACAGAGAGAGAGAGACAGAGAGAGAGAGAGAGAGACTACGGAGTTAGTGTGCGCTCAAGCCTTGACCCTTGACCCTTGACCCAAGTTGTCATCATCTCTGTCACACGCATGGTCTCTCTTTTTCTCTTTCTCGTTTTCTTCTTTTTTCTGTTTTTGTTTGTTTTGTTTTTGTTGTTGTTTGGTTTTGTTGTTATTGTTGCTGGGGTTTTTGTAATCAACATCGCCCCTTTAAATTAACTGTTGATATGTGCGTCAGGGTGAGTGTGTGGTTATTGTGTCTTGGTTGAAATGTATTTAAAGGTGTAAGAATAAAACGGTCTGGTCTGGTGTCACCTGCGCCGCATGACGGTCCCTACCGGACGAAGCTGCTCCACAGGAGCACCTATTCACGTCGTTGTCTTTTTCCATTTTTCTGTTTCTGTCCATGGGTCCGTGGACAGTCAACAAGCAAAGCCAGAACAAGATTGAGGCAGCCGAGATGTGGTTTCTAAGAAGAATGTTGAGAATTCCATGGACAGCAAAGAAAACGAACGAGACAGTCTTGATGGAGGCAGACACAAGTAGATCACTCATAAGTAAGATTAGGAAAAGACAGGCAACATTTATAGGCCATTTTATGAGGAAGGGAATTTGGAGCACCTGGTCACAACGGGAAAGCTGGAGGGAAAGAGAGCACCAGGTAGACCCAGGGAGAAGATGCTGGACGGACTTGCAGAGTGGCTGGGGACGAGGAGGGTAGGGGAGATGCTAGGGGCAACGAGAGATAGGGACAAATGGAAGTCCATGATCGCCAATGCCATGCGGCAGGGCATCTGATGATGATGAAGAATAAAACAGACTACAATTCAAGAAGATAACCCTTCTATTTACTTTCGATGTATGTGATGAATGCTTTCGTATGTTATTTTACCAGTATATGACATGTACTATACCAGCTCTATTCCTTTCACTATAGTCTCAATTCTGATACAGTCGGAAGCTCCCAACGTTGTTTTATGGAAACATCAAGGGGTGTTCGTTCGATCGTGAAAGTGGTCAGACATGAGGATGATGACAATAACGATAATAATACTAATGACTATTAAAAATAATGATGATGATATGATAATGATAATGATAATAATAATAATATAATAATAATAAATATAATAATAATAATAAATATAATAATATTAATAATAATAATAATAGTAATAATAATAATAACAACAATAATAATAACAATAATAATAATAATGATGATGGTGATGATAATGATGATGATGATGATTGATGATGATGATGATTGATGATGATGATGATGATGATGATGATGATGATGATAGATGATGATGATGATGATGATGATGATGATGATGATGATACAGTGCAATCGATCGATGTCAGAGAATCCGGATTGCACTTTACAAACAGCACAAGCATTACCATGTTAATGCATGTATGCAGTACAAACACAGACACGGGTATGCATACATCAGTATGGCAATACGGGATAAGCATATTGGATGCACCAATACGTCAATGCAGCATTAACATAGTTCCCCTCCTCCCCTCTCTCTTTCTTTCTCTATGTCTCTCTCTCTGTCTCTGTCTCTCTCTCTCTCCCTCTCTCTGTCTCTATGTCTCTGTCTCTCTCTCTGTCTCTCTCTCTCTATCTCTATCTCTGTCTCTCTATCTCTGTCTCTCTCTGTCTCTCTCTGTCTCTCTGTCTCTGTCTCTGTCTCTCTCTGCCTCTCTCTGTCTCTCTGTCTCTCTGTCTCTCTCTCTGTCTCTCTCTCTCTCTCTACCTCTCTCTCCTCTCTGTCTATCTGTCTTCATCCCTCCGTCTGTCTGTCTGTCTGTCTCTGTCTCTGTCTCTTCTTTTTTTTTTCTTCTTCTTCTTTTTCTTCTTCTCTTCTTCTTCTTCTCTTCTTCTTCTTCTTCTTCTTCTTTTTCTTCTTTTTCTTCTTCTTCTTCTTTTTTCTTCTTCTTTTTCTTCTTCTTTCATTCATCTTCTTCTTCTTTCTTCTTCTTCTTCTTCTTCTTCTTCTTCTTCTTCTTCTTCTTTCTTCTTCTTCTTCTTCTTCTTCTTCTTCTTCTTCTTCTTCTTCTTCTCACAAAACCATTACCATGTATGCTGGAAGTAGCCAAGCTAAACTAACGCCCATTTAAAAAAACTGACAAAAGCTTTTCACAGCTACATTGTTCACAGCTATTTTAGAGCTTTTTTTTTCCAAGTGTTAGCTTTTACAAATCTCAACTCCGAAAACCAAAATGGTAGCACATAAGTCGAATTCAGAATCAAATTTTGACTGGATTTCGGTTTTTTTCCCCCCCTAAGCTGCAAGATCCCATACAGAATACCTACTCAAAAGATTGGTGACGTGGTGGCATGATTCAGTTAGAGAGGCTGAATGACGGGATGGCTGACTATTCATCGCACACTGTACTCAACGCGGGAAGAGCTATAATTCATCATTACTGTCAGCATCTTGACCCATCGTTTGGTGTGAAGGTCGTGTTCGTGGACAATTTACCGTTTATTTGACAAGCTTATTGCCCCCTTGGCTGGGATGGGCTCGCTGCTTGCTCTAAAACTGTCTCTCACTTTTGGGGGTAATTACTTCTTTTCTTTTCTTTTTTTTTTCTTTTCCAAGGAGCACAACTCTTGCACAGATTAGATTACGCACCTTGGGTGTGCCTGCCTAGTGTGAGTACGTTTGTCCTGAAGTGAAAAAAAAGATGTTTTGTAGTGCCGGGATAATGCTCCTGTCGCCATCTTACTTGCGGTTTGATTCATCACACTTTCTTGTTTGTTCGGTAAATTCGTTTTCTTTCCTTTGTTTGTTTGTTTGTTTGTTTTTTGTTGTTGTTGTTGTTGTTGTTGTTGTTTTTTCCTGTCCCAAGTTTTCCATTGACCTCACGCTGCTCATTCCGTTTTCTCAGCACACACCCCCCCGAATCCATTCAGTCGAAGTCCCCCAGTGCCAGGAAGCCCTTGGGAGCCAAAGCTCTCAAGCCTCCAATGAGCCCCCCACCAAAGCAGACCGTGCGTTGCAGCTAGGTCACTTCGGTAAGGGACGGAAGTGCCTGTTCAGATCCAAAGTACAGTGGACATTGTGTACTAAACCAACAACTGACAGCTGTGGTCACCCAAACATGAAGCCAGACTAAGTGAGGGAGATGATGGTGAGGATATCACCACTATGACCCATCACAATATCAACACCAGTATACATACATGCCAGACTGCAGTTGATCTACAGGTCTTGTGGAGCAGATGAATATGCATAGAAATTCTAAAAGCGTGTCCTTTATGACAAAAATAACTGTCTACTAACAACCACAATAATAATGATAATGGTAGTAGTAGTAGTAGTAGTAGTAATAGTAGTAGTAGTAGTCGAGGTAGTAGCAGTAGGAGTACTAGTAGTAGCAGGTAGAAAGAAACTCTAGGGAGAGCTAGACAACAGAAGGTCTTCAGAGAAGTAACCCCCTTTAGACAAGTGTTTCGGCCCTGAATTCCTTACACTCTCGGGGGGCCGGGCCACATCCAGGTCATGACTCCTGGATGCCCTTCTGCTGTTGTCTATTTTTTTTTTTTCCCACGCCGGGGAGCGAACCTGGGCGATTCTGCGCTTCAGAACTGCGGTACGCGGTTCTACCAATGTGCTAACGGGGCACACATCATCTGTAGGGAATTTAATCCTTATGAAGTTCACTTTTGGTTCCTCCTTGCCCAGATCCAGCTTGAGCTCCTTTCTGCTGCTTCTGACATCGCTTTAAGGGCTCTAGTCCTCTTCTTCCCAGAAATGGCGAGTTGTTTCATGAGATCATAAGCGGAGGTGCCCACAAACCCTCTTGCCCCGACCTCTATGGCAAAGATTTTGACCCGCAGACCTGCTTTCTTCAGGGTGCTGGCAAGACCGGCTATTTTTCGGTCTTGTAGATATGTGCTTCTTCCATTCTGCTTTCGTATGGCACAGTGAGTTCTATCAGAATCACTTGTTTCGAGGAGTCAGAGTGGAGAGCGATGTCTGGTCTCATGCCTGTCTTGCTGATGACATCTGGGTAATTTCTCCACTCTGGGAGGTCTGCTGTACACTCCCAGTCGACTGCTCCATCCAGAAGACCCTTTGGCAATGTGCTGGTTGTCATAGCACTTTCGGGCCAGACCTGTTTCCCTCCTGCTTTGTAGAACGTTGTCATAGCAATTGGTGCGTTTGGGGGTCATGGTTTTTTCGCTAACCACGTCTGTGATCACTTTCAGAACTTGGTTGTGCCTCCATGTATACCTTCCTTGGGCTAGCGCTACTTTGCAAGAGCTTAGGACATGTTCCACTGTTTGTTTCTTCTGACAGAGCGGACATGCTGGGTCGTCTGATTTCCCCCATTTCACTAAGTTTGCATTCGAGGGGAGCAGGTCATATACAGATCTGAGGAGGAAGCTTATCCTTAGAGGAGCCATGTGCCACATATCGTTCCAGCTGAGACTTCTTTGGAGTGCACTGTCCCATGTTGTCCATTGCCCCTGTTGACCTTGCTGGACTGCCTTCTGCACTCTTTTGACATCTTCTTCTTCCTTCAACTCCTGTATGATCATGTCTCTTTTTTCCTTCCCTTTGGCTTTGGACCACCACTGCATTTTTGTTGCTCCCAGTAGTAGTAGCAATAATAATAATGACAATATTGATAATAATAAATAATGATGATGATAATAATAATAATAATAATAATAATAAATAATAATGATGATGATGATGATGATAATAATAATGATGATAATAAGAATAAGAATAATATTAATAATAACAATAACAATAATCAATAATGCTATTGTTACTATTAGTATTATTATCACTATTATTATCATTATCATTATTATCACTATCTATAAGGCGTCAAATCTTGACTCAAGAATCAAACCAAGACGCACAGTCTCATCAATCACCAAAGCAATAACCAACAACGACCAAATCTCCAGGGCACAAAGCACATGCAAACTGAGAAATGGAATGTGGCGTGTGACCCCTGACCCAAGTCATACTGCTCCCTTCTTCACACACACACAGACACAGACACACACACACAGACACACACACAGACACAAACACACACACACACACACATACACACACATACGCACGCACGCACACACACACACACACACACACGCACGCACACACATACACACACACTCGCACGCACGCACGCACCACACACACACACACACACTCACAGAGAGAGAGAGCTAGACAGAGAGATAGAGACAGACAGACAGAGACAGACAGGCACAGAGAGAGAGAGACAGAGAGAGAGAGAGAGAGACTACGGAGTTAGTGTGCGCTCAAGCCTTGACCCTTGACCCTTGACCCAAGTTGTCATCATCTCTGTCACACGCATGGTCTCTCTTTTTCTCTTTCTCGTTTTCTTCTTTTTTCTGTTTTTGTTTGTTTTGTTTTGTTGTTTTTGGTTTTGTTGTTATTGTTGCTGGGGTTTTTGTAATCAACATCGCCCCTTTAAATTAACTGTTGATATGTGCGTCAGGGTGAGTGTGTGGTTATTGTGTCTTGGTTGAAATGTATTTAAAGGTGTAAGAATAAAACGGTCTGGTCTGGTGTCACCTGCGCCGCATGACGGTCCCTACCGGACGAAGCTGCTCCACAGGAGCACCTATTCACGTCGTTGTCTTTTTCCATTTTTCTGTTTCTGTCCATGGGTCC
The DNA here is from genome assembly GCA_030674185.1 of Monoplex corrugatus. NCBI lineage: Eukaryota > Metazoa > Mollusca > Gastropoda > Littorinimorpha > Ranellidae > Monoplex > Monoplex corrugatus. The sequence continues at coordinate 65,517,033 of JAPXFY010000015.1, forward strand.
GTGGACAGTCAACAAGCAAAGCCAGAACAAGATTGAGGCAGCCGAGATGTGGTTTCTAAGAAGAATGTTGAGAATTCCATGGACAGCAAAGAAAACGAACGAGACAGTCTTGATGGAGGCAGACACAAGTAGATCACTCATAAGTAAGATTAGGAAAAGACAGGCAACATTTATAGGCCATTTTATGAGGAAGGGAATTTGGAGCACCTGGTCACAACGGGAAAGCTGGAGGGAAAGAGAGCACCAGGTAGACCCAGGGAGAAGATGCTGGACGGACTTGCAGAGTGGCTGGGGACGAGGAGGGTAGGGGAGATGCTAGGGGCAACGAGAGATAGGGACAAATGGAAGTCCATGATCGCCAATGCCATGCGGCAGGGCATCTGATGATGATGAAGAATAAAACAGACTACAATTCAAGAAGATAACCCTTCTATTTACTTTCGATGTATGTGATGAATGCTTTCGTATGTTATTTTACCAGTATATGACATGTACTATACCAGCTCTATTCCTTTCACTATAGTCTCAATTCTGATACAGTCGGAAGCTCCCAACGTTGTTTTATGGAAACATCAAGGGGTGTTCGTTCGATCGTGAAAGTGGTCAGACATGAGGATGATGACAATAACGATAATAATACTAATGACTATTAAAAATAATGATGATGATGATGATAATGATAATGATAATAATAATAATATAATAATAATAAATATAATAATAATAATAAATATAATAATATTAATAATAATAATAATAGTAATAATAATAATAACAACAATAATAATAACAATAATAATAATAATGATGATGGTGATGATAATGATGATGATGATGATGATGATGATGATGATGATGATGATGATGATGATGATGATGATGATGATGATGATGATGATGATGATGATGATGATGATGATACAGTGCAATCGATCGATGTCAGAGAATCCGGATTGCACTTTACAAACAGCACAAGCATTACCATGTTAATGCATGTATGCAGTACAAACACAGACACGGGTATGCATACATCAGTATGGCAATACGGGATAAGCATATTGGATGCACCAATACGTCAATGCAGCATTAACATAGTTCCCCTCCTCCCCTCTCTCTTTCTTTCTCTATGTCTCTCTCTCTGTCTCTGTCTCTCTCTCTCTCCCTCTCTCTGTCTCTATGTCTCTGTCTCTCTCTCTGTCTCTCTCTCTCTATCTCTATCTCTATCTCTCTATCTCTGTCTCTCTCTGTCTCTCTCTGTCTCTCTGTCTCTGTCTCTGTCTCTCTCTGCCTCTCTCTGTCTCTCTGTCTCTCTGTCTCTCTCTCTGTCTCTCTCTCTCTCTCTACCTCTCTCTCCTCTCTGTCTATCTGTCTTCATCCCTCCGTCTGTCTGTCTGTCTGTCTCTGTCTCTGTCTCTTCTTTTTTTTTCTTCTTCTTCTTTTTCTTCTTCTTTCTTCTTCTTCTCTTCTTCTTCTTCTTCTTCTTCTTCTTTTTCTTCTTTTTCTTTTTCTTCTTCTTCTTCTTCTTCTTTCTTTCTCTCTTTTTCTTCTTCTTCTTTCTCTTCTTTTTCTTCTTCTCTTCTTCTTCTTCTTCTTCTTCTTCTTCTTCTTCTCTTCTTCTTCTTCTTTCTTCTTCTTCTTCTTCTTCTTCTTCTTCTTCTTTTCTTCTCTTCTTCTTCTTCTTCTTCTTCACAAAACCATTACCATGTATGCTGGAAGTAGCCAAGCTAAACTAACGCCCATTTAAAAAAACTGACAAAAGCTTTTCACAGCTACATTGTTCACAGCTATTTTAGAGCTTTTTTTTTCCAAGTGTTAGCTTTTACAAATCTCAACTCCGAAAACCAAAATGGTAGCACATAAGTCGAATTCAGAATCAAATTTTGACTGGATTTCGGTTTTTTTCCCCCCCTAAGCTGCAAGATCCCATACAGAATACCTACTCAAAAGATTGGTGACGTGGTGGCATGATTCAGTTAGAGAGGCTGAATGACGGGATGGCTGACTATTCATCGCACACTGTACTCAACGCGGGAAGAGCTATAATTCATCATTACTGTCAGCATCTTGACCCATCGTTTGGTGTGAAGGTCGTGTTCGTGGACAATTTACCGTTTATTTGACAAGCTTATTGCCCCCTTGGCTGGGATGGGCTCGCTGCTTGCTCTAAAACTGTCTCTCACTTTTGGGGGTAATTACTTCTTTTCTTTTCTTTTTTTTTTCTTTTCCAAGGAGCACAACTCTTGCACAGATTAGATTACGCACCTTGGGTGTGCCTGCCTAGTGTGAGTACGTTTGTCCTGAAGTGAAAAAAAAGATGTTTTGTAGTGCCGGATAATGCTCCTGTCGCCATCTTACTTGCGGTTTGATTCATCACACTTTCTTGTTTGTTCGGTAAATTCGTTTTCTTTCCTTTGTTTGTTTGTTTGTTTGTTTTTTGTTGTTGTTGTTGTTGTTGTTGTTTTTTCCTGTCCCAAGTTTTCCATTGACCTCACGCTGCTCATTCCGTTTTCTCAGCACACACCCCCCCGAATCCATTCAGTCGAAGTCCCCCAGTGCCAGGAAGCCCTTGGGAGCCAAAGCTCTCAAGCCTCCAATGAGCCCCCCACCAAAGCAGACCGTGCGTTGCAGCTAGGTCACTTCGGTAAGGGACGGAAGTGCCTGTTCAGATCCAAAGTACAGTGGACATTGTGTACTAAACCAACAACTGACAGCTGTGGTCACCCAAACATGAAGCCAGACTAAGTGAGGGAGATGATGGTGAGGATATCACCACTATGACCCATCACAATATCAACACCAGTATACATACATGCCAGACTGCAGTTGATCTACAGGTCTTGTGGAGCAGATGAATATGCATAGAAATTCTAAAAGCGTGTCCTTTATGACAAAAATAACTGTCTACTAACAACCACAATAATAATGATAATGGTAGTAGTAGTAGTAGTAGTAGTAATAGTAGTAGTAGTAGTCGAGGTAGTAGCAGTAGGAGTACTAGTAGTAGCAGGTAGAAAGAAACTCTAGGGAGAGCTAGACAACAGAAGGTCTTCAGAGAAGTAACCCCCTTTAGACAAGTGTTTCGGCCCTGAATTCCTTACACTCTCGGGGGGCCGGGCCACATCCAGGTCATGACTCCTGGATGCCCTTCTGCTGTTGTCTATTTTTTTTTTTTTTTCCCACGCCGGGGAGCGAACCTGGGCGATTCTGCGCTTCAGAACTGCGGTACGCGGTTCTACCAATGTGCTAACGGGGCACACATCATCTGTAGGGAATTTAATCCTTATGAAGTTCACTTTTGGTTCCTCCTTGCCCAGATCCAGCTTGAGCTCCTTTCTGCTGCTTCTGACA
>JAPXFY010000015.1:65527880-65537880 GCA_030674185.1 Monoplex corrugatus
AATACTGTACTATACAATACAGTACAATACAATACAATACGATACAATCGAACACAACACAACAGGGCACGATACGATACAATGCAATTCAACACAACACAACACCACACCATAACATTGCACAACACAACACAACACGACACGACAAAACACAACACAACACAACACGACAAAACACAACACAACACAACAGGACACGATACGATACAATGCAACACAACACAACACAACACACCACAACACAACACAACACAACACGACAAAACACACCGTCATGTAACGCAATGCAACAAACACAAAGGCAGCACAGTCAGTATGCATTATGCATTCCCATCAACGCAAAACATTTCCTGGCCAGGTAAACACTTACTGGCAAATGTCACAGGTTGCTAAAAAAAAAAAAGGTACGGGCTATTTTCGTTTCTGTCTTTTCTCCTAAACAAAGGGGTGGTCTTTTTCATACCACTCATAGCTGGTGCTGGCTATTTTCGACACGTGCTCAGCTTGTCCCAGACACATTCCAGCAAAACCCATCCCTATCCGGACACCCCACCTCATCCCACTCCCATCCCCCACCCCCAAATCATTATGGTAACGAGTCTCCATTGTTCGCCTCGTAGTTGGCTCAGTAATTTGTTCCCCATCTCGTCTTCACTGTTTGTTAAAAAAAGTGGGACCTTCCATCATGAACTGAGTCGTTGGTCACCTTTATTGTTATTTTTGTTTAAAGCCCACCTCAAGTAGATCACTCATAAGGAAGATTAGGAAAAGACAGGCAACATTTATAGGCCATTTTATGAGGAAGGGGGATTTGGAGCACCTGGTCACAACGGGAAAGCTGGAGGGAAGGAGAGCACCGGGTAGACCCAGGGAGAAAATGCTGGACGGACTTGCAGACGAGGGAGGGTGGACGAGGAGACTGGGGACGAGGAGGGTGGGAGAGATGCTGGGGCAACGAGAGATAGAGACAGATGGAGGTCCATGGTCGCCAATGCCATCGGCAGGGCACCTGATGATGATGATAATGATGATGAAAGCCCAGCCGACTGCATATAGGCATATCAGGGCAATAACTATTTCAAAATATTCAACATGGGGGGAAAAAAGTGTGGGGGGGGGGGGGCGGGAGAAAATTAAGTATGCATGTCAATGCATTCGCGCATAAAATCTAAGAAGATGCCCCTGGCATTGACCACGGAAATTGAAAAAATTATTGTTTTCATCAGTCATTCACTACTTCAGTTTCTGCAATAGAATGTCGAATTGTATATTTCTCTTTGACAAATGTGCAAAATACTAAAATAAGTGGGTCTTTGTTGCTGAAATTGTGATAAGGTTTTCCTTGATTTTCTAAAGATGTCAAAATTTACATACAGTAATGAGCACCAAAAGAAAAAAAGGTAAATAAATAAAACAAATAATAAGAAGAAGAAAACATAAAATTTACATACGTAAATGTTGTCTGGCTCTCCTCAGAGTGTCTTGCTACTGTATCATTTTATTTTTCTTGACAGTGAAAATGACTTAAGATCACATACCTATTCTGAGATATACGGGCTTTGGAAGATGGTACCTTCCCGGGGCTCTTTCAGTATAAACAGTATCCCCAAATTCTGAAAATTCTGTGCCAGAAATAATTTCCTCTTTTCTGTAACCGTCTTTGTTTCCTCCTTGTTCCTTTGCTTTCTGTCATCTCTCCTGATCATTTTCTGCCTTGCTGGTCCGTTCACCTTTATGTGTTCTATAAAGCCGTGCATACCTTCTCTTAGGATTGATAATTGGATACACATACTAAATGCGGGGGGGGGTTTTTTGTTTTTGTTTTTTTGGTTTTTTAAGTAAATTTTCCGAAACAATTTTAGGTCATTAACTCTTTGATGACGGGCTACTTCGATGGAAGTAACAGCTGAGCTCTCACTGAGGACGGGCTACTTCGATCATAGTAACAGACGGTTTAGGGTATATAACTCCCTTTACTTTTGTTATACTAGTGATTTAGTAGTTGGCAGTTGCTTCCTTTGTGGAGGGAACTTCCGTTGAACGCTTCAGCTACGTTTTGCCGGTTTCTTTGTCTAAAATCGATCGATAAGTTCATTTGCACCCGGTTCTCAGTGATTTCACTGTGGCAGCCCTAGGCCAGCAGGAGAGCTCAGCTGTGGCAAGTGCAGTCACAATAGAGTTAAGGCATGTTCTGTTTAGCTTGTTTGTTTTGATGTTCCTTTAGTTATATTTAAATTTGCAGTTGTGTTTGTCATTTAACCCCCATGGTAATAAACTCGACTGAGTAGTCAAAGCCAGGGGCATATCCTTAGATTATGTGCACGAAGGCATTGATATGTGTACTTTATTGTCTTTTTTCCCATTTTTTTCCTTTATTATCTTTTTTCCCATTTTTTTCCTTTATTATCTTTTTTCCCATTTTTTTCCTTCAGTGAAGTAGTGCGTACATTTTGAAATGGTTATACCCCTGATGTAGCGTTGCTCAGTCACTGATCTTTAAAAATAAAGCAGTGACAACAACAAGATGGTACCTCTCTGATTTGATTTTCCTTGCTTTTCTCAAAATGTCGAGTCGGAAAGATGTTATCTTCCAAAGCCCATATCTCATCAAATAAACGTATGATCATAAATCGTTTTTTTCACCGTCAGAAAAAGCATGAAATTTAGATGGGTAACAGACACTCTGAAGAGAGGCGGGCAGCATTTTCTTGCTACTATATTACATGTCATGCGTTTTCTGCTTGCTACTAAATGTAAACTTCATTTTTCTGCTTGCTACTGTATGTGAATTTTGTTTTTCTGCTTCCAACTTTATCTAAATTTCATGCTTTTTCTGCTTGCTACCGTATGTCAATTTCATGCTTTTTCTGCTTCTTCCATTATGTAAATTTCATTTTTCTGCTTGCTATTATCATCATGTCGAGCTTGCTCGGCTATCCATGACACGTTTCTTCCATCCTTCTCTGTCAGACATTGCAGTAGGTAATTCATCGTACTGACAGCCCGTATCATTCCATCAGTTGGTCGATGAAGATCTTCTTTGGACGTCCTGGTCTTTTTTTGCCGTGACTGGGTCTCCATAGTAGAACATCCCCCACCAGTTCTTCTCTGCTATGCCAGCAGTGTCCCGCGAAGCGCAGTCTTTGTTGACGTACTGATTTACTGATTGGTAGGATCTTGCCATATAACTGTTTGTTAGTTGGATGTTCTCTCCAGGATTTGTTCAGGGCTAAACGTAGCATTCGTTTGCATGCTCCATCAATCTTCTTCTCCAATGTTGTTGTTAGGGTCCAAGAGATTGAGCCATATGTAAGAACGGACTCTACTGCTGGTCGGAAGAAGTTCCTTTTCAGGTTGTCTAATAGATTGGATTTCCAGATTTTATCCAGTTGATTTAGAGCGCCCCAGGCATTTCTGAGTCTGGTGTTGACGTCTTGTTCTATGGAGTCAATGTAGTTGCCCAGGTATTTAAAGTCTTTAACTTGTTTGATTGTATCTCCATTGAGACTTCTGATACCTTCTGATGCATCTTGGTTCAGACAGATGAACTCTGTTTTGTTCGCATTGAGGTGGAGCCCGATCTCCATTGCTGTTCTTTCGACACTGTGAAGGAGAGATGTTGCATCCTTTAGGAGGTCTGAGAGAACAGCCAGGTCATCAGCGTAATCCGCATCTGTTATCATTACCGCAGGGTAGTGTCTGCTTTTCTGTTCTGTGAGGATAAAGCCGAGTTTTTTTGTTCTTATCCACTGCTTTCCTCAGCATATAATCAAGACAAATGATGAAAATGCAGGGGGAAAGCGTATCTCCTTGAAGGACTCCAGCAGTGATGTTGAAGAAGTCTGTGTCTCCGTCGGGGGAGCGAACCGTACAGCGGGTATTCTCATACGGCATCATGATGACGTCTACTGTTTCCTTGGGTAGTCCATATGCAGTTAGAATCTCCATCTTTCCTCGGTGGATCGAATCAAAAGCTTATTATAATTATGTAAATTTTATGCTTTTCCCGATGGTGAAAACGAGTTAAAATCACGTGCTTATGCAATACAGGTTTTCGGAAGCTGGTGCCTTTCTGATATAATTTTCTTCCCTTTTCTCAAAATGTGGAATAAAAAAAATGCCATCTTTTGAAACCAATATCCCACAAAGTAGATGTGATTTTGAGTGGCTTTTCATCTTCAGAAAAAAAAACCAAAATTTTCATATGTATTCTGCAATAAGCTAAACTTGACCACCAACGACGAACGACTCATTCCGTGGTGGAAGGTCACATATACATGATGATGATGATCACTGTTCTCACACACCACTTACGGTTTGCGGCGCGGGGGAGGGGGATCGATTGAACAGTGCCAGGCTCAAATTGTCTCCATCTCACCAGCGCGTCTATACCACAGGGACGCTTCAGAACTGGCTGGCAAAATTGAAGGCCCACTTTACAGTAATGTTGGCAAAAAGTATTTCACAAGTGGACCGCACCAGTTCTGTTGATTGAGCGTTACACTAAATATGAGATCAAGTTCCAGATGCCCTGTATTACATTTATCTTTTTTATTATCTATGGTAGAGTGCTATCGTTTTAGTGGTGTCAATATAATGTTATATTGGCTTCATCTCCGCTACTCTTCTCACTCATTCTGGGAGAATGATTAGAATGTTAATTAATTGTTGTCTGTTATTGATTGATACTGTTAACTTTATGTTCTGAATTCTTAATTGAAATTGTTCCTCTTCTTACATTCAAACTCCCACTACCCCTTCCATCCCCGCCCCCCACCTTTTTTTTTCTCCCTGTGTGTGTGTGTGTGTGTGTGTGTGTGTGTGTGTGTGTGTGTGTGAGTGTGAGTGTGTGTGTGTGTGTGTGTATGTGTGTGTGTGTGTGGTGTGTGTGTGTGTGTGTGGTGTGTGTGTGTGTGTGTGTGTGTGTCTAAAATCACTATTGTGAACAGACATTAAATAAAGATTCCATTCCATTCCATTCACTCATTCTGGGGAGAACTAATACTGTCAGTGTACAGTGCTGTAAGTTTCATCCCCATCTTTCTCTGACTCACTTTAGGATTACTAACCCTCTTCTGCTACCCCCCTCCACCCCCACCCCCAATTCCCTTTCATGTGGTGCCAACGTGAATATTTATACAATCAAGCAAACCTTGACATTTTGTATCATACCAGTCTCTAACTCAGACCTTGCTAGTTTTAAACAGTGACAAATATGTCGATTTTAAATGACGTCCTTGGTGCAGGGTTTGAATTTGCCTCGCGAGGGCTTTGGCTTTTTTTTTCAACTGGTGACAAGCGTGTGCTGCTTAAACTGAATTACACAGCTTGATTGTTACTGTCATTGTAATTGTTGTTATTGTTGTTGTTTAAACCCCAGCCACCTGCGCATAGCCATGTCAGAGGTACAGTCATCTCAAAATGCACCCAGATAGATAGATAGCTAGATAGATAGATAGATAGATTAGATAGATAGATAGCTAGATAGAAAGATAGATAGATAGATAGATAGACAGATAGATGGATGGATAGATGGATGGATGGATGGATAGATAGATAGATAGATAGATAGATAGATTAGATAGATAGATAGATAGATAGATAGATAGAGATGGATGGAAAAATAGAATGAAGTACACATATCAATGCAATTTCGCACATGATCTAAGGGTACGCCCTTGGCGTTGACCATCCTGTAAACTTTATCACAAAATGGTGTAAAAAAAAAGTCTGAACGCAAATAAAACCCTAACCAAAGACACTAAAATATACAAAAACTGGCCTAAATTACCCAAAACTACTTCACGTAAAGAAAACGTTCTATACATACAAGTCATCCCTGTAGTCAAAACACGCCAGCAATATTTCCTCATCACTGTCGCCACCTGAACCCCTGGTTTTCTCTCAGAGTTGTATCCCTTGGATAATTTACCGCTTATCTGACAAGCTTGTCGCCCCTTGCGGAGTGAGGTTGGCTGGCCCTTCAAAAAGCTGCCTCTGGCGCTTCTGTAAATTACTTTTTTCATGGGACGCAACTCTTGCACGTATTAGATTATGTGAGCTGGATGCCTGACGCGAGTAGAGTTGTTTTGGAGCAGAAAGAAACTGTGCATACGACAGCCTATAGATCCTCTGACTAGCGTTGTACACAAAGAAACTGTGCATATGACAGCTTATAGATCCTCTTACTAGCGTTGTACACAAAGATACTGTGCATATGACAGCCTATAGATCCTCTGACTAGCGTTGTACACAAAGAAACTGTGCATATGACAGCCTATAGATCCTCTTACTAGCGTTGTACACAAAGATACTGTGCATATGACAGCCTATAGATCCTCTGACTAACGTTGTACACAAAGAAACTGTGCATATGACAGCCTATAGATCCTCTGACTAACGTTGTACACAAAGAAACTGTACATATGACAGCCTATATAGATCCTCTTACTAGCGTTGTACACAAAGAAACTGTGCATACGACAGTCTATAGATCTCTCTTACTAACGTTGTACACAAAGAAACTGTGCATACGACAGTCTATAGATCCTCTTACTAACGTTGTACACAAAGAAACTGTGCATATGACAGTCTATAGATCCTCTGACTAGCGTTGTACACAAAGAAACTGTGCATACGACAGCCTATAGATCCTCTTACTAACGTTGTACACAAAGAAACTGTGCATATGACAGTCTATAGATCCTCTTACTAGCGTTGTACACAAAGAAACTGTGCATATGACAGCCTATAGATCCTCTTACTAACGTTGTACACAAAGAAACTGTGCATATGACAGTCTATAGATCCTCTTACTAGCGTTGTACACAAAGAAACTGTGCATATGACAGCCTATAGATCCTCTTACTAACGTTGTACACAAAGAAACTGTGCATACGACAGCCTATAGATCCTCTTACTAGCGTTGTACACAAAGAAACTGTGCATATGACAGCCTATAGACCTCTTACTAACGTTGTACACAAAGAAACTGTGCATACGACAGCCTATAGATCCTCTTACTAGCGTTGTAACAAAGAAACTGTGCATACGACAGTCTATAGATCCTCTTACTAGCGTTTATACACAAAGAAACTGTGCATATGACAGCCTATAGATCCTCTTACTAACGTTGTACACAAAGAAACTGTGCATACGACAGCCTATAGATCCTCTTACTAGTGTTGTACACAAAGAAACTGTGCATATGACAGCCTATAGATCCTCTTACTAGCGTTGTACACAAAGAAACTGTGCATATGACAGCCTATAGATCCTCTTACTAGCGTTGTACACAAAGAAACTGTGCATACGACAGCCTATAGATCCTCTTACTAGCGTTTATACACAAAGAAACTGTGCATATGACAGCCTATAGATCCTCTTACTAGCGTTGTACACAAAGAAACTGTGCATACGACAGCCTATAGGTCCTCTTACTAGCGTTGTACACAAAGAAATTGTGCATATGACAGCCTATAGATCCTCTTACTAGCGTTGTACACAAAGAAACTGTGCATATGACAGCCTATAGATCCTCTTACTAGCGTTGTACACAAAGAAACTGTGCATACGACAGCCTATAGATCCTCTTACTAGCGTTTATACACAAAGAAACTGTGCATATGACAGTCTATAGATCCTCTGACTAGCGTTGTACACAAAGAAACTGTGCATATGACAGTCTATAGATCCTCTTACTAGTGTTGTACACAAAGAAACTGTGCATATGACAGCCTATAGATCCTCTTACTAGCGTTTATACACAAAGAAACTGTGCATATGACAGTCTATAGATCCTCTGACTAGCGTTGTACACAAAGAAACTGTGCATACGACAGCCTATAGATCCTCTTACTAGCGTTGTACACAAAGAAACTGTGCATATGACAGCCTATATATCCTCTTACTAGCGTTGTACACAAAGAAGTGTTGCCAGATTTTTTGTTTTTTCTTCGTTTTCTTTGCAAACTGATTTTTAGTTCGACATGATAATTTTACCAAAAAGGTCAATTTGTTTTTGTTTTGTTTTACTTTTTCGTGTGTGTGTGAGTGTGTGCGTGTGTGTGTGCTGTGTGTGTGTGTGTGTGTGTGTGTGTGTGTGTGTGTGTGTGTGTGTGTGTGTGTGTACGTGTGTGTGTGTATGTGTGTGTGTGTGTGTGTGTGTGTGTGTGTGTGTGTGTGTGTGTTATGTGTGTTGTGTGTGTGTGTGTGTGTGTGTGTGTGTGTGTGTGTGTGTGTGTGTGTGCGTGTGTGTGTGTGTGTGTGTGTGTGTTTGAAAACGGTCTCTCTCTTTCTGCCTGTGTGTCTATCTGTTTGTCTGTCCGTCTGTCTGTCTGTCTCTTTCTATCTCTCTCTCTCTTCCTCTGTTTCTCTTCTTTCTGTATCCTTGTCTCTTCCCCTCTGTCTGTCTGTCTTTCTGTCTGTCTATCTGTCTCTCTATTTCTCTCTCTCTCTGTCTGCCTCTCTGTCTTTCTGTCTGTCTATCTGTCTCTCTATTTCTCTCTCTCTCTGTCTGCCTCTCTGTCTTTCTGTCTGTCTATCTGTCTCTCTATTTCTCTCTCTCTCTGTCTGCCTCTCTGTCTTTCTGTCTGTCTATCTGTCTCTCTATTTCTCTCTCTCTCTGTCTGCCTCTCTGTCTTTCTGTCTGTCTATCTGTCTCTCTATTTCTCTCTCTCTCTGTCTGCCTCTCTGTCTTTCTGTCTGTCTATCTGTCTCTCTATTTCTCTCTCTCTCTGTCTGCCTCTCTGTCTTTCTGTCTGTCTATCTGTCTCTCTATTTCTCTCTCTCTCTGTCTGCCTCTCTGTCTTTCTGTCTGTCTCTCTCTTTCTGTCTCTCTGTCTGTCTGTCTCTCTCTCTCTCCTTCTCTCTCTCTCTGTCACACATACACACATGAGGAACTGCCAGGTGTACACAAAATGTCACTCTCTACCACAAAATCGAAATATAGAACTGTTCTGGTATTATGAAACCTAGAGGGTGTGGATAGGGAGAACTGGAATCAATAGAAAGAGAGTCGGAGACGGAGCCACATAGACGGAGAGAGAGAGAGAGACAGAGAGACAGAGAGACAGAGAGAGACAGAGACAGAGACAGAGAGACATACAGACAGACAGACAGAGAATCAGAAATAGAGACAGAGACAGACAGACAGACAGACAGAGGAGAAGAAGAAGAAGGAGGAGGAGGAGGAGGAGGAGGAGAAGGAGAAGAAGAAGGAGAAAAAGAAGAAGAAGAAGAAGGAGGAGGAGGAGTAGAAGGAAGAGGAGGAGGAGAAGAAGGACAAGGAGAAGAAGAAGGAGGAGAAGAAGAAGAAGAAGTAGAAAAAGAAGAAGGAGAAGGAGGAGGAGGAGGACAAGGAGGACAAGGAGAAGAAGAAAGAGGAATGAATAGAAAAAGAAGAAAGAAGAAAGGAGAAGAAGAACAAGAACAAGAAGAACAAGAACAAGAACAACAACAACAACAGCAACAACAACAACAAAGAAAAGAAGGAGAACCGGAACAAGAAGAACAAGAACAAGAAGAAATAATAATAATAATAATTACAATATTTATATAGCGCAAAATCTTGATAAAATCAAATCTAAGCGCTGAAGCAGACACACACGCACGCACGCACGCACGCACGCACGCACACGCACGCACACACACACACACACACACACACACACACGCATGGCTATAAATGGGGAGAAAGAATAAAAGCAATAAAAGCAAGAATAAAAGCAATGGAAAATTATAGAGAGCATAGCATATACAATTATATATTATAACCATGTGATTCCCCTCCGAGCGGAGACAGGCTGCAGAGGGGGGGGGGGGTGAGTGAGGTTAGGATTTTATGCGGAGGAGAAAAGGTGAATTTTGAGAGCGGACTTGAAGGAGACAAAAGTAGGTTGCTGACGGACTGAGAGAGGAAGTTTGTTCCAGGAGAGTGGACCAGAAACAGAGAAGGCTCGTGGACCATAGGTATTGAGCTTAGTGCGTGGAAAGCGAAAAG
>JAPXFY010000015.1:65542880-65545380 GCA_030674185.1 Monoplex corrugatus
TGTGGACATCGATGATGGACATTTCGAACATCAATATTTGAAATGCAACACAAATTGAATAAGTACGAATTCAAACTATGAGCAAAGGTGACCACAAAGCCTCAACACAATCAATTGCCTTCATGAAATCAACATGAAAGACAAGAAACAGACAAGACAGATAATTTAAATCATAACAAACAAACAAAAAGTGACAGGAAATACTGGATCTGCTTTCATATTCTGTTGCTGTAGCATGGGTGCATGATAAAAGCAATTAAACAGCAGTGCAGAATAATCAATATTGTGGCATTTAGTGATAAAAGGAACAGGTAATTCGGCAACATGTTGCGCTGATTCGTTGATGTGTTTGCATCTCATTTGATTAATTATGGCGCACATGCAAAGAATTTTCGTCTGTCTTGTTTCATATCTTTGGCAGCATAAAGATGTTTGGTTTGATGGAGTTAAATAATGAGAAAGTATGCTAGGATCACTTTTGGATTGCTTTGGGCCTTTTATTTATTTACTTATTCATTTATTTATTATCTATTTATTTATTCATTTATTTATTTATATATTCATTTATTTATTCATCTATGTATTTTTGCTCCACAAGCCAATACATTTTTTTCAGTGTTGTTGTTGTTGTTCTTTTGTTATTGTTTTTTTGTGTTGTGTGTTTTGTTATTTTGTTTGTTTTGTTTTTGTTGCTTTTTGTTTGCTTGTTTGTTTCCCTGAAAGATGTAGACCTGTATGCACAGTTTGTATCGTTTTAGACCAGATAATTCGTTTTGTTCAATGAAAGGGTCTTTTTCATTTTTTGTCTTAGTGTTTTAACTGTGGTTTTTTTATTGTTATAAGGGACATATAACTCTACTTCCATGTTTGTTCTTACTATAGCATGGGAATATTACTTCTTCATCACGTGAGACTGGGGATAACGGTGTGCTCAAATGTCGTATTTGTGTCGGTAAAAACCCATCCCATTCTGGGTTTTGATTAACGAAACAACAATCATTGGATCTCTGTGAATATCATATAGGGTATCTTGCAGCATATCATACATATCATACAGGGTATCTGCAGCATATCATACAATATCATACAGGGTATCTTACAGCATATCATACAATATCATACAGGGCATCTTACAGCATATCATGCAATATCATACAGGGTATCTTACAGCATATCATACAATATCATACAATATCATACAGGGTATCTTACAGCATATCATACAATATCATACAACATCATACAGGGTATCTTGCAGCATATCATACAATATCATACAGGGTATCTTGCAGCATATCATACAATATCATACAGGGTATCTTACAGCATATCATACAATATCACACAGGGTACCTTACTGCATATCATACAATATCATACAGGGTATCTTACAGCATATCATACAATATCATACAGGGTATCTTACAGCATATCATACAATATCATACAGGGTATCTTACAGCATATCATACAATATCATACAGGGTATCTTACAGCATATCATACAATATCATACAGGGTATCTTACAGCATATCATACAAGGGTATCTCACAGCATATCATACAATATCATACAGGGTATCTCACAGCATATCATACAATATCATACAGTGTATCTCACAGCATATCATACAATATCATACAGTGTATCTCACAGCATATCATACAATATCATACAGTGTATCTTACAGCATATCATACAATATCATACAGAGTATCTTACAGCATATCATACAATATCATACAGGGTATCTTACAGCACATCATACAATATCATACAGGGTATCTTACAGCACATCATACAATATCATACAGGTATCTTACAGCATATCATACAGGGTATCTTACAGCATATCATACAATATCATACAGGGTATCTTACAGCATATCATACAATATCATACAGGGTATCTTACAGCATATCATACAATATCATACAGGGTATCTTACAGCATATCATACAATATCATACAGGGTATCTTACAGCATATCATACAATATCATACAGGGTATCTTACAGCATATCATACAATATCATACAGGGTATCTTACAGCATATCATACAGGGTATCTCACAGCATATCATACAATATCATACAGGGTATCTTACAGCATATCATACAATATTATACAGGGTATCTTACAGCATATCATACAATATCATACAGGGTATCTTACAGCATATCATACAATATCATACAGGGTATCTCACAGCATATCATACAATATCATACAGGGTATCTTGCAGCATATCATACAATATCATACAGGGTATGTTACAGCATATCATACAATATTATATAGGGTATCTTACAGCATATCATACAATATCATACAGGGTATCTTGCAGCATATCATACAATATTATATAGGGTATCTTACAGCAAATCATACAATATAATACAGGGTATCTTACATCATATCATACAATATCATACAGGGTATCTTACAACAATCATACAATATCATACAGGGTATCTTACAGCATATCATACAATAT
>JAPXFY010000015.1:65550380-65552880 GCA_030674185.1 Monoplex corrugatus
ATATTTTACTTGTGTATTGTATTGTGTTCTCAGTTGACCTCAGACGTTCAACAATATCAAACAAAACCATCAAGCCATAGTAATAATCTCCTTGTTTTTAAACAACGCAATTACCAAAAAAAAAAAAAAGAAAGAAAGAGAAAAGATAAAAACAAAAAGAAAAGAAAAAAAAAACGTTGAATAAAATGAAAAAATTTACCGTGTGTATTGTGTTCTCTGTTGACCTCAGACGCTCACCAGTATTAAACAAGACTGTCAAGCCATTATAATAATCGCTTTTTTATATAACGCAATTACAACAACAAGAACAAACTATGTTGTATAAAATAAAAACAGCATTTACCTTGTGTATCGTGTTCTCAGTTGACCTCAGACGCTCAGCAATATTAAACAAATCCGTCAAGCCATTCTAAGAATCTCCTTTTTCATGCAAAGCAATTACATAAAAAGAAAAAGAAAAAAAAAGAAATGCGTTGTATAAAATGAAAATAACATTTACCTTGTGTGTTGTGTTTTCAGCATTCTTACCAACAAATGCCTATCAATTAACATCAGGAAGAGAGTTCTTGAATGTTACATAGAACCAATACTCTTGTACGAATGCGAGGCGTGGACAATCAGCAAGCAAAGCCAGAACAAGACTGAGGCATCCGAGATGTGGTTTTTAAGAAGAATGTTGAGAGTTCCACGGACAGCAAAGAAAACAAACGAGATAGTTTTCATGGAGGCAGACACAAGTAGATCACTCATAAGGAAGATTAGGAAAAGACAGGCAACATTTATAGGCCATTTTATGAGAAATGGGGATTTGGAGCACCTGGTCACAACGGGAAAGCTGGAGGGTAAGAGAGCACCGGGTAGACCCAGGGAGAAAATGCTGGACGGACTTACAGAGTGGTTGGGGACGAGGAGGGTGGGGGAGATGCTAGGAGCAACAAGAGATAGAGGCAGATGGAAGTCCATAATCGACAACGCCATGCGGCAGGGCACCTGATGATGATGAAGTTGTTGTGTTTTCAGTTGACCTCAGACGCTCAGCAAGTATTAGACAAGAACGTCAAGCCATTTCGATAATCGCCTTTGTTTTTTTATACAACATGATCACAAAGAGAAACAGCAAGATTTCGAAATTCTAAGTATCACTATGACTTTAAAGATGCATAAGATAAAATCGTTTTATGCGTGAGGGGAGGACAGTGTCAGACTATCACAGCAGTGACAATGAATTATGAACGTTGTCAGAAGTTTTTTGTTGTTGTTGGGTCACTCACTTTTCTTTCTTCATGTTGGGCTCAATGTTGTCACTTTTTGGGCCTGTGTGTGTGCGCGCGCGCGCGCGTGTGTGTGTGTGTGTGTGTGTGTGTGTGTGTGTGTGTGTGTGTGTGTGTGTGTGTGTGTGTTGTGTATGTGTTGTGTGTTTGTGTATGTTGTGTGTGTGTGTGTTGTGTGTGTTGTTGTGTGTGTGTGTGTGTTTGTACGTGTGTGTGTGTGTATGTCTGTGTGCTGTGTGTGTGTGTTTATGTGTACGTGTATTTGTGTGTGTGCATGTGTGTTTGTGCGTGTGTGTGTGCGTGCGTGCGTGTGGTGTGTGTGTGTGTGTTTGTGCTTGTGTGTGTTTGTGTGTGCGTGCGTGTGTGTGTGTGTGTGTGTGTGTGCGAGTGTGTATGTGTGTGTGTGTTATGTGTCTGTGTTGTGTTGTGTGCGTGTGTGTGCGTGCGTGCGTGTGTGTGTGCTTGTGCGCGTGTGTGTTTGCATGCGTGTGTGTGTCTGTGTGTCTGTGTGTCTGCGTTTGTGCTTCAACTTCTTCGCCACACAAATGGCGTCCCATGTCATTTATTTCGACTCCACAACACACTATCACACACCCCCCTCCCCTAAAATCTCATTCATTCCAAGCCCCAATGCCATGGGGCCCATGGGAGCCATTCATGTCGTCAGGCCACCACCAGAAGAGACCTTGAATTGATGCTGGGTCACTTCGGTGGAGTTCGACATGCCTGTTCTGGTGACCCAACTTATTAAGGACTCTCTGCCCACTAAAACCTGAGACTGCAGTCACGAAGGTCCAATTGGACAGCCTCCATAAACTCATCATCATCATCAGATGCCCTGTCGCATGGCGTTGGCGATCACGGACTTCCAACCATCTCTTTCTCTCGTTGCCTCCAGCATCTCCCCCACCTTCCTCATCCCCAGCCACTCTGCAAGTCCGTCCAGCATTCTCTCCCTGGGTCTACCTGGTGCTCTCTTTCCATCCAGCTTTCCCGTTGTGACCAGGTGCTCCAAATCCCCCTTCCTCATAAAATGGCCTATGAATGTTGCTTGTCTTTTCCTAATCTTCCTTATGAGTGATCTACTTGTGTCTGCCTCCATCAAGACTGTCTCGTTTGTTTTCTTTGCTGTCCATGGAACTCTCAACATTCTTCTGAGAAACCACATCTCGGCTGCCTCAATCTTGCTCTGGCTTTGCTTGCTGACTGTCCACGCCTCGCATCCGTAC
>JAPXFY010000015.1:65557880-65560380 GCA_030674185.1 Monoplex corrugatus
TGGAAAATATAGTATAATTCTCATTACTTACGTTGATGACAGATTTACAATAAAAGACTGAAGTAAACAGATTACAATCCATAGTCTATCATATAAGTTTTATCAGACGAACATTATTCGTTTTCTAGTCACAGATCTGAGGCCAGCTTTCGTTCATTACCTTTCATAGTAGGCTACTTTTGGTGCAGAATACTTTTGTTTATTTCGTTTTTCCTATTTCGTTAAAAAAAACGAAAATGATTTTGTCAGAAATGGGCAAGAGTATGTATACATTTCTAAATTATAATCACACTCTTGGAGTCAATGTCAATTCTCTAGATAATTTTGAACAAAAACTCAGTGCTTCTGTTTTGTTTGCACTCTCTTTTTTGTTTGTTTGTCTGTTTTACTTTGTATATATGCACAAACCTGCTTATCTACGTCCATGCTCTGTGGGTATATTTCAAACATATAGATCAGTCTTCATGCAAATCAACACTATGACGAAACGAGAAGAGCGAGAATGAAAATAAATATGAAAAAGAAATATACTGTACTGACCTTTAAAGTTCATATAAAAATGCTAAACAAACAAGTCACTTGCTGGTTTTAATCTCTGGGTCTTCAACAAGATAAAACAAAATGATACCTACAAACCTTTGCAAGAAAGAAACGGATCACAGAATTAACTTTGCTTTGCTTAGCAGCCATTGAGAGAAAGCGAGTGGGGCAAAAGAGGTAACTATCACGACGGAAAACAATCAAGGATTTTCCTGGTGTGTATTGTGTATGAAGAGAGACAGACAGACAGACAGACAGACAAACAGACAGACAGAGAGACAGAGAGTGAGAGATAGAGAGAGAGAGAAGAGAGAGAGATACAGACAGACAGATAGACAGACATACAGACATAGAGGCAGAGAGTGAGAGAGATAAATTGAGAAGAGAGAGAGAGAAAGAAAGAGAGTGAGAGAGAGAGAGAGAAGGATTGACAGAGCGAGAGCAAAAGCACGAGAGAGAGACAGAGACAGACAGACAGACAGACAGACAGACAGAGACAGAGAGAGACAAAGGCACGAACACATTGACTTAACTGCACGGTATGCAGCCAAACGCCAGCCAATGTTCTGGTAACAGGTCACAGATTCTTGCCAGAATTTTTTTCCTAACCAAGCTTGATCACAGTGACCTTAAATAAGACAGTGAAAGGAACAAGGATGGGAGAAGAAAAAGACAGGCGAGACAGACAGACAGACAGATACAGGCAGGCAGGGACAAACAGGAAGACAGATACAAGACACAGAGATGGAGACAGTTCTAAAAGCAAACATAGAAAAGCATTCGGCGAGATAGTGCAGCCATGAAGAATGCCATAACTAAGTTAAGAAGAGACAAACATAGATGCTGGGTGCATAAAACAGCTGTCTCTATGCCACAATACTGTATATCCTGTTAAATGTTTTAAAATGAAAAAGGTGTTGTATAAGGTTTTTTTTGGTTTTTTGTTTTGTTTGTTTGTTTGTTTTTCTCTCTTCTTTTTGTCTTCAGCGTCTGTCCTACTTCCTGTATTTGAAAAACAAAAATTTAAATAACAAGTAAAACCGTATCAGTGTTCTTAGTTATTTGATTTGGTTCTTTAAAACAAACTTTAAAAGGTCGTTTTTCTTGTTCAATATTTATAAGACATCCTACTTTTTTATGTCAATACTCATATCCAAACAATAAACAGCAAGCAATTTTAAAATTCCATATTGCGTTTTAGTCTTATATTTAATACAATAACACTGCAAGAATTAAAAAAAAAAAGTATTAATCAAAGTCTGTTTTCCACAACACCAACTGCAATCTATAGTTTGGGCAACTATGTAGTTGTGAATGTTAATGCTGTGATGTTTTGTTTATCAAAATTCAAAGTATGACAAATTTTGAAACGTTTTGTGTTTATTTGATCAAAATTCAAAACACAAGTATTTTTGAAATGACGGCTTTTGTAAATCACAGGGCATGAGTGGTGCAAAAAATCAACACAATCAATTGCTTTTATCAAATTAAGAAACAAAAAGAAAATAAACAAGGCAGAAATTGGAAAAGACAAGATTAAGACCAAAAAATGACATGAATCACTGGGTTTGTTCCCTATTCTGTGACTGAAACATACAACATAATAAGCAGCCAAAGAACGATGCATGGTAATAGCAATATTCAAATAATTTACAATGCTGTTTTCCTAACGTCTAATTCAATTCGTCATTTCAGAGCCCATTTTCGTGATTTCTTGTACAGTCTAAATAGATTTCATATTCAAATGAACATAGCCGAAAATATACACATCAGCTTTGCACCAGACATCAAGAAAATTATATTAAAAGTCCGGACATATTTGTTGAATTTTGTATTTTATTCGTTTGATAAAGGCGCATGATCCAAAGCGCTTTGACTGTTTTGTTTTATTATTCAAACACGTTTGCATATTTCTTGTTCAGTGTTTTTAGTTTTCTTTCATTAAATCATCATCATCATC
>JAPXFY010000015.1:65565380-65580380 GCA_030674185.1 Monoplex corrugatus
GCATGAAAAACTCAGAAAATCAGGCTGGAATCAGTAAAATACTAATAACAATGAAAAAGGAACCGTAATGGGCTCCCTTTTTTTCCCCTCAATGGCAATTCTACGGCCCATTTTCTAACAAGACAGAAAAAAATTAGTGAATGATAGCTTTGACTGCCAAAAGTTTGATTGTAAAATGCATGAAAGAGGTTTGTCATATGTTTTGTGCGGGGAGGGGGGGGAGTGATGAGAAGAGGAGAAGGGAGGGGTGAGTGGGTGGATGGCTGAGTGAATGAGTGGGTGGGAGTGTGTGTATGCGTGTGCGGGGTGTGTGTGTGTGTGTGTGTGTGTGTGTAGTGTGTGTGTGTGTGTGTGTGTGTGTGTGTGTGTGAAGGAGGGACAAGCAGATTGTTAGACAGACAAAGAAAGAAAAAGCATGGAAGACACAAGCACATAGATATAATAATAGATACAGATAGATAGATAGACCGATAGATAGATAGACAGACAGATAGATAGATGATAGATAGATAGAGATAGAGTAGATAGATAGATAGTATAGATAGATAGATAGATAGATAGATAGACAGATAGACAATAGATAGATAGATAGAATAGATAGAAGATAGTAGCAAATAGATAAGAATAGATAGGACAATAGAAGAGAGAAGATAGAGAGAGAGAGAGAGAAGAGAGAGAGAGGGAAAGAGAGAGAGAGGGAAAGAGAGAGAGAGAACCTTCTATTGTCTTATCACATCCCATTTCCCTCACAATTTATATGTGTATCCGTTTACCTGCTGCTGTCATTGTTTGTAGTCATGTCCTTTTCCTTTTATTTCTCCACCTCTTCTTCCCTCTACTCCACAATCTCTCTCTCTCTCTCTCTCTCTCCTCTCTCTCTCTCTCTCTCTCTCTCTGTATTATTGATATGTGTATAGATATGATATATGATGTATTTATATATATATGTATATATATATATATAATATATGTATACATATATGCATGTAATATATCTGTTGTGTCTGCCTGCCTGTCTGTCTCTCTCTTTGTCTCTCTTCTTTGTCTCTCTCTCTCTTCTCTCTCTTCTCTCTTCTCTCTCTCTCTCTCTCGCTTTTTTTCTCCATATAAGAGCAACTCACAAAGCCTGTGTATCGTTTATCCAGTATGATGAAATGCCAAAAGTACACAGACTTTCATTTTGAGCCAGAACTTAAGTTTGGAACAGTCTGGGATCAAGAACCATCTTGAGAGTGTGAAGAGCGACAGAAGAATAAGAATGGTAAAAAGAAAAGAAATGAAGGAAAAGAAGAAGACAGGACGGCAACAAGGAGTAGTGAGGTTTTAGTAAACGTCTGTGTTTCTTTCGCAATACGTCAAAACTCAGACACCCTTTGAGTGTTAAGGACTTAAAAGTCTTAATTTCGCCAGTACAAATGTTTGTACTCGTAGGCTTTTAAGTCTCAACCACACACAGTCGTCAAGAGTGATTGGATGTAGAGTCTTATGAAAGCTGGAGGATTGGAAATGGCATCAAAACTCTAGTTCTGTGTCTCCACAAAGCAAAAGTTAAAGTAAAAGAAATTTGAGACCATAGACTTTGTCAGTGGGTAGGATTGGAAATGGCATCAAAACTCTAGTTCTGTGTCTCCACAAAGTAAAAGTTACAGAAAGAGACACACGTAAATGTGAGACCACAGACTTTGTCAGTGGGTGTAAGAGATAGAGAGACTACAACACGACAGCAAGTAGGTAGACCTGTACCTATTCCTGACCGTCTATGAAGTCGTGGTTGTTACTTTGAATCTTCCTGATTGTTGGATCATGGTATACTTTGTACAACATGAAACACAGGCGATCAAGTTCTGGATATGCATATACAGAGGGGTGCAAAAGTAGGTATACAGTAAGTATCACATCATTATTATAATGCTTAATTCATAAAAATCATTAGCGCATTAAATTAGTTGGCCTTATTTTCGATATTTTCAGTGTCATTAATTATATTTTATCGTAACTAATAATATGCATGTACTTTTATCCTAACTTTTTTTTAATAAAATTTTTGCAGGTAAAGCGGCAATTTAATTTAGATCTAAGCGGCAATTTAATTTAACCATGGCTGGTAATTTGACAGACGAGGAGCGCAAATGGATTTTAAAACAATACTGGAAGACAGATGGACTTCTTTTTGGGGGGATATGTAAAGGAAAGGGTTTTCGCACGCAAGCCGCGCACTGTTAATGACATGATTCAGTTCATCTTGCAGGCTTGTCAAGAAATTGATGCTGACAAAGATCTTTGTGCTAGAGTGTGCATGAGTGTCCGCTCTCGATTAGAGGAGTGTGTAAATACTCACGGCGAGCAGTTTGAGTATATGAGGGATTAAGGCTGTGCTTGTTATTACATGTATATGCAATATTCATTTGTTTGTATAATAAATGCAATGAGTATTGTACGTGTTTTCTTTTTTCATAACTGTATACATACTTTTGCGCCCCCCCTGTATTTTACTTCCTTGGAACATCACTTCATGACTAGTAGTGACGAAAAACGAATGTTAGGCTTTAGTTTTACATCAAATTTCCGGCACATAGGAGTTGTTTTCCTTTGAGCATGAACGTATTATGGTAACATTACATTCTTCCTCTGAACAGGGTGAGCTGGATGTCTAGAAACATTTGAATTGAATTGAATCGATTGAAATTGACTATTGAGATTTTTTTTAATTCACAACTTCAAATAAGGTACCTTATTCTTTTTTCTTATCACGAGAGCTGATCTACAAACGTGGAAAGGATATTAGATAAAGGATTGTTCTTTACTGATAATAATTATCGTTGCTACGTGTCTTTGTACCTGGTTAAAATGAACAGATTAAATAATAGGGTAAAGACCACAACGGAAGGAAGATAACACTCAGAAAACAGCCTCTGTTGTCTTCCCTAGCTGCAGTCTCAAGACAAGCATGAAGATTTCATGATACTAGCCTACACTTGGATCATCTGAACAGGTTATAGGTCAGTTGTTGGTGATCAGCAAGTATCACAAACAACCCCTCTTGTGGCAAATGGCCAGTTGAATGTAAAAGTGGTCGATATGCTTTTCTATTAGCCTCAAAAATAAAATCTGTCTCTGTCTGTCTGTCTGTCTGTCTATATCTCTCTCTCTCTCTCTCTCTCTCTCTCTCTCTCTCTCTCTCTCTCTCTCTCTCCTCTCTCTCTCTCTCTCTTTCTCTCTCTTCTCTCTTTCCCCTCTCTATATACATGTGTGGTGTGTGTGTGTGTGTGTGTGTGTGTGTGTGTGTGGTGTGTGTGTGTGTGTGTCTGAGTGAGTGTGCATGCACGCGCTCACGTGCGCGTGTAATTGTGCCCATTTTTTTGTATTTGTGTATGTTTGTGGGTACCTCTGTGAATTACCGGAATGCCATTTTGACCACTAGCATTTAGATTATGTTTTTCCTCATTTCTTTGTTGTTGTTTTTGTTTTCTTTTGTTTTACTCTCAAAAGTATCTGTCATCACTTCAAAGCAGACAGTAAGCAGATACTCACTACACGGAGACATGTTATTATAATTTGTAATTTAAGAAGTTCAAAACTACCTACACATATAGATGATAGCATGTTGATATACATGTATGTATATATGCATGTATTTGTGTTTGCGTGTAATCGAAGAACTGTATGGAAGTATATGGCATGATGAAAGGTAACTGATTGACTGGGGTGATAGTTATGAGAATATGATCATATAAAAACAAACAATAATGAACAATAAAAAGAAACGAAATATGAAAGACATGAAAAAGCAGATCAAGCCATCCTTGACAGTCTACCGATTTACTCACTCCTGACTACTTTTTTATGTAATTATCAATATTTTTTATTTATATAGCGCAAAATCTTGATAAAATTGTACTAAAATCAGTCACACTTCCATAGTTCTGGATATTTTGTCAACGAAATATTTGATCCGATTTGGGTCAAAATGTGTCTGTATAGTGCTGACTTTCGAGTTTCGAATGTCATTATCATCATCAGGTGCCCTGCTGCTGGCGTTGGCGACCATGGACTTCCATCCATCTTCATCTCTCGTTGCCCCTAACATCTCTCCCCCCCTTCCTCATCCCCAGCCACTCTGCAAGTCCGTCCAGCATTCTCTCCCTGGGTCTACCTGTGCTCTCTTTCCCTCCAGCTTTCCCGTTGTGACCAGGTGCTCCAAATCCCCCTTCCTCATAAAATGGCCTATAAATGTTGCCTGTCTTTTCCTAATCTTCCTTATGAGTGATCTACTTGAGTCTGCCTCCATCAAGACTGTCTCATTTGTTTTCTTTGCTGTCCATGGAACTCTCAACATTCTTCTTAGAAACCACATCTCGGCTGCCTCATCTGCTCTGGTTTCGAATTTATTATGAGAAATTTATTACATGCAGACCAATTTTATATGACTCCCCCCAATCTGCCATCTGTTCTTTGGCAGACTCTTTTAGCCTGTGCACAATCAACAAGTGGCAGAGACATTAGCTCAAGAGAAAGAGAGACTGACCTGTGCAATTTCTTTCATTATTATCGTTAAATGTTGTTATTATTTGTTTTTTTTTTGTTTTTATTGTTTCTCACGGGGAACACGTTTTTGCTGGTTCGTTGGTTGAATGGCTGATTGACTGGTCGGCTGTCTGTTTGCGTTTGGTTAATTGATTGTTAGTTGTTAGTGGCTAGCTGGTTAGCTGGTCAGCTGATAGTTGGTTAGTAGGTTTGTTGGTGGTTGTTTGGATGGTTATGGAGCAAGTCAAAGAATGATTCAGTAGTCACTCTAAGTCACCCCCCCCCCCCAAAAAAAAAAAAGAAAATTCGGCAAAAACTCATCTCGCCATTGATTTTGACTGATAGTACTAAACAACCTGTAGAGAGAGTTCTTCAAAATCTCGAAAGGAATGCGTCAGCCTTTGGTCTCAAAATCAACCACGGCAAAACGAAAGTCATGCACGTCGGCCACGACACCATTCTCCGACAATCTTTTTCCAGTCCGGCGAGGTCGTTCAGACATGCGAGCAGTTCAGTTACCTCGGAATTGACACCTCGTCTCCAGCTTCAGTGGTAGACGAACGCTTCGCCAAAGCATGGGCAGCAATGAACAAACTGAAGCCGATTTTCAGCTCGAAGGCCGATGACTAGATCAAGATTAGACTTTTCAAGGCAGCAGTAGAGAGCATCGTATGCTACGGTCTCGAGTCCATACCTCTGACCGAAACTCTCTCGAGGTTGATCGACTCTTCTCATCGGCGTATGATCCGCTCGGCACTCGGCATCTACTGGCCAGAGAAAATCTCCACCAAGGCGCTCTACATCTCGGAGCAAGACGCTTCGAAGACGCCGACTGAGACTGATCGGGCACAGCCTCGAATGCAGACAAGGTGTCCCACTCCCCTGGGTGACATATTGTCTGCCAACCTCAGCGACCGTGTCAACCTTCGACGTGGACAAGGCAGAACCTGACTCTGAAGTGATGTTACGAATGATCTTGACCTCCTCGGCGTTTCCCCAGCAATTGTCATAACATGAACAGCATCTGATTTTCACAACTTATTGGTTCGTTCTAATTTGCTGAGCGTTAATATATTATATTATATATATATATATATAATATTTATAATATACTAACAACGCAATGGAACATATTACTCTTTTTATTGTGGAGGGTCACCACATGTAAGGACCTAATTTAGAGTTTAAAGTTCGAGTTAATTCAAGAGAACCCCTGGCACGAGGAAAAATTCAATATGCACAACTCCCAATCTGTCGACAATCCATTATCTGGAAGATTTCCGAGCCTGCGCTAAAACCACTTGCGCTGGCAAAGGTCTTGAAATGAACGGAAATGGGAATAGACTGACACCACCAGAATGATTGCAGAACTAAGAGAGTCTGTGAATAGCAAGGACAAGGAGTGGTCAGCATGGCTTAACACCCAATAAAACGGGAGATTTTCTCTGGCTCCACATGACCTTGAGTGGTGGTCTGAGGCGTGCGTGCATGCGTGCTTGCGTGCTTGCTTGCTTGCGTGTATTGTGTGTGTGCGTGTGTGTGTGTAAGGTGGGGGGAGCATCTGTTTGTCTGTGTGATGTCTGTGTCTAAGAGAAAAGAGAGAGAGAGGGAGGGAGATGAGACAGACAGGAGACAGGAAGACAGAAGACAGACAGACAGACAGACAGACAGACAGACAGAGAGACAGAAGACAGACAGACAGAGAGAAGAGAGAGGGATGTGGTAACCAAAAGGACAAGTAAGAACAGAAGAATGCAAACAGATGCCCAGCTATGCAAGATGTAGTAGCTAAGTTGTGAGAGAGAGAGAAAGAAAGAACATGACATACAAAGAGAGAGAGAGAGAGAGAGAGAGACCGATAGACAGATAGGCAAACAGACAGACAGAGAAAGTGAGAATGTGAGAAAAAAGAAAGAGAGAGAGAGAGTGAAAAAGATAGACAGACAGACAGACAGACACAGAAAGAGGTTCAGCTTCAGCTTCAGGTTCATATTACTTATAATCCATTAGCCTTCTAGAGCCACATCAGGGCTAACACCACGCCAAAAACAACGCCCAGGTTTCAGAAAAAAAGACAAGACGAAGCTCACGATTACCCTAACAGAGAGACAGAGAGACAGAGACAGAGACAGAGACAGAGACAGACAGACAGACAGACAGACAGAGCAGAGACAGAGACAGACAGAGAGAGAGAGAGAGGAGAGAGAGAGAGAGAGAGAGACTGTATGTAAAACAGCTGCCTTTGTGCCACAATATGGCGTATATCTTGTTTATTGCTTTTTGATCAAAAAAGCAAATGTCACTTTTTCCCCTTTTCTTCTGTCTTCATGTTTGTTTACTACATAACCTTTTGGACAATAATGCCATAAAGAAGACATCATCTCAGTTCTATTATGCAAGCACTTTGATTCCTCAAAACACAATCTTGCTCAAAAATTGTTTCTAGTCTTTCAATTTTCAAACCACACAAACTATTGTTTCTTGGCCATCAGTTTTTAAACCAGACACCTAGAAATATTTTGTGTCTTTCAATTTTCAAACCAGACACCATAAATCAAAAACAAATATTCACGTTTAAACATAAAAAAAAACCAGTAAATATTAGTTGATTTAGAATTTGCGTAGCTTTGTTTATATCTTACAAAGAAAATTCTAATACACTGAAAATATCAAAACATCAGAGTGAAATATAGTTTACATGTAAACAACAGCGATGACAATGAAGAATGAGATCTTTTAGACAGTTATGGAAATGTGATTATCAATGTTGGATATTTCCTTCAACAATATTGAAAACCAAGAAACAAGTCCGAGGAAGATATCATGTGGATTACAAAAGAGGACGTGCTTAGGGTTACAACACAATTAATGGCTTTCATCACATGAAGAGGAAGAAAGAAAGAAAGACACGGAATGCATATTAGACAAAACAGGATTAGGACAAGAAGTATGACATGACATGACTGATCCATTCCCGGCATATGTTCACAAAACAACATTCAAAGGACAATGACATTTATTTTTAAATCAGAATATTTCAAACAGTATTTTAAGATAGCATTCATAGCTTTTCAACTGTTTGATTTGTGTGTTTTCAGACTCAATATTGTTGATTTGTTGTCTTTTATTTATTTGATGAAGACACGCATATCACTTTTTTTCGTCCATCTTATTTTTTGGACATCTAATAAGGGTTGATTGGATTTTTTTTTCTTTTGGGGGTGGTGGGGGACGGGGGGGGTTCAGTTTTCTTTTCTTCAGATGTGTGTGTGTGTTGTTGTTTTTGCATAACTGTGCAAGCAGTCTGCATACTTCGTCTTTGGTGAGCGTGCGTGCTGGATGTTTTCATGTTTTTTTAAGCCACCAGACACACCAATCGTTGTGGTATAGTGGTTAATGCAATGGACTACTGACTGGAAGCTGTGGGTTTGAATCCCCACCAGTCCCTTCAAAAATCATTGTGATATTTTTCGGCTCTAACCGGCTCCTACCCAGAGTTGGGCGTACTATGGGCTCATTGGGAAGACTGGGACAACACGGTCGAGTCTCATCCATTTCACTAATGTGTCATTGAGGATGTTACCCAAATCTTATGACCAGCACCACATGTGTCTGTACTTCTCAGGCCTGGTTGAAGCCAGAATATATTATGATTAGTAAGCGTAGTGTATAGCCCCATCACAACAATAATGAGCATAAGTATTTCCACACATGTTGATGGTTTAGAGATACAGTAGATAAAGCAGAGATACAACTCCCATCTTTCAATCTGACTACTTTGGTGCCAACATGGTTTACGTCATTTTGTGCATGAAACCTCCGGTCTACCTGCTTGAGAACTGGTACCTGTTCTTGTTCAGGAAGGAGGAAGGTAAATCAGCAAAGGAAGGGGAGTAGGATATGCCTAAAAATGAAGGCTGAAGCAAGAGTAATGAGAGCCTTCAACCTTACACTTCCCCTTTCGCCTTCCTCCCAATTAACCATGAGAAACTATTTTCTTCTTTTTTTGAAATATGCTCTCTATAATTTTCCATTGCTTTTATTCTTTTTCCCCATTTATAGCCGTGTGTGTGTGTGTGTGTGGTGTGTGTGGTGTGTGTGTGTGTGTGTGTGTGTGTGTGTGTGTGTGTGTGTGTGTGTGTGTGTGCATGTGTGTAAGTGCGTGCGTGTCTGTCTGTCTGTTCAGCGTTTAGATTTGGTTTTTATCAAGATTTTGTACTATGTAAATATTGTAATTATTATTATTATTAATATTATTATTATTATTATTAAAAGCTGCATAACAAGCATAAAACACAAAGCTATCAGGATTCAGAGCAAAAAGCAGACCAAGACAGACATAGACTGATTGTGTGAAAGCCACCCTGACATTACAGAGCATTTCTCCAATCAGACCATTTGGCTTACTGCTTGCAGTCAGCTCTTTCTCCTCACGACACCAAAGATGATAGTAGCAGACAGATAAAAGAAGAAGAAAGACAAGAAACAAAATTATTATATTCTTTTTTTTCTGGTTTTTTTTTTTTGTTTGTTTGTTTGTTTGTTTGTTTGTTTGTTTGTTTGTGTGTGTGTGTGGTTTTTGTGTGTGTGTGTGTGTTTCATATGTAACAAAATTTCTTCTGTTACCCTGGAATGCGTGCGTTCACTGCTCTTTTTGTTTCTTTTTTGTTGTTGTTGTTGTTGACAATCTTTCTGAATCTTGTTCCCTTGTTTTTTCTTTGTATTTTTTTTTTTTTTTTGGTGGGTCGCTGTTGTTGCTTTTGTTGTTGTTGTTGTAGTTGTTGTTGTTGTTGTTCTTGTTCTTAGTTGGTTTGTTGTTGTTGTGACTGTTGTTGTTTCTTTCTTTCTTTGTTATGGTGAATATTGGCAATTGGCTTCTTTTAGAATTCGTTTTGATTTAGTTAAGAAATCAAACAAACAGCATATAACCTACCTCAACTTGGCCACCTAGGCTGAGGAAGAGTGAGCTGTGTTTCTATCAGCAAGTCCTTACAGATGAGGGGAGACGAGTGACGATCAGTTGAGGACAAGCAAGAATGGGAGCAGCATACCAATGGGGAGCGAAATGAATGGATGGCATGGAATCCCTGGTTATTCCGTTTTGGCTTGCTGAGCTCTTAAACCACGTAGACAAAGCGCTGTTTTGTTGATTGGCTTGCAGTTTTTTGTGTTTTGCTTGGGGTTTTGTTTTTAACCACCATTTGTTTGCTGTCGTTTTGATTATTTTAAAGATTTGTTATCAACTGCTTGAGAGATAGATAGATAGATAGAGACAGAGACGAGAAGAGAGACAGACAGACAGGCAGATAGACAAACAGAGTCAGAGACAGAGAGACAGAGACATAGAGACAGAGTCACAGAGAGACAAGGACACACAGATACATAGCTAGTGAGAGTGAGGGAGGACAAAGAGAGGGAGAGACAGAGAGAGGAAGAGACAAAGAGAGAAGAGAGAGAGAGAGAAGAGAGAGAGAGAGAGAGATCAGTTGCGACATGACCAGACATAATCTCTGCAGTTTTGGTAGATAACATCTACCCACGAACAGTTGCTGGCCTGTAGATCTACCATCACCAAATTTGTTTTTAATACCCAGGCTTTGCAGCAGCAGCAGCAGCAGTGACTATTGTCAGTTGTAGACTATGCTAGCTTTGACCCTGCTCGTTTTTTTTAGTACTTTTCAACTAGTTCCATTGACTTCACTAAATAAACATCAGTTTTTTTTTTAAGTGAGGCTTTCCTCTTTACGCTCTTGGCAAGGCTGTCAATAAATCTTGCCGTTCATGGTCTATCACCCAAAGGAGAATGGACATTTCACTATTTTATGGCATAGTTTGGCTTTGCTAGTTTTTTTGCGTTTCTCTTTGACCTTTTTCGTGACATTTTCATTATAAAAAAAACTTCAGCTTGTAGCGAAATGGATCATTTCCAAATTTCAGGAACAAAGGAATTGAAAACAACATTTACATTTCTCGCGCATGCGTATTGAAGGAAGGTACTGTTAAATACCTTGTGAAAACCGCGCAACTACGCAGATCTAAAAAATTGATAATAATGATAGCAGTGATGATAAGAGATATAACAATAATGATGATAATAATGATAATAACAATGATGAAATATTATTACTACATGAGCAGTAGTATCAATACTGATAATAACGGAAGTATTAGCATTCATAATTATTATAGCATTGGTAAGGTATATAATAATATTTCTAAGGAGCTAAGTTTTTTTATGTACAAAATCGTCGTCATAACCATCATCATAACGTGCCACATCTTGTCCGCACTCTTCTCACACACCAAAGCACCCACTTAAATAACAAAAACTCAAGGGTTTGTATAAAACATGCACAGATTAGGGCAGAGGGAGAACAAGAGGGGAGAAGTACATAAAGGTGGGCACACAGAGGGAGGAAATCACTGTTGGGCAAAAAGACAGGTCTTCATGTTAGACTCGAAGGAACCAGGATACGTGACTGCTGAATAGACACGAGAAGCTACCTAGAGAATCTGCCCACTGAGTGAGTACAGTGCAATATTGCCATATGTTTAGGCACTGTGCTCTGTGATGCGTGTATGGAGGAAATCACTGTTGGGCAAAAAGACAGGTCTTCAAGTTAGACTTGAAGGAAGCCAGGATACGTGACTGCTGAACAGACATGAGAAGCTACCTGGAGAATCTGCCCACTGAGTAAATCATCATCATCATCATCAGGTGCCCTGCCGCTTGGCGTTGGCGACCATGGATTTCCAACCATCTCTATCTCTCATTGCCCCTAGCATCTCCCCCACCCTCCTCATCCCCAGCCACTCTGCAAGTCCGTCCAGCATTCTCTCCCTGGGTCTACCTGGTGCTCTCTTTCCGTCCAACTTTCCCGTTGTGACCAGGTGCTCCAAATCCCCCTTCCTCATAAAATGGCCTATAAATGTTGCCTGTCTTTTCCTTATCTTCCTTATGACTGATCTACTTGTGTCTGCCTCCATCAACACTGTCTCGTTTGTTTTCTTTGCTCTCCGTGGAACTCTCAACATTCTTCTGAGAAACCACATCTCGGCTGCCTCAATCTTGCTCTGGCTTTGCTTGCTGACTGTCCACGCCTCGCATCCGTACAACAGTATTGGTTCTATGTAATATTCAAGGACTCTCTTTCTGAGTAAATACAGTACATATATTTAGGCACTGTGCTCTGTGATGCGTGTGTGGAATCACGACGTAAACTAAACATCAGAAGGAGGCAAAGCATACCAAGGGCTGGGAGGTATTACGTGCCAACAGATACTCGTATGACATCCCCTGCCTTCCATTGTTGTTGGAATCTACAGACTGTGCTAAGGGATGGTCTGTGTGTGTGTGTGAGAGAGAGAGAGAGAGAGAGTGAGGGTGTGTGTTGTAGTGTGTGTGTGTGTGTGTGTGTGTGTGTGTGTGTGTGTGTGTGTGTGTGTGTGTGTGTGTGTGTGTGTGTGTGTGTGTGTGTTCTGCGTGTGTGCTGTATTGCTGAGATAATTATGGGATGTGTATGTGGTGTTCGAGTGTGTGTGTGTGTGTGTGTGTGTGTGTGTGTGTGTGTGTGTGTGTGTGTGTGTGCGTGCGTGCGTGCTGTGTGTGTGTGTGTGTGTGTGTGTGTGAGACGTAACTGTGGTCTGTGTGTATGTATGTATGTGTGTGTGTGTGTGTGTGTACGCGCGTGCATGGTGTGTGTGTGTGTGTGTGTGTGTGTGTACGAGCATGCGTGCATGTGTGTGTGGAGTGTGGGTTTTTTGTTGTTGTTCTTGTTGTTGTTTTTTGTTATTGTGTGTTGTGTGTGTGTGTGTGTGTGTGTGTGTGTGTGTGTGTGTTGTGTGTGTGTGTGTGTGTGTGTGTGTGTTGTGGTGTGTGTGTGTGTGTGTGTGTGTGAGTGTATGTGTGTGCAGTCTTTTTTAAAGTCTATCTTTTAGACAAAAGTATGTGTATGCGTATGCGTATGTGTGTGTGTGTGTGTGTGTGCACGCGCGGCGCACACGCGCGCACACGAGCGCATGCGCAGAGAGGTGAGTGAGAGAGAAAATGTGGGGGGGGGGGGAATAGAAAGAGAAAGAGAGACAGACACATACACAGACAGGCAGAGACAGAGTTTGTGTATATGTGTGGAGTGGGAGGGGTGAATGTGTGCATGAGATAACTGGGTAGGGGTGGTGGCAAGCACAAGTATGTATGTGTGTTCACATCACAGAAACAGGAACAGAGATGCGAATCTGTACAATATACAGGGGGGGGGGGGGGGTGCAAAAGTAGGTATACGTTATGAAAAAAAAAACACGTACAATACTCATTGCATTTATCATACAAACAAATGAATATTGCATATACATATAATAACAAGCACAGCCTTAATCCCTCAGATACTGAAACTGCTTGCCGTCGGTATTCACACACTCCTCTAATCGAGAGCGGAATTAAGCATTATGATAACGATGTGATACTTACTGTATACCTACTTTTGACCCCCCTGTATACTCCTGATTTGGCAGTAATTTCGTGGGCGTATACGTGCGCAAAGCGCTTTTTTCTCTCTCGTGCTTAAGAAGTGCCAGCGTGCCTGTGATAAACAGAAAGGGAGGGAAGGAGGAGGTTGTGTGTGTGAGTGTGTCTGTGCGTGTGAGTGGGAGGGGGGCGGGGATGGGTGAGGAGAGCCTGCAGCACGCGGGACTATGATGTCGTCGCCTGGAGGCAGGCGTGGCTTTCCTAGCATTGTGACATTCACAGTGAGCGACAGACAGACAGAGACACAGATGGCAAGTGATGAACACTCTGTCCCGTGCTGTGCTGTCCTTTGCCTTATGCTATTAGACTTCTCTGGTCTTTGTCGGCCTTCTCTGTTAGTGATTGGTTACTTGCTTACTGTGATGTTTCTTTTTTCTTCTTCTTCTGCTACTGCTACTGTTGTTGCTGCGTTTAGTGTTGTACTACAAAGTACGGATATTGTGATCGACTATGCTCTGGAAGGATGGACCAGTAACCGAATGTGAGAGGACTTATGATTGACACTGTTTTAATGTAGAAGAATGACAGGAGGTTTGATGTAGTTGTGTGTTCTGCATGCTGAACCCTTTATTGCATGTTCTTTCTTTCTTTCTTTCTTTCTTTCTTTCTTTTCTTCTTTTAAATTCATATTTTGCCACCTCTTTCTTTTCTTTTCTGGGTTTTTTTTTCTGTTTTATTCTTTAAAAACATGTTGTGTGTGTATGCAACTTGTACGCATAAAGTCTACTTTCCTGTTTCTGTCCCAAGGCCAGTCAGGCTTCTTATTTCTAAGGCAATATTTGAATCAAAATAGTTGCCTAAGTTCATGCAAATAGAAACCAGAAACACACGAGAACAAAATGAGAATGCATATTTTAACTCACAGAGCAAGGCAGAGTGCAAAGTTTTGTGGCACTGGCTTTTCGTCAAGCATACACGTATATTTCTACGTTCCTTTTGTTTTTGGCTTCTGCTCTTGGTGAGTTTGGCTTCTGCTCTTGGTGAGTTTGGCTTCTGCTCTTGGTGAGTTTGGCTTCTGCTCTTGGCGAGTTTGGCTTCTGCTCTTTGTGAGTTTGGCTTCTGCTCTTGGTGAGTTTGGCTTCTGCTCTTGGTGAGTTTGGCTTCTGCTCTTGGTGAGCACAAGTGTGTATGTGTGTGTTTACATCACAGAGACAGGAAGAGAGATGTGAATCTGTATGATATGAAGCCTACTCCTGATCTGGCAGTAATTTCGTGGACGTATACGTAGGCAAAGCACTTTTTTCTCGCACGTGCTTCAGAACTGCCAATGTGCCATGATAAACAGAAAGGCAGGGAAGAATGAGAGAGAGAGAGAGAGTGTGTGTGTGTGTGTATGTGTATGTGTTTGTGCGTGTTTGTGTATGTGTGTATGTGTGTGTGTGCGTGTCTGTGTGTGTGTGTCTGAGTGTCTGTGTTTGTGTCTGTGTGTGTGTGAAAGGTGGGGAGTGAGGAAAGCCTGCAGCCCGTGGGACTATGATGTCATCACCAGGAGGCAGGTCTGGCTTCTTATCATTGTGACATTCACAGTCAGTGACAGAAAGTGATGAACACTCTGCCTGTGCTGTCCTTTCCTATGCGTTCTGTTATTAGGCTTCTCCGGTCTTTGTCGGCCTTCTCCGTAGTGTTCTTGATTATCCTGATGTTTCTTTCTTCTTCTTGGCCTGCTGCTTCTGTTCTTGCTACGTTTAGTGTGTACTACAGTGTGTGGATATTGTGATCAACTACGCTGTAGGATAATGGACTGATAACCGAGTGTGAGAGGAATTATAATGGACACTGTTTTAATGCAGTAGAATGAATAGAGGTTTGATGCAGTTGTGTGTTCTGTATGCTTACATTAAGCCTTTATTGCATTTTCTTTCTTTCTTTCGTTCCTTCTTTCTTTCTGTCTTTCTGTCTTTTTTCTTTCTTTCTTTCTGTCTTTTTATTTCTATTTTGCCACTTCTTTCATT
>JAPXFY010000015.1:65587880-65597880 GCA_030674185.1 Monoplex corrugatus
GTCTTCATCCTTTATCATCCAGAAGTGTCTAGTGTTTCGTGTCAAGAAGATGAAAAGCCTATCAATTAACATCAAAAACAGAGTTTTTGAGTGAGATATAAAACCCATACCGTTGTACGGTTATGAGGCGTGGACAGTCAACACGCAAATTCAGAACAACATTAAGGTAGTAGAAATGTGGGTTATAAAAAAGAATGTTAAGAGTTCCATGGACAGCAAACAAAAAAACAAAAAACACAAAAAGACACTCTTGAAGGACGCAGACGCAAGATCACCAACAAAGAGGATTATGAAAAGTCAAGCAACATTCATAGGACATTTTATGAGGCAAGAGAAATTAGAGCACCTGGTCACAACAGGAAAGCTGGAAGGAAAGACTACACCAGGTAGACCCATGAAGAAAACATTTGTACGGATTTGCAGAGTGGCTGACGACAGAGAACGTGGGAGATGCACTTGCAGCAACAAGGGACAGATTCATATGGAGGACCATGATCGCCAACGCCATGCGGCAGGGCACATGATGATGAAGCGCCTAGGCAAATTGAACTAAGTGCTGTCCGACTGAAAGCCTGCCATTTTTACCTTACTGCTTGATCAACGGGCTTGTTTCTTAACGTGTGATAAAAGTTACTGGAGCATGGATGAATCGACAGCTGGCGGATGAATGAGAGACAAACGAATACTGCAGCGTAGAGGTCACAGCTGGAGAAAAGGGTGAGATTTGTCCAAGGGCTACTAAAGCACTGGAACCTATAAAAGGTGGATGGAAGATAAGTCGGTCTAAGGGTTGTTTCAGCATTAACCTACTTCTAGTGGATAGCGTGTGGGAGACAAAGGGTTACAGCAATACACAGCCCTGCAGCTGGTAATCAGGATGAAGGAATGAAAAGGTTAATGTAGCGTAGAGCTCACAGCTGGAGGATTAGGTCAGGTACATTTGTGTGTGTATGTTTTTTTTTTCCAATTAATGTATTGACTGATCGTATTATTTAATTGTTTATTTATTTATTTATTTATTTATTTATTTATTTATTTATTTATTTATTAACGATTTGTTTTTTGTTTGTTTGTTTGTTTGATTTTTATTTACTTTATTATTTCATTAATTTATTTATCTATTTTTTTTATTTATTTGTTTGTTTGTTTATTTGTTGTTTATTTATTTATTTACTTATTTATTTATTTATTCATCTATTCATTTATTTATCTATTCAGTTATTGATTGATTGATTCATCTATACATTCGTTTATTTGTTTATATGTTGACTCAGTTATTACTTATTACTTACTTACTTACTTACTTATTTATTACTTACTTACTTTAGTTTTTGTTTAGTTTAGTTTAGTTTAGTTTAGTTTAGTTTTAGTTCAGTTTTAGTTTAGTTTTAGTTTGGGTTTTAGTTATAGTTTTGTTTAGTTTAGTTTAGTTTAGTTTAGTTTAGTTTAGTTTAGGTCAGGTTAGGTTAGGTCAGGTTAAGTTAGTTTTAGTTTTGGGTTAGTTACTTAATTAGTTAGTTAGTTAATCAGTCAGTCAGTCAGTTAGTTGTTAGCTTCTAATTGATCTATTCGTCTATTTTCATTGAATTATACATTTGTTTTGCTGTGCCCATCACATCTTGCAGACTCTGTGTTGTCGCACATCAGCAGACTACTCTCTGTCTTCTGTGGGCGTACATGTTGGGTGCTTCCTTGTCTTCATACGCCAGCCACTCACAAGGCTCAGATGATCTTTAACATGCATACTGTCATATTAGTCATGTTGCATGGGCTTATACACGGTTTCCTTTTGTAATGGACACATGAGCACCTGGTCACAACGGAAAGCTGGAGGGAAAGAGAGCACCAGGTAGACCCAGGGAGAGAATGCTGGACGGACTTGCAGAGTGGCTGGGGATGAGAAGGGTGGGGGGAGATGCTGGGGGCAACGAGAGATAGAGATGGTTGGAAGTCCATGGTCGCCAACGCCATGCGGCAGGGCACCTGATGATGATGATGATATTCATAGTCGAAAGACGTTAAATCAAAGAATGAATGAAATAAATGAATAACCAAGGTCATTCCGGTGGTAGGCTGATAAAATACCAGTATAAAATATGGACTAGTAAAACATTGTCTACGTAGGACCTCAGGACATGGCCAGCTCATGGGTTTATGTGCAGGCTTATTAAGGCATGTGACAAATCACCGTACGCGTGGCACCTGTGACGTAGTGCATATGGAATTCGTTCCGAGCGCGGAGACGTCATCTTGAGAAACTGAAACTGAACTGAACTGAAACTGAAATTGGGAGATTAGGGGGAAAATCTTCACCTTATACTCACCAGGTACAGAGATAGTGTCAGGTCGGATAGATGTATCCGCTAATGGTAACCTGGAACCCAGTACTACCTGTCCAAGTCGAATTGCTGGCGACTAAACCAGCATCCCCACCAGTCCTCTCGGAGAGATTGGTGTGGAGGGTGGCTAGAAACCCTGGTGGAAATAAATTAGATCCATCAAAGTGCGCCAGCTCTGAAGAGCTACCCGCGGCCATCTAGCTAAGGGAGTAAACCCTGACAGTAAATCCGGTGTGAGGCCCCCAAGACGGTTGGATGGAAACTTTGTCACTTTCGGAGCTCCTGCGGCCTCGTTGGAACCAAAACGCAACAGCCCACTGTTCCGTTTGGATCTGTCAGCGAGGTGGAGAGGGGCGGGGACAAGTGTTGCATGGGCATTCAGAACGGATGTACTTTGTCCATGGTCAGTCATGACCGAGGGACGCCTACAGGACAGAGATTTGAGCCCCGGACCTTCCGATCTGCCGTTACTGTTGTTTTTGTTTCATGCCCAACTGACTGCACTGAGCCTGTCAGGGCTATAACCGTTTCAAACCATGCACAATACTTAACAAGAAAGGAAGAGAAAGAAAGAAAATGAAGTGCTTATATCGAAGCATTTGTGACCTCCCACCACGAAATCAGTCTTAACGGGCATTTGGAGCATTTTGAGATATACATCACTGGAAAGTGTACATTCTGATGATTATTTTGGTACTTGAATAAAGCTTGTACTAAAAAAAATGTAGAAGTTATGTATGTTTAAAGTGATTAAGTTGTATGACGGCCATTTTGAGAAAACGGCCTCTAAAGTTTTTGTGTGCTCTCCTACACATTTTCCTTAAATTTCTTTATTTGTGGCTTTGACCCAGTTTGTTTCTAATTTTAGCTGTCATTATCTGAAAGGTGCACCAAAGAGCTTTCGTCGTATATTACATGTGCGGGTACTGTACAGGTTACGGTTTATAATAAGAGACAAAAATAGGTACTTTTGGTAGGAAATTGCGTTCTTTCTGCTGCGATCAGTGCATTAAATATCATTTTAAATTGATTAATAATATTTTTTCAAGAAAAAAAATTCTGTGGGGAATAGATTATAGTCTAAAAAATCAATTTTGAGAAAAAGTCAAAACACCCCAGATAGACCCTCAGTCACCTTTTCAGCTCCTAGTGCTATTCGATGACTGCGAGTTAAGACTGATTTCGTGGTGGGAGGTCACATTTGCGTATACCCAGGTCCGAGAGATATAAACACCTGCGGTGTTGGTCAGAAGATTTAAGCAACAGCTTCATGACGCATCCGTGAAGTGGATGAGACTCAACGGTGTGCTCCAAGTCTTCCCAATGTGTTCATAGCACGCTCAGCTCTGGGTAGGAGCCAGTTTGGGCTAAAACATCTTATACTTTACAAGAAAAATGATAGGGATTCGAACCCACAACCTTCCAGTCGGTAGTCTGTTAAGCTAACCCATACACCAGGGACGACTTGTGGTATGGTATGATGGGACTTACAACGAACTTCACACGACGAACGAGTTATGGGTGATTGTGTATAGTGCGGATTCCTGTCACTGCTATGATAAACACTTGATGGGAATCGTGGTTCTGTCCATAAAGCGGACGTGTGTGTAGACTTAAGGTGGTCAGTCACTAGGTTTCTTATAGTACAGTTCTCCTGTGTTTATAGAGTGGGGTTAGGGTTCAGGTTCTTTCTCTCTCTCTCTCCCTCTCTCTCTCTCTCTCTCTCTCTCTCTATCTCTCCTCTCTCTCTCTCTCTCTTCTCTCTTCTCTTCTCTCTCTCTCTCTCTCTCTCCTCTCTCTCTCTCTCTCTCTCTCTCTTCTCTGTCTGTCTCTTCTTCGTTTTTATGTTTCTGTATGTCTGTAAGAAGAGAGTGATGTGTATCTCTCTGTCTCTGTCTTCTCTTTTCATCTCTCTTTCTTTCTATTTCTCGTCTGCTTCTCTTCTCTCTCTCTCTCTCTCTCTCTCTCTCTCTTTTCTCTCTCTCTCTCTTCTTCTCTCTCTCTTCTCTCTCTCTCTCTCTCTCTCTCTCTTTCCTCTCTCTCTCTTCTCTCTGTCTGTGTTTATGTCTGTCTGTATTCTGTGAGAGGAAATGAATGTTGTCTCTCTGTCTGTCTCTCTTTCTCTCTTTTTCTCTTCTTCTTCTCTTCTCTCTCTTTCTCTCTCTCTCTCTCTCTCTCTCTCTCTCTCTCTGTGCGTGTGTTTATGTCTGTATGTATGTCTGTGAGAGAGACAGTGAAGTGTGTCTCTCTGTCTCTGTCTCTCTTTTCTCTCCTTTCTCTCTCCCTTTCTTTCTCTCCTTTCCCTCTCCCTCTCTGTCTCTGTTCTCTCTTTTCTCTCTCTCTCTCTCTCTCTCTCTCTCTTCTCTCTTGGTGCGTGTGTTATGTCTGTCTGTACGTCTGTGAGAGAGAGAGAGATTGAATGTGTTCTCTCTATCTCTGTCTCTCTTTCTCTTTTTCTCTTCCCTTTCTTTCTCTCCTTTCTCTGTCTCTGTTCTCTCTTCTCTCTCTCTCTCCCTCTCCCTCTCTCTGTTTAGCGTGAAAGTGTTAAAAGAGTGAAAGAGAGACAGGAATACAGATAGAACGTGACAGACTGATAGGCCTGACGCAGAAAACACAGACACAGAGAGAGAGAGAGATTAGCACCTTACTGCAAATGAGTTTTCTTCCAATGGAACAAGACAACATTTAAATTTTGATAAATTGTTACTGCATGATATTGATTGGGGTGGGGGTGGGGGGAGGGGATGGTTGGATGGAAGGGATTTAGAGTGTGGCGGCTGGGTCACAAAGGAATTTTTCTGTGTGAAATATAGGCAGCTGTTCCCGGAGAAAGCACCTCACCATGGTACGGAGCCACCTTTGTTTTTGTTCCTTTCTTTGTTTTCTGTATGCTTGTATCTTTTGCCTAAGAATGAAACTTGCAATTTTTTCCCCCACACAATTTTCCCCAAGGACAATTTTTTTTTTTGCTGTGGAATTTTTTTTATATTTGCTGAGTGCTATGCTGTACGTTGAACCTACGGTTTTTCGGATGATTGTAGTCTTAAAAATAGGCGGCCAGAACTACAAAGACTTCGTGGAAGTGGAAAATCATTTTGTGGGATTTTTTCGGTTCTAACCGGTCTCCTACCCAGAGCACAAAGATAACATCATCTGGTAAGTGCGAATGGATCCTCAAAATAATAAAATAAGACTTCGTGTAAAGGGGAGAGGGGGGGGGGGAGAACATTCTGTATCTGATTGAGATTCGAATTTGAATTCCTTGCCCGCTTCCTTGATGAGTGTGATTAATTCACCAGACTACAAACTCTACCCCACGCCTGTTAACACAGTTCAAACATTGAAGTCGATGTGACTTGCCAGTGTTCAAGCAAACTGCACCCAGAAAGTCACAAAAACTGAATCAGAACGTGTGTTTAATATAACAAAACAAAACAAGACGAAGACAAGAAACGAAACGAGACGAGAGACGAGGACGAAGCAATACAAAGACAAGAGAAGAACAAGACAAGACGAATCAGGAGCAATACAAAACAAGCATAAAAAGAACGACAAGAGACAAGACGAAGCAAGACAAGACGAGACGAGACGAAGCAAGGCAAGACAAGACGAAGCAAGACAAGACAAGACGAAGCAAGACAAGTCAAGACAAAACGAAGCAAGGCAAGACAAAACAAGACGAAGCAAGGCAAGACAAGGCGAAGCAAGACAAGCAAGCAAGTCAAGACAAGCAAGACAAGACAAGACGAACAAGGCAAGACAAGACAAGCAAGACAAGACAAGCAAGACGAAGCAAGACAAACGAAGCAAGACGAAAAGACAAGCAAGACAAGACGAAGCAAGACAAGTCAAGACAAAAGCAAGCAAGGCAAGACAAACAAGAGCAAGACAAGACAAGACGAGCAAGACAAGACAAACGAGCAGACAAGCAAGACACAGCAAGAAGACGAAGCAAAAAGAAGCAAGACAGAAGAAAGCAAGGCAGACAAGCGAAGCAACAAGCAAGACAAGCAGAGCAAGACAAACAAGACAAACGAAGCAAGCAAGACAAAGACAAGACGAAGCAAGGCAAGACAAGACGAAGCAAGCAAGACAAGACGAAGCAAGACAAGACAAGACGAAGAAAGACAAGACGAAGCAAGACAAGTCAAGACAAGACGAAGCAAGACAAGTCAAGAAAGACAAAGCAAGACAAGACAAGACGAAGCAAGACAAGACAAGACGAAGCAAGGCAAGACAAGACGAAGCAAGACAAGACAAGACAAGACATGCGTGAAACAAGAAAAGACAGGGGCAAATTTCCGGCCAACTGGCCTTTGTCAAGCGAAGGACAAGAAGAAATAAATGCACAAAAATGTAGTGGCAAAACAACCGACGTTTCGGTAAACCAGACACGAAAAGAAAATTGAGGATTTCGCAGATTTGTGTGGAGCGCATACGGAATTGTCTGAGCGAGATGAATCCCTCTTGAACAAATCCACACACATAATATAATGCAGTATTCGATGTATCAGACTTTGGAGTTTATTCAAGAGAGGAGTTCTTCGCACTCAAACAATTCCCATATGCGCTTCTCCTAATCTTGCTATCTGTTATTTGGCAGACTTTTTAAGCTTGCGCAAAACCATGTACCGCGGGCTAGTTGGTAGAGAGCCATGGACTCAAGATCTGATATCTTGAGTTCAATCCCAGCCCGCACCATTAAAATATTGGCCTGTTCGCTGCCCATCTAAAGGTTTCCATCGTTCTGGTGGTGTCAGCTTAGTGTTTGATAGGTACTTTCTCCTCTTTCCCCGTTTCGAAGACTTTGCTAGCGCATAGGGTATTATGCTGGCTCAGGAAATCTGTCAGATGATTGCTGGCAGATTTGGTTGGAGCGCGTATGGAGTTTTCCGAGCGTGATGAAGCTCTTTTGAAATAACTCCAATAACTGCAGTATTTCCTGTACCGCTGGCAGGGTCTTAATCTGGAGTGATAGGGGAGGCGTGAAACTCATGTTGTATAACACTAAACTGACTTCACTTCAGGCAGGCTCAGCGTTTTTAATACCTGCTCTCAAAATTGAGAAATCTTTCTATATAGGACTTAATAAATCTGTCTTTACTGCAGAACTCTTTGCAATCTTAATGGCTTTGAATTATATGATAAATCTTCCTAGGACAATTCCCCAGATACTTTTTTGCGTTGA
This sequence comes from Monoplex corrugatus, assembly GCA_030674185.1. Classification (NCBI taxonomy): domain Eukaryota; kingdom Metazoa; phylum Mollusca; class Gastropoda; order Littorinimorpha; family Ranellidae; genus Monoplex; species Monoplex corrugatus. The sequence goes on from JAPXFY010000015.1 coordinate 65,595,408, forward strand.
TTCAAAATCTGTACTTCAAGCTCTTGAATTATCAAAATTACGAACAAGATCAGAAATGATATTGGAAATTACTCACTTGATTGATAGTTTATCCTTAAGAGGCACTGATATTACTTTCTGCTGGATACCATCTCATAGTTCTTTTCATTATAGTGATATGGTTGATAGGGCTGCCAAACGGGGGCAAAGAGCTCACCAGATTCAAATCATATAAAACTTTCACTCTCATTGCATGAGTGTTATACCTTAGTGGACACCAACGTATGAAAGCAGTTTCAAGATAAACAGAAAAAGTATGAAAAATGTTACATGAATTTTGAAATTAGCAAAACACCTAAGCGGTTCCCTGCCAGCAGAAGTATACAATCCCTTATGTATAGGTGGAAACTTGATGCATTCAAAACAAAATACACCAGGAATGTAGTGTGTCTGTGTGGAAAGAAGATAACACATAGTCATATTCTTTCATGCGTTCGGGTAAAACGACATATACCTACGTTATCAACGAAGACAGTTTCTGACATATTTGCCTCACCATCCTTAACATATGAATTTTTTGTTAGCCTGTCTAAAAGTCCTGTAGCGAATTATCTTTAACGCGCCGTTATTTCTCATGTTCAGTGTTATTGTTAGCTAATTTTACTGTTTCAATCGTTAATTATGATAACGTCATTTGTGAACTTTTCTTTCTTGTCTTGTTTTTCTGGTTCATTTCTTTTTCCTGAAGATTAACCATTTCCAAATTTCCTCTTTTTTTTCTAAAATCACTTTAGTGAATAGACATTAAATCAAAGACCACCACTTCAGCTTGTTTGGGGTCCGTTGTTGGACATAAGCTTTCTTCATCACACGATACTGTTGCCGGTTAAATGTTGTTCTGGTCCATTGTTTGTCGAACTTTTCTAGATCGTCTCGCCATCTGGTTCTCTGGCGACGTCTGTTCCTTTTTTTTTCTTTTTTGGCTTCGAGGGATCCAGTGCGTCACTTTTGGTGGTCCATCTCTTGTCAGATTTCCTAATGACACGACCAGCCCAGTTCCACTTTCGTTCACAAACTGTGTCTATTATGTCTTGGACCTTCATTTTTCCTCTTACCCATGCCGCCGTTTCCTGGTCCTTCCAGGTGATTCTCATCATGATCCGTTCGTGGGCCCTTTGCATGGTTCGCAGTTTTTTAGGAGCTGACGTTTCGTCAGGTTCCATGTTTCGGCTCCATATGTCACTGTCGGCGTTATGCATGCCTCGTACACTCGGCGTTTTAAAACAACTGGCATATCTTTATTTCTAAAGATGGCTCTTGCTGATGACACCCAACTTCAAGACAGTGACTCACCTGACAATATACAGCGCCTCCTGACTCGCACCACTGAGTGTTACTCGGACATTAAGAACTGGATGACATACAATAAACTTCAGCTTAACGACGACAAGACAGAAGCTATCCTCATTGGCACCCGTCAGAAACTTTCTCAGCTGCCTCCTCTTTCTCTCCCATTATGTAACACATCAGTCCCAATTTCTGATTCAGCTAAAAACCTTGGTGTCTGCCTTGACTCTACCCTCTCCATGAACAACTTTGTTTCTCAAACTGCCAGATCTTGCTACTATCACCTCCATCGTATAAGCCTGATCAGGAAGTATCTCTCTGTCGAAACAACTGCAAAACTTGTTCTCTCCTTCATAATGTCTCGCATTGACTATTGCAATTCACTCCTGTCTGGTCTTCCTGCCTCCACCATCCACATCCTACAGCGCATTCAAAACAATGCTGCACGCCTTGTACTCAAAAAGAAAAAAGCTGACCACATATCTCCTCTCCTGGCACAACTTCACTGGCTCCCTGTATCAAAGCGCATACAGTACAAACTAGACACCATGTGCTACAAAAGCCTCAATAACGCAGCCCCTGATTACCTGTCAAGCCTACTTGAGATCTATGTTCCCTCACGTACCCTCCGCTCTGCCTCCGATCCTCTGACTTTTCGCTTTCCACGCACTAAGCTCAATACCTATGGTCCAGGAGCCTTCTCTGTTTCTGGGCCCTCTCCTGGAACAAACTTCCTCTCTCAGTCCGTCAGCAACCTACTTTTGTCTCCTTCAAGTCCGCTCTCAGAACTCACCTTTTCTCCTCTGCATAAAATCCTGACCTCACTCAATCCCCTCTGCAGCCTGTCTCCAATCGGAGGGGAATCACATTGTAATATATAATTGTATATAATATGCTCTCTATAATTTTCCATCGCTTTTATTCTTTCTCCCCATTTATAGCCATGCGTGTGTGTGTGTGTGTGTGTGTGTGTGTGTGTGTGTGTGTGTGTGTGTGTGTGTGTGTGTGTGTGTGTGTGCGTGCGTGCATGTGTGTGCGTGCGTGCGTGTGTGTCTGTTCAGCGCTTAGATTTGATTTTATCAAGATATTGCGCTATATAAATATTGTAATTATTGTTATTATTACCGAATGCTTGCCATCCGAGCGT
>JAPXFY010000015.1:65610380-65627880 GCA_030674185.1 Monoplex corrugatus
ACACACACACATACACACAAACACAAACACACACACATACTCATACACACACACTCATTTATCACACACACACACCCCCCCACAACACACACATCACACACACACACACACATCACCAACACACACCCCCACACACACACACACACACACTAACACACACACGTGCACTCTTGCCTAGTTTCTCCCAAATACTCACATGTTTCTGATGCTACCTCACATATATCATAGAGCAAACCAACATTACTGTCCTTGATCCAGCCCTTTGAAGTCTAGCATCCTAGACAAACCCACTCAGAAAGCGTAAACGGAACAAGTACTACATGAATTGTTCTTGTACAACGCAATTCTTAGAAATCCTGCACTCGCTGTGCATTTCACACATTCAGACAAGAACCAGAAAACAAACAACAAAAACAAACAAAAAACACACGAAAAAAGAGTCAGAACGCGTATTTAATACAACCAGGCAAGACAGACGCAAATTTCCGGCCTACTGGCCTTTGTGAAGCATAATATTATAAACGAACAAACACCAAAATGCTAAATAAATTAGAGGAAAAAGACTGAAACTTCCCCTGCTGCTTCGTCCAGTATGAGAAAAGGACTTGTTTTAGATTACACATCCAGACGTTTTAGTGGAGTACCTGTTACCCGTTACCTGTCGGCGACATCATTCTTGATGGTGGCTGCTGATGCATGCCCTATCAGCTGTCTCCATCCCCTTCTGGTCACAGTCCTGCAGATTTTCTCTCTCGGCAACTTCGTCCACTTGGTTATGTTCTCTGCTCTACATGGAAGTCAGCGGTCTTCCTTGTCATCTCTTGTCCTCCATTTTGCCCTGGGCCACAGTCTTCATTACATGGCAGCTCTGATGTCTCAAAGCATGTCCAAAGTATTTCATTTTCATTTTCCTAGCCAAGACTAAAAGTTCAGGTTATTTGTTCAGTTCTTCCAGAATGCTTTGGTTTGTTCGTCTTTCAGTCCAGCTTGCTCTTAGGAGTCTTCTGTAGAACCACATCTTTGCACTTTTGATTCTGTTTTCGTCTGCAGCTTAAAGAGTCCATTCTTCACTTCCATATAACACAACGGGCCAAATTAGTGTTCACAGTATTTCAAGTTTGAGCTCATTTCCTAAATATCTGTCTGTCTAAATATTAGTAAGATGGACCATACTTTGTTTGGCTTTGGAAATGCTTACTTTGATGTCTTCGCTACATGTGGCATCGGCTGACTTGTATGACCCAAGGTATTTGAAGTGTTGTACAAATTCGAGGGGTTCTCCATCGACTGTTTGTGTTTCCATCCATGGATCCACTGACATGCATTGAAATTTAGGCCTGCAGTTCTGCCCCTCTCCATTTACTTTGTTGGCATGTTGTCTTTTGAAGTACGCAAAACTCAAATTGTTAGGAGAGTTGACCACATCGCACTGTGTTGTTGCAGAGGTGGCATCTTTGGTAACGCTCATACTGAATGTTTTCCTGTTTCAAGAATCCACCAGACACTGATATGACTTAACTCTTTCACTCTCGCACTCTATCTACCAACTGCAAAAACAAAATATTAACCCTTTGACTCCCTCTCCCTATCCTGCAGAAAGCTGGTGGATAGGGTGAGGAAGTCAAAGGATTAAGTGTTTGCTTTGCTAGCATGGTTGACGATGCAGTATGCTGGTGGACAAGGTACGGGAGTCAAAGGGTTAAAACGATCATTAACGTGCGTATTTAATGTTCTCTATGCGAATCCACACGATAGGAATTTAGGTAATCGCAGGTCTGCGCACTTGTTGATCTAGGAGATCGGATATATCCCCATCCCTTATCCACTAGGCGGGAGATATCCAGATCTGGTCATCATCATCATCATCATCATCATCATCATCATCATCATCAGCCCGAATTTCACACGACAAACCCACTGAGACAACAAAGAAAGAAAGACAAACAAAAAACATAAAGAAACCAAACAAGGAAAGACAGAAAAAAGAAAGAAAAAAGAAAGAAGCAAAGAAAGAAAAAAAAAGAAAAAGAAGAAAGAAAAATAGAAAGAAAGCAAGAAAGACAGAGACAGACAGACAGACAGACAAAGAGAGAGAGTAAAGAATTGTTAATAGACAAGCAATTAACACACTGGAAGAGATAAAAAAAATCAACTTCAAAACCTTCAGTCATCCCAGCAAATGCCACTTCCGAGAAGTGGAACAATTATTCTTTCATGATTGTTGGAAATAAATAACACCCTTGCACCTGGACCGGAAAAGCAGACGAAGCGCACATGTCCCAGACTTGTTGAATTTCCAGAAACCTCCGTAAGCAGGTTTGAAATGAAAAGACAAAGAAAATAGTCAGCCAATTACGGCTTTTGTTTTCAATTACTTGACATGTTTTTGGTCCCTGAATACCAAACATTAGGATAATTCGTTTCCAGGTGTGTTGTTCTATATTGCATTTGCCTCCAATTTAAATAAATGGCGGAGCTGTTTTAATTGTTGAATCTTTCAGCTGGATTTTCAGCGTGTATATACATGTTGGCATTCTGTCTGTCGGGATAAGTTGTAGCTAAATCTGTCCAACAGCTGACTTCAGCAATTTCTTGCCATTTCTTTCTTTCTTTTTCTTTCTTTCTTCTTTCTTTCTTTCTTTTTTTCTTTCTTTCTATCTTTCTTTCTTTCTTTTCTTTGTTTCTTTCTGTCTGTCTTTCTGTCTGTCTGTCTTTCTTCTTTATTTTTTATTTCTTTCTTTCTTTTTTCTTTCTTTCTTCTCTCTTTCTTCTTTGTTTCTTTCTGTCTGTCTTTCTTTATGTTTTTTCTTCTTTTTTCTGTCTTTCTTTTTTCTTTCTTTCTTACTTTTCTTCTTTCTTCCATTTCTTCACTTTTGTTTGTTGTATGTCTGCCTTTTGTCATGTCGTCTTTTTATTATTATTTTTGTTCTTTTTCCTTTCTTAAATCTGGTTCCTTACTCCTTTCTTTGATTATTCCTCACTCATCTTTTAGTGGTTCATGTTGTACGTCGCTTGCGTCGACAACTGTCGATTGGGCTGCGTATGTGTTTTTTCTTTTTTCTTTCTTTCTTTCTTTCTTTCTTCTTTCTCTCTTCTTTGTTTCTTTCTGTCTGCCTTTCTTTCTGTCTGTCTGTCTTTCTTTATATATTTTTTTCTTTTTTCTTTCTTTCTTTCTTTCTTTCTCTCTTTCTTCTCTCTTTCTTCTTTGTTTCTTTCTGTCTGTCTTTCTGTCTGTCTGTCTGTCTGTCTTTATGTGTTTTTTCTTTTTTCTTTCTTTCTTTCTTTCTTCTTTCTTTCTTCTTTGTTTCTTTCTGTCTGCCTTTCTTTCTGTCTGTCTGTCTTTCTTTATATATTTTTTTCTTTTTTCTTTCTTTCTTTCTTTCTTTCTTTCTTCTCTCTTTCTTCTTTGTTTCTTTCTGTCTGTCTTTCTGTCTGTCTGTCTGTCTTTCTTTATATATTTTTTCTTTTTTTTTTCTTTCTTTCTTTCTTTCTTTCTTTCTTTCTTTCTGTCCTTCTTACTGTATTAACTTCCCACTTTCTATCCATTTCGGTGGCCACAGAGTTCTGAGATAATTATTTGTGATGGTATGAGAGTGCATGCCGATGGAGTTGAAAATCATGACGCTATTATATAGTTCCAATCTAGATTGAGTTTGTGTAGCAGAGCTTACCCTGCGTTTCCTTTCATAACACATCCTGGTGTCAGCCAGGCCTGAAAAATACAAACACCTGCGGCGTTAGTCAGGCAATTTGATTAATATCCTCACTGACAATCTTTTAAGTGGATAATACACGACTGTTGTACGGATGCGAGGCGTGGACAGTCGACAAACAAAGCCAGAACAGGATTGAGGCAGCCGATATGTGGTTTCTGAGAGGAATGTTGAGGGTTCCATGGACAGCAAAGAAAACAAACGAGACAGTCTTGATGGAGGCAGACACAGGTGGATCACTCATGGGGAAGATTAGGAAAAGACAGGCAACATTTATAGGCCATTTTATGAGGAAGGGGGATTTGGAGCACCTGGTCACAGCAGGAAATCTGGAGGGAAAGAGAGCACCGGGTAGACCCAGGGAGAATATGCTGGACGGACTTGCGGAGTGGCTGGGGACGAGGAGGGTGGGGGAGATGCTAGGGGCATCGAGAGATAGAGGCAGATGGAAGTCCATGATCGCCAACGCCATGCGGCAGGGCACCTGATAATAATGAATACACGGCTGTCAGGTCCCAGTCTTCCCAACGAGCCAGTTGCACACTCAACTCTTGAGTAGGAATCAGTGGATATGACTAGTAGGACCTGAACCCACACCATTCCAGTCGACAGTCTGATTGTCTAACAACTGCACCACTGCGACGTTTTGATTCTTAAGGACAGATGCAAGTTAACTATTCTGAGAAAAAAAATATTGAGCCTTCATCCATTTGTCAGATTCTACATCAAAAACTGTCAGCAGATTTGATGTAAAATCGATATGAAAACAAGGATATCATGCTCACCACATCAGATACACGTAAGCACAGTTCAACAAACGGCAACACGTTTATGTGTTTATTGGCGACCCAGTTAATTTCACTGAATCATTTTACCTTTTTCCTTAGAAAAACTTCAGACGCATGTGTGTGGATTGTGTGTGTGTGTTGTGTGTGTGTGTGTGTGTGTGTGTGTGTGTGTGTGTGTTGTGTGTGTGTGTGTGTGTGTGTGTGTGTGTGTGTGTGTGTGTGTGTGTGTGTGTGTGTGTAGTGTGTGTGTGTTTTATAGAATAAACCAATCATTGCTGTTTTCCTCGTACACAAAATCTAAGAATTTTGTGATAATTGTGTGTACAAACATAGATACTGGGCGTCACTATAGTCACAGTGCATGCTACCATACCCAACCCACACATCCCCAGGTGTGGAAGGGGAAGAACCTCCAGATAACAAGGTTAGCTGCTTAACAGTCACGAACCAAATGGTGGCGATTGGCGATTGTGGAGACGAGGAGTACATATGGTGGCACAGATGTGTCATTAAACGCCTCATATGCTCAAAGAAAGGATCGTCTTGGCAAATGAAGCGCATAGAACATGCCCACAACGCCACTGCCTGTGCCCACAAGGAACAGAGGAGTCTGCCTTTCTTCTTATGCCTCTGTTTTCCTGAAAATGTTGCACAAGGGAACAGTTGAGGTCTGCCTTTCTTATGCTATGTTTTTCCCTGAAAATGGTTGCCACAAGGAACATTGGAGGTCTGCCTTCTTCTTTATGCCTATGTTTTTCCTGAAAAAATGGTTGCCACAAGGAACATTGGAGGTCTGCCTTCTTCTTTATGCCTATGTTTTTCCCTGAAAAGGTTGCCACAAGGGAACATTAGAGGTCTGCCTTTCTTCTTTTATGCCTATGTTTTTCCCTGAAAAATGGTTGCCACAAGGGAACAGTTGGAGGTCTGCCTTCTTCCTTTATGCCTCTTGTTTTTTCCTGCAAATGGTTGCCACAAGGAACAGTTAAGTCTGCCTTTCTTCCTTTGTGCCTCTGTTTTTCACTGCAAAAATGGTTACCATGTGTCGCTACGTGACACACGGCCAATGCATTTTAGTCTTCTTCTCTTGTTGATGTCTGCTTGTAGTTAATGGTGGTATCAAGTTCTTCCATCCAGGGCATTTTCATCCGTTCTTCTATCTGTCCATTTGACACGTAGTAGTCTCCGATAAAACCGTAGGAACGACAAAGGCCAGTGGAGAGTCCGTACAGAAACCCGACGGAAAGCATCGGGTACAATCTTCTTAAATGAAATTTATGACGCCGGAAAAATTCCTACAGATATATCAAAGTCAATTTCCATTGCACTTCCAAAGAAAGCAGGGGCAGTAGAATGCGAACTCCGTCGTACAGTCAGCTTGATGAAGCATGTGACAAAGATTATATAAGGAATAAATCATGATGAGGAATAGAATCAAACCAGAAATGGCAGAGGGAAAAAGGAACTGTTAATGCCACATTCATCCTAAGAACTGTCACAGAAAATGTCAGTTGAGTTGACTAAGGATTTACATTTATGTTTTGTTGAGTATGCCAAGGCTTTTGATCAGGTAAGGCACAAAGAGTTGCTCAACCGACTGAAAAAGCTCAACATTGATGAAAAAGATCTAAGAATAATATGGAGTGTGTATTGGGAACAAACACCAGCAATAAGAATAGAAAATGAAACAATTTCTGTTCAAAACATCGAAAGAGGGGTTAGACAGGGCTGTGTTCTCTCCACAGATTTGTTTTCACTTTACATCGAAACTATCATGAATAACCTAGAAAGATGCCCTTATGTAAAAGTTAAAGGAAAATAATTTTAAAATGTTCGCTATGCAGATGACAACGTTCTGATTGCAAAAAATAAGAAAGACTTATAAAATCTTGTGAATTTGAAAAAAATAGAATGCACAAATAAGGGATACAGCTGAGTAGTAAGAAGACTGAAGTCATTGTAATCACCTACTCACCAAAGGAAAGCTAGAGGGAAAAAGTTGTTGCTGTGGTAGTTGTTGTGATTGTTGCTGTTGTTGCTGCTGTTCTTGTTGTTTCAAGTTTAACACCAGCCTGCACTCAGCGTCTTCATTTTATTGTAGGAATTATTTCAATGATGTCAGCTTTCTGTTGAATACATAACACAGGCTCTGTGGTCCTTCCATATCAGATCTGACTCACAAACCCACTCGTTCACACACTCATTCATCATACTATCATCCAGTCACTACTACATCATCATCATCATCATCATCATCAGGTGTCTTGCCGCATGGCGTTGGCGATCATGGACTTCCATCTGTCTCTATCTCTCGTTGCCCCTAGCATCTCCCCCACCCTCCTCGTCCCCAGCCACTCTGCAAGTCCGTCCAGCATTTTCTCCCTGGGTCTACCTGGTGCTATCTTTCCCTCCCTCTCTTTCCCGTTGTGACCAGGTGCTCCAAACCCGCCTTCCTCATGAAATGGCCTATAAATTATAAGCCATTTTATTCATTACTACATATTTCATACTATTCGTGTGGATATTCTTTGATGAAAAACTTAACATTGTACTACACCTGCTTGTTCTGTACAACCGAGCAGGACAGTTTACATATACTTGTTTCGGAGACGAACACGAACACAGCCATGCTGGCAACACGTTCAAATATCCATCAATGAGATATATGTGACCCCCCCACCACGAAATCAGTCTTAACTCGCAATCAGTCGAACAGCACTAGGAGCTGAAAAGGTGACTGAGGGTCTATCTGGGGTGTTTTTCTCAAAATTGATTTCTGTAGACTATAATCTATACCCCCCCCCCCCCCCCCCCCGACATTTTTTCTTGAAAAAAATATTATTTATCAATCTAAAATGGTATTTTAGTGCACTGATCGCAGCAGAAAAAACGCAATTTCCTACCAAAAGTACCTATTTTTGTCTCTTATTATGAACCATAACCTGTACAGTACCCGCACATGTAATATTCTACAGAAAGCTCTTTGGTGCACCGTTCAGATAATGACAGGGAAAATTGAAACAAACTGGGTCAAAGCCACCAAATAAAGAAATTTAAGGAAAATGTGTAGGAGAGCACACAAAAACTTTAGAGGCCGTTTTCTCAAAATGGCCGTCATACAACTTAATGACTTTCAACATACATAAATTCTACATTTTTTTTTTAATACAAGCTTTATTCAAGTACCAAAATAATCAGCAGAATGTACACTTTCCAGTGATATGTATATCTCAAAATGCCCAAAATGCCCGTTAAGACTGATTTCGTGGTGGGAGGTCACATATGCCAACGATGCCATCTCAATAACATTTACCGAAATTTGCTTAGCTTCTTTTGTTTTTGGATATGACAGACAAAACATCAGCTGATCATGTTGCATGCAAAAGCGTACATTTGTAAATGCAAGTACAAAGACAATATTCTATGAATTCATTTTTTTAGATAATAATACCTCACACATTAATATGATACAGACTAGGTTGTAGCTCTGGTAAAACATGACATAACATTTCATATCAAACGGTTCGTGGATAGAGCAATATTCAATACTACATAACTGTTCAACATGATTATTGTATATGCGTAAAACAAGCATTTCTTTTTCATTTGTTTCATTTGTTGTTGTTGTGTTATTTTTGTTATTTTTTTCTCTGTCTCTGTCTGTATGTCTGTCTGTCTGTCTGTCTCAATCTCTCTTTCTCTTTCTCTCCTTCTCTCTCTCTCTCTCTCTCTCACTCTTTCTCTCCTTTCCTCTCTCTCACTCTTTCTCTCTTTCTTTCTTTCTCTGTCTCTCTCTGTCTCTCTCTTTCTCCTCTTTCTCTCTCTCTCTCTCTCCTCTCTCTCTCTCTCTCTCTCTCTCTCGTTCTGTCTCTCTTTCTCTTGTAAAAATTCACGACATAAGGACTAAGTGTTCACAAATTACTACATCACTTTCTCTCTCCCTCCCTCTCTCTCTCTCCTCTCTCTCCTCTCTCTCTCTCTCTCTCTCTCCTCTCTCTCTCTCTCTCTCTCTCAAGATTCAACACAAAAGCAAATCTGACACGTACACGTACTTCTTTCGTTTCACAATTGCGCCACCAGGCAGATGGTAAGCCAGACGAGCGGGTCTCCAAGGAACAGCAATCAAGTGCAAGGGACAAGAACGCTTCTGATCTGTGATAAAGTTCTGTGACCCAGTCACAGACAGCTGGAAATTTAAGCTATCACGTTTGCAATGTCAAATTCGCCCCGCATCTTTGTGAGAGATCACCACTGTTAGACTGGATTTCTCTGACCATGGCTGTCAGACTGGATTTCTCTGACCATGGCTGTCAACTGGATTTCTCTGATCATGGCTGTTAGACTGGATTTCTCTGATAATGGCAGTCAGACTGGATTTCTCTGATCATGGCTGTCAGACTGGATTTCTCTGATAATGGCAGTCAGACTGGATTTCTCTGATCATGGCTGTTAGACTGAATTTCTCTGACCATGGTGTTAGACTGAATTTCTCTGACCATGGCTGTTAGACTGAATTTCTCTGATCATGGCTGTCAGACTGGATTTCTCTGATCATGGCTGTCAGACTGGATTTCTCTGATCATGGCTGTCAGACTGGATTTCTCTGATCATGGCTGTTAGACTCGATTTATCTGATCATGACTGTTAGACTGGGTTTATCTGATTATGGTTGTTAGACTGGATTTCCCTGACCATGGCTGTTTGACTGGATTTCTCTGATCATGGCTGTTAGACTGGCTTTCTCTGATCATGGTTGCCAGACTGGATTTCTCTAATCATGGCTGTTAGACTGGATTTATCTGATCACGACTGTTAGACTGGGTTTCTCTGATCATGGCTGTTAGACTGGATTTCTCTGATCATGGCTGCTAGACAGGAGCTCTCTTTGAACAAGACTGTCAGATTGGATTTCTCTGATTACGAATGTTAGACAGGATTTTTCTGATTGTGAGTGTTAGACTGGATTTCTCTTATCATGACAGTTAGACTGGATTTCTCTGAGCATGACAGTCAGAATGGATTTCTCTAATCATGGCCTTTAGACTGGATCTCTCTGATAACGTCTGTTTTATTAGACTGGATTTCTCTAATCATGACTGTTAGACAAGATTTCTCTGATCAATGCTGTTACACTGGATTTCTCTGATCATGGCTGTCAGACTGGATTTCTCTTATCATGGTTGTTAGACTGGAGTTCTCTGATCATGACTGTCAGACTGGATTTCTCTGATCATGGCTGTTAGAATGGATTTTACTGATCTTGGCTGTTAGACAGGATTTCTCTGATCATGGATGTTAAACTGGATTTCTCTGATCTAGGATGCTAGACTGGATTTATCTGATCACGGCTATTAGACTGGGTTTCTCTAATCATGGCTGTTGGAATGGATTTCTCTGATCATGGCTGTTAGACTGGATTTATCTGATCGAGGCTTTAAGATTGGCTTTCTCTGATCATGGCTGCCAGGCTGGATTTCTCTGATCATGGCTGTTAGACTAGATTTCTCTGATCATGGCTGTTAGACTGGATTTCTCTGATCATGGCTGTTAGACTGGTTCTTTTTATCGTGACTGTCGGACTGGATTTATCTGATCACGAGTGTTAGACAGGATTTTTCTGATTGTGACTATTAGACAGGATTTCTCTGATCATGACTGTTAGACTGGATTTCTCTGATCATGACAGATAGACTGAATTTTTCTTATCATAACTGTTAGACTGGATTTCTCTGGTCATGACTCCTAGGATTTCTCTGATCATGACTGTAAGACTGGATTTGTCTGATTATGAATGTTAGACTGGATTTCGCTGATCATGACTGTAAGACTTGGTTTCTCTGATCATGACTGATAGACTGATTTTTCAGGTCATAACTGTTAGACTGGACTTCTCTTATCATGGCTGTTAGACTGGATTTCTCTTATCATGGTTGTTGAATTGGATTTCTCCGATCGTGACTGTCAGACTCGATCTCTCTGATCATGACTGTTAGACTGGATTTCACTGATCATGACTGTTAGACAAGATTTCTCTGATCACTACTGTTAGACTGGATTTCTCTGATCATGACTGTTAGACTGGATTTCTCTGATCATGTCTGTCAGACTGGGTTTCTCTTATCAAAACTGTTAGACTAGATTTCTCTGATCATGACTGTTAGACTGGATTTCTCTGATCGAAACTGTTAGACTGGATTTCTCTGATCAGGGCTGCTAGACAGGATTTCTCTGATCATGACTGTTAGACTGGATTTCTCTGATCATGACTTTCAGACTGGATTTCTCTGATCATGACTTGTAAACAAGATTTTTTTCTGATCATAACTGTTAGACTGGATTTCTCTGATCATGACTGTCAGACTGGATTTCTTTTATCATGACTTCTCTGATTATGACTGTTAGACTGGATTTCTCTGATGATGACTCTCAGACTAAATTTCTCTGATTATGACTGTCAGACTGAATTTCTCATCAAAACTGTTAGACTGGATTTCTCTGATCATGACTGTCAGACTGGATTTCTCTGATCATGACTGTTAGACTGGATTTCTCTGATCATGACTGTCAGACTGGATTTCTTTGATCATGACTTGTAGACAGATTTTTTCTGATCATAACTGTTAGACTGGATTTCTCTGATCGTGACTGTCAGACTGGATTTTTCTGATCATGACTGTCAAACTGGATTTTTCTGATCATGACTGTAGATGTCCTGATCTGGTGTTGGTGCTAGACTGGATTGTCAGTTCATGACTGTTTGTGCCAGACTTGGAGGACCTTCTTGGCTGATATCCTAGCTTTAACGTCTCACTTGACCAGTTATCTCGCTCACTTACTGTGTTTCCTCTGGTCGTATAGTGGTCAGGGTCCAAATTGCCTGGACGGGGATTGAGTTTAGGCACGTTAGCTCACAGCGGCTACGCTGAAAAACGGAGGGTTGTGGGTTCGACCCTGGGTAAACCACAGTTTAACAAAGTTTGTCGGTTCTTCGAAAAAACAGGGGACTAAAGACCTGCGATATCTTGAGTTCAATCCCACCCGTAAATAAAACTGGCCAGTTCGTTTGCTCATTTTAAATATTCTATCATTAGTTGTGTCAACTTACCTTTTGATTCCTCAGCTTATTGCTAGCATATTTTTGTCAACATCGCTGGAAAAAAAAAAATACTTTAACCCTTTATTTCTTCACCCTATCCACCAGCTTCCTGCAGGAAGCTGTGGATATGGGGGGTGGAAGGAGAGTCAAAGAGTTAACTTTTTTTGCTGCTGGCGGATAGGGTGCAAGAGGCAAAAGGGTTAATTTTTCGTGGGTCCTCTCCTCCCTCCCCATTTCTCGATCTTGCCAGTGTTTATGGTTTTATGCAAGCTGAGGGAATCTGCCAGATAGTTGCTGACAGGTTTGGGTGGAGCGCATATGAAAGTATCCGAGTACGATGAATCCCTATTAAACAAACTTCGATCTTCAAATTCTCTATATGCAGTGTGCAGGCACTGGTAAGTGTGGGGATCGTTACATCATCACCGTGATGAAGTGATTGCACAGCAGACAAGTGATTGGGAAGTCATATATATGTGACCTGCCACCATGAAATCAGTCCTAACCCGCAGTCAGTCGAACAGCACTAGGAGCTGAAAAGGTGACTGAGGGTCTATCTAGGTTGTTTTGATTTTTCTCAAAATTGATTTCTGTAGACTATAATCTATCCCCTCCCCCCAGACGTTTTTTTCATGAAAAAAATGTTATTAATCAATTTAAATCGGCATTGTAATGCACTGCTTGCAGCAGAAAAAACGCAATTTCTTACCAAAAGTACCTATTTTTGTTTGTTATTATGAACCGTAACCTGTACAGTACCCGCACATGTAATATACTGATGGAAAGCTCTTTGGTGCACCGTTCAGATAATGACAGCGAAAATTGCAAACAAACTGAGTCAAAGCCACCAAATAAAGAAATTTAAGGAAAATGTGTAGAAGAGCACACAAACACTGTAGAGGCCGTTTTCTCAAAATGGCCGTCATACAACTTAATGAATTTAAACATACATAACTTCTACAATTTTTTTAGTACAAGCTTTATTCAAGTACAAAATAATCAGAATGCATTGTGATAATTTATCTAAAAATGCCAAAAATGCTAGTTAAACTGATTTCTGGTGGGAGGTCACATATTGTGTATTTTGTTTGCATTGTAATTCTTCTGCGGTATCATCATTTCGTTTTGTTTTAAATTGATGCAAAAAGTTTAGCAGTGGCAGACATCAAAGACAGTTGGTCTACATGCTGATAGCTGTATCGTTCGAAATTAAAAATTTGTTTTCATATCTTTCACACACACACACACACACACACACACACACACACACACACACACACACACCACGCACCACGCACACACACACCACGCACCACACACACACCACCACACACACGCACGATCCACACGCACACCACAGACACACACACACACAACACACATACACACACACACACATCTCTCTCTCCCTCCTCTTTCTCTCTTCTTTATCTTTTTCTCTCTTTCTCTCTAATTTCTTTGTTTCTGGCTCTCCTTTCTTCTGTCTGTCTGGCTGTCTGTGCTCTGCTCCTCTCGTCCTGTCTCTGTCTCTCTCCTCTCTCTGTCTCTGTCTGTCTCTCTCTCTCTCTCTGTCTCTGTCTCTGTCCTCTCTCTCTCTCTGTCTCTGTCTCTGTCTCTCTCTCTCTCTCTCTGTCTCTGTCTCTGTCTCTCTCTCTCTCTCTCTGTCTCTGTCTCTGTCTCTTCTCTCTCTCTCTCTCTCTGTCTCTGTCTCTCTTCTCTCGTTCTCTCTCTCTCTCCTGTCTCTGTCTCTGTCTCTCTCTCTCTCTCCTCTCTCTGTCTCTCTGTTCTCTCTCTTCTCTCTCTCTCTTCTTCTATCTCTCTTCTGTCTACTGATTCTCTCTCTGTTCTTCTCCTCCCTCCCCCTTCTTCTCGTCTTTATTCTCCCTTCTGCCTCGCCGAGTCGGAGTGCGTCTCTTCTTAAAGTCTGTTTACAACTTCGAGACGTAACACAGGAAGTAAAGGAAAAAGAAAGACCGATTAAAAACAAAAAGAGATGGTAAGACAGATTCTCAACAGGACACCTTCAACCCCAGTTGGTAGTGTTTCTCTGACTGTCGTATTCCATCCTGAGCTTGTTTACGTTACTGTTTGATTGTGTTGAGATCTGTGTGAAGCTGGATAAACGACTTGCTTGGGGTCTGTTGTTCAGAGAAACTGCGAGCTTCGCAAAATACTGTTGGTAAGTGTTTGTTGTTGTTTTGTTGTTGTTGTTGTTGTTGTGTTTGTTTTTTGTGTCATCATAATGTCATTCATTTCAGTCATTTTCTCCCACTGGACGAAGCAGCAGGGAAGTGTCAGTCTTTTTGTCCTAAGTTTTGTATTGGTGTTTTTACAGGTTGATAAATTAAATAAATACCTGGGAACGATCATTTCATCAGACGGCAGATGCACATCAGAAATAGCCGCAGAATCGGCCAAGCCAAAATAGCATTCAAGAAGATGAAAGCATTCTTACCAACAAATGCCTTTCAATTAACATCAGGAAGAGAGTTCTTGAATGTTATATAGAACCAATACTGTTGTACGGATGTGAGGCGTGGACAGTCACAAGCAAAGCCAGAACAAGATTGAGGCAGCCGAGATGCGGTTTCTAAGAAGAATGTTGAGAGTTCCATGGACAGCAAAGAAAACAAACAGACAGTCTTGATGGAGGCAGACACAGTAGATCACTCATAAGGAAGATTAGGAAAAAAACAGGCAACATTTATATGCCATTTTATGAGGAAGGGGGATTTAGAGTACCTAGTCACAACGGGAAAGCTGGAGGGAAAGAGAGCACCAGGTAGACCCAGGGAGA
Source organism: Monoplex corrugatus (assembly GCA_030674185.1). Taxonomy (NCBI): domain Eukaryota; kingdom Metazoa; phylum Mollusca; class Gastropoda; order Littorinimorpha; family Ranellidae; genus Monoplex; species Monoplex corrugatus. The sequence continues at coordinate 65,624,772 of JAPXFY010000015.1, forward strand.
AAATGTTGGACGGACTTGCAGAGTGGCTGGGGACGAGGAGGGTGGGGGAGATGCTTGAGGCAACGAGAGATAGAGACAGATGGAAGTCCCTGATCGCCAACGCCATGCGGCAAGACACCTGATGATGATGATAATGATGCTTGACAAAGACCGGTTGGCCGAAAATTTGATAAGTTATAGCCATTACAGGGCAGTGGGGAATAGAAGATCATAAGGCCACAAGGGATATGTTATGACCATCCCAGGGCAGTGGGAGAATAGAATTATCTAATCCTTCACTGGCACAACTCGAGCAACACTTACGTTAAACTGGGCGGTTGCAAGTCCAGTTTAGCATAGCACACTCAAGATGCAGACCTACCACAATTGGCATATGTATACATCTGATTGTGCCAGCCAATAGATATATTGATAACAATAAAAGCGTCATTGCCATAGACACACCTGTTGTCGGCTAATTACATTTTAAACCTGTCGCTGTGGTGAAGTGCTTAGCACAACGGGTAACCCATCACAGTATAATGATGATGATGGAGATCTCAGGTTCAAATTCTAAAAATTCCCCAAAAAATTAGTGTGATATTTTTTGGCCTTGACCGTCTATACCCAAAGTTGAGCGTGCTGTAAGCTCGTTGGCTGGCAAGACTGAAACCGCACAGTCGAGTCTCATCCACTTTACGGATGCATCGTTGAGGGGAGGGTTGCTCAAACTCTGAACCAACACCACCGGAGATGTCTGTATCTCCTGAACAGCCTGACGCCTGGATTTATTTGACAGTAAGCGTAGTGTACAGCCCCATCACGTAGTCTCAATACTGGTTGGAACTCCACAGCATCATGGTTATCATTTCTCTCGCCATCGTCATCATGACATTGTGGAAATTGTTCCAGCTTCTGTGGCCATTAAGGTGGGCCAAGAAAGGGAACAGCAAGAGAAGAAGAAAAAATAACAGTTTTGCGTCCACCAATGTTTATTGAATTAGCACGTTAACAAGAAACATCACAATGGTGCGGACGAGACCCACAGCACCAATACCTTACCACTCTCCGGACAATTTCCTCCCAATCTCCTGACGCCACACGATGGTCAGTTCATTAAACAAAGGGAGGATGTCCATGCGCTGCATGACCCATTTGGACACAGTCATCAGTTATCTTGTTCACAAACCGAAATGCAGGGTGAAGGAGAAGACAAACCCCGGGACATGGCCACACAACGAGCACCAACCAGGTCCAGCGCACCCTCCGGATCAAGAGAGAATGGCCAATAGTGTTGCGCAAGAATAGAGTCAGCAAAAAAGCAAAAGGTTTTGCTTCCACAATTAATGTTTGTTGAGACAACGATAGAATCCAATCGCTTTAAAGGCAACTGCCGTGACTTAGTCTTTTTGTTTAACCCTTTGACTCCCGCACCCTATTCATCAACTGCAAAAAACTTAGCCCTTTGATTTCCCCACCCTATCCACCAGATTCCTCCAGGAAGCTGGTGGGTAGGGTGAATAAATCAAAGGGTTAAGTTTTTGCTTTGCTAACATGGTTGACAATGCAATATGCTGGTGGACTGGGTGCGGGAGTCAAAGTGTTAAAGACAACTACCGTGATTTAGTCTTTTTGTTTAACCTTTGACGACCGCACTTTATCCATTAACTGCAAAACCATAACCCTTTGATTCCTTCACCCTATCCACCAGCTTCCCAAAGGGTTAAGTTTTTGCTTTGATACCATGGTTTGACAATGCATATGCTCGTTGGTGGACAGGATGCGGAAATCAAAGGGTTAAGCATCTCAGTGAGTCATATTTTTGTTTTTGTCTGTTTATCCACAGACTGACACAGACTGTCCCCTAACAAAGGATACCCTACCTGACCTCCACCATGGCGGACCTTCAGACAAATCTGACCATGTCAGTGTCAGACAACGTCACTGCCAACACCACTGCAGCTGACGAATCGGGCCTTTCGCCACCGTCAACCCTCACTTAGAGGCCTACGCCAAATGGTGAGAATACCTTTGGTTATGTCCTGTCTTGCCTTGACGTTTGGACTTTGTAATGATAATAATTGTGACCCTCCACCACGAAATCAGTCTTAACTCGCAGTCAGTAGAACAGCACTAAGAGCTGAAGTGGGGTGTTTTGACTTTTTCTCAAATTGATTTCTGTAGACTATAATCTATCCCCCACAGAATTTTTTTTCTTGAAAAAATGTTATTAATCAATTTAAATTGGTATTTTAACGCACTGATCCCAGCAGAAAGAACGCAGTTTCCTACCAAAAGTACCTATTTTTGTCTCTTACTATGAACCGTAACCTGTACAGTACCCACACATGTAATATACTGATGGAAAGCTCTTTGGTGCACCTTTCAGATAATGACAGCAAAAATTAGAAACAAACTGGATCAAAGCCACCAAATAAAGAAATTTAAGGAAAATGTGCAGGAAAGCACACAAAAACTTTAGAGGCTGTTTTGTCAAAATGGCCGTCATACAATTCAATGACTTTGAACATACATAACTTCTACATTTATGTGAGTACAAGCTTTATTCAAGTACCAAAATAATAGCAGAATTGACACTTTCCAGTGATATGTATATCTCAAAATGCCCAAAATGCTAGTTAAGACTGATTTCGTGGTGGGAGGTCACAATTGATTGATCTGTGATTGGGTACTAATATGTCCTTTCGTTCAATTTGCACAGTGTTCCATTTGCTTTGGTTTTGTTTGTGTTTCTGTTTTTTTGTTTGTTTTGTTTCGTTTCTTCTTTGTCTCTTTCTCCACCCAAGTTATGAATATTAGTTAAGGTGTTTTTGTTTTGTTTTTTACTTGATATCATATCAGCATATGTCTTTTCGTCTGTTTTTTTTTCTTTTAATATCTCGTTCCTAAAAATATAACATTTCATGTCGATACGAAAGGGTGTGTACTCTTGTGTGTATGTGTGTGTGTGTGTGTGTGTGTGTGTGTGTGTGTGTGTGTGTGTATGTGTGTGTGTGTGTGTGTGTGTATGTGTGTGTGTGTATGTGGGTGTGTGAATGTGAGTGTGTGTGTGTGTGTGGGTGGGTGTGGGTGTATGTGTCTGTGTCTGTGTGTGCCTGAGTCTGTGTCT
>JAPXFY010000015.1:65647880-65650380 GCA_030674185.1 Monoplex corrugatus
TATCTATCTATCTATCTACCTACTATCTATCATCTATCTACGACCTATCTATCATCTTTATCTATCTATCTATCTACGACCTATCGACCTATCTATCTATCTATCCATCTATCCATCTATCATCTACTATCTACATACTATCATCTATCGACCATCTATCTATCTATCCATCTTCTATCTATCTCATCTACCTATCTATCTATTCTATCTACCTATCTACTATCATCTATTTACTATCTATCTCATGCTGTCGCTATCTATCGATCCTAACGACCTATCTATCTATCTATCGACTATTATCGACCTACTACTACTTCTACTACTATCTATCGACCTTCTATCGACCATCATCTCTATCATCGACTATCTACTACTAGCTATCTAGCTAGCTAGCTAACTAGCTACCTTTTTAGCCTGTCTAAAAGCAATGTATACCCAAAATCGAATCGAATCTAATTCTAAACTCTGCACTACTTCTAACCGCATGAATTTTGGCCCACCATGACTCATTGGAAACCAGACCCTATGAAGGAGAAGCTGCTGTTGAGCTATCACTGTTTGCCTCAATGTCTCTTTATTAAAGTAAAAGAAAAAGCATGTTGACAGTAGCTAGTTTTGGCTAAGTCTGTCTGTCTCCTGACTTTTGCTGTCCTGACCTTGTTGTTGTACGACTGTGTTTGTTGTGTTGTTGATGTCTATGTTGTCTATCGTGACTTCTGTTTCATGTTCATGTCACTGCTGTCTGTCTGTCGGCTGTTGTTGTTGTGGTGGCTGTCTGTCTGTCCTGCTCTTCTCTCTCTCTCTCTCTCTCTCTTTCTCTGTCTTCTCTCTGTCCTCTGTCTCTCTGTCTCTGTCTGTCCTGTCTCTGTCCTCTGTCTGTCTCTCTTTCTTGTCTTCTCTTCTCTGTCTCTCTTTCTTTTCTCTCTCTCTCTCTCTCCTTCTCTCTGTCTCTCTATCTCTGTCTCTGTCTTCTCTGTCTCTCTCCTCTGTCATCTTCTGTCTCTCTTCTTCTGTCTCTTTGTCCTCTCTCTCTTCTCTGTCTCTCTCTTCTTCTCTCTGTCTCTCTCTCTGTCTCTGTCTCTCTCTCTCTCTCTCTCTCTGTATCTCACTTCTGTCTCTCTCTCTCTCTGTCTCTCTCTCTCTCTCTCTCTTCTCTTCTCTCTCTCTCTCTCTCCCTCTCTTCTCTTCTCTCTCTCTTTTCTTCTCTTCTTCTCTTCTCTCTCTCTCTCTCTGCTCACTCTCTTCTCTTTTCTTTGATTGATCAATACAATACACATGAATCACAGTTACCGACCAATTTTTTTAAAGTCACAATCATATTCAAAATGTTAAAAAGACAAGTTTTCTTTTTTTTTTTTTTTTTATCTTTCTGAATTTCTGCACCTTTCCATTGGCTTCGATCCCACACTGCTCATTCCAATTCCACAGCATACACCACTAATCCCAAGTTCCTATAACTGAAGTCCCAAGCTCCACGAAGGCCGAGAATTTCCGAATCCGGTCGGCTTCCTGGCACTGGGATTCCAAATGACGCCACTGAGATGACGGCGCGATTGAGAAAAATGCCATTCACCACAGGAGATCCTATACTGCTTCTGTATCCCTATGGTGGCAGTCAGAAGTGCCTGCCTTTTGATGTAGCTGGTTCTTTAAGGTCTTCCTGGTATTGGGGCGCTTATGTTTGGTAAGGTGCAGAGGAGTCGAGATGAGTGAAGATGGACCGAAGACATTGAAATGGTATGGGGAAAAAATATTGCGACAAGAACAACAACAGAAAGAAACGGACATTTCAAGCAACACACAATTTCCAGCAGCAACAACAAATCACAATAAATATGCACAGTGCGAGAGGGAGAAAGTGGCGACAAGACAGACAAACAGAGAAACAAACAGAGAGAGAGACAGAAAGACAGAGAAAACAGCAGCGACAAAGACACACACACAGAGAGACACAGACAGCCTGACGTCAGACAGACACAGAGAGAGACAACACAGACAGCCTGACAGTCAGACAGACAGACAGAAGACACAGACAGCCTGACAGACAGACAGACAGACAGAGAGCGACAAAAGAGAGAGAGACAGAGACAGAGAGAGACAGAGAGAGAGAGAGAGAAGAGAGAGAGAGGAACAACAAATAGATTGGAATTTTATTTTGGATGAAGCAGACATAAAATGCACTACTATTATCTAAAACCAACCGGTCATCATTATCAGACATTTCGAACTCTCTGCCACCCATCTGATAGACAAAGGTACAAGATTGTGATCAACAGGAAAGCCAATGACACACATGCTGCTCAATCTTGTAGAGAACATAAGTAATCACATAATGGCTACCTGACTGAACCTGTCTCTCAGTGAAAAAAGCTACTTACTGCGTAGCTTTCATCGGCGATCCGGCAACTGCTGGATTGAGAATTGTAATCACAGTCTGTTATCCTACTGTAAGCTTGCTGAACAGTGTTCTGCGACGTGTCAGTTATCTAATGAGAACTTT
>JAPXFY010000015.1:65660380-65662880 GCA_030674185.1 Monoplex corrugatus
TCTCTCTGTCATTGTCTGTCTGTCTGTCTGTCTGTCTGTCTGTCTGTCTGCTCTTCTCTGTCATTGTCTGTCTGTCTGTCTGTCTCTTTCTCTGTGTCATTGTCTGTTTGTCCGTCTGCCTGTCTGTCTGTCTGTCTCTCTCTCTCTCTCTCTCCTGTTTTATGACAGATTAAAACAAAGTACTTTCTTTGATCAATTCATCACACAATTAAACCAATCGGTCAATCATTTTTCTTTCTTTTTTTTTTTTTTCTTTTCTTCTTTCTTCTCTTCTTCTTCTTCTTCTCTTCTTCTTCTTCTTCTTTTTTTTTCTTTCTTCTTCTTTCTTCTTTTTTTTTTTCTTCTCTTCTTTCTCTTCTTCTCTCTTTTCTTCTTCTTCTTCTCTTCTTCTTCTTGTTCTTCTTCTTCGCAATTCTTCGCATTCTTTCTTTCTTCTTCTTCGCAATTCTTCCTTCTTTCTTCTTCTCTTCTTCTTCTTCTTCTTCTTCTTCTTCTTTCTTCTTCTCTTCGCAATTCTTCGCATTCTTCTTCTTCTTCTTCGCAATTCTTCTTCTTCGCATTCTCTTCTTCCATTCTTCTTCTTCTTCTTCTTCGCATTCTTCTTCTTCTTCTTCTTCGCTTCTTCTTCGCAATTCTTCTTCGCAATTCTTCTTCGCAATTCTTCTTCGCAATTCTTCTCTTCTTCGCATTCTTCTTCTTCTTCTTCCAATTCTTCTTCTTTCTTCTTCGCAATTCTTCTTCTTCTTCGCAATTCTTCTCTTCTTCTTCTTCGCAATTCTTCTTCGCAATTCTTCTTCGCAATTCTTCGCAATTCTTCGCAATTCTTCTTCTTCGCAATTTTCTTCCGCAATTCTTCTTCGCAATTCTTCTTCTTCGCAATTCTTCTTCTTCGCAATTCTTCTTCTTCTTCGCAATTCTTCTTCCAATTCTTCTTCACAATTCATTCTTCTTCTTCGCATTCTTCTTCTCTTCTTCGCATTCTTTTTCGCATTCTTCTTCCTCTTCTTCGCATTCTTCTTTGCATTCTTCTTTTTCTTCTTTTCTCGCATTCTTCTTCTTCTTTCGCATTCTTCTTCTTCTTCTTCGAAATTCCTCTTCTTCGGATTTCTTCTTCTTCTTCTCTTCTTCTTCTTCTTCTTCTTCTTCTTCTTCTTCTTCTTCTTCTTCTTCTTCTTCTTCTTCGCTTCTTCTTTCTTCTTCTTCTTTCTTCTTTCTTCTTCTTTCTTCTTCTTTCTTCTTTCTTCTTCTTCTTCTTCTTTCTTCTTCTTCTTCTTCGCATTCTTCTTCTTCTTCTTCGCATTCTTCTTCTTCTTCTTCGCATTCTTCTTCTTCTTCTTCTTCGCATTCTTCTTCGCATTCTTCTTCTTCTTCGCATTTCTTCTTCGCATTCTTATTCTTCTTCTGCATTCTTATTCTTCTTCTTCTTCGCATTCTTTCGCATTCTTCGCATTCTTCTTCTTCTTTGCATTCTTCTTGTTCTTTTCGCATTCTCTCTTCTTCTTCTCATCTTCTTCTTCTTCTTCCTCTTCTTCTTCGCATTCTTCTTCTTCTTCGCATTCTTTCTTCGCATTCTTCTTCGCATCTCTTGCTCTTCTTCTTTCGCATTCTTCTTCTTTCTTTCTTATTTTCGCATTCTTCTTCTTCTTCTTCTTCTTCTTCTTCTTCTCTTCTTCTTCTTCTTCTTCTTCTTTTCTTCTTCTTCCTTCTTCTTCTTCTTCTTCTTCTTCTTCTTCTTCTTGTTCGCATTCTTCTTCTTCGCATTCTTCTTCTTCGCATTCTTCTTCTTCGCATTCTTCTTCGCATTCTTCGCATTCTTCTTCTTCGCATTCTTCGCATTCTTCTTCTTCTTCGCATTCTTCGCATTCTTCTTCTTCTTCTTCGCATTCTTCTTCTTCGCATTCTTCGCATTCTTCTTCTTCGCATTCTTCGCATTCTTCTTCTTTTTCTTCGCATTCTTCTTGTTTTTGCATTCCTCTTCTTCGCATTCTTCATCTTCTTCTTCTTCCTCCTCTTCTTCTTCTTCGTCTTCTTCTTCTTCGCACTCTTCTTCGTATTCTTCTTCGCATTCTTCGCACTCTTCTTTGCATTCTTCTTCTTCTTCTTCTTTTTCGCATTCTTCTTCTTCTTCTTCTTCTTCTTCTTCTTCGGATTCTTCTTCTTCTTCTTCGCATTCTTCTTCTTCTTCTTCTTCTTCTTCTTCTTCTTCTCTTCTTCTTCTTCTTCTTCTTCGCATTCTTCGCATTCTTCGCATTCTTCTTCTTCGGATTCTTCTTCTTCTTCTTCTTCGCATTCTTCGCATTCTTCGCATTCTTCGCATTCTTCTTGTTTTTGCATTTCTCTTCTTCTTCTTCTTCTTCTTCTTCTTCTTCTTCGCATTCTTCTTCTTCTTCTTCTTCTTCTTCTTCTTCTTCTCTTCGCATTCTTCTTCTTCGCATTCTTCTTCTTCGGATTCTTCTTCTTCTTCGTCTTCGCATTCTTCTTCTTCTTCGCATTCTTCTTG
>JAPXFY010000015.1:65682880-65697880 GCA_030674185.1 Monoplex corrugatus
GGCTGTGACCTACGCTTATGTTGATAATAATTATATCCTGGCGTCAACCAGCTCCGAGAGATGCAGACACCTTCTGTGCTGGTCAGAAAAAAATTCAGTTAACACCCTCAGTGACTTATCCGTGTAGTGGATTAGACTCGACTGTGTGGTGGTCACGTTCTTCCCAATGAACCCACAACACATTCAGTTATCGGTTGAAGCTGGTTGGCGCCCCAAAATTTCAGAAAAGTCAGAGTGATTTTGGTATGGTATGACCTTTGAAATTCGAACTGCCGACTTTCCAACTGGCAGCCCATTGGGCTAACCATTGCACCACATCGACTGTTGATGAGACCTATGATGATTACGATATGATGAATATAACAATGATTGTTGATGACACCTGTGATGATTATGATATGATGAAAATAACAATGACTGTTGATGAGACCTATGATGATATCGTTATGATAAAAATAACAATGACTGTTGATAAGACCTGTGATGATTATGATATGATAAAAATAACAATGACTGTTGATGAGACCTATGATGATTATGATATGATGAAAATGACAATGACTGTTGATGAGACTAATGATGATTACGATATGATAAAAATAACAATGACTGTTGATGAGACCTATGATGATTATGATATGATAAAAATAACAATGACTGTTGATGAGACATATGATGATTATGATATGATAAAAATAACAATGACTGTTGATGAGACCTATGATGATTATGATATGATAAAAATAACAATGACTGTTGATGAGACCTATGATGATTATGATATGATAAAAATAACAATGACTGTTGATGAGACATATGATGATTATGATATGATAAAAATAACAATGACTGTTGATGAGACCTATGATGATTATGATATGATAAAAATAACAATGACTGTTGATGAGACATATGATGATTATGATATGATGAAAATAACAATGACTGTTGATGAAACCTGTGATGATTATGATATGATAAAAATAACAATGACTGTTGATGACACCTATGATGATTACGATATGATAAAAATAACAATGACTGTTGATGAGACATATGATGATTATGATATGATGAAAATAACAATGACTGTCGATAAGACCTGTGATGATTATGATATGATAAAAATAACAATGACTGTTGATGAGACCTATGATGATTATGATATTATGAAAATAACAATGACTGTTGATGAGACCTGTGATGATTACGATATGATGAAAATAACAATGAATGTTGATGAGACCTATGATGATTATGATATTATGAAAATAACAATGATTTACGAGGAGACCTATAATGATTATGAAGAAAATGACAATGACTGATGATGAGACTAATGAAGATTACGATATGATGAAAATGACAATGACAATGACTGTTGATGACACCTATGATGATTATGAAGAAAATAACAATGACTGTTGAGACTAATGATGATTATGAAGAAAACGACAATGACTGATGATGAGACTAATGATGATTATGAAGAAAATGACAATGACTGATGAGAACACTAAGGATGATTATGATGAAAATGACAATGACTAGTGAGGAGAACAATGGTGATTATGGTGAAAATGACAATGACTGGTGAGGAGAATAATGATGATTATGATAAAAATGACAATGACTGGTGAGGAGAATAATGATGATTATGATAAAAATGACAATGACTTGTGAGGAGAATAATGATGATTATGATAAAAATGACAATGACTGTGAGAGAATATATGATGATTATGATAAAAATGACAATGACTGGTGAGGAGAATAATGATGGTTATGATAAAAATGACAATGACTGGTGAGGAGAATAATGATGATTGTGATAAAAATGACAATGATTGTGAGGAGAATAATGATGGTTATGATAAAAATGACAATGACTGTGAGGAGAATAATGATGATTGTGATAAAAATGACAATGACTGGTGAGGAGAATAATGATGATTATGATAAAAATGACAATACTGGTGAGGAGAATAATGATGATTATGATAAAAATGACAATGACTGTGAGGAGAATAATGATGATTATGATAAAAATGACAATGACTGGTGAGGAGAATAATGATGATTATGATAAAAATGACAATAACTGGTGAGGAGAATAATGATGATTATGATAAAAATGACAATGACTGTGAGGAGAATAATGATGGTTATGATAAAAATGACAATGACGGGTGAGGAGAATAATGATGATTATGATAAAAATGACAATGACTGTGAGGAGAATAATGATGGTTATGATAAAAATGACAATGACTGGTGAGGAGAATAATGATGATTGTGATAAAAATGACAATGACTGTGAGGAGAATAATGATGGTTATGATAAAAATGACAATGACTGGTGAGGAGAATAATGATGATTATGATAAAAATGACAATGACTGGTGAGGAGAATAATGATGATTATGATAAAAATGACAATGACTGGTGAGGAGAATAATGATGGTTATGATAAAAATGACAATGACTGGTGAGGAGAATAATGATGATTATGATAAAAATGACAATGATGTGAGGAGAATAATGATGGTTATGATAAAAATGACAATGACTGTGAGGAGAATAATGATGATTATGATAAAAATGACAATGACTGGTGAGGAGAATAATGATGATTATGATAAAAATGACAATAACTGGTGAGGAGAATAATGGATGATTATGATAAAAATGACAATGATTGTGAGGAGAATAATGATGATTATGATAAAAATGACAATGATTGTGAGGAGAATAATGATGGTTATGATAAAAATGACAATGATTGTGAGGAGAATAATGATGATTATGATAAAAATGACAATGATTGTGAGGAGAATAATGATGATTATGATAACAATGACAATGATTGTGAGGAGAATAATGATGGTTATGATGAAAATTAGTGATAGTGAGGAGAATAATGATGATTATGATGAAAATGACAATGATTGGTGAGGACAGCAACGATGATTATGACAAAAAAATGACAACGATTAGTGAAGAGAATAATGATGATAATGATGAAAATGACAATGACTGGTGAGAAGATTAATGATGATTATGATAAAAACGACAATGATTGGTGAGGAGAATGATTATCAATATGAAAATGACAATGACTATGAGGAGAATAACGACGATTATAATAAAAGTTACAACAACCGGTGAGTAGACTAATAATGATTATGATAAAAAATGACAACGATTGATGAGAAGATTAATAACGATGATTATGATGGAAATGACAATGACTGGCGAGGAGAATAATGATTATGACAGAAATGTTAATGATTGATGAGAATACTGATGATGATTATGACAAAAATGACAATGACTGTTGAGAAGACCAGTGATGAGTAGGATGATAGGGACAAAGACTGGTGAAGACAAATCATCATGATGATTATGATGACAACGACACTGATAAAATGATGATGATCTACCCCTGCTTCTGATGTCACCAGGTAGAATACAAAAACAAGACCTTGTACCGCCTGAACGAACCAGCCATCGGGTCAGACAACCCCAGCAACCTGGCCGTGACGGCCTTCTGGCTCATCGCCGTGCTGGGCAAACTCGTCCCCTGCCTCCTCATCTCCATCTTCATCGGCCTCCTCCTGAAGAAGCTCCACGAGAGCGCGGCACGCCGTAAACGCCTCTTCGCCAACTCCGAAAGCCGGAGCGGCCGGGGCAGCGGCGCGGCTAAGAAACGCGGTCGAACGGCCCGGCACCAGTGCACCACCACCATGCTCTTGGTCATCATCGTCATGTACATCGTGACTGAGATCCCTCAGGTGTTCGTCATCATCATGTCAGCCATGTCCAGGAACTTCTTCAAGAACGTGTACATGCTGGTGGCGGATACCCTGGACATGATCGCGCTCATCAACAACGCCATCAACTTCGTGCTGTACTGCACCATGTCGCAGCAGTTCCGCGAGCACCTGCTGGTCGTGAGGGCGTGTAAAGGCGCCGTAGGTGGCGGGCCTCAGAGCGCGCGCTTCGGGAAGAAGACTTACCAGAGCGTGGAGCAGAGCTGTGCTAACACGCAGACGCATGCTGATAACGGGTTGTGCGTTACTATGACCACGGAGAAGTCTATTTCGCACGTGTAGGGGGGGTGGGGGGAGGGGGCTGAGGTGTCATCGAGGGAAGTGGGTAAAAGGCTTGTATACTACCGTGACAAAGGGAACGTCAGTCTGGCACAAAACTAGAGTTTTGGAAGGAAGGAGGGGGGGGGGGGGGCACCGTTTGTTGGTCATCGTGAAAACGAAGTCCGTTTCGTGTTGGTACCGGCTGAAGAGGCGTAATGGGTTTTAATGCTTGTGTGTTACTATGATAACAGAAAGGCCATTGTGTGCTTTGGATTGTTAGAGATCAATAAACATGTCAGGCCACATACCACAACTGCCTGTAGAGTTGTTCTACGAGCAGTCATTTGGCGGTTGTGGTTAACACAATCATGTGTAATTAGTAATGCTGGTTCTGTTCCGTGTCTTGCATATGACTGTCACGTTGTTTTATGTGAAAAAGATGAAGTAGCACTCTTCCAGCAAACACTGCTGTAAGCATAGTACATGTGCTTGTCATGTACAACACGAGAACCTTTGCTGTGAAATGTAAACACTTCTTTAAGCATAATGCATGCGTTAGGCATGTACTACACCAGAACATTTGCTGTGAAAAGCAAAATACGTGTTCTGTGAAAAGCAAAAGACGAATCCTTTTACAACAAGAGCGTTGTTACTATAATCAGCAAGAGATGTAATGCTATGGATAGAGATATACATTATTGTTGTATATCAACAAATACACTGCTTTGCTTTGGAGGAGGTGCATTTCTATGAAAACCAAAAAGTCTGTTACGTATATAAAGAGATACGTTGCGTGTTCTGTGAAAAACAGGAGAAAGATTCATATTCCACACAAAAAAAACTTTTTAGCACAAACATGAGAAGTGTATAGCTATAGACAGAGACATACAGTAATGTATATCCTGAAAGATGCATTTGTATGCTTTTCAGAAGAAAAGCAAACGTCGATTTTATATAAAGCGAAAACATAGTTGGTTATTGTGAACAAAAACAAAATGTGTGTTATTTGCAAACAGCAAAAGACAAGTTACTGCGTGTTTAATGTGGAATGCGAGTTGATACATACAGCAGAATTGATGGACTGTTCTATTGATTCAACAGATAAGTAAGCACAGCAGAATGGATGGACTGTTCTATTGATTCAACAGATAAGTAAGCACACTGGTCGTTATCGCCTAGTGCAGGTCTTTATGGAGGATACAAGACCAATTCTGGAAGCACGTGTTGTTTCACAGGTGCTGCTTAAGAACTAATCCTGCAGCCCTGGGCTCTGCTTCTGCTGGCCCCCTGTTCTGTTACATAACAGCTTTTCTGTCCTGTTGTAAATGTCATTCTTCCTTGCGTGCATTGTTGTCGCCAGTTTACTCTGCTGGGGGCAATGTCTCCTCAGTTAAAGCAAGAAGCATTTACTATGTACAGCAAAACATGTATTATTATAAACAACTTGAGAAACACTACCGTGTTTTGCAAGAGCATATCGTTGTGTGCAATGAGAATGGAAGATAACAATTTCCTTGTAATGGACGAAAATAATTTGCCAGGTAAATGTATTGCAAGAGCCATACTGCAATATACAATGGGTGTATAGACCAATAAGAATGGAAGATACTAATTTCCTTGTCATGGATGATATTTATTGCCAAATGAATCAAGAGATGCGTGACTACATAATGCAAGAAATGTTCCAAGAAACACTACGAGGGTGCGGATGAGACCCAGAGCACCAATGCTTCGCCACTCTCCGAACAATCACCTCCCAAGCTCTTGACGTGACGCCACTCGATAGCTATTGCATCAAGCAAAGGTGGACTGTCCATGCATCACACGACTCATTCAGACCCAGTCATCAATTACCTGACTTGTTTCACTATGTAAAGCAAGAATGATATCAATACGTAGAACAAGGACAGTAATATTGTATGAAGCAAGTACTGCGCTACCACAAAAAAATAAATGAGACGCATTACTTTGACAAGCAAAAGAGATTTTATCATGTTTGAGAGCAAACGATCCATTATTGCTCTCAAGAAAAGACATGTTATGCGTTTAATGAAATATGAATATGCAAAACAGGAGAAACACTGAGATCGAAGTCACAGTTGTTTTGAAACCTGAAACAAACAGAGACATATTTCTATGTTTAATGAGATATGACTATGTAAAGGAGAGGCATTGAGATCAGAGATTTTAAAGAGATGATACTGTTTCAGAGCAAACACTCCATTACTGTGCTCAAGAAAAGACATGTCACTGTATTTAGCTATACATGAATATGTAAAATAGGAGAGGCACTGATGTCAAGGTCAATGTGTTTTGAAACTTTAGCCGAGGCTAGACGTATTACTGTGTTTAGTGAGAAGTGAATATATGAAGTAGGAACATTAAAATCATATCCAAGAATTTTGACACCTGTATCAAGAAAAGACATGTGACTTTGTTCAATGAGACATGAATATGCAAAGCAAGAAAGGCACTGAGGTCAAGGTCAGTGTGTTTTGAAATTTAAATCAAGGAGAAACATGTTAATGTGTTCATCAAGACCATGAATACGTAAAGCAGGAGAGGCACTGCGGTCAAGGTCAATGTGTTTTGAAACATGAGTCAAACAGAAACAAGTCAGTGTGTTTAATGAGACACAAATATGTAAATCAGGAACATTTAAGGTCAAATTCAAAAAACATTGAGACCTGAATCACGAGAAGACATACTATTGTGTTTAATGACAAACGGATGTGCAAGGCAGGAGAGACACAGAGGTCAAGGTCAAAGATGCGACAAGAAGAGACATGTTGCTGCATTTAATAAGACATGAACATACAAAGAAGGAGAGGCACTGGGGTCAAGGTCAATTTTTTATGAAACCTGAGTCAAGAAAATACATATGTAACTGTGTTCCATTGGACAATAGAATGTGAACCAGGATATGCATTGAAGTCAAAGTAAACCAGGAGATGCATTGAAGTCAAAGATTTTTTAAACCTGGGCAACACTGGGGAGCAAGGTTGTAAAGACCTGCAGCTTCTGTTGTGGACAGCACGGTGAGAACAATACCTGTATTCTCCTTCACAGCCTTAACCTTCTGATTTTAAAGGACATGTACCTGGTTCCAGCCAGGTGGCTAGGGACAGCTGTCTCCAAGCCGGGGTATAAACCCTGGCAACCAGCCGTTCTTTTCCTTTTTGTTTTTGTTGTTGCTGCTGTTGTTGTTGTTGTTGCTGTTGTTCGTTTGTTTGTTTTGTTTGTGTGTGTGTGTGTGTGATTGTTGGTTTGTTTACTTGCTTGATTATTTGTTTGTTTGTTTGCTTGCTTGCTTCTTAGTTTCTTTATTTGTTTCTTTGTTTGGGGGGTTGTGCATGTGTTTGTTTTGTTTTGTTTTGTTTTGTTTTGTTTTGTTTTTGATCGATCAAGATCAATCATGTTTGTCCACATCACAGAGTAAGTGTCCTTACCACTAAATATTTATCACCACCAATTTTTATCCTCACCCCTCATGCAGAACTGTCATGGATGTTAGGGACTTTTGCTTCTTTGTAAAGCAAAAAATGCTCTTTGTTATTGTTATCATCATTGCCATTGTCATTGTCATCGTCATTGTCACTATGAAGACAGATGGCAAGACAGGACGTGTGGCCGACAGACACTCCACTGACAACCAAACTCCATGGCTGCAGACAGGAGCTGGAAAAGATGGCTGCATTCATCGACCGGACTCAGATGAATGTGTAGCAGCATACACCAAGAAGAAGAAGAAGACTGTGAATGTTAGTGTTATTGTTATTGTCATTGGAATTGTTATTGTCACTGTCATTATTATTATCATTATTGTTATTATTATTATATTACTATTATTATTATAAATCAATCTTGTACAGCACTATTCACCAAACATATTTGATCTCACTTGGCAATACAGATGCCTCAGTGTAACATGGAGAATTCAAGCTGTTACACTCCGCTAATATTGATACACAGTCTGTATCGTTGGTGGAGAAAGCAAACATACGAACAATAAGAAATGCATCGCTGCAAAAAAGCCAAGAAGGCGTGTGTTGAACATGCAGGCATTGGTACGCTTGGCAAAACAATTCTATCTGTTGTAGCCATCAGGGCAGGACAAGGCATAGTCCCTGAGTCAAGGAGAGACAGAGTATTGTGTTTCGTGAGGTGTGAACATGTGAAGCAGCGGCACGTGTGTGGCAACCAATGAGATTTACTGCTAATACGTAAAGTACTACGTGCATAGCACGTGACAGGATATCGTATATATTGACTGAGACTAGCGAAGCAGAATTAGACCTGGGTCGGTGTTGTGAAGGGGACTTGGACATCGGACGTCATTTCTGCTCTTCAAACCCTCAGGCTCCTGTTGACCATCAAGGCTTATCTCCCCGCAACAGTTAAAAAAGTGAGAGACATGCAGTAGAACTACAACTACATGTAGCAAATGGCAACAAAAGTCACGTAGTACTACATCTGTATTCCTGCTGGCTCAGTAACCTACTACTGCAATTTACACAGTACTGCTCGAAGCAAGTGAAAAAATGTGATGTTACGCGTTCCTTCCTTCGACTGCTGTTTTTTTTTTAGTCAACATCCACCTCAAATGAAAAAGGCTGACGTGGATATCCTTCCCAGGGAAGTGGGGTAAGGAAAAAATATCAACCTTATGTGTATCAATGTGTATCAAAAAAACATAGCGCTTGCATGTAGCCAAGGATGTTTGTGAAGGAGTGTTATGTAGATCATGTAAACAGTAACTCTGTGCTACATGTAATGATGACATAGTACTTCATGTGACAGTAACATAGCACTACGAGGTTATGTGATACAGTACTGAGTGTATCGTGTGACAGTGTACTACATGTATCGTGTGGCATGACAGTGTATTATATACAGTTCATGATACAAGATCACGAGATGCAAAGGACAAAGAATAACGTACATCTAGTGGCACAGTACTTGACTACCTGCAGCAGTAACTCAGTGTTGTGTATGCAAGGAAAACAGTAATCAGGAGCTTGCAAATGAATCAGTACTACAGATAGCTGATGATATACTGTGTATTGCACATAACAATGATACCGACTAGTGAAACAATAGCCAAGTTCATCAGTTCTATTTTCATCCCCTTCCTGATACACTACCACCAGAACTGGACCCTGACCAAGCCCCTAGAGCACAGAATTATCAACTTTGACGTGTGTTGTTTGGGCAGAGCTGTTGACAAGACCAAACATCACGTTATCAGGAACGCAAAGATCGAAGAAATGGGTGGGAGTGAAACATCATATTTATCAGCGTGGAAGGAAGTCATCGGGTCATGTGGGTCACCTGATCAAAATGCAACCCCACCCAAAGGCCAGCATATGACATGATAAACAAAATTTTAAAAATGTAATAAGATTTCATCTGGATTTTAAGCGAGAAGCCCAACAAGGAAGACCTCAATTGACGGCACCCAAGAGACATTAACGTCATGAAGCATTGACACACTTCAATACCAGCTCACTGCTGACCATCAACATTTTCTCTCCCAGGCGCCCATGGTGATGGCGCAAGCAGAGACATAAAAGAAGAAGACCAATACTGCGTCACTACCGCATGTAGCTGTGAACACACTGGCGTGTAGAGGGAAATGACAAAAATACTGTGAGAAGTGAATGATAGAGTGCATACTGTGAGAAGTGAATGATAGAGTGCATACTGTGAGAAGTGAATGATAGATTGCATACTGTGAGAAGTGAATGATAGAGTGCATACTGTGAGAAGTGAATGATAGATTGCATACTGTGAGAAGTGAATGATAGATTGCATACTGTGAGAAGTGAATGATAGAGTGCATACTGTGAGAAGTGAATGATAGATTGCATACTGTGAGAAGTGAATGATAGATTGCATACTGTGAGAAGTGAATAATAGATTGCGTACAGTGAGAAGTGAATGATAGATTGCATACTGTGAGAAGTGAATGATAGATTGCGTACAGTGAGAAGTGAATGATAGATTGCATACTGTGAGAAGTGAATGATAGATTGCATACTGTGAGAAGTGAATGATAGAGTGCATACTGTGAGAAGTGAATGATAGATTGCATACTGTGAGAAGTGAATGATAGATTGCATACTGTGAGAAGTGAATAATAGATTGCATACTGTGAGAAGTGAATGATAGATTGCATACTGTGAGAAGTGAATGATAGATTGCGTACAGTGAGAAGTGAATGATAGATTGCGTACAGTGAGAAGTGAATGATAGATTGCGTACAGTGAGAAGTGAATGATAGATTGCGTACAGTGAGAAGTGAATAATAGATTGCATATTGTGAGAAGTGAATGATAGATTGCATATTGTGAGAAATGAATGATAGATTGCATGCAGTACGTGATAGAGTGTCATTTTGTAGCAGATGGCACAGCACTGCAAGTGTCAGATGAAAACCATAGTGTTTGAAGCAAGTGATGCAATGCTAAGTGCACTAACTGATACAGTGTTAGTGTACTGTGTGGCACAGTGTTGTTTGTGGCAAAGTTGCACAGTACTGCAAGTGACAGATGAAACCATAGTGTTTGAAGCAAATGACGCAATGCTGTGTGCACTAATTGATACAGTGATAGTGCACTAAATGACACAGTGTTATGTGTAGCAAAATTGCACAGTACTGCGTGTATAAACTGACACAGTGTTATGTGTAGCAAGTGGCAGTGTGTGTACCAACTGACATAATAATATGTGTAGCAAGTGACACAGTGCTGCGTGTATCAACTGACACGCCGTTATGTGTAGCAAGTGGCACTAAACTGTATGTATGAATTTGACACAGTTACATGTATGTGTAGCAAGTGGCACAGTGCTGCGTATATCAACTGACACCTGTTGTGTGTAGCAAATGGCACAGTCTTACGTGTACCAAGTTATACCGTGTTATGTGTAGCAAATGTGTACCAACTGACACAGTGATATGTGTAGCAAATGACACCGGACTACGTGTACCAGTTGACACAGAGTTATATGTGGCAAGTGACACAGTCATGCGTGTACCAACTTACACAACAATGTGTGTAGCAAGTGGCACTAAACTGCATGTATCAATTGACACAGTAATTATGTGTACCACGTGTACCAATTGACACAGAGTTATATGTAGCAAAGTTGCACAGTACTACGTGTATGAATTGACACAGCATTATGTGTAGAAAATGGCACTGTGTGTACCTTCTGACACACGGTTATGTGTAGCAACTGGCACAATACCACGTGTACCAAGTGACACAGTAACATGTGTAGCAAATGGCATCACGTGTACCAACTGACACAGTGTTATGTGTAGCAAGTGACACCATATATCGTGTACCAACAGACGCGGTGTTATGTGTAGCAAGTGACACCATATATCGTGTACCAACTGACACGGTGTTTATGTGTAGCAAGTGACACCATATATCGTGTACCAACTGACACAGTGTTATGTGTAGCAAGTGACACCATATATCGTGTACCAACTGACACGGTGTTATGTGTAGCAAGTGACACCATATATCGTGTACCAACTGACACGGTGTTATGTGTAGCAAGTGACACCATATATCATGTACCAACTGACACAGTGTTATGTGTAGCAAGTGACACCATATATCGTGTACCAACTGACACAGTGTTATGTGTAGCAAGTGACACCATATATCGTGTACCAACTGACACAGTGTTATGTGTAGCAAGTGACACCATATATCGTGTACCAACTGACACAGTGTTATGTGTAGCAAGTGACACCATATATCGTGTACCAACTGACACAGTGTTATGTGTAGCAAGTGACACCATATATCGTGTACCAACTGACACGGTGTTATGTGTAGCAAGTGACAGTACTGTGTGTACCAAGTGATACAGTAATATGTGTAAGCAAGTGGCACCAAAATGTATGTATCAATTGACACAGTGTTATGTGTAGCAAGTGTCAGAACTGTGTGTACCTAGTGATACAGTAACATGTATAAGCAAGTGGCACTAAACTGCATGTATCAATTGACACGGTGTTATGTGTAGCAAGTGGCACAGTCCTAGTATACCAACTGATACAGCGTTATGTGTAGCAAGTGTGTACCAGCTGACACAGTGACATGTGTAGCACGTGGCACAGTCATGCGTGTACCAAGTGATGTAGAGATGTGTTTAGCAAGTTACACAGTACTACGTGTACCAATTGACACACTGTTGTCTGTAGCGTGCGACACAATACTATGGGTAACAAGTGATACGGTGTCATGTGTATCTAGTGTCGCAGTACTACGTGTACAAACTCATTCTCAGTACAGTGTACAGCAAGTGACAATAGTGTATGTAGAAAGTGACACAATACAACAGGTAAAAAAGTGACACAGGAGAAAGTGAAAGAAAGTGACACAATATCATGTGTAATAAATCACATGCTAAAAACGTGTAGCAAGTGGCAACATATGACGTGTAAAACATTACATAGTACAGTGTATAGAAAGTGATATGACACGGTGTATTGTGTAGATGATGGCTCGCTGCAGTATGTAGAAAGTGACACAGTGCAGTAAAAGAAAAAGTGACGAGGTAAAACGTTTATAAAGCTACACAGTACAGTGTGTACAAAGTGACGAGAAACAACACATTGTGTATGTCATAGCACGCTGTAATATGTACAAAATGACACTGTACGATGAAAAAAAAAAAGGTGACACAATATAGCACGTAAAAGGTTACACAGTACGAGATGTAGAAAGTGGCATCACATGCGGCTTTGTGTAGATAATGGCACGCTATATTGTGGAGAAAACGGCACGGCACTACGTGTAGAAAGTGGCACAGTAACAATGGCAGAGTTTATTGCGTAAAAACAGACACCATGGGCTACATTCTGTAAAAGGTGGCACAGTACAATGTGTAGAAAGCAATACAATACTATGTGTAGAAAGTTACACGAAAGTGTGTGTAGAAAGTTACACGAAAGTGTGTGTAGAAAGTTACACGAAAGTGTGTGTAGAAAGTTACACGAAAGTATGTGTAGAAAGTTACACGAAAGTGTGTGTAGAAAGTTACACGAAAGTGTGTGTAGAAAGTTACACGAAAGTGTGTGTAGAAAGACGCACAATACCCAGTGTGAAGAGTGACACATTTCAGTGTGTAGTGTGTAGTACTTGTTGTGGTACTTGCAGCGAATGACGTCAATTTCAGTTTCAGTTTTTGTTTTTCAAAATGGCGTCACCAGGCTCAGAACAAACTCTGTATACACTAGAGAACAAACTGTATGCACTAGAGAACAAACTCTGTATGCACTAGAGAACAAACTCTGTATGCACTAGCGCCGCAGATACCATGTGAGGGAGGAGATCCAAAAAGATCATGACATATACATTTTTGTGTGTGTTTCACGTGGAATAATATGATCAAGAAGCATATGTCACTTATAGAAGTTTATTATTTCGTCTGCGGCGTCTATATTCACCAGAAATGACTGGGAATGTAGGTCAACGGGGACAGTTTTGCAGCCTGCGCTAAGCTGATTGTGTGGGTGTGTGTGAAGATTTGAAACTGTTTCCAAGTTGGGGGACCAAGATGATGTCTCCCAACAGCATTGTCCTGACACAGTCAGAGTGATTGACAGTGTATGTTCGTTGGATGCTCAGTGAATAGCCAAATCTTAAACATGTTTGTGGACTGGTGTTAATTCATGATGTGGACTGATGTTTGACTTGAGTGACCAGCCCATCAGACCTCGATTGTCAGGCGAGCAGTGGTGTGTATACTAGGTAGCGCAGTACTGTATATTACAAGTGACAAAATACTTGTGGTAATTAACTTAAGGTGGCAGTGCAGGCACTGAGAAAGTGAGTGCTATGTACATGTACAGCAATGGTGCAGTCAGGTGTTTAACGACGATTTTAAGTTCTGCTTCAGATATAACAACACTGCATACAAGAGATGACTTCTGCTTCTTTCCTTCACTTTGCCATCTACTTGGTCAGGCGATGAACGTGGCCAGTTTTCCTCTCTAGTTCCTGCTAGCTGTCATGGATCCTGATGGTCAGAGAAGAGTAGCTTCTCTGCTACGTCCTCTGGCATAAGACGATGGATGGAAGGGACTTCCAGTGGTTGAGGGAGGATCCTGTTAAGGTGCAGGCATTGGTGCTTCTCTATCCTACAGGAACGTCAAGAGGACAGCGTCATTTTCTTCAGATGAACATACTCATTTAGACATTTGAGTTATATCGTTGGGTGGCATGGCTCGTTAAAAGGCTCATGCAGGCCTGGTACGTCTGACTTCAGCCTTGCAGAATGTGTCAGTAGGTCCACTACTAAACTGACAATGGTCTTAACCCTGCTGCCATGAGTCTGGTGACACAAAACAACGTCACCCTGTGAATTATAAAATTTGAACGTTCAAAACACTGAGTGTGCATTGCCTCCATATCTCAGTATCTGAAACGTACTTCTGTCTGTGCCATGGCATGGAGGGCAACAACGATGATCCACCACTTCTCCTGTTCTGGACTGGCCTCTGTGTAATGCCCCAGGTGAGTTTCATGACCTTGTGTTCGCTTTCTACTCTTCCTCGCCAGGTGTTTTGGGGTCTTCGTCTTACAGTACCTAAGAATACAGGCAAAGCTATACGTGGTATGTTACCTGGTGAATAATTTCAATATTTGACAGATGCTGCTGTCTGCTGTACACTCTTTACACATGCCACAGTACATACCTGGACAGTGACAGGATTACGTCTGCCAAACGCCGCAGTAACTTTTTTCATATATTCGATGGTTTTCACACTACGTTTATTCTTTGACACAGGACTATACTTTATGCTCTAAGACTGGATATAACGTGTAGCACTGAGCAAGTGATATCGCACTGTGTTCAAGACTTTCCATGTATAGTTGCT
>JAPXFY010000015.1:65712880-65727880 GCA_030674185.1 Monoplex corrugatus
CATACGATCAAGTGTGGCACTCCCGATTGTTATTCAAATTTAAAAGTATTGGGCTGACAGGTCACATTTTTGGCTATGTTAAGTGTTTCTTAGAAAACAGAGTATTTCAAACGAGGATTGAAAATGTATATTCCACGAAACGAATTCTTCAAATGGGTATCCCTCAGGGATCCGTTATAGCTCCCCTTCTTTTCATGATATTAATGCATGACTTACCCAGTAAAGTATCTAAGCATGTAGTTTTAGCTCAATATGCTGACGATTTATGCATGTGGATGCAGGTAAATATGAAAAAGAAAACTCCTTTGCGCTGTATCAATTATACACGCAAATGCTACCAATTAGAACTTGATAAAATAGCGCGATACATGGTAGAAAATGGGTTACATCTATCCCTGGAAAAAACAAAAATAGTTTTATTTAATAATGGAGCTAACCCAGTAAATATTCCCACTTTCAAACTGGGAGATACTCTTCTTCAGTTTAACGAGTCGATTAAATTCTTAGGAGTTTTCCTTACAGCAAAATTATCTTGGAATCAGCATATTGAATACTTATTAACCAAAGCTCAAAAAAGTTTAAATTTCATAAAAATAGTTCGCAAACAGACATGGGGTCAAGATTCATCAACACTTGTTCATCTTTGTAAATCGCTTGTTAGATCTAAATTAACCTATGCTCAAGAAATCTTCTTCAGTGCACCGAAACACTTACTAAAAAAACTGCAGAGCATAGATTGTAAAGGTTTCAAACTTGCACTGGGTCTTCCAATGCATGCTTCCTGTCTTCGGACATATAATGAAATCAAATTGTTGCCACTTGATGAGCAAAGGAAAGTCGCTTCTACTAAATTTTTGTTAAGAAACACTACCGTAGAAAACATCTCAGAAACAGAAATTAAACTGAGATCAGATACCGACTTTCCAAAACGAGCTAAATCAATATCTTCACAGGTCACACTTGCAACATACACATCTGACGTCATGAAAGGCTCAGGAATTGATCTAGACGTAGATCCTGTATCTATACGACCTTCCTTTTCGCCAGTACCCAGTTGGGAACTCCAAAGAGCACGATTTGACGTACACCACACTAATTTAAAAAAAGGAGACAATATAAACTTACTGGCTAGTCAGGTTAAATGTCATATAAACGACGTATATTCTGATCATTTGAAAATTTACACTGATGGGTCAGTAATTGAAAGAAAAGCAGGCTCAGCGTTTTTAATACCTGCTCTCAAAATTGAAAAATCTTTCTACATAGGACTTGATAAATCTATCTTTACAGCTGAACTCTTTGCAATATTAATGGCTTTAAACTTTCTGATAAGTCTTCCTAGGACAATTTTTCAGATACTTCTTTGCGTTGATTCAAAATCAGTACTTCAGGCTCTTGAATTATCAAAATTACAAACAAGATCAGAAATGATTCTGGAAATAAGTCACTTGATTCATAATTTATCTTTAAAAGGCACTGATATTACTTTCTGCTGGATACCTTCTCATAGTTCTTTTAGTTATAATAATAAAGTTGACAGGGCTGCCAAACGGGGAGCTAATAACTCACCAGATTCAAACAATATCCAGCTTTCTCTCTCGTTGCACGAGAATTACACTTTAGTGGACAACTACGTCTGGAAGCAGTTCCAATTAAAACAGAAAAAGTATGATAAATGTCACATGAACTTTGAAGTTAGCAAAATACTTAAGCAGCTTCATGCCAGCAGAACTATACAGTCCCTTATGTACAGATGGAAACTTGATGCATTCAAAACAAAATATACCAATAACATAGTGTGTCTGTGTGGAAAGAAGATAACACATAGTCATATTCTTTCTTGCGTTAGGGTAAAACGACATATTCCAACACTATCTGTGAGTACAGTTTCTGACATATTTGCCTCATCATCATTACTGTATGAATTTTTTGTTAGCCTGTCAAAAAGTCCTATAGCGAATTACCTTTAAAATGTTATTTGACTTGTTCATTGTTGTGGTTAGTCAATTATTAGTTTTACTTTTTATTCATTTCTTCCGGATATTTACTAATTTTGTTTGTCAGTTTGTTTGTTTAAATCGATAATTATGGTAACATTATTTGTTAGTTTTACCTTCCCCTCTTCAAAACAGTTGTTTTCTGGATCATCTTTTCTCAAATTCAAAATTGACAATTTTCAAATATCTTCTTCACTCCACCTCTATCACTCCCCCCCCCCCCCCTCCCCTTTTTTTTTTTTTTTTTTTTTTTTTTTTTTTTTTTTTTTTTTGTTTGTTTGTTTTTTTTGGTCTAAAATCACTTTAGTGAATAGACATTAAATCAAAGACCACCACCACCACACACACAAAAACACACACACACAAACAAACACACACACACACGCACACACACACAGATTCAATCATCATCAAATCTGTCAGCAGCGTTGCATGGCAAGCGCATATAATGTCATCAGAGCTAAGAACACTTCTTGAACAGCCCTGTGCCTGTGTTTCCCCTTACACTTTGTTCTAGTGTTTTGTCATCATTTTATCACTACACTCGCAATCACGCTCATGATGATAGCATGGGCAACAGATAGTGTTAATGATTAAGCCCCTATCGTATGATGTTTCTGATCGGTTAATGTTATTGGTGAAAAGGAGTCGTATTACATAATGGCTACCTGGCTGAACCTGTCTCTCAGTGAAAAAAAGCTACTTACTGCCTAGCTTTCATCGGCGATCCGGCCGACTTCTTCAGCGCAACTGCTGGGTTGAGAACTGGCTTCAGTGCGCACCGCCGTGAGCGAACTCACGACAGTGCGACTGAGTCATATTACGATGCGATACCTTGCCAATGTTATTGACGAGGAATTGATATACTATCGTACGATATTAGTATGCGTTAGAGCATTGGCTGTGTCTCTTGTCTTTGTCTCTATGTCTCTGTCGTTCTTTCTTTTGTCCTCTCTCTCTGGCTTTGTCTGTCTTTGTCTCCCTTTGTCAGTCTGTCTGTCTATCTGTTTATCTCTCTGTCTGTATCTGTCTGTCTATCTGTCTCTGTCTCTCTCTCTTTCTCTGTCTCTCTCTCTCTCTATCTATCTTTCTTCTGTCTGTCTCTCTCTCTCTCTCTCTCTCTTTCTTCTCTCTCTCTATCTTTCTTTGTTCTCTCTCTCTCTCTCTCTCTCTTTCTTTCTTCTCTCTCTATCTTTCTGCTGTCTATCTGTCTGTCTGTCTCTGTCTCTGTCTCTGTCTCTCTCTTTCTCTCTCTTTGACTTTCTTTGTCTCTCTGGCTCTTTGTCTGTTTCTCTGTCTCTTTGTTTTCTGTCTGTTTTCTCTTTCTCTGTCACTGTCTCTCTGTCTCTCTCTCTCTGTCTCTCTGTCTCTGTCTCTCTCTCTCTTTCTCTCTGTCTCTCTCTGTCTCTGTCTATGTCTCGCTCTGTCTCTCCAAAGCAAACTTACTCCTCTTTTTCTAAGTTTCTTTTTAAGAACAAAACAAACATACTCCTCTTTTCTAAGTGTTCTTGTCCAAAGCAAATTTGTTCCTCTTTTCTAGGTTTTCTGTCCACTTATCTATGCTCACAATCTAAGATTGGCTGTGTAATCATGGTCTGATGTCTTGACTTAAATCCCAAACTGCATCATAAAATTGGCCTGTTCGCTATCTTGACTTTTTGATTCCCGCACCCGGTCCACCAGCATCCTGCATTGTCAACCATACTACCAAAGCCAAAACTTAACCCTTTGACTCTCTCACCCTGTCAAACCAGCTTCGTGGAGCATCTGCTGGATACAGTGAGGAAGTCAAAAAAGTTAAGGCTACAGTCATTATGGTGATGACAGCTTAATGTTTCATTAATCACTTCATCCTCTCTATCACCCCATTTCAAGACTTTGTCCAAGCGCAGGGGGGCTATTACATGCATGAAGGAACGATGCCAGATAATTTCTGGTGGATTTGCGTGGAGCACATGTGGAATATGTCCAGGAGCGATGAGTCCATCTTGAATGAAGTGCAAACTCAGTAACGGTAGAGTTATTGGTATGGTATCACCATCTTTATGTGGAGAGGTCGTGAGCATGTGTACGTCAATAATCATACAGCGTCCCCTGCCTGAAATGCAGGCTGTCCATCTTCATAAAGACTGCATGATTACAGTTTTCTCTTTGTCTCTGTCTCTGTCTCTCTCTCTCTTTCTCTCTCTCTCTAACCCCCCACGTCTCCCTCTCCCCTTTATTTCTCTCTCTTTCTCTTAATCCTTTTTTGAGATGAGATTAACAGTTGCACGATGTGTTTCTGTATTGTGTGTCAATGTGTCTGTCTAAGTTGGATCTTTGCATGTCTATGTATAATGAAAACGTATCAGCGGAGATATAGCAGCTAATGTGGATAGATTTTAGTTGGTTAAGTTTCTTTCAGTAAAGCGCTATGATCACACAAGTATGCTCTGCACTTGTTCAATATTTACATATAGAAATGGTCCAAAACGTAAAAACATTTTTTGATGATATCTCAGTTGTTTTAGGACGAATTCCTGACTTGTTGAATTTGTTTGTTTGTTTGCAAGTCTGTTTGTTTGTTTGTTTGTTTGTTTGTTTGTTTGTTTGTTTGTTTGTTTTTTTTGTTTTGTTTTGTTTTGTTTTTGTTTGTTTGTTTGTTTTTGCAAGTCTGTTTCTTCGTTTACTTATTTCTTTCTTTGTTTCTCTGTTTCTTTCTTTCTTTGTTTCTCTGTTTCTTTCTTTCTTTCTTTTTGACAAATGTGCAACACGGTAAGAAAATATCTTCTCTCTGCAATCTTCATTAGGAGTAAGCCAAACTGCCAAATGAACAAGTACATGGCATATGGAATTGTAGGCGGTTCGCTGACGGATTTTTACCAAACCGAGAACATAAGTCGAGTTGAGCACATGGTTTTCTTTTTATTAGATACAAATATACATGGTTTTATATTTGTACCACTGTAGTTAAAACACATTAAGCATGATTAATGGAAAAAGTCTTAAAAGAGTACTAAAAAAAAGTGAGATTGAAATTATCGCTAGACTATCTTCTTTGTGAGTTCGGTTCAATTATTTGAACTGGTGTAGTTAGAAATGTATTAAGAATCATTAACAAAATATGTTTTAAAAGAGCACATGAAAGAGTGATAGTATTGCTTGACTGTCTTGTTTCTGAGTTCAGTTCAATAATAATCTATCTTCCCTAAATCATAACAGGCAGTTAATGACTGGAATGAACAAATACATCATCAATAAATACCCCTTCTAACCGTATGGGCAGTAATGGCATGACCACTTTTCAAATTGCAGAATTCATCTCACTTCCGCTCTGACATCATATTTACACACAAACAAATTATGAGGTCATTTTAATCCTTTTCTCACACCTGACAAAGCAGCAGAGAAGTTTCAGTTTTTTCTCCTAATCTTTTTTTTGTTATTCAGGTTTTGTTCATTTGCGATCCTACGTCTACGCTTGACAAAGGCCAGCTGGCTGAAATTTTGTGCCTGTCTTGTTTGGTTGTATTAAATACGCGTTCTAATTCTTTTTTCTTGATTTTTTTCTGGTTCCTGTTTCCTTGAAGGCAGGCAGCCACACTCGTGTTGGATTTCTTTAAAAACACTGTCAAAACAACACTTCTCTATCAGTGGAAGGCTACATGTATACACATTCTTAGGAGGTGTCTTTATCAACAGAAAGTCATCTCGTTCACAACGATACTATCACCTGCATGTTGACGCTCCTGTTGACAGACTAGACAGCTTAACAGGTGGTTACGGTAACACTGATGGGGGTTAAATGAGGGTAACGTCAGGTTTGGGGCGTGCTGATACTGTGGGGAAGAACTGTGATTTATATTGTTGGCTAAGAAACATGTTGAAAGATAACGGTGTTTTTTTGGTTCTTTGACATCTGGGTTTTTTTTTTTCGTTTTGTTTTGTGTTTGTTTTGTGTTTGTTCTTTGGCCTGTTCTCTTTCTGTCTGTCTCTGTCTCTGTCTGTCTGCCTGTCTGTCTGTCTGTCTGTATGTCTGTCTATCTTCGTCTCTCTCTCTCTGTCTCTCTCTCTCTGTCTGTCTGTCTCTCTCTGTCTTTGTTCTGTCTGTCTGTCTGTCTGTCTATTTCTCTCTCTCTCTCTCTCTCTCTCTCTCTTTCTGTGTGTGTGTGTGTGTGTGTGTGTGTCTGTACTCTTCTGTCTCTGTACCCATCTTAGTCTCTGTGTGTCTGTGTGTCTGTCTGCCTGTTGTGTGTCTGTCTGTCTGTCTCTCTCTCTCTGTACTCTCTCTGTCTCTGTCTCTGTCTGTCTGTTTCTCTCTCTCTCTCTCTCACTCTCTCGCTCTCTCTCGCTCTCTTCTCTGTTCCTCTCTTCTTATGTCACTCCCCTGTCTCTCTCTGTCTCTTTCTGTCTCTCTCTGTTTCTCTTCGGTGTGAGTGAGTATATGTGTTTGTATGTTTGTGTGTGTGAATGAGTGTGTGAGTGTGTGTGCTTTGTGTTTGTTTGTGAGTGGACCCTCTTCAGGATAAAACAATATTAGTATGGCATGACCACTTTTCAAATTGCAGAATTCATCTCACTTCCACTCTGACATCATATTTACACACAAACAAATTATTATGTCATTTTAGTCCTTTTCTCCCACTGGACGAAGCAGCAGGGAAGTTTCAGACTTTTTGTCCTGATTATTTTTTTTGTTTGTTTGTTTTTTTTGTATTTGATGTTAGTTCGTTTGTGATCTTACGTCTACGCTTGACAAAGGCCAGTTGGCCAAACATTTGCGCCTGTCATGTCTGGTTGTATTAAATACGCGTTCTGATACTTTTTTCGTGTTTTTTTTCTCCGGTTCCTGTTTGCTTGAAGGTGGGCAGTCACACTTGTGTTGGATTTTTTAAACACTGTCAAAACAACACTTCTCTATCAGTGTTTTGTTGTTGTTGTTGTTGTCTCTTCTTCTTGTCATTTGTTTCTTTGTTCGTTTGTTTTTTTCTGGTTCCTGTTTGCTCGAAGGTGGGCAGCCACACTCGTGTTGGATTTCTTTAAAAACACTGTCAAAACAACACTTCTCTATATGTGGAAGCTGCATACACATTCTTAGGAGGTGTGTTTATCAACAGAAAGTCACCTCGTTCAGAACGATACTATCACCCGTATTGTTGACGCTCCCATTGACAGACTAGACAGCATAATGGGTGGTTTTAAGTTCTTTGACATTTTGATTTTGTTTCGTTTTGGTTTGGTTTGGGTTGGGTTTGTTTGTTCTTTGGCATGTTCTGTCTCTGTCTCTGTCTGTTTTGTCTCTGTCCTGTCTCTCTGTCTCTGTCTCTGTCTCTGTTTCTCTGTCTCTCTGTCGCTTTCTCTCTCTCTGTCTCTCTCTCTTTTTCTCTCTCTCTCTGTCTTTGTCTGTCTGTCTATCTGTCTGTCTGTCTGTCTCTCTCTCTCTCTCTCTCTCTCTCTCTCTTATATATATATATATATATATATATATATATTATTTATCAATCTACCTATCTATCACTTTTGTCTGTCTGTCTCCCTCTCTCTCACTCTCTCTCTCTCTCATATATATATATATATTTATATGTATCTCTATATATCTATCAATCTATTACTTCTCTTTCTCTCCCACCTCTCTCTCTCTCTTCTCCTCCCTTCCTGTCTCAAAGACAATAAAGGACAGAGGAAAAGAAGAGATGTACACAGATCATGAAAATCCGTTCGAGAGTGAGGGAAAACCAGCAACAACAGTGACACTTTTACAACGTTATAACCTGGTCACCAAACGCACATTTTCAAATTCATTGCCGGTCATCAGACTGCTGAAAGCCACAGCAATACAGCCATAGGACTGGCAGAAAGTTTGGAGCTCGTTCAAGAGGGATTCATTGTCCTCAGACTGTTCCATATGCGTTCCGCCCAAATCTGTCAACAGGTTCTGGCAGATTCCCTGAGCCTGCACATAACCCAGCACGCTGGTGAGGTTTTGAAATAGGGAAGGAAGTGCAGAAGGGGGAAGGGGAAAGAAGGCACCTATGGAACACTATTATTTCTGTTATTTTTGTTTAAAATCCTGCTGACTGCGTACAGCCATATCAGAGTTATAACCTGTTCAAAACATACGCAATAATATAATGGCTGCCTGGCTAAACTTGTCTCTCAGTAAGAAGGCTACTTACTGCGTAGCTTTCATCGGCGATCCGGCCGACTTCTTCAGCCAACTGCTGGGTTGAGAACTGGCTTCAGTGCGCACCGCTGTGAGCATACTCATGACAGTGCGACTGAATAAGTGAGGATACACCGATGGCAGGTTGTGTCGGCCCTAGTCACGGTTGAGGGTGGGGTTCCTTGCAGCGATGTAGACTGCCTCCTTTACTCCCCTCTGGTACCATCTTGCTTCTTGTCGAGAACTTGCACACTGTCCTTTTCAAAGTGGTGTTGGGTGTGGGTCAGATGTTCCCCCACTGGAGAGGACTCACGTTTGTGTTCTTTTAATCTTTTGTGCAAGTTGCGCTCAGTTTCGCCAATATAACTTTGGTCACAATCCTGGCAGTCTATCTTGTATATCACCCTGATTTGTCCAATTTGTCTGTTTTGTCTTTGGGGTGGACTAACTGGCTTCTGATAGTGTTGGTGGGCTTGGCATGGACGCTTACTCCCAACTTCCTGATCTTCCTGCTGAGAGTCTCAGTGACGCCGCTGACGTATGGCATGGAGACGTGCCCTCTCGAAGGGGTTTTCCGTTCAGTGGAGGGGTGGTGTATGGTTTTCTTGCCCCCGGAACATCCCAGGCCCACTTCTGGTATCGCGACACACTGAGTAATTTCTTGATGTACTTCACCTCTTTTTCTCTAGTGGTGTCATAGGCGAGGTCTTGCTCGGTGATGGGTGCAGATTACTCCAAGCTTGTGTTCCAGTGGCTGGTGACTGTCGAATTGTAGGTACTGGTCCGTGTGGGTCAGCTTTCTATAGATGGAGAAGGCGAGCCTGTCTCTGTCCGGGTGATGTGGGTATCCAAAATCGCGATGCTGCCGTTCTCTTCTACCTCATAGGTGAGCTTGATGGAGGGTGTTGGTTGTTGAGATGGTCCCCAGTAGCGTGGAGGAGTGTGGAACGACGCTAAAGCTTTCTCCTCGAAGTTTTCCATAAGAGGTTGGCGACAATGGGACTCACAGTGGACCCCATGGCTGCACCCTCGGTCTGTTGGTAGAAATGACCTTCAAAGGTGAAGTAGGTGGTGTTGAGGCAGCAGGATAGCAGTTCACAGATGTGTTCCACTGGCAGTTGGTGCGTTGCCGAAGGCTGTTGTCGACCTGTAACCTCCCTCTGATGATGTCAATGCTGTCCTTCACAGGGACACTGGTGAACAGGGCTGTGACGTCATAGGACACCAGAATCTCATCAGGTTGTGGTACAAACTTCACAAGCTTCTTCATCAGGTCTGCACTGTTGGCAATGGAATGTTCTGTCTTTCCTACCAAAGGCGAGAGGATGTCTGCAATGAAGTAGGCTGTCTCATACATCAGGGATCCTCTAGAGGCAACAATGGGACGGAGGGGTACATCTTTCTTGTGCACTTTAGGCAGCCCGTAGAACTTATGCACATCAGTAGTTGAGGGGTACAATCTGCAGTATTGTTCTGAAGACAGTTCTCCTGACTTCTGTAGACCTTGCAGTAGTTTGGTCAGATGGGCAGTATACTTGCTGGTGGGATCTTTGATCAGCTGTTGGTAGATCTTTTTGTCATCTAGCAGATTGTAAGCCTTCTCATAAGTACTGCCTCTTGGACATTTAAACATGTAAGAACAGACCTGAATTACCTAAAATTGCTTCCGCATATTTCATTTTCCTAGAACCAAAAATGCACTTAAATACACGTACTCAAATATCAGTCCTGAGAAAAAGCTCATAAGAGTGTTTCGAACACCTACAGGCAAATGGACCAGCAAGGCAGAAAATGATAGGAAGAAATGACAGAAAGCCAAAGAGCAAGATGGAAACAAAGAGAGTGACAGAAAAGAGGAAATTTCTAGCACAGAATTTCCAGAAGATGGGGATACTATTTTATACCGAAATATTACCCCAGGCACCCCCACGGGGGATCTATGGAACATTAAGCTTACACAACCAAAATAATGGAATTAGGATGGGCAGCAAAGAAGCCAGTTTTTTAAAAGTTGCGGGCTGTGATTGAACTCGAAATATCAGATTTTGAGTCCACAGCTCTAGCAAAAGATCAAACCAGTCCATGAAAGAGACAGAGACAGAGATAGAAAGAGAGAGAGGGAGGGAGGGAGGGAGACAGAAAAAGAGATAGACAGAGACAGATAGAGTTAAAGACAGAAAGACACGCAGACACAATCAAAGACAGAAAGACACACGCAGACAGACACACACATACAAACATTAACACAGACAGACACACAGATGCATAGACATACAGACAGACACACAGACAAATACACAGACACACACACACACACAACACAGAGGGCAAACACAAACAAAAAGAGACATACACAGAACATAAATTCTCCTATTTCAAAATGATATGCGCAACCTGAACTACCCCATTCATTCGTTTTTATGACAGTCATACAATTTGTAACAACAATCTGCTGACACAGAGAGCAGGCAGATAAAAATGTATTCAATGTGAACACAGCTATCCTGAGTGGTGATGATAATGGCTGAACTACACCACTAGGATAAAGTATCACATGAAACAAAACAGCCAGTCACTGGGGAAAGTATCGTAGCTTACCCGATCCGTTTTATGAGGTGGCCATGCAACTCGGCCCACTGATTTGATGACAACAGTATATGAGAGGTTGAGTCAGTAGGGAGGATCTCCTATCAATATTAGTGGACAGGCCCTGGGCCCGATTGCACAGCCGATGTCGAATCGCAAATTTGCTTTTAGCCCAATTTTACTCCTCCTCATTATTTACCATATCGCATGGCGTTGGCGATCATGGCCCTCCATACAAATCTATCGTTTTGTCACTTCAAGTACATCTCCCTCCCTTTCTGTCTTCATTCACCCTGCAGATCCATCCAATATTTTCTCTCTGGGTCTATAAGTGCTCTTTTTCCCTCCAGCTTTCCTCTTGTGACTAGGTGCTCAAATTTCTCTTGTCTCATAAAATGTCCTATAAACGTTGCATGCTTTTTTTTTTTCTTTTTTGCCCTGCACAAACTTAGAAAATACAAATTTCGCGCATACACGCTAAAAAGGTAAGCAAGCCTATGCTCAAGGATTGCTTCCCTTTAAGAAATTCTACCGATAAGCACATTTTGGGAGAGCTAAGATCCCCTGTGCAACTGTGTCCAGTTATGAGTTGGTGTAAGCATATGCGCGTCTGTCTGTCTGCTTCTGTCTTTTGATTTCATTTCGTTGGTTATTAGTCAGTTAGTTAGTTAGTTAGTTAGTTAGTTAGTTCAGTAGTTAGTTATTTTTTGGTTAGTTATTTAGTTAGTTATTATTATTTATATATTTATTTATTTGTTTATTCATTTATTTGTTTATTATTTTTAGTTGATGGATGAATGGATAGATGGCTGACTGAATGTTGTTTATCATTTTCCCTCCAAGCTTTAATCCAGGGTCTTCTTCTAGGTTTCTCATGCATGGATGGATGGATGGATGCATGCATGCATGCATGCAAACATGCATGGTTACTTTTACTCCACTAATTTCAGTTTTGCAATTCAAGGCCTAAGAGAAGCCACGACTGCATTCACAGGAAAAATTACAGCCAAATCCTTTGGTTTTTATGTCATATGCTTCATTTACGACACTGGAAAAATCCCCAAAGATATGTCAAAATCAATTTTCACTGCACTTCCAAAGAAGACAAGGGCTATAGAATGCAAACTCCATCACACAATCAGTTTGATGAGTCATGTAACAAACATCCTGTTAAGAATAATCATGATGAGGACAAGGAATAGAATCGAAAGATAAATAGCAGAAGAACAGTGTGGATTTGTGGAAGGGAAAGGAACTATTAATGCCATATACATCCTAAGAACTATCGTAGAGAGGTCAATTGAGATGAATAATGATTTGTATTTATGCTTTGTTGACTACACCAAGGCTTTCGATCTGATAAGATATGAAGAATTGATCAACCAACTGGAGAGACTCAATGCTGATGGAAAAGATCTACGAATAATCAGAACTATGTACAGGGAACAAACAGCTGCAATGAGAATAGAAAACAATATAAGCTCTTTCCAAAACATCAAAAGAGGAGGGTTGTGTTTTGTCACCAGATCTGTTTTCACTTTACAGCGAAAACATGAGAAACCTAGAAGAAGACCCTGGATTAAAGCTTGGAGGGAAAATGATAAACAACATTCAATACGCAGATGACACCGTGCTAATTGTAGAAAATGAAAGGAATCTACAAACCCTTGTGAATATACTAGAAATAGAAAGCAAAGGTAAGGGGTTGGAACTAAACATGAAATCCTCTTATGCAAAATAACAGCAAATGGCACAATCTTGACACAGGTTGGTAAAGTTAAATACCTGGGAACGATCATTTCATCAGACGGCACATGCACATCAGAAATAACCGGCAGAATCGGCCAAGCCAAAACAGCATTCAAGAAGATGACAAGCATTCTTACCAACAAATGCCTATCAATTAGCATCAGGAAGAGAGTTCTTGAATGTTATATAGAACCAATACTGTTGTACGGATGTGAGGCGTGGACAGTCAACAAGCAAAGCCAGAACAAGATTGAGGCAGCCCAGATGTGGTTTCTAAGAAGAATGTTGAGAGTTTCATGGACAGCAAAGAAAACAAACGAGACAGTCTTGAAGGAGGCAGACACAAGTAGATCATTCATAAGGATGATTAGGAAAAGACAGGCAACATTAAAGGCCATTTTATGAGGAAGGGGGATTGGAGCACATGGTCACAACGGGACAGCTGGAGGGAAAGAGAGCACCAGATAGAACCAGGGAGAAAATGTTGGACGGACTTGCAGAGTGGCTGGGGACGAGGAGGGTGGAGGAGATGCTTAGGGCAACGAGAGATAGAGACAGATGGAAGTCCATGATCGCCAACGCCATGCTGCAGGGCACCTGATGATAATGATGATAATGCTTCAGTGGCTGAAAATTGGGAAGACTGAAAACAAACAAATATTGTCTTTTTTTTCACTGTCATCTGTTGTAAACTTTGTGTCAAAATAGCTAAGTTACGAAGAAAACTCAAAATGCAAATGGAAAACAACATGAAATGCTAACAACTTGAAAATATATTCTTTTAATAAAACAAAATAGAACAACAGCTACTTATTCACTTAAATATGAAATGACGCCAACAATCTGTACAATGAAAATAATAGCAACTTATTCGTCTAAATATGAAATGACGTCAGCAGTTTGTACAATGAAAACAATGGCTACTTATTCGTTTAAATTTGAAGTGATATCAACAATCTGTAGAAACTGTCTTATAAGTCTTCTAGTGCTTTTTTTTTTTTAACTGACTCATGGGAATAACTGCACCACTGGATGGTTTGTCAATATTGTTGTATGCGTCGGTTGGTACTAAATGACCATCACTAGAACAAAAGATAGGAAATTGAATATTTTTGTATACATCACAAAATGAAATCTCTTCGGTTTAACGAGTCAAAAATATAGGTACAAGATAAACGTCATCCTTTTTTTTTTAAATGGGGATGGGGTGGAGGTTAGAGATGTCTGTGTGTTGTTGTTGTTGTTGTTGTTGTTTGTTGTTGTTGTTGTGTTGTTGTTGTTGTTGTTGTTGTTGTTGTTTTCTGTTCTGCCTCCTCACAACTCACGATCGGAAGAAGTGCGCAACAATTTCTCTTGAAATAACCTTGAGGTTTTTATAATTATCATTATTTTTTATTATTATTATTATTATTATTATTATTATATTGTTATTATCATTATTATTATTATTATTATTATTATCATCATCATCACATTCTTCTTATTATTATTTTATAATTATTATTATTATTATTATTATTATTACATCTGGAATGAAACACTTTAGTTTGACTAAAGTGTTTGAAAATAACGTCTGAAAGAAAAGTAACATTCTAGTATCGCCACCTTTCACGATTACACATTTATTCACAATTGGTCCATTCTTTGGTATCGCATTCACATGCTAATGGTTGTGTGTTCGAATTTTGGGGTGCGCTATATATTAAAACTGGCTATCTCACTGTCCCATCGTAACATCATTGTTGTTCTGGTGGTGTCAGTAGGCCTATAGGATAAGATAAGTCCCCCTTCCCCCACTTCCCTGGGATGGTTATCCCCCTCAGCCATATCACCTGAGGTGGGTGTCAATCAATCAATCAATCAATCAATCGATACTGTATTGAACAAGAGAGATTACCAACTGTGTCAATATGAAGTCTCATAGATCTGACTTCAGATATAACCATCCCGACCTTAAATATAATTATCCTCTCGACTGTTATTGGGAGCTGTTGGTGAAAGACAGTGTGGTATAGGGTACCACACGAGTCACACATTCTGCACTTCTTTTATACCTTTCAAAACAAATACAGAAACACCAGGGTGTGTACCATGTTTTGAGCCACTCAGCATCAAACACCTTTTTTATAAAATGCCTGGACGTTTACGATGTGAGGGATGAGCACTTTACAGCAGACGCTTTAAGGAACCTCTTCAGAGATAGTCCTCTGGATATAGTTTCTTATTCTTATTGTTGTTTAAAGCCCAGCCGACTGCGCAGAGCCATATCAGGGCTATACAACCGCTTCAAAACGTACAAAACTTCAACGTGGGAAAAAATTAAGTACATACATCAATGCATTCGCTCGCATAATCTAAGGGGATTTAAAAAAACACACCTGAATACAAAATTTATATAAGCATACCCAAGGACATCAAAATATCTATTAAAAGAGGCATAAATTACCTGAAATTGCTTCTGCATATCTAACCTCTCTACAGCCAGAAATACACTTAATACGTGTATCCAATTATCAATTCTAAGAA
>JAPXFY010000015.1:65745380-65762880 GCA_030674185.1 Monoplex corrugatus
TGGATCGTCAGTGTGGTGTGTACATGTACTGACACTTGTAACATTGTCCATATTTGCTTGACATGTCTTGTTACGTGACGTGCTAATTTTGTCAAAGTAATATTTATTTTCTTTCAGATGTGTTAATGGGATCTGTTCACACAAAGTGTATTTTTAGTGAGCTTTTCTTTTAAAAATTGTTGAGTTACTAGCATTTTGTCAAATTAGAGGACATGAATTTTTGAAAAATAATGGTACGAGAAAGGTCTGTTGTATGATACTTAGAAGTTAGAGTAATTTGATATGGGCAATTTGGCTAATGGCCATTTTGAGAAATCGTCATTGAACTGCAAAAGAAGAGATGGGAAGATAATATTCGAGAGTGGACGGGCCTGGAACTGAGGGATACCCTAAGGAAAGCGGAGAGCAGGGAGGAATGGAGAAAGGTTGTTGTCAAATCTTCGGAGGCGCCCCGACGGACGGCCAGTCTAAGGGATCGGTGACGGTGACGGTGACGGTGACGGTGACGGTGACGGTGACGGTGACATTGAACTGATTGAAGATAATTATTTTCAATATTCCTTCAGCTGTTCTGTGATATCGATCATTTTATATGATAACTGATTACAACAAGGATAGATATTTTAAGATATGATCAAGCGATTATGATGACGGAATAAAGTATTCTGTTTTCTCATATTGTTCCCTCTGTCTGTCTTGTAACAGATGGTGCCTCAGATGCAGAGAACACAGCAGCCAGCCATTATCCCCAAGCCAAACCTAACACGATTGTTCCTTCGTGTATATGGGAGGAAGAGAGGAGGTCACGTTACCTCAGCCAAGGAATGCCAGCAAGGGAAAGTGTAGTCTTTGCTCGTTGTCAGGACATAATCGGATATGGACAGAAAGAAAGCAGCTTCTCCTCTCTATGGTTTCTATGTTGTGTGTGTGTGTGTGTGTGTGTGTGTGTGTGTGTGTGTGTGTGTGTGTGTGTGTGTGTGTCTGTGTGTGTGTGTGTGTGTGTGTGTGTGTATGTTGTGTGTGTATGTGTGTGTGTGTGATTTGTGTGGAGTTGTGTGTGTGTGACAGTTGTGTGTGTGTGTGTGTGTGTGTGTGTGTGTGTGTGTGTGTAGTCTTTGCTCGTTGTCAGGACATATCGGTATGTGACAGAAAAAAGCAGCTTTCCCCACAATGGTTTCTTGTTTGTGTGTGTGTGTGTGTGTGAGTGTGGTGGTGTGTGTGTTGTGTTGTGTGTGTTGGCGAGAGTTCTCTTGTCTTGTGTGTGTGTGTCGTGTGTGTGTGTGTGTGTGTGTGTGTGTGTGTGTGTGTGTGTGAGTTGTGTGTGTGTATGTTGTGTGTGTGTGTTGTGTGTGTGTGATGTTGTGTGTGTGTGTGTTGTGTTTGTGGTGTGTGCATGCACGCGCGCGTAAATGTGTCTGTTTGTTCGTGCTTGTTGTGTTCGTGTGTGTGTGTGTGTGTGTGTGTGTGTGTGTGTATGTGTGTGCGTGCGTGCGTGTGTGCGTGTGTGTGCGTGTGTGTGCGTGTGTGTTTCGTGTGTGTATGTGTGTGTGTGTTCATGTGTGTATGCGTGTGCGTGTGTGTGTGGTGTGTGTGTGTGTGTGATGTGTCTGTGCATGTGTGTGTGTGTCTCTGTCTGTGCGTGTGTGTGTGTGCGTGTGTGTGTGTGTGTGTGTGTGTGTGTGTGTGTGTGTGTGTGTGTGTGTGTGTGTGTGTGTCTGATTTCTGTTTTAGTGTTTGTTTTTGTTTTCTTTTTGTTTGTTTTTCAAGGATCCAAATCGATCGCATCCATATGCTCAAGCACATATACATACAAGCGCGCGCACATACACACACTTACACAAACGGTCATGCACACACGCACAGGTGTATCTGTGTGTATTCATGAATTTGTGCGTGTGTGCATTCGTGGTGTGTGTGTGTGTGGTGTGTGTGTGTGTGTGTGTGTGTGTGTGTCTGTATGTGTGTGTGTCTGTTGTGTGTGTGTTGTGTGTGTGTTGTATGTGTGTGTGTGTGTGTGTGTGTTGTGTGTGTGTGGTGTTGTTGTGTGTGTGTCTGTATTGTGTGTGTGTCTGTATGTGTGTGTGTGCTGTATGTGTGTGTGTGTGTCTGTGTGTGTCTGTGTGTATGTGTGTGTGTTGTATGTGTTATGTGTTCTGTGTGTGTGTGTGTGTGTGTGTGTGTGTGTGTGTGTGGTGTGTGTGTGTGTGTGTGCCGCTTAAGTGGTCATGTTTATACACAATTTCTTTTGAAAGCACCGTTTGGTACATGTTTGGTGTAACCTTTAACCTTAGTATCAAATCCATCTTAATCCAATGTGCAGGCTTGAAATGAGCTGATGGGCCAAAGCCTCTGACCCAAATTTGGTCAAAATCCATGTACATGTTCATGACGAATCGCTATGTGAATATATTGTACTCTGCCTTGTATTGCTTTCTCATATAATATATTGACGTACATATAGTCTCTTTGCTTGTGGCTTTTATATGATGCACTGTAGTGAGGTACACAATGAACTGTGTTATGTACACGATGTACTCGTTTGGTGTGGCCTATTGATGTGTACAATGACTTGTTTCAGTGTATACCATGCACTGCCCTGGTGTACGCTAAGTACCATACGAGTGTACACGGTGTGCACTGTCTTTATGAAGACTGTTATGTACACGTACTGCACGGTGCTGGGGTACATTAGTGTTCGATATTGATGTACACGATGTGGTATCCTGGTACTCATGATAAATTTTATTGATATAGGCTACATGTTGTTTTGATTCAGCTGGTGTCCAGACTGTATTGTCCTGATACACAGGACCGATCTCCATGGTGTACTGATATGTTATATATATATATGAAGGGATTAATTTTGTTGATGCATTTTGATCCTGTTGTATATGATTTGGTGTATCATGTGGATGTACAAGATGTACTGTCATGATGTACACAACGTACTACAGTAATACTTCTACGATTTGTTGAAGAGTGATTTGCTGCATTGAAACATCATTACTTGTGCTCCATTCTTGTGAGTCAGCAGTTTCAGTTTCAGTTTCTGAAGATGACGCCGTCTCCGTGCTCGGAACGAATTCCATATAAACTGACGATACTGGTTGTGCCATGTGATGGAGGAGATCTCAAATGATCATGGCACAAATCTTAACCCTGCACTTCCGCCAATGTCAATGGTGACCTTACAGAATCCTGAAGACTGCCTAGCATGGTCTCCACAATTGGCTAAACTATCACAGGGTGCCCCTCAGACCGCATTGTTAGACGGGTAAGTAAGGTTTGCGTAATGAAGATCACGCCATCCATGATTGGACTGGTTACTCAACATTTTCCACGACCTAGTCCCCCTCAGACCGTATCGTTACGCGGGTTTACGTAATGAAGATCACGCCATCCATGATTTAACTGGTTACTTCGGCGTTTTCCACCGACCTCCAAAGGAGTGGGGGAGAGGAAGAATATTCAAGCCCTATCTTACCCAGGTAAGTAAGGTTTGCGTAATGAAGAGCACGCCATCCATGAATTAACTGGGTACTCAACATTTTCCACCGAGCAGGATCTAACGCTCACATTGGTCTTATCCAACTATAGAGGGTAGGCTATCTAGTACACAAAAGGTTTCGGCAAATACCAACGTCCAAGCGAAAACTCCAGAGGGTTGAATAACAGCCAGGGCCGCCAGGTGCCAAAGATTGCTTGGGTTATTCAAATTTCGATGTCCAATGAAAGACAGGTTAGTTATTCAAATTTCGACGTCCAATGAAAGACAGGTTAGTTATTCAAATTTCGATGTCCAATGAAAGACAGATGGGAAGGTTTTGTGACAGAAACAACAGAAACGCACTGTATAAAAGCCAGAAAGTCAATCACTAAGAGGGACCCATTCGATTACCACCCAGCCAGAGACCTTCCAACCTATCTTAGAGGTATGTAATCCCACGTCTCATTTTATACTTCAGTTAGGGTAGGGATAGAAGTAGTTAGTATGTTTGATTTTCCACAAAGCAAAGAATAGAGTAGGACATAAGAAAGTGTTCAGCATTCTTGTGATATGCAAGTTCTGATGATTCGTAGTGCATCTTAGGATTTTAGGAATATTAGGACCCAGGACAGTAGGAATGGTGAATCACGTTTATGCTGAAGTTGAATGCTTAAATAAATACGTCGTAGTTATTAATCTATGTGTGGACTGCTTATGAGAATCATGTCTAGTGTGGTTAGTGCATTTCTTCTCGTCACTCTCCTTCCTTGTTGTGTGTGTGGCTTCTAAGTAGAGAAACAATTCTTCATATACATCCCCAATTCATCTACCTGTTATAGACAACTACACCCCAAACATTCTTCCCGCGAATACACCTTTCTGTTACATATGACCCCACACCCAAACATCCTTCTTGCGATACACAAAAAAAACTTCCTGCCATAAAACTATGAAAAGCATGAATGGAACTAAACAAATTCTTTAAGTTTGCACGAAATGTAAGCATGGGCAAGAAATTCCAAAAACGTCGTCTGAATTATGTTAAACGTAAAGCTGTCACCCCCAGAATGCTTGTGAATGTGTATGATTATATGTGATTCTTAGAAGATTACCATACGCTGACCAATGAAACATTCTTTTGTTCTTGAGTGTATCTTCCCTCACCACCAGAACGATAAGAATATTAGGACAACCAAATCCCATTTTCTAGACTGGAATTAAACTCAACAATCTTTAAGTCATGTCTACATGGCTTTCAAACAGATATTTCATATGGTAGACTGGAATTAAACTAAAACATTTTTAATTATTCATGTCTGTGTGGCCTTAACCAGATATTTCATATGACAGACTGGAATTAAACTCAACAATATTTAATCATTCATGTCTTTATGGCCACAACCAGATATTTCATATGGTAGACTGGAATTAAACTAAAAAAATCTTTGATTATTCATGTCTTTTGGGCCTCAACCTGATATTTCATATTGTAGACTGGAATTAATCTAAACAATCTTTAATTATTATGTTTGTATGACCTCAACCAGGTTTTTCATATGGTAGACTGGAATTAAACTCAACGATATTTAATAATTCATGTCTATATGTTCTCAATCAGATATTTCATATGGTAGTCTGGAATTAAACTTAAAATCTTTAAATCATGTCTGTATGGCTTCAACCAGATAGTTTGATGATATTCGTACTCGTGTGTTGCCTTGTTCTCTCCCGATTTATGTAAAATCTTCACTGCTCTGTTGTGTATGTTATACTTTTTTCCTGATATACACATTAAACTGCTGTGGTTACACCTTGCGTTAAATTCATTTACATTGAGTATGTTTTTGATTACACTACCTGGTGCACATATTGTATTACTTTGATGAACGAGATGTACTGTCCATAATTTCATATTGTGCTGAAGTATACAACTGCCCTGGTGTACTAAATGTGTACTAAATTTGGTGTACCATCTGATGTACAATGAGTATTGTCCTGTTGTACATTATCTGATTATAGATTATATTGTCTTCGTCGATGAGTGGATGAACTGTGACGAGTTTGTGATACTGTGTAGAGATACATAATGATCACAACTGTATTTTATTGATGTGTATGTGATACTGTGTTGAGATACATAATGATTACTGTATTGTATTGATGAGTATGTGATACTGTGTTGAGATACATAATGATCATACTGTATTGTACTGATGAGTTGTGATACTGTGTTGTGATACATAATGATTATGTATTGTATTGATGTGTATGTGATACTGTGTTGAGATACATAATGATCATACTGTATTGTATTGATGTGTATGTGATACTGTGTTGAGATACATAATGATTACTGTATTGTATTGATGGTATGTGATACTGTGTTGGATACATAATGATATCTGTATTGTATTGATGAGTATGTGATACTGTGTTGGATACATAATGATCACTACTGTATTGTATTGATGAGTATGTGATACTGTGTTGCGATACATAATGATCACTACTGTATTGTATTGATGAGTATGTGATACTGTGTTGAGATTACATAATGATTACTGATTGTATTGATGAGTGTGTGATACTGTGTTGAGATACATAATGATTACTGTATTGTACTGATGAGTATGTGATACTGTGTTGAGATACATAATGATTACTGTATTGTATTGATGAGTATGTGATACTGTGTTGCGATACATAATGATCACTACCGTATTGATTGATATCACTATGTGTACTGACTTTTTGAATAATAATGATCTCTGTACATGATAAATTGTCTGAGTACGAATGTACTGTCTTGATACATAATGATCGTATTGATATGATGATATGTGATACGTGTTGAGATACATAATATTACTGCAATGTATTACTGAGTATGTGATACTGTGTTGAATACCATAATGATCACTACGCACTATACTGATG
This sequence comes from Monoplex corrugatus, assembly GCA_030674185.1. Taxonomy (NCBI): domain Eukaryota; kingdom Metazoa; phylum Mollusca; class Gastropoda; order Littorinimorpha; family Ranellidae; genus Monoplex; species Monoplex corrugatus. Next base: position 65,751,805 of record JAPXFY010000015.1, read on the forward strand.
GATATCACTAAGGTGTCTACTTTTTGTAATGTCTATGTATGTCATTCGTACTGATAAATGTCCTGATGCTACTAATTGTACTGACATAATATATACCTCATGATATGCATGATCCATTGTACATGTCAACTAATACCATGATTACTATACTTAATGACCATAGATTTATGCTCCATTGCACTCCTATTCCATGTCTAATGACATTGTATTTTTGATGGAATAAATTCATGTACTAATCCCCTATTCTTTCATTGTACACGTTACGGATTTTTGTGATACATTTAACACTACATTATTGTCCGTGATGTGCATGACAAATTATCCTGATCTACTGGAGGTACTGTCTTGATGTTTGCTTGTCTGTGATCCTTGAATAACTCAAATAAATTGAAGATCTATGATTGAAGTCGTGTTAATGAAACTGTGACAAGAACATCCATTTCGAGAACAAGGGCTTATTTTCCAGCAAAGACTTTTGCCTCTTGATATGCCTCAGAAGCATGTTTCCAAAATGCCGTTTTTTTCTGAAAGACTAAAATCTTGAAAATGGTAGGTCTGTTTTAAACGACACGGGAGGAACCAAGAACAATTCATCATAATCACTATTCCCATTATCATCATCACCATAGCGTAGTGAAAAATGTCCCAGATGCTGCAGACAATAAAATAGTAAAAGAAACAGGACTGCAAGTGTGATGTTTCAGAACGCAATTTTAACGCAGAACAAAACTTCTGTTGCATGTTGAACATTTGACATTTGGGATTTGGAATTTCTTCACGAGTGATTCATCACACTCAGACATATGCCAGTAATCACTGAACAGACTCCTCGAGCCTGCACATCATCTTGTGCGCTAGCAAGATCTGTAAAGGGGAATGGCGGGAGGAAATCAGAACCTATAGAACATTAAGCTGACACCACCAGAATGATTGCAACATTACCATGGGCATCCAAAACAAGTGTATCTCAAGCAAACAGGAACCAGAAAACAAAAACAAAAAACAAAAAAAGAATAAGAACGCGTATTAATGAAACAATAAGCGCCTGTCTTGTCTTGTTATTAAATACCGTCCTTATACTTCTTTCGTGTGTTTTTTTTCTGATTACCATGGGCAGCTAACAGCCAGTTGCATGCAGGAATTGAACTCAAGACATCGGATCTGAAATATATGGCTCTCCTAACTGAGTCAACCTGTCCAAAGCCAAACTGTTGTTCTTTCAGAGTCAGCCTGTCTAAAGCCAAACTGTTGTTCTTTCAGAGTCAACCTGTGTAAAATGTTCTTCTTTCAGAGTCAGCTGTCTAAAACCAAACTGTTGTTCTTTCAGAGTCACCTGTCTAAAGCCAAACTGTTGTTCTTTCAGAGTCAACCTGTCTAAAGCCAAACTGTTGTTCTTTCAGAGTCAACCTGTCTAAAGCCAAACTGTTGTTCTTTCAGAGTCAGCCTGTCTAAAGCCAAACTGTTGTTCTTTCAGAGTCAGCCTGTCTAAAGCCAAACTGTTGTTCTTTCAGAGTCAACCTTTCTAAAGCTAAACTTGTTCTTTCAGTGTCAATTTTTCTAAAGTTAACTGTTCTTCTTTCAAGGGTCAACCTGTCTAAAATGTTGTTCTTTCAGGGTCAACCTGTCTAAAGCTAAACTTTGTTCTTGGCCGATTCTGCTGGATATTTTTGATGTGCATCTGCCGTCTGGTGAAATGACCGTTCCCAGGTATTTAAACTTATCAACCTGTCTCAAGGTTATGCCGTTTTCTGTTATTTTGCATGAGGGGATTTCATGTTTTTACTGATCACCATGACTTCAGTCTTCCTGCTTTTTAGTTCCAACCCATTAACCTTTGCTTTCTATTTCAGGTATATTCACAAGGTTTTTTAGGTCTCTTTCATCTTCTGCAATTAGCACGGTGTCATCTGCGTATCGGATGTTGTTTTTCATTTTTCCTCCAACCTTTATTAATCCAGGGTCTTCCTCTGGGTTTCCCATGATGTTTTCGCTGTAAAGTGAAAACAGATCTGGTGACAAAAAAACAACCCTGTCTGACTCCTCTTTTGATGTTTTGGAAAGAGCTTATATTTTTTTTTATTCTATTGCAGCTGTTTGTTCCCAATACATATTTCTGATTATTCGTAGATCTTTTCCATCAATATTGAGTCTTTCTAATTGGTTGATCAATTCTTCATGTCTTACCCGATCGAAAGGCCTGGTATAATCAACAAAGCAAAATATAAATCCTTATTCATCTCGATTGACTTCTCTATGATAGTTCTTAGGATACATATGGCATTAACAGTTCCTTTCCCTTCCACAAATCCACACTGTTCATCTGCTATTTCTCTTTTGATTCTATTCCTTGTCCTCATCATGATTATTCTTAATATGATTTGTTGCGATGGATATTCGCATTCTATAGCCCCTGTCTTCTTTGGAAGTGCGATGAAAATTGATTTTGACATATCTTTGGGGATTTTTCCAGTGTCATAGATTTCATTTAGGAAGACTGTTATATTTTCAATATCAAATTCCTCCAGGGCTTCAATCGTCTCTGTGGTAATGTTGTCTGGTCCTGGGGTTCCCTGGTTTCATTTTTTAGTGCTGCTCTACGTGTAACTTCATCTTTCATTATGGGTGGTCCTTCAAAGTTCTTTCTCATCTCTTCGTTTCTGTGATCTTCCAAAAAGGTCTTTTATGTGCTCTCCCACATCTGTCTAATAGTTTGTCTTTTTCCATGATAAGCGTACTATCTTTCGATTTTAAGCAACCAGTTGATGTGCATGTATTTTTCCTGTGGAAACTTCTTCAATTCGTCTGTACATACCCTGAGGATCCGTTTTGTGTTGATCTTCTATTTCTTTGCATTTTGTTTTCAGCCGAGCTTCCTTAGCTTCACTGCACCTATGCCTGATTCTTTGTTTATCTTCCTGTATATTTCCTCGTTTCTCTTTGCCTTCCTCCATTCCTCCATCAAGCCTAAAATTTCTTTTGTCATCCAGTTCTTTTTTGCTTTTCTATCTACTTCAGGGATTTCTTCACAAGCTTCATTTATCAAATTTCTTAACTTTGTCCATTGTTCCTCACTGTCACAATGCCTTCCAGAGCACTAATATTTTTTTGAACATGTACATTATTTTTCACGTATCACTTCATCTGTCTTCAAGAGTCCAAGAGTCAATCTGTCTAAGCTCAACTGTTGTTCTTTCAGACTCAACAGGTCTAAAGCTAAACTGTTGTTCTGTCAGAGTCAACTTGTCTAAAGATGAACTGTTGTCCTTTCAGAGTCAACCTGTCTAAAGCTGAACTGTTGTTCTTTGAGAGTCAACCTGTATAAAGCTAAAATGTTGTTCTTTCAGAGTCAACCTGTCTACAGCTAGACTGTTGTTCTTTCAGTGTTAACCTGTCTGAAGCTATACTGTTGTTCTTTGAATCAATCTGTCTAAAGCTGAACTGTTGTTCTGTCAGAGTCAACCTGTCTAAAGCTAAACTGTTGCTCTTTGAGACAACCTGTCTAAAGCTGAATTGTTGTTCTTTCAGAGTTAACCTGTCTACAGCTAAACTGTTGCTCTTTGAGAGTCAACCTGTATAAAGCTAAACTGTTGCTCTTTGAGACAACCTGTCTAAAGCTGAATTGTTGTTCTTTCAGAGTTAACCTGTCTACAGCTAAACTGTTGTTCTTTCAGAGTTAACCTGTCTACAGCTAAACTGTTGTTCTTTCAGAGTCAACCTGTATAAAGCTAAACTGTTGCTCTTTGAGAGTCAACCTGTATAAAGCTAAAATGTTGTTCTTTCAGAGTCAACCTGTCTACACGTACAGCTAAACTGCTGTTCTTTGAGAGTCAACATGTATAAAGCTAAACTGTTGTTCTTTGAGTCAATCTGTCTAAAGCTGAACTGTTGTTCTTTGGGTCAATCTGTCTAAAGCTGAACTGTTGTTCTTTGAGTCGATCTGTCTAAAGCTGAACTGTTGTTCTTTGAGTCAATCTGTCTCACGCTAACCTGACCTGTTGTTCTTTCAGAGTCAACCTGTCTAAAGCTAAACTGTTGTTCTTTGAGTCAATTTGTCTGAAGCTCAACTGTTCTTCTTTGAGTCGATCTATCTAAAGCTAAACTGTTGTTCTTTGAGTCGATCTGTCTAAAGCTAAACTGTTCTTCTTTGAGTCGATCTGTCTAAAGCTAAACTGTTCTTTGAGTCGATCTGTCTAAAGCTAAACGGCTGTTCTTTGAGAATTAACCTATCTAAAGCTAAACTGTTGTTCTGTCTCAACCGTCGTTCAATACTTCATTCAGGAGGATTGTGTAAATAATTTCTTTTGGGCAGCAGAATCAATTTTTGATACAAGCAACATACTTTTTTAACAACCAAGGTCAAGAAACTTAAATGGAAAAAGCTTCCATCTTGGACAGGCGTGCTAAAGCACGATTTCGTTCCTTAATGTCAAAAACGCTTTAGCAGAATGGCGTGCCTAAGAAATGCCAACACAACTGAGCACAGCAGGTAAAAAATGTGTTAGGATGTGTCCTGTGGAATTTGCAGAGGAATTCAACTTTTTTTTTCAGTATTTCGCAGGGTTATCTTTTCTCTGCATCCACTGACACAATTGGCATGTTGGCTTATCTTGATGGGTGATGTTTTGTTCTCTTTCTTATTATTTGCTATGCTTTATTTACTTATTTTAGTTGTTTGTTTTTTTTCTTTCATTTTAGTTTAGTTTAGTTTTAGTTTAGTTTAGTTTAGTTTAGTTTAGTTTAGTTTAGTTTTGTTTTGTTTAGTTTAGTTTATTCTATTTCATTTTATTTTATTTATTGTATTTTATCTTATTACATTTCATTTTGTCTTATTTAATTTTTGTTTATTTGAATTTGTTTCATTTTTTATTTATCTTATTTTGTTTTATTTTACTTTAATTTTGTTTTATTTGATTTTATTTTGTTTTATTTGATTTGTTTTTATTTCATTTTATTTCATTTTATTTAGTTTTATTTCGTCTGTTCTTTTCGTATCAGATGAGACGGAATAAAAAAACTTTATTTTTTGTTGTGTTTTTTTTCTTTCCTCCTTCCGACTTTTCTTCTTCCTCTTTTTCTTCTTCTTGTCTCTTTCTTCTTAATTTCCTTCTCTCGCTTTTTCTTTCTCTTACCTCTCTCTATGTCTGTCTCTCTGTCTCTCTCTGTCTGTCTTTGACTCTGTCTGTCTCTTTCTCTCTCTCTCTCTCTCTCTTTCTTCTCTCTGTCTTTCTCTCTCTCTCAGTCTGTCTTTGTCTCTCTCTCTGCCTCTGTCTCTGTCTCTCTCTATCTCTCTCTGTCTCTCTCTGTCTCTCTGACTCTGTTTCTGTCTCTGTCTCTGTCCTCTCTCTCTCTCTGTCTCTCTGTGTCTCTCTCTCTCTCTCTCTCTCTCTCTCTCTCTCTCTCTCTTCTCTCTCTCTCTCCCTTTGCTGACTCCTCATCTGTCAACGTATCCATATTTCTTTCTTTTGTCCCTTCTTATTTTCCTCCTCCTCCTCGTCCTCTCTCCTCCTCCTCCTCTCTTCTTCTTTTCTTCTTCTTCTTCTTCTTCTTCTTCTTCTTCTTTTGAATTCTTCGCATTTCTTCTTCGCATTCTTTTTTGCAATTCTTCTTCGCAATTCTTCTTCTTCTTCTTTGCAAGTCTTCTTCGTAATTCTTCTTCTTCTTCTTCGAAATTCTTCTTCGCATTCTTCTTCGCAATTCTTCTTCTTTTTCTTCTTCTTCTTCTTCTTCTTCTTCTTCTTCTTCTCTTCTTCTTCTTCTTCTTCTTCTTTCTTCTTCTTTTCGTCTTCTTCTTCTTCTTCTTCTTCTTCTTCACTTTTATCAAGATAAACTAACACACACATACAAAAAATAATGATGATAATATGCAATGAAATATATAGAGAGAAAAAGATAAAACGAGTGGAAGGCTTCTTCTGAGCAGCGATTCTTGTCACAGTATGCATTAAAGAGAGCACATTACGTGATTTTTGATGGCCCATTTGCCGAGTTTGTCGAGGTTCACAGACAAGGTGTTGTGTGGCTTCATCATGTTGGCAAGACCACAAGTCGGAGGCTGCGGGTTTGACTGCGTCGTCTGTGTTTGTTTGTTGTTGTTTGTTTGTTTGTTTGTTTGTTGTTTGTTTATTTGTTTGTTTGTTTGTTTGTTTGTTTGTTTTTGTTTGAATTGTTTGTTTGTTTGTTCATTTGTTTATTCGTTTATTTGTTTGTTTGTCTGTCTTGCTTGTTTTCCTTCTTTCTGTCTTCTTTTATTTATTTATTTATTTCGTTCTTTCTTTCTTTCTTTCCCTATTTCGTTGTTTTCTCGTTTGGTTTTTTTGGTTCTGTGCTTCTTAGTGGATCTCTTTCTTTCTTTCATTCTTTCCTTCTTCCTTTTTTTCTCACTCTCTCACTCTCTCTCTCTTTCTTTCTTTCTTTGCTTTCTTGCTCTCTTGTTTGTTTGTTGTTGTTTTTTTTTCTTTCCCTGTTTCTTTACTTTATTGGTTGTACACTTGTTTGTTGTTCGATTGTTTGATTGTTTAGTTCTTAGTTGTTTACCTTTTGGTTGTTTAGTAGTTGTTTGGATGTTTGTGGAACTCTAACCCCCCACCCATACATCCCTGCTTCCATACAGCTTCCTTGCCATTTTAATCACTGTCTGTTTATTTCAGCTGTCCTGTCCATCACCAAAGACAGTTTCATTCAGTGGCAGTTTCAGTGCCAGGAAATTCATGCAGAGTATCAGAACCGTCTTCATTAGGCCACCTCTCCTAAGACTGTTTGTTTGTTTGTTTGTTTGTTTGTTTGTTTGTTTGTTTGTTTGTTTATTTGTTTGTTTGTTTGTTTATTTGTTTGCTTGCTTGTTTGTTTGTTTGTTTGTTCCTTCGTTCGTTTGTTTGTTTGTTTGTTTGTTTGTTGTTTTTTTGTTTATTTGCTTTTTTGTTTGTTTCTTTCTTTCTTTCTTTGTTATTTGTTCGTTTGTTTGTTCGTGTGTTCATTTGTACGTCTGTTCGTCTGCTCTTCTGTCCGTTCGTTCATCTGTTTGTTCTTCTGTTTGTTCGTCTGTTTATTCGTCTGTTCGTCTGTTTGTTTGTTTGTCTGTGTGTTTCGTTGTTTGTTTGTGTATTTGCTTGTTTGTTTGTTTTTTTAATTGATATATTTATGTCCTTTCTTGTTTGGTTACAATGGATTTATTACGTCAAATTTTGGGTTAGTTTCTCCCGGGTTGGCAGGTTACCACCATGATGCACTCCCACTTCTTTTTATATGCGCTCCTTTCCGTTTGTTTGTTTGTTTGTTTGTTTGTTTGTTTGTTTGTTTGTTTGTTTATTTGTTTGTTTGTTTGTTTGTTTGTTTGTTTGTTTGTTTGTTTTTGAAAGTGTTTTACGCTAAAGAAAAATTTGCTAGGAAGAACTTCTCTGTTGCTGTGAGGTCTTTAACTCGCCCTAACTCTGAGCTGCATACAGAACCTCGATTTACTGTCCTTCCAAAAGGCTAGTACTAGATCATCTCTAAAGATGAAGCGGAAAGAGGGTGTAAAACACCTCTCCCATCTATGCTTTGAACCTGGGTTTTCTGGCGACATAGGGCAGATGCTTGGACCACAACAGCATACAGTCCACAGCTTTCAGTTTCTCACAATGTCTCTGCTCTCAGAATGAACTCCACATGTACTAACGTCACAGGTGTCATGTGATGATGACCATGGCACAAGCCTTACATCTAAACATAAAAAACCCGTGAGGTCCTACCTAGCCTATGTTTTATCTAGCCTACATTTTTTTCACACTAGTATTGTATCAGTCTATCGTTTGGGCAATCTTTGGTTATATCTGTGTACGTTCCATAGCGCCTGTTCTAATCCATAGCGATTTTAGTTTCAGTTTCGGTTTCGGTTTCGGTTTCGGTTTCTCAAGATGACTGTCTTCCCGCTGGGAATAAGTCCCATATGCGCTAAGGCCACATGGCCATGTGGTGGAGAGATCCAAACTGATCATGGCATAGACCATAAGTCTGCTGCGCACACCCGCTGCCAAAGCCTTGAGGTCAACTATTCGTATTGGTTTTATGTCTATCGTTTTTTTGTCAATGTCTTTTAACTCTATTGTGACTGCACTTGCCACAGCTGAGCTCTCCTGCTGGCCTAGGGCTGCAACAGTGAAATCACTGAGAACTGGGTGCAAGTGAACTTATACATCGATTTTAGACAAAGAAACCGGCAAAACGTTGCTGAAGCGTTCAACGGAAGTTCCCTCCACGAGAGAAGCAATTGCCAACTACTAAATCATTAGCATAACAAAAGTAGAGGGAGTTATATACCCTAGACCGTCTGTTACTATGATCGAAGTTGCCCGTCCTCAGTGAGAACTCAGCTGTTATTTCAATTGAAGTAGCCCGTCGTCAAAGAGTTAAGCGACTTGGGCTACACTGTAGTGATCCAATGTAATATGATACCGACTACTAGTCCTTTGTACTGATGGTCATGATCGTTCTCTCGTGGAAACAAACTGAATGATCGTCCGTGTTTTGATAAGATCGCTACAACATTCATCCCATGACTTTATTGGTTGTTTCGTTGGGAACCAAAAACACACAAAACATAGAATCAAAAAACGTCTGTCTGTCTGCCTGTCTGTCTGTCTGTCTGTCTGTCTGTCTATCTAATCTGTCTGTCTGTCTGTCTGTCTGCCTGTCTATCTGTCTATCTGTCTGTCTGTCTGTCTGTCTGTCTGTCTGTATGTCTGTAAATGAAACCACGAGTTTTCCCCATAATCCAACCATACCAGATGCCTTCCTTCAGGTCAATGTATCAAAACTGATCTAAATTCTTTGTGTATATTCATTTCATTATCTGTAAGCACTGATACCAGTATTTACATTCTACAGACCATTTTTTTTTGTATATTCTCCTCATGCTCTTTACCAATAAATCTCTCTCTTCCCCCCCTCCCCCCTGCCACTGTAGACCAGAGGAAGAGGAGAGGAGCGGGAAAGGCTGATTGGTTTTGAGCGGAGGTCAAACTATCAAACTTCATCACTCAGTGTAATCCTGTTGCCATCGTGTTGCCTAATAGAAAAATGTCAGTCCCCTGCTCCCTGCTTACTTGTTTATGAAGTCTTTCTGACCTTGAGTCACATGCCCCTTCTTCATAAACACGCTTCCATGGCACGATATAGATAGATAGATAGATAGATAGATAGATAGATAGATAGATAGATAGATAGATAGATTGATAGATTGATAGATAGATAGATAGATTGATTGATAGATAGATAGATAGATAGATTGATAGATAGATAGATAGATAGATAGACAGACAAACAGATAGATAGACAGATAGGTAGATGGATAGATAGACAGACAGACATATAGATAGATAGATAGATAGATAGATAGATAGATAGATAGTAGATAGATAGATAGATAGATAGACAGACAAACAGATAGATAGACAGATAGGTAGATGGATAGATAGACAGACAGACATATAGATAGATAGATAGATAGATATAGATAGATAGAATAGATAGACAGATAGATAGATAGACAGACAAACAGATAGATAGACAGATAGGTAGATGGATAGATAGACAGACAGATAGATAGATAGATAGATAGATAGATAGACAGATATAGATAGATAGATAGATAGACAGATAGATAGATAGATAGATAGATAGACAGACAAACAGATAGATAGACAGATAGTAGAGGATAGATAGACGACAGATAGATAGATAGATAGATAGATAGACAGATAGATAGATAGATAGATAGATAGACAGACAAACAGATAGATAGACAGATAGACAGACAGATAGATAGATAGATAGATAGGTAGATAGGTAATAGATAGACAGTTAGACAGACAGACAGTTAGACAGACAGACAGTTAGACAGACAGACAGTTAGACAGACAGACAGACAGACAAACAGACAAACTTAAACTCACACAAGGCATCAGTACATATGGAATTCATTCCGAGCGCGGAGACGTCATCCTGAGAAACGAAACTGAAACTGTCACAGACCAGACAATTAATTCTGTCTTGTGAATGGTCTGTTTACCCCCCCCCCCCCCCTTATTTGCTTTATTTTCTTGTTTGCTTCTTTGTTTGTTTGCTTGTCTGTTTGTTTGTTTGTTTATTTGTTTGCTTGTTTGTTTGTTTTTCTTTCGTGCTTGCTTTCCTTCCTTCTTTCTTTCTTTCTTTCCTTCTTTCTTTCTTTCTTTCTTTCCTTCTTTCTTTCTTTTTTTCCTTCCTTCTGTCTTTCTTTCTTTCTTTCTTTCTTTCCTTCTTTCTTTCTTTCTTTTTTCCTTCCTTCTGTCTTTCTTTCTTTCTTTCTTTCCTTCTTCTTTCTTTCTTTCTTTTTTCCTTCCTTCTGTCTTTCTTTCTTTCTTTCTCTCTTTCCTTCTTTCTTTCTTTTTTTCCTTCCTTCTGTCTTTCTTTCTTTATTTCGTTCTGTATTTTGCTATTTCCTCGTTTCCTTGCCTGGTTGTTTGTTTCTGTATTTCTGTGTTTGTTTGTCTGTCTTTTTTCTGTCTTTCTGTCTGTCTGCCTGATTGTTTGTTTGTTTGTTTGCTTGTTTGTTTGTTTGTTTGTCTGTTTCTGTTTGTTTCATTTGTCTGTCTCTCTCTCTCTCTCTCTCTCTCTGTTTGTATGTCTGTCAGTCTATCTGTCTATCTGTTTGTTTGTCTGTCTGTTTGTCTGTCTCTTTGTTTTGTTTGTCTGCTGGCTTAATTTTTCGTTTGTCTGTCTGTCTGTCTGTCGATCTGTCTGTCTGCTTCTTTCTCTCTTTTTTTCTTTTTTTTTTCTTTCTTTCTTTCTGTGTTTGTGTCTTTGGTTGCTCTTTTTTATTTTTGTTATTGTTGTTGTTGTTGTTGTATTGTTTTTCTGATGGTTTTTCCTTACTATTAAAAGGCAGGCAACTTTGCTTTCTCTCTCTCTCTCTCTCTCTCTTTCTCTCTTGGCTGAAGATCACCTACCTGCATTTTATTGTCCTATTCATGGTCGGTTTCTTGCTCTGGCAAGTCTATCTATGAGTGTAAAATGTATAAATATGTACACTGTGTAAAGTGCCAGGAGCATTTGATGGCATGG
>JAPXFY010000015.1:65767880-65770380 GCA_030674185.1 Monoplex corrugatus
CTGGCAGTAAAGAAAAGACGACTCTAGAAATCTGTCATCCCGTTGTGACGAATTCACTAATAAGTCGCTCACAGTGCGTTGCATCAGATGCCTGGAAAGATGGATCAAGGGTCAGATGATGAAAGTTTGGATTTTTGTGCAGTTTGTGGTGAATGGCTATTTGTCTCTATAGAATCATACATTGTTCAATATTTGTCTTTGTAGATTCATACATTGTTCAATTTCTGTCTCTGCAGAGCCATGCATTGTTCAATATTTGTCTTTATAGAGTCATACATTGTTCAATATTTGTTTTTATGAGTGATACATTGTTCAATTTCTGTCTCTGCAGAGCCATACATTGTTCAATATTTGTCTTTATGGAGTCATACATTGTTCAATATTTGTTTTTATGGAGTAATACATTGTTCAATTTCTGTCTCTGCAGAGCCATACATTGTTCAAGATTTGTCTTTATAGAGTCATACATTGTTTAATGTTGTTTTTATAGAGTGATACATTGTTTAATTCTGTCTCTACAAGCCATACATTGTTCACTTCTGTCTTTATAGAGTCATACATTATTCAATGCCTGTCTTTATAGAGTCATACATTGTTCAATTTCTGTTTCTGTCGAGTCACTCTAACTGGTTTGTGAGTCTCAGGTACAATAATAATAACAATAATCTAAAATATTATATAGCGCAAAATCTGTAAATCAAATCTAAGCGCTGAAACAGAACACACGCACGCACGCACGCACGTTACGAAACCACACGCACAGACGCACGCACAACCACACACACAAAACACACACGCATGGCTTATAAATGGGGAGAATGAATAAAAGCAGTTAAAAGCAAGATAAAAGCAATGGAAAATTATAGAGAGATAGCATAACAATTTATAATTTAAAAATGTGTTTCCCTCCGAGCGGAGACAGGCTGCAGAGGGGGGGGGGGGGGGTTGAGTGAGGTTAGGATTTTATGCAGAGGAGAAAAGGTGAGTTTTGAGAGCGGACTTGAAGGAGACAAAAGTAGGTTGCTGACGGACTGAGAAGGGAAGTTTGTTCCAGGAGAGTGGACCAGAAACAGAGAAGGCTCGTGGACCATAGGTATTGAGCTTAGTGCGTGGAAAGCGAAAAGTCAGAGGATCGGAGGCAGAGCGGAGGGTACGTGAGGGAACATAGATCTCAAGTAGGCTTGACAGGTAATCGGGGGCTGCGTTATTGAGGCTTTTGTAGCACATGGTGTCTAGTTTGTACTGTATGCGCTTTGATACAGGGAGCCAGTGAAGTTGTGCCAGGAGAGGAGATATGTGGTCAGCTTTTTTCTTTTTGAGTACAAGGCGTACTATGTATCTAACAGAGGTAAGCCTGACAAGATTAAGGCAGCTGAAAGGTGTAATGGCTATCTGGCTGAACCTGTCTCTCAGTGAAAAAAAAGCTACTTACTGCGTAGCTTTCATCGTCGATCCGGCCGACTTCTTCAGCGCAACTGCTGGGTTGAGAACTGGCTTCAGTGCGCACCGCCGTGAGGAACTCACGACAGTGTGACTGAATAAGTGAGGAGTACACCGATGGCAGGTTGTGTCGGCCCCGGTTACGGTTGAGCTGAAAGGTGGTTAAGAAGAATGTTAAGAATTCCGTCTTGAAGAAGGCACACACAAAATAACATATTTTGTGAAAAAGGTCAGGAAAAGACAAGCAACATTTACAGGACATTTTATAAGGAAAGAGAAATTACAGCATCTGGTCACAACAGTAAAGCTCGGAGGGAAAAAGATCACCGGGTAGACTCAAGGAGAAAATATTGGACGGACTTGCGCAATGGATGAAGACAGACAGGGTGGGAGAAGTAATGGCACCGACAAAGGATATATTCATACGGAGAGCCATGATCGCCAACGCCATGCGGCAGGGCAGATGATGATGATGATGATGATGATGAGACGGACGACGACGACGACGACATGATGATGATGATGATGAGATGATGACGAGACGACGACCGAGCGACGACGATGATGATGATGATGATGATGATGATGATGAGACGACGACGACGACAACGACACGACGACGACGACGCGATGATGATGATGATGACGACGAGACGATGATGATGATGATGATGATGATGATGATAGGTAAGCCTAGCGTATTGTAACTAGTGACAGCGAGGCACCACGGTTTGCTTGAAAATGCATTTTCCCTTGCTACACATAAGTGCAACGTGTTTTGTGCATTTTACGTTTCTCGCAATAGTGTTATGTTTTGTAAAATAGGTATACCATAAGTATGGAATCACCAATCTAGAATCATGAACCAGTACGTAGTCTAGAAAGTCCTGATGGCATCATGCCTTGCGTTTCAAATTCAGCAGTTTCTCAAGATGGCATCTCTGGGCTCGTGCGTCTGCGCATAAACCCTACACGTTGAAAAGGTCATGATGGAATCCTCGGCGGTTTCATTACAAATACTAGTGTGTCTGTAGTTTTCTTTGAACAGTTTTGTGAACCT
>JAPXFY010000015.1:65777880-65782880 GCA_030674185.1 Monoplex corrugatus
GAATCGGCCAAGCAAAAACAACATTCAAGAAGATGGAAAGCATTCTTACCAACAAATGCCTATCAATTAACATCAGAAAGAGAGCTATTGAATGTTATATAGAACCAATACTGTTGTACAGATGTGAGGCGTGGACAGTCAACAAACAAAGCCAGAGCAAGATCGAGGCAGCCGAGATGTGGTTTCTCAGAAGAATGTTGGGAGTTCCATGGACAGCAAAGAAAACAAACGAGACAGTCTTGATGGAGGCAGACACAAGTAGATCACTCATAAGGAAGATTAGGAAAAGACAAGCAACATTCATAGGCCATTTTATGAGGAAGGGGGATTTGGAGCACCTGGTCACAACGGGGAAACTGGAGGGAAAGAGAGCACCAGGTAGACCCAGGGAGAGAATGCTGGACGGACTTACAGAATGGCTGGGGATGAGGAGGGTAGGGGAGATGCTGGGGGCAACGAGAGATAGAGATGGTTGGAAGTCCATGGTCGCCAACGCCAAGTGGCAGGGCACCTGATGATGATGATGATGGTACTATCATTTACTGTGTTATCAATTTCTTTTTGTAACAATGACGACGTGACGACGGGAACAGGTGCTCCGATGGAGCACCTTCGTCCGGTAGGGACCGTCATGCGGCGCAGGTGACACCAGACCGTCAGCCAGATACCGCGACCAAACTCAAACTCAAAAATACCAAGATCGCAACATGGAATGTGAGGACAATTCTGCAAAAGGGAAAATTAGAGAATGTCAAAATGGAGATGGAAAGGCTTAACATTAGTATTTTAGGACTAAGGGAAGTGAGATGGAAGGGAGCAGGCATGATAACATCCGGAGAGTATACAGTGATATACTCTGGTGGAACCTCACATGAAAGAGGAGTAGGCATTGTAATGGACAGGGACAAATTAAAAGCAGTTAAGGGATACTGGGCTGTGTTCGACAGAGTCTTGCTGGACAAATTGGGAGGCAGACCATTTGATATCAACATCATTCGGGTGTATGCACCAACATCCACAAGTACTCAGGAAGACATCGACAACTTCTACGAAATATTAGAGATGGCCAAGGCCCAATCCAAACCACAAGATGTTACCATAATAATGGGAAATTTTAATGCTAAAGTGGGACAGGATAGGGTAGAGGAAATAGTTAGACCTCATGGCCATGGTACACAAAATGAAAGGGGAGGGAAACTTGTAGAATGGGCACAGATGAATGAGTTCATAGTAGGAAACACCTGGTTTGAGTAGTCTAATAGAAGAAAATGGACTTGGGTGAGTCCAGGAGATAATACCAAAAATCAGATTGACTACATCATGATTAATAAAAGATTTAGAAATTCTTTACTGTCAGCAAAAACACTACCAGGCGCAGACTGCAACAGTGACCACAATCCTGTAGTGGGAAGATTTAGGTTGAAATTACGGAAAAGGAAACAGACCAAAAGCAACATCAAACTAATCTTGGACATGAAGTGATACGACAAAAAATTAACGTACATGTTCAAAACAAATTCAGTGCTCTGGAAGACGTTGGTGACAGTGAGGAACAATGGACAAAGTTAAGAAATTCGATAAATGAAGCTTGTAAAGAAATCCCTGTAGTAGATAGAAAAGCAAAAAAGAACTGGATGACAAAACAAATTTTAGGCTTGATGGAGGAACGGTGGAAGGCAAAGAGAAACGAGGAAATATACAGGAAGATAAACAAAGAAATCAGGATTAGGTGCAATGAAGCTAAAAAAGCTTGGCTGAAATCAAAATGAAAAGAAATAAAATACCAACACAAAACGGATCCTCAGGGTATGTACAGACGAATTGAAGAAATTGTCCACAGGAAAAATACATGCACATCAACTGGTTGCTTAAAATCGAAAGATGGTACGATTATCATGGAAAAAGACAAAATATTAGACAGATGGTGAGGATTCATTAAAGACCTTTTTGAGGATGACAGAAACGCAGAACACATTATAAGAAAAAAACTTTGAAGGACCACCCATAATGAAAGATGAAGTTAGAGCAGCACTGAAAAAGATGAAACCAGGAAAAGCCCCAGGACCAGACAACATTACTACAGAGATGATTGAGGACCTGGAGGAATTTGGTATAGAAAAAATAACAGCCCTCCAAAATGAAATTTACGACACTGGAAAAATCCCCAAAGATATGTAAAAATCAATTTTCATTGCACTTCCAAAGAAAACAGGGGCTATAGAATGCGAACTCCATCTCACAATCAGTTTGATGAGTCATGTAACAAAAATCCTGTTAAGAATAATCATGATGAGGACAAGGAATAGAATCAAAAGAGAAATAGCAGAAGAACAGTGTGGATTTGTGGAAGGGAAAGGAACTATTAATGTCATATGCATCCTAAGAACTATCATAGAGAGGTCAGTCGAGGTGAACAAGGACTTATATTTATGCTTTGTTGACTATACCAAGGCTTTCGATCTGATAAGACATGAAGAATTGATCAACCAACTAGAAAGACTCAATATTGATGGAAAAGATCTACGAATAATCAGAAATATGTATTGGGAATAAACAGCTGCAATTAGAATAAAAAACGATATAAGCTCTTTCCAAAACATCAAAAGAGGAGTCAGACAGGGTTGTGTTTTGTCACCAGATCTGTTTTCACTTTACAGCGAAAACATCATGAGAAACCTAGAGGAAGACTCTGGATTAAAGGTTGGAGGAAAATGATAAACAACGCTCGATACGCAGATGACACCGTGCTAATCGCAGAAAACAAAAGGGACCTACAAAACCTTGTGAATATACTAGAAATAGAAAGCAAAGGTAAGGGGCTGGAACTAAACAGCAGGAAGACTGATGTCATGGGGATCAGTAAAAAACATGAAATCCCCTCATGCAAAATAACAGCAAACGGCACAACCTTGAGACAGGTTGATAAATTTAAATACCTGGGAACGATCATTTCACCAGACGGTTGATGCACATCAGAAATAGCCAGCAGAATTGGCCAAGCCAAAACAACATTCAAGAAGATGGAAAGCATTCTTACCAATAAATGCCTATCAGTTAACATCAGGAAGAGAGTTCTTGAATGTTATATAGAACCAGTATTGTTGTACGGTTGCGAGGCGTGGACAATCAACAAGCAAGCCAGAACAAGATTGAGGCACCACGACACAAGTAGACCACTCATAAGGAAGATTAGGAAAAGGCAGGCAACATTCATAGGCCATTTTATGAGGAAAGGGGAATTGGAACATCTGGTCACAACGGGAAAGCTGGAGGGAAGGAGAGCACCGGGTAGACCCAGGGAGAAGATACTAGACGGACTTGCAGAGTGGCTGAAGACAGGGAGAGTGGAAGAGATGCTTGAGGCAACAAGAGATAGAGACAGATGGAAGTCCATAATCGCCAACGCCACTGATGATGATGACAATGGGGCTACCCAGTGAAACTCGGGCTATCCTCCCAATTAAGAGTGCGTCGCCGCTGTACAGCGCCACTCATTTTTTTCACCAAGACTTCAGAAAGTCAAGAAGGATAATTGGCACTCGTGGGGAGGGATCTGGAAATGCACCCATCTTTCCAATATTTTATGCAGAGCAGTCAAGCGAACGCTCTTTTCTTCACGATTTTCAACCGCCGTGGGATATTCAGCGTGAACAGCGCACAAGGCACATGGTCCGACACGTTTTACGTCCCTCTTCCGCAAAGACATCGCTTACAACATTTTTCGTACAGACACGAATTTCAAAATCCCTGTGTTCCTCAACGAGGGATCCAAACCAGAAATACTCTCAAGGACAGCAAAAGACAAGAACAGCATCGTCCAGGCTGAAGCTTGTATAGAAGGAGAACAACATCTCCTATGAAACACAAGCGTTGGTTCTTACTTGTGCTGGTATATTCCATCTTCCTGTAAGCATGTTAATTAGCACCAGGGAGAGATTTCTTGAATTTAATATAGAACCGATACCGTTGTACGGTTTGAAATGTGGAGTCAACACGCAAAGTCGGAACAAAATCGAGGCAGCTGAAATGTAATTTCTAAGAAGAATGTTGAGAGTTCCATGGACAGCAAAGAAAACAAACGAGACAGTCCTGAAGAAGGCACACAGAAGAAGATCACTAATAAAGAACATAAGGAACAGACAAGCAACATTTACAGGACACTTTATGAGAAAAGGGGAATTAGAGCACATGATGACAACAGGAAAGCTGGAGGGAAAGAGAGCACCAGGTAGACCCAGGGAGAAAATATTGGACGGACTTGCAGGGTGGCTGAGGACAGAGAGGGTGGGAGATGTGCTTGCAACGACAAGGGATAGATTGGTATGGAGGGCCATGGTCGCCAACGCCATGCGGCAAGGCACATTGTGATGCTGATGATGATGATGATGATGATGGTGGTGGTGGTGGTGGAGGTGTAAGCATGTTAGACGTGGACCTTTATAGAAATAAGACGTTATCGCAAGATACATCACATACAATGACCACATCACCAACCAGCAGGTGCGCCAAACCTTCGAGCTACACATTAGACAGATGAAGATCTGCTAACATCAGTGAAGAAAAGAAAACTACGTTTGTATGGTCATGTAACAAGATCCAGTGGCCTTGCTAAATTGAGCCTCCAGGGAATATACTTGTATGAGTGACTAAGAATGCTTCTTTTGTTCCAAATGCCGGCGATCATAGAGATATTTTTAATATAAAAAAAGATTTGTAGATTATCTTGTTTGTGTGTGCGTGCGTGCGTGCGTGCGTGTGTGTGTGTGTGTGTGTGTGTGTGTGTGTGTGTGTGTGTGTGTGTGTTGTGTGTGGGTGTGTGTGTGTGTGTGTCTGTGTGTGTGTGTGTCTGTGTGTGTGAGTGTGTCTGTCTGTCTGTGTGTGTCTGTCTCTGTCTGTATGTGTCTGTGCGTTTGTGTCTGTGTGTCTGTGTGTGTTGAGTGCGCAAATACATGTATACCCGAATGTGTACGTCTGTGTGTATGCGCGTGTGCACGTGTGTA
>JAPXFY010000015.1:65807880-65817880 GCA_030674185.1 Monoplex corrugatus
AAAAACGTAAACCGTTTACTCCCTTACCCTATCAGCACTAGCTTCCTGCAGGAAACAGGTGGACAGGGTGAGGGGAATCAAAGGGTTAAGTTTTTGCTTCGCTCCTATGGATAGCAATGCAGTAAGCGAGTGGACAGGATGCGGGAGTCAAAAGGTTAAAGTAGCCCTTAGCGAGAAAAGGTGTTAATGGCGATATACATAGTTGATTCCTTTACCAGTACTCCGGCTGTTACACGGCTAGTTGCAATCTCGGAGCCGGCTTCATTCTTCTCAAAGAGAATGCTCTGATTGTTTCACAGGATGAGTTGCTTTGGTTCGTAATTGAGTACCTCCACCACCACCACCACCACCACCACCACCACCCCTTCCCTGTATGAAGGCTGTTTGTATGCATTTGGTTTGGTTGGTTCGTTGTGGTGTGGTTTGGTCTTATTTGTTTCATGATTTCTTTCTTTCTTTGTTTCTTTGTTTCTTTCTCTTTTCTTTCTTTCTTTCTCTCTCTCTCTCTCTCTCTCTTTGTCTTTCTTTCTTTCTTCGTTTCTTTCTTTCTTTCTTTCTTTTTCTTTGTTTTTCTTTTTTTTTTCTTTTTCTTTCTTTCTTTTTTTTTTTCTTTCACATTTTTTTCTTTTCTTTTTTGTTAATTTTGCTCCTCCAGTTTTTGAGGTGGATGTATTTGTGTCGATTGTTATGTTTGTTTGTGTTTATATACATGTTTGTATGGATGGTTGTCTGTCTGTCTGTTGTGTCTGTTGTGCTGCTGCTCTGAGTCTGAATTGTATTGTATTTCATTGTGACGTCTTGTTTTACCTCGTCTTGTCTTGTCTTGTCTTGTCTTACCTCGTCTTGTCTTACCTCGTCTTGTCTTGTCTTACCTCGTCTTGTCTTGTCTTGTCTTGTCTTGTCTTGTCTTGTCTTGACTTGACTTTTCAAGTCCTGTCTTGCTTTGTCCTGTAGGAGTATAAGATGCAGAATCAAGATAATTTCACATGGACCTACCTACCTGTAACTTTTAAATGAAATTTCACTCAGCTCCTACTAGAAAGCAGACTTTGTAGATGAAATTCGAATCAAAAAAGCAATGCGTGAGCCAGTGTGCCCGGGTGTGTGTATTTGTTGTATATGTGTATGTATGTATGTATATATGTATGTATGTATGTATGTATGTATGTATGTATGTATGTATGTATGTATGTATGTATGTATGTATGCATGTATGTATGTATGTATGTATGTATGTATGTATGCATGTATGTATGTATGTATGTATGTATGTATGTATGTATGTATGCATGTATGTACGTACGTACGTACATATGATATGTATGTATGTATGTATGTATGTATGTACGTATGTATGTATGTATGTATGTAATGTATGTGTATGTATGCATGGATGGATGGATGGACGGACGGACGGATGGACGGATGGATGGATGGTTGGATGGATGGATGGATGGATAACTGCATGACAAAGTTTCCCTCTACACTTCGTTCCTTTCTGACGTTAACCAGGCCTGAGAGATACAGACTCCAGTGGGTTGCTGGCCAGGGCATTTAGGCAACATCCTCAATGATGCATCCTTGAGGTGGATGAGACTCGCTTGTGTAATCCCGATCTTCGTGATGAGTCCATAACACAATCAAACCCTGAGTAAGAGCCGGTTGGTGTCAGAAAAAAAAATCCTACAATAATTTTGACAAACAGGATTGAAGGAATTCGAACCCACAACCTTCCAGCTCTTGGTACGTTTCGCTAACCCCTGCACCACTGTGGCTGTCATTTTCGTGATCTTGTGACGGCACACAGCAAGCAACTCGTATTGGAAACGCGTGTGATTGAACGACCGGCCAATGCCCTGTACAACTGACTTAAGTGTTCAATTTCTGTCAGCTACGTCGCTGAAGAGCATCACTAATTGACGTGTGAGTCTCAGAGGACATGTTGTCTTATGGTGGTAGTTACAAGCAGCAGGAATGGGAAAGATGACCTCTGTCGTCTGGAGCTTTAAGACGCAGAGCAGTGAACATATCAGTTTTTATGTTACGAGGTGGGACTAAATTCAAAACAACAATATTTAATATGCAAACACGAAAAACTTGTGGATATAATAGAAATAGAAAGCAAAATAAAAGGGTTGGAGCTAAATAACAAAAATAAAACAGTTGGAGCTAAATAACAAGAATACTAAAGTCATGGTAATCAGTAAAAAAAAAAACATGAAATCCCCTCATGCAAAATAACAGCAAAAGGCACTACATGAGACAGCTTAATAAGTTTAAATATCTGGGAATGATCATCTCACCATATGGCAGATGCACATCAGAAATAGCCAGTAGAATCAGCCAAGCCAAAACAGCATTCAAGAAGATGAAAAGCATTCTTACCAACAAATGCCTATCAGTTAACATCAGGAAGAGAGCTGTTGAATGTTATATAGAACCGATAATGTTATACGGCTGTGAGGCATGGACAGTCAACAACCAAAGCCAGAACAAAATTGAGGCAGCTGAGATGTGGTTTCTAAGAAGAATGTTGAGAGTTCCATGGATAGCAAAGAAAACAAACGAGACAATCTTGAAGAAGGCAGACACAAGAAGATCATTGATAAAGAAGATTTGGAAAAGACAGGATACATTTATAGGCCATTTTATGAGGAAATGGGAATTAGAGCAACTTGTCACAATGGGAAAGCTGGAAGGAAAGAGAACACCCGTTAGATCCAGAGAATTAAATATTGGACGGATTTGCAGGGTGGCTGAAGACAGAGAGGGCGGAAGATGTGCTTGCGGCAACAAGGGATAGATACATATGGAGGGCCATGATCACCAACGCCCTGTGGCAGGGCACATGATGATGATGACGATGATGATACACATAAAATGGGTTCAAGAAAACGGATTCAAGAATTAGCAAGTCTAAACAAATACTGACCTGGAAGATCACAAAATTGTCCACCCTTTACCCTTCACCAGGCAGAGACATCTAGGCCGATAGAACAAAGGAAGAATTGAAAGTCTGATGTTAACCTACTTGACTGCCAGGCCCGTACAATACACGTGAACTTTGCATTGTAGATAACGCCAGGGAAAACTCTTGATGAACATTTATAATCGACCAAACATGATGAGTACAAACACAGAATGCAAGTTATCACGTGCAAGATAAAGAGTGTTTATTTAACAAAAAAATGTATTTGTTTGTGTGTGTTTTGTTGGTTGATTGGCTGTTAGTTTGTTTGCAAATGTGGTTGTTGATTGGTTGGTTGGTTGGTTGGTTGGTTGGTTGGTTGGTTGGTTGGTTGGTTGGTTGGTTGGTTGATTGGTTGGTTGGTTGGTTGGTTGGTCGACTGATTGGTTGGTTGTTTGGTTGGTTGGTTAACTTGTTTGCAGGCTAACGTACTTGTTTTATTTTTTCTTTATTTTTTATTTTGTTTTTATTTGGTTGGTTGGTTGGTTGGTTGGTTGGTTGGTTGGTTGGTTGGTTGGCTTGCTGGTTGGTTGGCTGGCCAGCTGGTTGGTCGGTTGTTTAGTTGGATTGTTGGTTGGTTCTCCTTTTATTTATTCCTTGGCTTGTTTGATGAAAAGCGATACCATAGGCACGTATTTTGTCTGCTTCGTTAACCCTTTGACTCCCTCACCCTATCCACTAGCATCCCAGCATTGTCATCAATGACAGCAAACCTAAAAACTTAACCCTTTGACTCCCTCACTTTATCCACAAGCTTCCTGCATGAAGCTGCTGAATAGTGCGATGGAGTCAAATGGTTAAGAGGTTTTGTTGTTTTTTTGGGGGGGTTTTTTGTTTTTTTTTGCAGCTGGTGGGGCAGGATGAAGGACTCAAAGGGTTAATTAAACGACAAACAGCGTCTATATGTTGTATACTGCTGATGTGTTTGGCGGTGCTGTCCTTGTGTGCGCGGAGTGTTGTGATGTGTGCAGTACAGGAAGACATTGGTGGCATGTTAATTAAGTACACTGCGGGCATCAGTCGTTTCCTGAGTCAGCCATCAGGCTGTTTGGTGCAGTTTGGGGTGGCTTCCTTCATGTGTGTGGTGGTCATTGGTTTAATGTCTATTCACTTAAGTGATTTTAGACAAATAAACAAAAAAACAAAACAAAAACAAAAAAACAAAAAAAACAAAAAAAAGTAAATAAATAAATAAAAAATAATAAATGATAATAACAATGAGAATAATGATAAATAAATAAATAAGTAAATAAACAATTGAATAAATGAAAAATTAAGTATGTAAAAAAAAGCGATGTGGGGAAGGGGAATAGAAACCGGAAGAGCAAATGCAAATGTTTATGTGTAGTTAGTCATGGTTAAAAAAATAAATGAAATTTAAGTTCAAATTCATATCACTTACAGCCCACTCGAGCAGCAAAAAACATATTCGGGCTGGGACAAGGCAAATGTCAGAGGGGAGCGTAAACATAACAAATGAAGTAGCATACTACAACAAATATTTACAATTAACTAGCTAACTGTAACCATGAACAAGAAGATGAACGAATTACAAATATTGAACTATTGGACTTTTTGACAGGCTAACAAAAAATTCGTATGTTAATAATGATGATTCAAATATGTCGGAAATTGTGTGAGTAGAAAGTACCGGAATGAGTCGCTTTATAGTAATGCAAGAAAGTAAATGACTGGTCGTTATTTTCTGTCCACAAAGACAGACAATATTTCTGGTGTACTTTGTTTTTAATGCATCGAGTTTCCACCTATACATAAGGGACTGCATAGTTCTATTTATGGTAAACTGTTTACTTATTTTGCTGATTATAATATTCATGCTATTTGTATTGTACTTTTTCTGATTATCTTGAAACAGTTTCCAAACATAGGCATCCACTAAGTTATAAGATTCATTCAAGGAGAGAGAAAGCTTTATGTTGTTTGATTCTGGTGAACCCTTAGCTCCTCGTTTGGCGGCCCTGTCAACCACATCGTTATGATGAAACGAACAATGAGATGGTATCCAGCAGAAAGTAAGATCAGTGCCTCTTAAGGATAAGAAATGAATTAAATGGCTAATTTCTATTACCATTTCAGATCTAGTGTCTAACTTCATTAGTTCAAGAGCCTGAAGCACTGATTTCGAATCAACGCAGAAAAGGATTTGTGATATATTCCGAGGATAGCTTACTAAGTAATTCAAAGCCATCAGTATTGCAAAGAGTTCAGCTGTAAATATTGATTTGTTGGGTCCAATATGGAAAGATTTCTCTATTTTAAGAGCTGGTATTAAAAACGCAGAACCTGCTTTTTTCTCAATTAATGATCCATCTGTGTAGATTTTTAAATGATTGGGATAAAAGTGTTCAATGTGACATTTAACTCGACTCGCTAATAAGTTGATATTATCTTCTTTCTTTAAATCAGTGTGGTGTATGTCAAAGTTTGCTCTTAAGAGTTCCCAACTGGGTACTGGTGAAAACGAAGGTCTTATAGATATAGGATCCGCTTCTAGATCAATTCCAGAGCCATTCATGATGTCGTGTGTATACGTTGCAAGTGTGGCCTGTGAAGATATTGATCTAGCTCGTTTCGGAAAATCAATGTCTGATCTTAAAGTTATATCAGGTCTCAAAACATTTTCAACGGTGGTATTCCTTAACAGAAATTTGGAAGAGACGAGTTTCCTTTGTTCATCAAGCGGCAACATATTAATCTCACCGTATGTTCGGAGATTGGAAGCATGCATCGGAAGACCAAGGGCAAGTTTAAAACTTTTGCATTCTGTACTTTGTAGTTTTTGCAGTAAGTGTCTCGGTGCGCTAAAGAATATTTCCTGGGCATATGTTAGTTTAGATCTAATGAGAGATTTACATAAATGTACAAGTGTTGATGGATCATGTCCCCATGGTTGCTTGCACACTATTTTCAAAAAATTTAGACTCTTTTGGGCTTTTGTGAGTAAGTAGTCGATATGCAGATTCCATGACAATTTTGCTGTAAAGAAAACACCCAAGAATTTAATAGACTGGTTATACTGAAGAACGGAATCTCCTAGTTTAAAGGTGGGCATTTTGTCCGGGTTAGACCCACTATTAAATAAAATTATCTTTGTCTTCTCCGTAGATAGATGGAGCCCATTTTCTGCCATGTATTGTGCTGTTTTGTCAAGTTCTAATTGATAAAGTTTGCGTGCATAGTTGATACTGCGAGAAGGAGTGTTTTTCTTCATGTTTACCGGCATCCACATGCATAGATCATCAGCATACTGGACTAAAGTGACAACTTTAGATATTCTACTTGGTAAGTCATTCATTAGTATCACAAAGAGGAGGGGTGCTAAAACTGATCCCTGTGGGATACCCATCTGAAGGGTTCGTTTTGTTGAATACACGTTTCCAATTCTGGTTTGAATTTCTCGGTTTTCCAACAGACACTTCACGTAGTTATAAACGCGACCTGTTAGTCCTATGCTTTTTAATTTAAATAGTAATCGGGAGTGCCACACTTGGTCGTATGCTTTGGTTATATCAAAAAATGTGGCCAATATACATTTACGTCTTGCAAATTTTCCCTTTATGTCAGTGGTTAGTTTAGTTAAGAGTTCCACTGTTGACCTGCCTTTTCGAAAACCAGCCTGATTGACAGGTATAATGGTATTTTTTTCACAATAGTGTAGCAACCGCTGTACAATAATTTTCTCCATCAGTTTACAGACGTGAGAAGTTAGTGCAATTGGCCTATAGTTTTTCAGATCAGTGTTACATTTACCCGGTTTTGGGATAGGAACCACTATTGTTTGTTTCCAATAGTCGGGTATTTTGCTACTATTCCAACATTTTTTAAAGATAGTATGAAGCAAGATTACAAAATTTTCGGGTAAATTTTTCAACATCTGATTAGAAATGGCATCTAATCCTACTGACGCTTTTTTATTTGAGATATACTTGATGGCATCTTTTAATTCTTGAAGTGTAATTGATGCGTTCATGTAGTGTGTATTATCTGGGGGAGGGTCCTTATAAACTTCTGTCTGTTCTTCTCGTTCCCTATGATTTTGACTGGAAACAGGAAGGCCGCCAGTATGGCATACTTCAGCAAACAAATCTGCAAAAGCTTCTGCCTTTTCCAACGAGCTTGGGAAAGGATTATTGGCTAGTTTTATCGGAAATGATGGCAAACTGATCCCATTTTTCATTACTTTTAGTTTCTCCCAAATTTTATGCATGTCTTTGTGATTATTTATTTCAGACTTACAAAATGTCGTCCAATACAGTTCTTTGGCTTGTTCTATGATTCTGTTACAGTTTATGTTGGCACTTTTCATCGCTCTATGATTTTCAGGTGTCCGATTGTGTATGTATGTTTTAAATTTTTTTCTCTTTTCGTTAACTGCTTTTTCACAATCCTTATTCCACCAAGCATTTCCGCGATGTTTTCCTGTGTTTGATGCCTTTAATTTTGGGATTGAAATGTTGGCAGCACTTAAAAGTGAGTCACAGAAAAATGTATACAGGTTGTCTATGTTGGCGGTATCAGATAGATCTATTTTTGTATTATGAAGGATTTCATTAAATTTGGTCCAGTCCGCTTCTTTATAATTAAATCGTGGTAGACTTTCATGTAATATTTTGCTATCTTGTAAGATATTTTCTGTTTCAGGACTATGGTTTAGGCTGAGAATTATGGGGATATGATCTGATCCTAAAGAGTCTACAGCTGTTTTCCATGTGGCGTTTACTGCTAGTGATGGTGACACTAAAGTTAGATCTATCGCTGTGGGTCGATGGGATGGTATGTCAGGGATACGGGTAACACGTCCATCATTAAGTAGACATAAATTTGAGTCGACAAGGTTATCGATGAACCTGTTGCTGGTTACATGGGTACAGTCCCTCTCCCAAAACGGAGCATGCGCGTTGAAGTCACCCCCAATGATCCATTTATCGTGGTGATCTTCAAAATGTCTCAGCCATTCTGTGTTCTCAGAATCTGGGCCTCTTGGTAAATAAATAGAGGCCATATTTAGGACTAATGATGAAGAAAATTTTATAGTAACAGCACATGACGAAATAGAAGCATTAGATCTTGGTACTGGAGACGTTGTTTCAGAATAGTTTAGTCCTTCACGAATATATATTGCAGTAAAAATTCGGCCACCATCATTTATAGAGCTGTAGATGGGTGGATAATAAAACCCTGATAATTTGGGCAAAGCCTTCTTGTCTGTATTTAGCGACTGCAGAAGTAAGACCTGGAAATTTGTAGAAGAGAGATAGTTATTGAGGTAAGGAACATTTTTAACAATGGAACGAGTGTTCCACTGAAGTATGTCTACTTGAAGGTTTGTACACTTATTTATCATGATCGATCAAACCGGCAGAGAGCAGTGAAGTTAGTATGGATAGATTTAACAGATAATGGTAAGTTTGCAAGTTTGTTAATATAACTAAGTATTCAGAAGATGTCGAAAATCGGTGAAAAAAATAATTAATTAAATAACAAATAAATGATAAATAATTATATAATCAAAAAGAAAGAAATAGGTAAACACCAGAATTTGGAAAGAAAATTAACAATAAACTTAGAAGTAGACGCACGAATCTCTAGCAGTTGATCAACAGTGTCTTAAATCATATAGTTCAATAGTACATATAACAACAGTAGGCCCAAAAAAATCAACAACTATGTGAGAAAGGAAATGGCAAACGTTACTCAAATCAGGAACAGCTTTGTATAAATAGTATCTGCTGTCTTCTTACACAGCTGGTGCTGTCACAAGAAACGATAGACACGAGGTGGTTACCACACATGATTTCTTAGTGTATTAAAATAATTTTGATGGTGAAAGTCCTCATGATCCCACCACGGCCGATATGAGTGAAAGGTCATTGACGGCGCTGTAGGATAATAACGGTCAAAACTGGTGGTGGGATATTCTGTGTAGTGAAGAGGACGGTGTCGGTGTCGGCGAGGTTTTGGCCTTTTCCAGAATAGATCTCTAATGTGGTTTCCAATGTTTTTGGCTAAGATGGTAGAGCCACGAGAGCTGGGATGAATAGCATCTCTGAAAAGATCTTTGCGTTCGGTATTGAGGTTGTCGTTTCCGATGAACGATAGATTGCTATGTCCATGTAGCGCAGAGGTGACGAGGGCGTTAAAAAGATCCCTTTTTATCCGAAGGGCCTTGTCTTTCATGGGTGAAACCTTGCTGATGACTATTTTGCAGTTTGGGTGCATGGTTATAGCATCTTCCACAATCTTGACGAAATTGTCACTTGCTGTTTTTGGATCTGTCGTTTTCAGATCGTTGACGCCACTGTGCAGTAGAATGCAGTCCACTGGATTGGAAGTCAACTGTTCCTCAGTTAGGTATTTCTTTATGTCACTAATTTTGTGTGACATCCTCGCTTTTGCGATGAAGCCATACGATGATCCTAGTCTTTTATTATCTACACCGTTCAGAGTCGAGTCGTGCAGAAGAAAGACACGTGGTAGGTCTGGTGACGAGATTTCTCTTTTTTTGGTGTCTCTTTTTGAGCTGACGTCAAATCCAGGTTTTGACGTCGGTGAATTATTGCCCTTGTTGTTATTTTTCTTAATTTTATTTTCGTCTGCTGCCGTTTTTGACGTTATTTGCAGCTTGCGTACGGTGGACGTTTGTTTTGCAGTTACGCCTAAATTTTTGTGAACGGCTTCAGCGTAGGTCTTGATCTGCGGAGACGGAGTTGGCCGTGAATGTGACGAGACAGTCTGAGTGCCAACGGACACACAGACCGCCTTGGTATTGTTCGGCATCCCCGCCTCACAGCCCATTGCTCGGATATGGTTGTTGAGGAGCATTTCCAACCTTTCAATTTTTTCGGATAGTGACATTATTGTAGTTTTTAAGTCACTCACATGTGGTAAATCGCCAGACTCTGCCACAGCGACGGCGGTGTTAATGGTCGTCACAGAGGATGGAAGTCTGTCACACGCTGTGGGGCCTGGCTTCAGTGAGATTTCTGTTTCTATTCCGTTACCTTCATCAGT
>JAPXFY010000015.1:65820380-65822880 GCA_030674185.1 Monoplex corrugatus
CTCTCTCTCTCTCTCTCCCTCCCTCTTTTTTCTTTCTCTCTCTCTCTCCCTCCCTCCCTTCCTCCTTCCTTCTCTCTCTCGGTTTTCTTGTTTGTTTGACAGTTTCAAAACAGGGCTATCGCAAACGTACTTAAAGGACATAACAAGAGTTCCTAGCACGTACACACTTTTTCTCATATTTGAACTTAGTTATACATCTAATTTGATCTGTCGACTCGCAAAGTTTGTTCCGGCGCACAAACCTGATGCAAAGACATTGTCACCAGGGAAGACCACTAAAGCGATACATAGATACTTTGAAGACCAACCTCATCAGCTTATAATTTTATGTATTCATATTATATTATATTATATTATGTTATGTTATGTTATGTTATGTTATGTTATGTTATTTATATTATATATATTATATTATATTATATTATATTATATTATATTATATTATATTATATTATATTATATTATATTATATTATATTATATTATTAATTATATTATATTATATTATATTATATTATATTATATTATATTATATTATATTATATTATATTATATTATATTATATTATATTATATTATATTATATTATATTATATTATATTATATTATATTATATTATATTATATTATTATATTATATTATATTATATTATATTATATTAATATTACATACATACATACATACATACTCACATACATACATACAGACAGACAGACAGATAGATAGACAGACAGACAGACAGGTAGATAGATAGATAGATAGATATATAGATAGATAGATATATAGATAAGATAGATAGACAGATAGATAGATAGATAGATAGATAAACAGATAGACATATAGATATATCTGCGTGTGTGTGTCTGTGTCTGTGTGTCTTTGTGTGTGTGTGTGTGTGTGTGTGTGTGTGTGTGTGTGTGTGTGTGTGTGCGGGTGCAGGGGGCCGCGCGCTTGCGCTTGCGTGCTTGTGTTTGTGTGAGTGGATGTGTGTGTGTGTGTAGCTAAAAATGAAAGAAAAGAAAATCAAAATGTATCCTTACAAGCAACGCAAGCAGTGCAGTTGAGAGCTGGAAACCTCTATAGTTGTGTTTTCTGTTGTTAAGATAAAAAGTATAATTCAATGAAACCTGTTTTCCACATGCAGAGATGGAGAAGATTAGAGCTGTTTTGCTCGCGCTCCTTCTCTGTCTATCCCTCTCCTCTCGCTTCTGTTGCGTTTTCCAGCACAAAATATCTGGCATTTGCAATGCAAATTAAATGTGATTCCAGGCACATTGTTTTCTACATCCCAAAATTTGTTGTTACATTTTGTTTCATCATTTTCAAGGAAAACAAAAAAGGAGATATTTCTAGTTTGACACAGAGGGATGTCTGTATGTCTGTGTGTATGTGTGCGTACGGATTTGTCTTTCCTGTCAAATTTATCATGATTTCTTTTCTTCTGTTATTTCATCTCTCGGTTTGTCTTGTCTTGGGCGTCACGGGGAGATGAGAGCTCATGGTCATCGGAAAGGTGGAAAGGCCTGAAGGGTAGAAATGCCGTGTGACGTTTAGGTTTCCTTCAAACGACCCAGATCTTCCTAGGCCTCGGGTCCCTCGCTTTAAATTCAGATATATTGTCTCTCTGTGTACACACAGCGAAACATATACAAAGCGAAACATTCACAGAGCGAAACATATACAAAGCGAAACATTCACAGAGCGAAACATACACACAGCAAAACATACACACAGCGAAGCATACACACAGCGAAACATACACACAGCAAAACATACACACAGCGAAACATACACACAGCAAAACATACACACACAGCAAAACATACACACAGCAAAACATACACACAGCAATACATACACACACAGCGAAACATACACACAGCAAAACATACACACAGCGAAACATGCACACAGCTAAACATACACACAGCAAAACATACACACAGCACAACATACACACAGCAAAACATACACACAGCAAAACATACACACAGCAAAACATACACACAGCACAACATACACACAGCAAAACATACACACAGCGAAACACACACACAGCAAAACATGCACACAGCACAACATACACACAGCAAAACATACACACAGGAAAACATACACACAGCAAAACATACACACAGCGAAACATACACACACAGCAATACATACACACAGCAATACATACACACACAGTGAAACATACACACAGCAAAACATACACACAGCAAAACATACACACAGCAAAACATACACACAGCAAAACATACACACAGCAAAACATACACACAGCGAAACATACACACAGCAAAACATACACACAGACAAACATACACACAGCAAAACATACACACAGACAAACATACACACAGCGAAACATCAAGGAGGCTATTCGTTCGTTGTTGTTGTTGTCCTGAATCTAGAAAATTTTGTTTGTTCTGTTGTTTTGTTTTGTTTTGTTTTTGTTTTGTTTTGTTCTGTTTTTTGATATTTTGTTTTTTGTTTTGT
>JAPXFY010000015.1:65830380-65885380 GCA_030674185.1 Monoplex corrugatus
GTTTCCCTTCAATCTGAACAACTAGTCACTACAGTCCACAACAAACCTACAGACTCACATTCCTATCTGGACTATCAATCATCTCACACTTCCAACACCAGAAACAGCATTCCCTACTCGCAGTTCTTGAGACTACGACGCCTCTGCTCAGACGAAGACGATTTCCAGGACAAAGCAGATGAAATGACTAGATTTTTCCTGCGCAGACATTACCCACTCGAGGTCATCAATGAAGCCCGGAAAAAAGTCAACTCTGTCTCTCGGCCAAATGCCCTCCATTTGAAGCCCAAAGCTGCCACAGAGGATCGGCCAGTCCTCAGTCAAGTTTACCACATCCGTCCATGTACCTCGTAAAAAGGATCATCTTGTCCAACTGGAACATTCTGCGATCCAGTCCCACTACAGGTGAAACCTTTGACCAGCGCCCTTTGATCGTCTACAAGAGAGAAACAAATCTCCGCGACTTGCTGGTGCATTCAACTCTCAGCAAACCAGTCAGCCAACCTCCAGGAACCTCTCCATGCAACAAACCTAAATGCAAGACATGTCCTTTCTTGTGCACAGCCACCTCAATCAAAGGCCCCAAATCTCATATGAGAATTACGAAATATTTCAACTGTCAAACTTATAACATTGTCTATTTGATCAGCTGCTCTAAATGTTCCCAACTGTATATTGGTGAAACTGGACGCACCCTGGACACACGTTTCAAAGAACACTCGGCTGATATCCGCCACCAAAGGGATAAAACTATCCCCAATCACTTCAACCAATCAGACCACTCAATCAATGACATCCGAGTGAAAGGTCTGTGGCTTCTATACAATAACAGCACCATAGACAGGAAAGACAGAGAATCCCATCTCATAAATAAACTTGGAACACGCAAACCATATGATCTTAATGACAAACCATAAGTAATCCATTGCGCAACAGAATTCAGACATGCCGTTTCATGTTTCTTCCTGTTCCCAGGCCTACCAGATTCATGGCACTGGGCACAATCTACTCCCTTACCTCTTGGCTCTTGCCCTGTGCCTTCTTCAGAACAGGGCTATACCGATATAGCATGGCCACTTCTCAAAATTGCAGAATTCATCTCACCTCCCTTTTGACATCATAGTTGCCTCCCCTCTCCCCACTTCTTACTACTGCTCATGAAGACATGGGCATTCCATTTGGTCCCCTTCTTACCCACTGGACGAGGCGGCAGGGAAGTTTTTAGTCCCGTTTTTATTATCCATTGTTTGGTGTTTGTTATCTGTTTGTGACCGTGCGTTCGCGCTTGACAAAGGCTAGTTGGCCGAAAATTTGCGCTTGTTTTGTTTTGTTTTGTTTGATACACGCTAATATTGGTTTTCATGTTCTTCTGGTTCCTGTTTGCTTGGGCGCGGGCAGTCACACTTGTTTTGGATCTTGTTTTTCGTTGTTTTGTTTTTGTTTTTTTCTGGTGGGCTGGTTGATTCTTTTGACAGAACCGCGGACTGAAGATCTGGCACCTCAAATTCAATCCAAGCTTGCAACATTGAAAACTGGCTCTTCGTTGCCTATCTTCAACGTTTCCATGGTGTGGTGTATCAACTCAGTATGTTACAGGTCTGTTCTTCCCCAGCCCATTAATCTGGTGTATCAACTCAGTGTGTTACAGGTCTGTTCTTCCCCAGCCATTAATCTGGTGTATCAACTCAGTGTGTTACAGGTCTGTTCTTCCCCAGCCCATTAATCTGGTGTATCAACTCAGTGTCTTACAGGTCTGTTCTTCCCCAGCCTATTAATCTGGTGTATCAACGTAGTGTGTTACAGGTCTGTTCTTCCCCGCCCATTAATCTGGTGTATCAACGTAGTGTGTTACAGGTCTGTTCTTCCCCCGCCCATTAATCTGGTGTATCAACGTAGTGTGTTACAGGTCTGTTCTTCCCCCGCCCATTAATCTGGTGTATCAACTCAGTGTGTTACAGGTCTGTTCTTCCCCAGCCCATTAATCTGGTGTATCAACTCTGTGTGTTACAGGTCTGTTCTTCCCCAGCCCATTAATCTGGTGTATCAACTCAGTGTGTTACAGGTCTGTTCTTCCCCAGCCCATCAATCTAGTGTATCAACTCTGTGTGTTACAGGTCTGTTCTTCCCCAGCCCATCAATCTAGTGTATCAACTCTGTGTGTTACAGGTCTGTTCTTCCCCAGCCCATCAATCTAGTGTATCAACTCTGTGTGTTACAGGTCTGTTCTTCCCCAGCCCATCAATCTAGTGTATCAACTCAGTGTGTTACAGGTCTGTTCTTCCCAGCCCATGAATCTGGTGTATCAACTCTGTGTGTTACAGGTCTGTTCTTCCCAGCCCATCAATCTAGTGTATCAACTCTGTGTGTTACAGGTCTGTTCTTCCCCAGCCCATCAATCTAGTGTATCAACTCTGTGTGTTACAGGTCTGTTCTTCCCCAGCCCATTAATCTGATGTATCAATCAGTGTCTTAATAATAAATAATAATAATAATTACAATATTTATATAGCGCAAATCTTGATAAAATCAATCTTACAGGTCTGTTCTTCCCCGCCCATTAATCTGGTGTATCAACTCAGTGTGTTACAGGTATGTTCTTCCCCAGCCCATTAATGTGGTATATCAACGTAGTGTGTTACAGGTATGTTCTTCCCCAGCCCATTAATCTGGTGTATCAACTCAGTGTGTTACAGGTATGTTCTTCCCCAGCCCATTAATGTGGTATATCAACGTAGTGTGTTACAGGTATGTTCTTCCCCAGCCCATTAATCTGGTGTATCAACTCAGTGTGTTACAGGTATGTTCTTCCCCGCCCATTAATGTGGTATATCAAGTAGTGTGTTACAGGTATGTTCTTCCCAGCCCATTAATTGGTGTATCAACTCGTGTGTTACAGGTATGTTCTTCCCAGCCATTAATGTGGTATATCAACGTAGTGTGTTACAGGTCTGTTCTTCCCCAGCCATTAATCTGGTGTATCAACTTAGTGTGTTATTCGTCTGTTCTTCCCCAGCGAGTATACGTCCCATCAAGACTCCTCTCCATGTGCTTTGTTAAGCTCCATGTTTCCGAGTTGTAGAGCAACACAAAGTTGACATCACCAGAATGATGGGAATGTTAAGACAGACAGCAATCAGGCCAGTTTCTAATGTTGGGGGCTTGGGATTGAACTTGATGTATTAGATCTTGAGTCTAAAGCTCCATCAAAAGAAACGACCAGCCCAAGGTCTTTCCCTGATTGCCGTGAAGAGTGTGCGATTACCGGACCAAGGGAGACAATCAGCAATTATATGGAAAGCTTTCAATACCACAGTTGTTTCCCTTACACCGAGTCGTACTAGGTTGGTTGTGGGCTGATCTTACATGCTTGTCAAAAATAAAATAAACTTGATTGGCTGGCTTGTATCATAAGATTTTGAAGATGGAAGCAAATTTCTTTCATAACGAAAATTTATGAGTAAATCATGTTCTCGAGGATGTGTGTTCCAGTCAGACGTTATAAATAGAATCCCGTGAGATTTGTACAGGGTTGTGCGCGCGAAACTTCATCATCCCAGATAAATCCTAACAAGACAAAAACAAACTGTTAAAAGAAACACTAGTGAATATAGAAACAAAAAAGTGTTTGGGGTGAAAGCCCCTTTTGTCCTATAAAAAGATAGCAGATATGAAAACAAAGAAAATGAAGGAAACACAATAAAAGGACATTCTGATTGTTAGCAGACGAGTACTTAGCCTACTTCCGTACGTGAGTTGACTCCCTTTTGCTACCCTGCTGATTACACTTCCGTCTGAACACGTTCAGTGCTTTGTCACAGCAGACCGAATTCCTGGCAAAATGACAATGCAGCTAACAGTAACTACGTTGTCTGATCAAATCTTTACGTTAGAAGTTGGAGAGGATTTAGATTTAGGAAGTTTTAAAGTTTTTTGTGGAACTGAAATCAGCGTGCCACCAAACCAAATCGTGATCTTGTGGAATGGACGACCTTTACACGACGACAAGCTTTCTTTGAAGCAGTACGGAATCAACAATGGCGACATCCTACTGCTCCAACAAATCCAAGGCCAACCCGGACAGCCCAGTCAGGGAGCTTCGGGAGCGCAGATGCCATCGGGTATACATGCAAGAATTGATTTGTAGTATGAGAATCACCTTTTTCTGACCCGTGGAATTTAGAAAATAAAAAACAAACTAATAATAGCCTAATAAATTAGGCCTACTCCAATACTCATGAGTCGTCAGTCGTGAGTCGATTGTTTTCACTCCGATAATATTTCGGTTCTGTTTAATTTGAAGTAGAATAGGAGTTAAAACAACCTAATTTTCTATCTCAAGACGTAGGCTACAACTATTTCAGTTTCACAAGTTTTTGGTTTGTATCACTATGACTATGAGATTTTCAAGCCTCTAGTCCTAGCCTACACTTTGTTTTTCCTGTGTTCCAGAAAGTTCTTTGCTCGCGAAAGACTGCATTCTAGAACGTTTTTGTGTTTGCAGTAAGCAGTGTATGTCAGTCTTGATGCAGAACTTTGAGAAATCCTTTGGAATCATGTTTGTCTGAAAGTGAAACAGACTTCTGCAAGTTGGGCCTACTGAATTAAATCAATGATCTTTGACATAGACTAGAAACGTGGCCTACTTTTATTCATTTTATGTATTTTTATTTAGAAGTTGAACTTCTACTAGTTTCAGTGCGTCATTTACACACATTTTCCATGGAGTTTAACACTTCAGACTTTGAATCTAGGGCTCAGGCCATTTTTCGCTTACAGAAAAGCAAGTAGGCCTTGGTCTAGGCTTAATGTAAAAATTAACTATGTCAACTCTGCCATTCTTGCAGCCTGAGCAAGCTCCCCAGCCTGACGCATGGCAGGCTTTGGCTATTCTGTGTGGACACAAAAGTGTAAAGTTAAATGTTAATATTTAAACCCTAGTCACAGTTCGCTAGACCATGGGTCTAACATTCTGAGGGTCAATATGACCTTTTGCCAAGAATTTTGAGGGTCATTTTCCAGTTTGAAGGGTCACACATAGGCTATATATTGAATACCAGGAGTATGCCACAAGGACAAAATAAAGAACATTGATAAGGCTTATAATTATCAGTAGGTCTGTTTTAGTCTTTATTTATTATTAATTCTCTCTTTCAATGTTTCATATTATGATTTATTGTACTGTTTCAAAACAAATTACATCAACTAAAATCTGATAGTGATACAATTTGGAATCAGCATCTGAAATATTTCAACACAATTTGGTACAATTTGGAATCGGGATCTAAAATAATTCAGCGCGGTTTAGAGTATAGGCCTACATGATTACCAGCAGTATTGTAGTACTTGTGAATTTGTAGGAACTGCATGGCAATGTAAGTAATTAAAAAAACGAAACAAAAAATCCCTTGTCTTGGTCCCATATATTTTAACAAAAAAATACATTTTTTTGGTGAAATCAAAAATGCCTGACAAAATATTACAAAAAAAGGAAAATTGTGCTACTGTCACAGTGTCAGCTCAGACAACATCTGATTTTGAATAGGCTTAGGCTTATCTCAAAAGCCACGATAAAAGAAAAAGAATATTCTCAATTTGTCAGATTGTCTGTGTGTTAACTGTGCCTTCTTCATCCCAGGTTTTTAGTGTATTGTCTGTTCTCCCAGTCCCAGACAGTACTTTCACTGTCTTGGATCAAGTGGGGGAAAAATCCCATTTGTCATAACATACAGACCAAAACTTTTTGCGTCAGACAAATCAGAGTTGAACTTCTACTAGTTTCAGTGGTCATTTACACACATGTCCATGTAGGCTTGTAGGCCTAATTGGAAACACTGCTATTGCTAACATCTTCAGAACTATTCAGCCAAGAGAGATGAAATTTTTCACTCTGATTCAAATTGGAACACTGATTCAAAGTGGACCATTCTGTGTGCAGTTAATTTTCAAGTAGGCCTAATAGTACTCGGTACAATGGTGTGTTTGTGTGTTGTGTGAGTTTTATAAATTTCACTAAAAGTAAAACATTTATGATTTTGTACAATTTTAATTTTTCTTGTTGTGCTATATAAGTATAACATATGCCTATAGTTTCACCAATATTGCCTTTTTTCTCAGTACCCAGATCCAAGATATTTTGTGGTTTTTCCAATAAATCTTGAAACAGAAATGAGGCTAATTTTTGGAACTGATATAATCAGTTTTTACTTTTTAAGATTTGGAAAATATCCCTACAGGCACACATGTACTCCATTGTAAATATCCTTTTTTGGATTGGTTTGGGAATGTGTTCCTTTGATTCATTTAAAAATAATATAGAGGTAAATCTACAGTTGTTGATTGCACTTTAAGTTTAACATAAAGTCGCAGTTGATGCATTTCTGCCATAGATCTTCATATATCCAACTGAAATGTACATTAGCCGATTTGGTCTTGTGTTATAAAGTTATTATCGTCATTTTTGTTACTGCTGTTGGATTTATTATCATCAATCTTCAGTTTTTGTTTTTGAAACTATGTCTTTTTTCGAGTTTTACTTTGGTGTGTTTTTCTTTTGTCTTAAGTCTTTCTATTGATTCTAATGTTAAGGTTTAAGTAGGCCTGCTTACAATACTTAATAGTTATCTAAACTTTTTGTTGTTTAATTCATGTAGGTTAATGTATTCATAATAGTTTATCTTAGTGCTTAACCCTTTGACTCCCGCACCCTATCCACCATATGCAAAAACTTAACCCTTTGACTCCCTCATCCTCACAGGGTTAGATTTTCGCTTTGCATATGACGAAGCAGGATGCTAGTGGATAGGGGAGAGAGTCAGAGGGTTAAGAACTTAAGTCATTGACTTGTCTTGATCTGTTTCAGGCCAGACAGCAGCAGCAGCAGGAGGCAGCCAGGCTCAGAATGTCCAGGGTGGAGATCAAGATCCTGCCACTATCCGCCAGATGTTCCTGAACAATCCTCATCAGCTGGCTTTGCTCAAAGAACGCAACCCACACTTGGCTGAGGCCTTGACCAGTGGGGATGTAGGTTAGTTAATTAACAAAATCAGTGTTATTACATGAGATATTTCTTAAGGCCAGCTTATTAGGTGACTTTTTTTTAACTATTTTTCTTTATTTTTTGTGATTTTTCAAAAAGACAAAATGAAGATGATAAAATTATTTGTTTGCGTTTTTTCTAACCTATATGCAATGTTCGTTTACAAAATTATCACCTGATTAAATATGCATGCATCACTGCATCGTTCATACAAGCAAAGCCTGAAATAAAGACTGCAAGGAGGAAAAGAACTTTTGAAGCTGCTGAGTTAGCAGAGGAAACTGAGGAATTCTACTTGGCAGGTGCCCATGAATAGCCTTGGTGAGTTATGCATGCTAAAGTCAAGTTTTACTTATTTTTGCTTGTTTTTAAACTTTGAATGCTGTTTTCTCAGTTGCAGCGTTTTTGGACAGTGTAGCTACAAATGTCAGCATAAAATCCACAATTTTGATCAGAATGACTTGAAACTTTCTGCACAGTCTCAGGACATGTTTTGCTTTTAAAATGGACTATTATTAACTCTTGGAAACGCACCCTAAAATAGCTGCTGAAACTTGAAACGCACTGTTTTTGGTACTTTTTAAAAAATTATGGAGACATCCAAGAACAATAAATCTATCCTATTATATATGTTTTAAAAGGTCATTATGTCTACTTTGTAACTGTGCTGACAGCTTGTTTATGCATGCTTTCATTTTTTCCTGGTTTACCATTGAAAAAGGCATGCGAATAGCAAAAACAGAAAAGTTCCGGATGTACACACACATGACTTATC
This sequence comes from Monoplex corrugatus, assembly GCA_030674185.1. NCBI lineage: Eukaryota > Metazoa > Mollusca > Gastropoda > Littorinimorpha > Ranellidae > Monoplex > Monoplex corrugatus. Next base: position 65,838,192 of record JAPXFY010000015.1, read on the forward strand.
AAACTGCTGCATGTAATCCGTTAAATATCCATGTCACAAAACTGCAGTTAACATGTCACAGGATATACATTCTTCACTGGAAATCAGTATGAGTTCTGCTTTTATGAATATTTTGTCCCAAAAATGATTAAATACAGGCGTAGTCTTCGAAATTTCTTTGTTTCGGGTACCGCGAAAACAAGCTAAAAATAGAGTTCCAACAGTCTCCTACGATCTACTTAGAAAAACAGTTAAACTCTGCTGTCATATAGTCTCCCTTATTATAGTATACACGTAGTCTTGGTAAAAAATTGCATAACGGAGCGTCACAGTCGAGACACGGAGCCATCAAGTTAAAGGTGTCTGATATGTGGAAAGAATGTTGACAGATTTTCACTTTTCATGTTATTCACATTTGTACTGTGGTCCTATGAAATGAGATGGAGACTTGGTTTTAGTCTGTTCTGTGCATCTGTTTGTGTTTTATCACTGTGCAAAGTTTTAAGTCATAGGATTAAAAACTAAAAAAAAATGATGGTGACATTGGATAAGACCCTATTTCGCGACAGCGCTTACAGTTATCCAATATAGATTTTTTTTTTTTTAAATATTTAGGTACATGTTTCAAGATTTTAAGTTAATTGCACCTAAAAGTGTGATAATCAAACTATTACATAACCAAAAATCAACAAAATCAGTAAATATTTAGAATTTAAAGAATTAATAGCAAAATGAAGAAAAATCGCTGAAAATCTCCTAGCAAGCTGGCCTTAAAGATTGGCTGATGCCTTGACCAGTGGGCATGTAGGTTAGTTTACTTGTAAGATCAGTATTATTACATTAGATAATTTTTTTTAAAAACTGTTCATGCCACTTGTACTAGTTTTGAGAGTAAGTGAAGCCAAAAAATGAAAAAATTGAAGTTCATTAAGTACTGACTTTTATTAGATAAACCCTTTGACTCCCACACCCTATCCACCAACTGCAAAAACTTAACCCTTTGACTCCCTCACCCTATCCATCAGCTTCCTACAGGAAGTTTGTGGATAGGGTAAGGGAATCAAAGGGTTAAGATTTTGCTTTGCTACCATAGTTGACAATGTAGGATGCTGGTGAACAGGGTGCGGGAATCAAAGGGTTGATCAAAATGAAATGTTGACTGAAGAAATGATGGTTGCGCTATAGGCCTAAAAGGTGCAGGTCAGGTATAGAAATAGACCACTGCTTGGCTGAAATCTGCTGAAAAATTTATGCTGGAGGTGAAAAAACTGTCATGGTAGGCGAAGTGTTATATTTGCAAATGTTCAGTTGTACTACTTGTAGGGCTACTCTTCTTTTGTTCCTGCCTGTGGTGTGAAGCTAATGTAAGTTGGAATAGCCAGCAATAGCTCTTCAGTTGTCATGTATGTAACATAACCATGAGATGTGAAATTTATAGTCTTATTTAATTGCAGTTGTTACCATTTTGAGCTCATGAAAATTGAAATTCATAAAAAAAGATATTGAGAAGAGGAAAGATCGTTACCCACTCGTTGGCAAGAATACAATGATAAAATATGAAGAATTCAAAAGTAAAATGCAAGTCATCCATTGTTTATGCCATGATGTAAGGTAACCGTGGTAAATTTTGCTTGACAGGTGGTGATATATTTGAAAACTTAACACTAACACTACTAACAGAATTAAACACAGATGTAACTGCTTGGGTGCAACTCTTCTATCAGGTGATGGAAATCTCTGATTTGTAGTTTGCCATGATGGAATTTTTGTCAGTCAAGAATTTCACTGTTTACAGTTTTAATCCCTAGTTTTGCTCATTGCCTGGGGCAGCCTTCCTGCTAGTCCCACTGTGCAGTTCCCAGAATAGTCTTGGTGTTTTCAAGTGAGGTAATTTTCCTCCTCTAGATCAAAAATGCGGTTGTGTGTACCTTGGGTGAGTCGTTTCTAGAATAGCAAAAGGTGTATGTCACTTGGAATTCCCTTTTTTGTGTGTTTTGTTTTTTTTGTTTTGTTTTTTTGAAAAATCCAACACAGTTTGCGCTACCCATTCAGCTAGCATAGAAGCAGATACAGAGCACAAAAACTGCAAGCTCAGAACACTCCTCAAAAAAGGAGCGCCCAAGCCTACTAACTTTATAGTCAGAGAAATACAATATATTGGATTGTGTTCATTGAGAAATACATACAATATATTGGTCTTGTGTTCAACCCTTATAGTTGTGTGTAGGGTAGTTGCAGAGTATAAAAGTAGGCTTGGGCGCTCCTTTTTTGAGGAGTGTTCTGAGCTTGCAGTTTTTGTGCTCTGTATCTGCTTCTATGCTAGCTGAATGGGTAGCGCAAACTGTGTTGGATTTGAGAAGTTCTACAATACATGGGAGATAATTCCTAAGAGTTATGTCATTTGATTAATATAAAAATTCTCCCTACTTCCCTCTGATTTCTTTGTTTTTTTGTTTTTTATTGGTTGGTTGAAAGCGAAGAAAATAATGCTTTCTACAATCTCCAGCGCACATCCCCACCTGTGTGTAACTGTCAAGATTCATACCCTAATTAGTTGGACATGTTTTCAAATTTTCCAAATTTTGCCAAGCTTCACAGGGGCAAAAGTTCCTCCAGAAACTCCCTTATTTGCTTGGAAATGTCTTCAATCTCTCTTTCGATCTTTTTTTTTTTTCCTCCAGCATCAGGGTAACAACATCCCATCAGGGGCGCTGCCCCTGTACCCTGAAAGGGGCCTGGGTGGTCTGTTCAGTAATTTTTTTTTTTTTGGTGTGCTGTGTTCATTTAATGGATGTCAAGGAATATTTTTTCTTCTTTGACTTTGGAGCTGTATGGATTACCTGGTCGGCTGGAGCTTAACCCTTTGACTCCCACACCCTGTCCATCAGCATCCTAGATTATCAAACATGCTAGTAAAGCAAAAACTTAACCATTTGATTCCCTTACCCTGTCCTCCAGCTTCCTGCAGAAAACTGATGGATAGGGTGAAAGAGTCATAGGGTTAAGTTTTGGCAGTTGCTGGATAGGGTGCGGGAGTCAAAGTGTTAATTAGTACTAACTGTATGCATGAAAAATTATCTGCATCAAATAGTATGCATGCAAAACTCACAGGTCAAGTTCTACATAATGAATATTATCATGATGTTATTACCTGTATATTGTTTGGAATTCAATTTTGCACAACCCAATACCAACCTTTTTGTTCTATGTTGAATACAAACATATCTACAAGTGTTTTGCTGACCTTACCCCCTGTTCCAAAATAGATAGCAGATGAACCCTGCATCCAGTCTGAAAACCCTTAACGTACTGGAAGAGTTAGCCCCTTGACTCCCTCACCCTTTCCACCAACTACAGAAACATAACCCTTCGACTCCCTTACCCTATCCACCAGCTTCCTTCAGAAAGCTTGTGGATAGGATGAGGGAGTCGGAGGGTTAGGTTTTTGCTTTGCTAGCATGGTTGAAAATACAAGATGCTGTTGGACAGGGTGCGGGAGTCAAAGGGGTAAAGCCATAGCAGTAACAGTGAGGAACATCATTTATTGTCACTGCCCTGCTCATGAAACAGGATAGTTCTCTTTTGTTTTCTCTTCTCTTTTTCCCTGACGCATATGTATGTCTGGTTCTCTTTTTTCTCTCTTCTTTCTCCTTGACCAACTCACAAAATAGCATTTATCTGATTCTCTTTTATTTTCTCTCTCTTTCTCCATGGTGCAGAGAAATTTAACAGAGTGTTTATGGAGCAGCAAGAAGAGAGGCGGAAGGCAGAGCAGGCAAGGTTAGAGCTGTTGTCGGCCGATCCTTTCGATCCTGAAGTTCAGAAACGCATCGCTGAAGAGATCAGGTAGGGTCAGGCTCACTGGGTTATTTGATATTCATATGTGTTTTGTGTGGATTTATGATGTCAAGGAATCTTCTTACTCGTGTGAGGACTGAAGACAGTGGGTTTTGTTTTGGGTTTTGTTTTTGTTTTTTGTTTGTTTGTGTGTGTGGTTTTGTTTTTGGTCTTTTTTCCCCTTGCAGTGTTTTGTGAGTATTATTTAGTTTTTCTGATATTGTTTGTATTGATATTGTTCCCCTCTTCTGTTTGCATGCTGGTTTTTTCCCTTGCTTTTTTTGCTCATTTTGGGTCCTGTATGTTTCAGACATCCTAGAATCTATATAACAAAAATGTTGTGTATGTTGGATGTCCCTTTAGCAAACCTGAAAGTTCTGTATTTTGGATATTTCCATCTCCATTCCTTTTGAGCTCCCAGGTCTCTTTCTGTGATTGATTCATGCAATTCTGTTGAGAAAAGTTTACAAATACAAGTAAGTGCCTGCTATGTAAATGTTTGTCATTAAATAACAAAGTCACTTTTTTTCGGTTGTTGCCTTTTTAAGTCTTCCTTTTCTTTTAATATATTTTTAGAAGAATGGTATAAGATTCTCTGCAGTTTTTGGCGCACACACACACAGAAAAAATAATACATAAGATTATAAGATTGCACAAGATAAGGGAAACAGATGTCTTCTCTACATATTTTTATTTTATACTTTTTAAGTAAAGCAACTTAGCAAGCCAGGGTTTTGACAATTTTCAGTGGCTTCGATCTGTGTCAGATTGTGTGTTTGTGTGATTTAGTTCTCACCTGCACTCTGTCCCCACCTCTCAGTCACTTTGTTGCAGCATTGCGTTGCCTTGCTCTGCCATTTTTTATTTTGCATGTTGACAGTGCTGTTTCCCTCAGATGGTTTCAGTGTTGCTGCTGGTGCTGCATTGTGAGTGTATGTCTGGATTGCATTGCTTAGTTGTCTGCAATGTGCCTTTGTCTGCGGTCTAAGAAAAGGTCTGGATACTTGCAATCTTGTGACCAGACTGCAAATTGCACGTGTCCCGACCTATTCTTGGATGGCCTTGCCTGCATGTTTGGTTTCCCTTCGTTCTCCTGGAGTGTGCGCATGCGTGTGCTTGTGTATGTGGAGTGTGTGCATGTTTGTGCATACGCTCTTTGCTGTTGTTTTTGTACTGTGTTTGTTTTGTTTTTTTTATTCTCCAAGTGCAGCTCAAGGCTCGGTGTTTGTTTTGGAAGTTGCATTCAGCTGCCTACTACCTGCGCATTTATTGGCAGTCGGTTCTGTTTGGGTTTTGTGGTGGTGGTTTTTGTTGTTGTTTTTCAGTTGTGTGTTTTTTCAAATGGTTGCACCGGCATGAAAAAGAGGAAATTTGAGTGTGCACTTTTTTTTTTTAAATCTTACGTTTTCTTTTCTTGCTTGTTTTTACATCATTTTCCTCGTTTCCTTTCTTCACTGTTATAGCTGAATTGGATTATGTCTTTGAGTCTGGTTATGCTTGCTGTTTCATTGTGTTTTAATACTTTTATGTGGTTATCCACCACCCCGCCTCTAGCTGACTTGATTTAAGTCTTGATCTTGTACATGTAGATTTGCAACTCCTTGAAAATGTTTTGCTGAGCCTAGTGCATGTAGCTTGATTCTGAATGAACCCTAAAGGGTTTCTTACTTTTGTCTGTCGTACACTTGCATGTTGAACCTGAACAGTGAAGGTGAAAGCAAAGAGCACAGAACAAATTGACTAAAGGTTAGAGATTCAAAGCATTGACACTTTGACACTGTCGATGGTGATGTAATTTTCTTTGGTATAACCTGGTTCACAATGATTGCCTGACCACACTGCTTTTTGATTTGGTAATGTTAGGTTTACAGACTTGGGGTCTTGAGAAGAGAAGCATTTAACCCTTTGATTCCCGCACCCTATCCACCAATTGCAAAAATTTAACCCTTTGATTCCCTCACCCTATCCACCAGTTTCCTGCAGGAAGCTGGTGGATAGGGTGAGGGAATCAAAGGGTTAAGTTTTTGTTTTGCTGGCATGGTTGGCAATGCAGGATGCTGGTGGGTAGTGTGCGGGAGTCAAAGGGTTAAGAATGATGATGATGTTGAAAACTATTTAATAATAATGATATTTGTCAGACAAAGGAATTTCGTGGGTTATTTCATACTTAAGTAAACAGCTTGGTAATATTTTATCTGACATCACGTGTTTGTTTTAGATACTGGTAATGATCTATATGCCAGCGTTTTCTTAGAACTTTGAAGAAAGAAAGAAGTGTCATTGCCGGGAATTTCTTTATCTGTCGTAGACTTTAAGGCCTTGGTTGGCTTGGTGATGTACTTAAAAAGTTGATATGGCACTGGAGATGTATTTTTGGAGCTAGTTCATCACAGGTTAAAACTCATTGGTGGTGTTATTATCCTAGGAAATTGTTGGCAGGTAACAAATTTTATGAAGGGTTGCAGTGATATTTGCTGGAACGAAAGTGGTCGTATAATTCTAATCTCAGATATCGTGCTTAGTCTGTATGACTTGTGTTGATAGAGTATACAGTGTGATTTGTTCATTTTGGTGTTGCGTTAATAAAATGATCTCATTTTGGAACATTTTTTGTTGGTTGAGTTGGTAATGCACTGTCTTTTTCCCCCCCTTTGGTTTTTGTTTGCCTGAGGTGGTTGTACAGTTTTTTCTGTTTGGTGTGGACATCTTGAAACATTTGAAGTGCACTGTGTGTCCAGTTTTGCATGTGATGGTTGTGGCAGAAAAGGTTGAGATTTGGGCAATCCATGATACTCGGAAGTGAATTGCACAAGTCCCGACCTGTTCTGTCCATCCCTTTTCATCTTTGCTTTCATCGGTTTCCAGTGTGATGGTCACCATGTCTGTATATTTTGCAGTTTCTGGATATTGTGCTGATATTTTGATTTGGATGTTGTGCTGATATGTTTTAATTTCTGTGATCATGAGAGGTGTTTAGTGGTTGTGTTTCTTGGTCACAGCTTAGAAAATTCCGCGACTGGGTTTTCCCATAGTTGGTTTATACGTGTATCGTTTTGTTTTTTCCCGTTTACTTGATTTTGAGCACTGTATTGCGCCTGCTTTTCTTTCTCTGTTTTTGGTGGTGAAAATGTTGAGTTGTTGCTGTGCATGGTATTGGAGTGATGCACTGGATGTTGTGGGCTGCTTGTCTAAGGCCGAGAGCTGTGTACTACTGTAGTTCTACATCAGATTGCACATCCCTCGGCCTTTGGCCGGTCTAGCTGCATTATCATCTTTTGTTCTTGGTATCCTTGGTTTTGCCTCGTGGTTGAGTTTCTGCCTTTTTGTGTGTGTGTGTGTTATATGTGGACAAATTCATCTTTGATAAAAAGATATTGTTGAGCATGACTGTGACGGCAAAAACAGATGCAAGGACTTCAGGCATTGACCATGTTTTATCACAAGATGAGGAGACCTGCCTTGTTTAATGAAGCAAGCCATTGCTGAGGTTGCACACTGAGCAGACTTCAACTTGCGGAGTTATGAATGAATATGATCCATATAACAAGTTGATGCACATGCTGTCCTACATTCTGCTGAAGTGACTGAGACTTGACAGTAAATTAAGAACTGCAGATTGATGACCAGGCTGGGGAATTCTCAGCGGATTCGTTATTTTCAGCGGAAAACGACAGGATTTCCGCGGCAGAAAAAAAAATTCAGCGGTGAAAAAAAATCGGCAACGAAAAAAAAAAAAAAAAACCTCGACGAGTTTTGCGCATTTTAGGTTAGTTTCGGTCAACTTCCGGGTTGATATGTACCGGTAGTGTTGACTTCCGGTCAGAGTCGCCATCTTGTGCGTTGGACAACATGTCGCTTTCAAAGATAGTCAATCGTGGCGATAAATTTGACGAGGAAGGTGTGCCAAACAAATGGAGATGGGAGTGGGTAAAAAAACCTGTCAAAGTAGGAGAGGAAGAGGTGTTCCTTGGCGACTTTTTTCGAAAGATCAGCATGAATGGAGTGGCGCGCTGTTTGCCATGTGAAAAAAAGAAAAAAAACAACATTTAACTTCAAGGAGAGGCCTTGAAAACATCTGAAAATTGTAAAAATGCTTCAGCTTCAGGGGGGCTTCGTCCCCCAGACCCCCCAGCAGGGCGTTGCCCCTGGACCCCACACCATTTTCAGAGGAAACTCTTGCCAAGTGTTCCCCACCCTGATGACTGAGGTAATGTTGTTTTTATTGCTGTGATATTGAGTAAGAAGCGTTCATGAACATAACATCTTTCCCAGCCTGAGGATTCATATATGGATGAAGTGGACTGGTTTAATTAAAATTTTTGGTTAAAATATTTGGTTGCCTCTGTTTATTCAGAACATTTGGTTGTCTCTTGACTCGCATTTCAGTTCAGATGCATGTTTGCTAACTTGCTTCACCAAATCTGAATGAGACTGAGACTCGAGGACTGTATAAAGAGTATTTGAATGTTCATGTATGTATCATCAGAATAACAAGACACCTGGTTCAAGGATTTGTATTTTGTGTTGTTCCTTTTATTGATGAAAACTGGATGTTAGGGAGAGAAAGAGTTGTAGTATTGGTAGTCCATGTCAAGGACTGATGCAATAGTCTGTAATGATAAGGAGCAAGCAGTCAGTAATGTATTGCTCAGTTAATGGACAGTCGAGACTGTTTACGTTAAGGAGGTAAAGCACATCATTACATGTTTTCCTTGCTGAACTTAATATTCAGCTTCATGAACACCAAATCAAAAACCATTGCTAACCTGTGAGTGTGAGTTCTCTTGTCATTGGCCAAAATTCATGTAGCTGTCTATGACTGTGATATGCATGTGACCCGCTTTGACCGATGGGTGATCCATCAGTTCACCAAGTGCTGAATAGTTCCCATCAATCCTCATTACATTTAGCCACTTCTACAATTGTGTTATGCTAATTGTAGCCATAACCTGAATTTGTAATAAAGTTAGCATCTATTTATATTTGTTAATTATTGTTATAATTATTTCATCTTTCTCTTTCTTTTTTTTTTCTGAAGTGTTGGTATTATGATTTGGAAAAAACACAACTTCTTTCTTGCTCTTTGAGCATTTTTATTGCTTTTCTGTGTGCTTTTTTATTCCTCATCTTACGTTTTGTCATGCATATTTCTCCTCCGTAATTCTCAGCTGTTCATTCAGCTGCCTGTTTCCAGAATTGTATTCTTCATCTCTAACATTGCGTCCACAATCAGGAGGTAGTAAAAATTCAGATCTCCAAAACTTCACACGAGAGAAAAGCAAATTCCCTATTGCCATTTGGTCGCATCCCTACACAGGCCAATACTTGTTAGTTCAGGTGGTAGTTGATGGAGGGAAAGAATCGTGTCCACTGTGGAACGTTCTGATTGGAAGCTGCACTGGGTTTGTTTGTTTGTAATTTGTAGTTTGTTCAAGAGGAATTCAATGCACTCGGAAAACTCCATATACGCTCCACCCAAATCTGCCAGCAGTTATCTGACAGACTTCCGATGCCTGCGCAAAACCCTATGCGCTGGCAAGGTCTTGAAATGGGGAAAGGGGGAAGAGGGACCTATGAAACATTAAGCTGACACCACCAGAATGATGTAAACATTAACCTTTAGCACACTACATTTTTCCAGGACTTCTTTTCTCTGCCCCTGCATTCTTTCTCTGGGAGCAAAAAACTTGAGCACCTACTCATTTAGAATTGTTATAACTTTGCTTGTATTGTATGCAGAGACTTTTGATTTTTTGTGTGCTAATGAAAAAATGGATGAGGAATGTTTTCATATAATGCATTATGTTCTGCATGCTTGTTTTGACATTGGGGAAAAAAAAAAACACAAAAACAAAACAGTGCACCTTCAGATGCAGGGGAAATAAACGATTCGGTGCCACAGTGCGCCTACAGCATGCTAAAGGTTAAGATGGGCAGCAGACAGGCTATTTTTTAATGTTGCCGGCTGGGATTGAACTCAAGCATACTCATGACTGGGACTCAGGGAGGGGGGGGATATGTTCAGCTAGTTTTTGGAGACACACCAACAGGACTCGGGCGTACAGTTTGCCTACGATATTCAGTAGGGAAATACCCCTATAGTAGTTGTAGCCGCTTCCATCTGCCTTGTTCTTATAGAGTGTGACGATCTTGGCATCTCTCATATCTTGTACTGCCCTTTTTCCCCAACACTGACAGAGGACATTGAGCAGGGGGTGCAGAAGGGTATTCTTGATGAGGTCTAACGTACATGTAGTCCCACGTTTTAACCCTTTGACTCCCCGCACACTGTCCACCAGCATCCTGCATTGTCAACCATGCTAGCAGAGCAAAAACTTAACCCTTTGAGTCCCTCATCCTATCCACCAGCTTCCTGCAGGAAGAATATTTTTGCAGTAGATGGATAGGGTGCGGGAGTCAAAGGGTTAAGAAAAGCTCAAGAACTTGAACTGAGGAAATGTAGCTGTCACAGTTCTCAGTCAGAGTTAGCTTAGGTAACACTTAAAAGTAATGGAATAGGAATAGTCTGTTCAGTGAGCGATAGAAGACAAAAAAATTGTTAGCTGTGTGAAATTTCAGCCACAGTCATGAATACTTATCAAGTGTTACATGTACAGTACATTTTCACTACTGACTGTTTTACCAGAATGAAAAATGTGGAGAGCAACATGGAGACGGCCATAGAGTATGCCCCTGAGAGCTTTGGGCAGGTGGTGATGTTGTATGTGGACTGCATGGTGAATGGACATCCTGTCAAAGCCTTTGTTGATTCAGGTGTGTACTCATTTTTCACTTTGTCACTTTTTGGGTCCATACAAGTTTTTCTCTTTTTCATGTTTTCTTTTGTTTGCTAGGCCTGTTTTGGCCAAGTTTCCCAATACAAATCATAGGAGTATCAGATAATTATTGTTTCTGAAATGCAGTAGATACTGATTGTTGTTTGTTTGATGTAATGTGTTATTTTCAAGTGCTTTTACCGACGTGTGTGTGTGTGTGTGGCACGCACGTACGCTCACGTGTGTGTGTCTAGGTGTTTCTTGGGGTGATGGTGGTGATGTAACAAGTGTTAGTATGTCAGTAGATGCTTGAGTGATAAGAATTTTGAATAGTACACAATGATAATAATGTTTGTACCATGTAGGTAAACAAAATTTTCAGCAGAGTTCAGGATGAAATATTTTCAGAATTACTTTTTCTCTGCAGGCGCTCAGATGACCATCATGAGTCAGGAGTGTGCAGAGCGGTGTCACATCATGCGATTGGTTGACAGTCGCTGGGCAGGCATCGCGAAAGGTGTTGGTACGCAAAAAATCCTTGGACGGGTGCACTTATGTAAGTTCCTGGGTCTTATTGTTGTTTTTGCTGTTGCATTTTGTGCCTTGTATGCTCGTGTCTGAATGAGTTATAAGAGAAAAGGTCATAGGATGTGATGGCATTGGAGTGGTAAGGGAAACAGAATGGACCTGGAGTGAAGAGTAGATGTTGGTGGCAGCCTGACAAATGAAATCCAGGGTAGGCAATCATCATCATCATCACCATCAGGTGCCCTGCCGCATGGCGTTGGCGACCATGGACTTCCAACCATCTCTCTCTCGTTGCCCCCAGCATCTCCCCCACCCTCCTCATCCCCAGCCACTCTGCAAGTCCGTCCAGCATTCTCTCCCTGGGTCTACCTGGTGTTCTCTTTCCCTCCAGCTTTCCCGTTGTGACCAGGTGTTCCAAATCCCCCTTCCTCATAAAATGGCCTATAAATGTTGCTTGTCTTTTCCTAATCTTCCTTATGAGTGATCTACTTGCGTCTGCCTCCATCAAGACTGTCTCGTTTGTTTTCTTTGCTGTCCATGGAACTCTCAACATTCTTCTGAGAAACCACATCTCGGCTGCCTCGATCCTGCTCTGGCTTTGCTTGCTGACTGTCCACGCCTCGCATCCGTACAACAGTATTGGTTCTATATAACATTCAAGGACTCTCTTTCTGATGTTAATTGATAGGCATTTGTTGGTAAGAATGCTTGTCATCTTCTTGAATGCTGTTTTGGCTTGGCCAATTCTGCCAGCTATTTCCGATGTGCATCTGCCGTCTGATGAAATGACCATTCCCAGGTATTTGAACTTATTAACCTGTGTCAAGGTTGCGCCATTTGCTGTTATTTTGCATAGTAGGCAATGCTGAAGTTATTGATCTCTATTTGGACCTCTCCCTAACCTCACCAGATGAGGAATACTCAGGGAACATGTACACTCTTGACACCAGTATCAAAAATGCACTCGGTGTAATTTGCACCATGGCTTATATACCTCTTGCACAAACCATATGGACACTACCAAGAGATTGTATGCAGATTGGTGCTGTGGGGGTTGATTCACAATAGCTGTTCATACCGCTTCATCGGTGTTTATATTCCAGTTCTCGAAACAAAAACACAATGACAAACACATTATATATCATATGTTATATCAGACACTGATTTTACAGTTGTCATGGGTGAAAGTTGGCTGACGGATTGACGGATATCCGTCAATTCAAATGAGTGACTGACGGAAAATCCGTCAATTTTTTTCCCGGTGGTTTTTTTTTTTTTTTTTCCCCGAAAAAAAAAATCGAAACTTCAGTCCGCGATCTGCACCCAATCCAAGTTATCGGTCCGCTCGGTTGTTTCCGGTCGCCATCTTGAAATTCATTCTCGTGGTTCGCTCGCTGCTGTGTGCCTCTCCTCTGTCTTTTGTTGTGATGGTGGTACAGTACCGAGATGAATTTCTTGAGCGACGACGATAAGGATGCGTTAGTGATTGACAAAAGCGTAAAGAATAAATGGTCATGGAAATGGCTAAGTGAAAAAGACGGCGAGGAGAGAGAATTTCGGACGTGGTGCAGGAAAACCAACACACCGGGGCTCGCGTTTTGTGTGTTATGTAACACTCCTGATTGTGTTGGTAAATTAAAATATAATGTCTTTGGATTTGATGGTTGATAATGTCTTTGAATTTGATGGTCAAGATACTTAGGTTTGCCTTATTCATGGTTGTTGACAAGATAAAAGGTAGCCTTATTTCTGGTCATGGTGATCCATGATGTTTTGTGTGTTATGTAACACTCCTGATTGTGTTGGTAAATTAAAATATAATGTCTTTGGATTTGATGGTTGATAATGTCTTTGAATTTGATGGTCAAGATACTTAAGTTTGCTTATTCATGGTTGTTGACAAGATAAAAGGTAGCCTTATTTCTGGTCATGGTGATCCATGATGTTTTGTGTGTTATGTAACACTCCTGATTGTGTTGGTAAATTAAAATAATGAATTTGAATTTGATGGTTTCATTTATCTGTCATGTTTCATTTCAAAATACAATAATGTTTTATCAAATGGATAACATGCAAACTCAGAAATTTCACACTCTAATTGTGGCTAGACTTAAAAGCACTGTTAAAAATAGTTTGTGCAATTTAGTCACAATAGAGTTATATGAATAATAATGCACTTTAGGAAGTGTTGCCTTTAAAAACAAGGTAGTGTTGCAGCAAAGAAAATTTTACTCTCAGGTTCAAGGAGAGACCTCGAAAATGCTTTGAAAATGCGATTTTTCGTTTTCGGCCGGGGGGCTTCGCCCCCCTGGTCCCCCCAGCGGGGCTTTGCCCCTGCACCCCACCAGGGACCTCGGCGGCCCCTGGACCCCGCCAGATTTTCAGTCAAATCAAAATTTCCAACTTTCACCCATGAGTTGTTTGACAAACACACAATGACAGACACATTATACATAGTGTATTTTATATCAAACACTGATTTTACAGTTGATAATGACAAACACATTGTAAATCATATATTGTATATCAAACTTTGATGTGGGGATGCCAGGGGTCTTTCAACATAAATGGCATCTCCACATTCTGGAAATTCTGTGCTAGGAATTGCCTCTTCTCTGTCGCTCTCTCTGTTTCTTTCTTTCTCCTTTCCTTCCTGGTCCATTCACCTGTATGTGTTTGATAAAGTCTTATGTACTTTCTCTTAGGATTGATAATTGGGTACATGTATCGAGTGCATTTTTGGCTCTAGGGAAGTGAGCTATGCCAAGGCAATTTTTAGGCAATTTGGGTCTATCTTTAGTTATGTTTGAATTTGTATTCCAGTTTGTTTTTCAATCCCCTGCGTGATAAATTGGACGGGGTGGTCAACGTAAATTTGTATTCTGGTTTATTTGGTTTTTAATCCCCTGTATGATGAATTGGACGGGGTGGTCAACTCCAGAAGCATCTTAGATTGTGTGCGCAAATGCATTAGTGTGTTTAATTTTCTTTTCCTTTTTTTCCCTGTTGAAGTATTGTGTATGTTATAGAAATGGTTGTAGCCCTGATATGGCTCTAAGCAGTCACCTAGGTTTTAAACAAAAATAACAACACACACACACATACACACACACACACACACACACACACACACACACACACACACACACACCACACACACACACACATACACACACATACACACATACACACACATACACACACACACACACAGCAGACACACACACACACACACACACACACACACACACAGGCATATTATGATATAAGCAGACACACAAAAGGCATTTTTATGCGAGAATATTTTGCTTTCATTTCTTTCTTAGCTTTTTCTTTAAAGTGGCTTTTTTTTTTTCCTATGATCTGCCCTATCACCTTCCCTGAAAGACACCACTGGTAACCAGATTCGACAGTAATGATGAAAATGGAGGTTCGCTGGTACAATTTTGACATATTATTAGTTAATATTTTAATGTATCAGTCAAACAGAATTGACATGTTTGATACAAATCCTGAATAATTTGTAGTATAGTACAATAAACTTTTGATGATAATTTGCTTTTTTTTTTTCTCTTTTACCAGGTCAGATCAAGATTGGCCAACATTTCTTCCAGTCTTCATTTTCTATACTTCAAGACCAGCCCATGGACATGCTCCTTGGTCTGGACATGTTGAAGAGGCATCAGGTTGGTCAGTGTTTCTGTTAATTCAAAGCTGTTCGATAGTCTGCGTGTATGTGCTTTTCTTGTTTTTTTTTGTTTGTTTTTTTCAAGGTGGGAAGGGTGTTCACTGGGGGGTTTTTTTCGGTTTTTTTTTTTAGTACCAGAATTGATTTAGATTCTTGATTCTCTGCATGTATGTGCTTGCTTTGTTTTTTGTTTTTTTAAAATTTAGGGTGGAAAGGGTGTTTGTTTCTTAACCCCTTGAGTGCCAACGTTTTGGACATCCAGTGTTTTCCATGTGCCAGGGAAAAACGTTGCATCGCTACCATGTACATTAAAACAACAGTTGCTTCCATATTTATGGGAATCTATGCATGAAATTACACAGAAGGGTGCATTAGGCATGACTAAATGTATTTTCAGATTATTTATGTAGTAATTTCAAGAAATTACTACAAATTTGTAATATTTTGTTGAAATTCCTGTAAAAAAACTCATACCCACTCACGATAGAAATGTAAAACACAAAGGAAAAAATAGAAGATATGGCTCTCCTGATGAAATGTAAAAGTATTCAGACTTTGGCTGACCTCCTACTGACAGATCACTGACGAGCTGCAAAGAGCCACAGTGTGCTAGTGCACTGAGTGGCCTGACCTGGTCAAGTTGTCCGCTGCCGCCAGCCCCCCACCCCCACCCGACTCCATCACCCTAGTCTTCCCCTTGCCACTTCTGATACCACTCACTGACAGTGTTGGCTTATATAATTCTACAATGTGGTCCTGTCTGAACACTGTGAAGTGTTGGCTAGCTACCAGTATTGCCTGTGGCCACAAAGCCTTTGTGTCACATGCTCGGAAAATCAATACTTTTCGTGTTGGGTCTGTCGGGTGCACATTTCATACCATCAGCGAGTGACTACTGCTGTTTTCAACCTCTTCTTGTGTCAGAATTGTCTTCTGAATCATCCTAAAGTCATTTATAAGTTCTTGACTCAACTCACATGCTTTCAAAGGATGAAAACATGCAGTATTGCAAGACAGTCCTGGTGTCGGCATTTTGCTGAAAACCAGTTTCTCTTTTCAGATAAATAAAACCAATCTGATGAGGGTTGCTTAGGTCAAAAGGTCCTGTAAGGGAAGCCAGTCACTTTTATGAACCTTCTCTGAGATTGACATTATCAGTCAGTGCTTCTCTCCCATTTACATTAGGCTGAAACGTGCATCAGACTACCTCCGTAAATTTTACGTATGTAGGCACTACAGAAGGCTCTGAGAGCTCCGTAAATTTTACGGTGATGGCATTTAAGACGTAAATTTTACAGTGATGGCATTTAAGACGTAAATTTTACGGTGATGGCATTTAAGACGTAAATTTTACAGTGATGGCATTTAAGACGTAAATTTTACGGTGATGGCATTTAAGACGTAAATTTTACAGTGATGGCATTTAAGACGTAAATTTTACAGTGATGGCATTTAAGACGTAAATTTTACGGTGATGGCATTTAAGACGTAAATTTTACGGTGATGGCATTTAAGAGGTAATACCAGAATTGAATTGATTTAGATGTTTGATACTTTGCGTGAACGTGCTTTTCTTGTTTTTTGAGGGTGGGAAGGGTGTTTGGTTGTTTTTTTTTAATACCAGAATTGATTTAGACATTTTCTTTATTTTGTAAGGGTAACAGACTCATGCCTCACCAGGACAACTAAGAATGTATTTGCCTTTTTTGGTGTAGGACATTGATGACATTAACTCACAAGACAGAGAATTAAAATTTGACATGATATATTTGTTCCAGTGCATCATTGACTTACAACGCAATGTATTAAAGTTCGGCACCACGGGCACAGAGGCACCCTTCTTGTCTGAGTCCCAGTTGCCACAGGACGCACGTTTGAACGGCGGTCAGGGAGAAGGTACTATGGATGAAGATCAACAGCTGGCCCAAGCTATTAACAATTCACAGGCAGAAGTTGGTGAGAAAGTGGAGCGCTGTCATTTAGTGGTTAAAGTACCTGCCTAGTTCATAAGAAACCCAGGTTTGAATTACAGGATGGACAGGGACTCTGCCCTCCTGGATATTAATTGGCGTCTAGATGTTAATCTTTGGAATGAAGTGATGAACGGAGGTCCCATGTACAACACATACTCGGTGCATGTTAAGATTCAGTTTCAGTTTCTCCATGCTCTGAATGAATTCCATACGCACTAACGCATGGGTGCCACTCTTCCGTCTGGGTGACGGAAATCCGTTTTCTCGGCAAGGCCCCAGACGGAAATTCTGTTTTTTTTCATTTTCGTTATTCAAAAAAAAAAAAAAAAAAAAAAATGTTTGGGGGGAAAAAAAACGGTTGAATCGGTATTATGACCGAAGCAGCACTGCAGCAGACGACCGGAAATGAGGAAGCGCTCTCTATTGTTGAAGACAACACAGTTCCAGCGATCTTTGTTAGGCTATACACATCACTTCCGTCACGCCATTGTGCTGCTAGTGCCTTCAAGCGAAAAAGTTTTCCAGTTAGCCTGATTTTCAGTTTTTTTTCAGATTTTCAGAGTGTCACCCTTGCTAACGTCACAGGTGCCATGTGTATGGTGATCATGGTACAAACCTTAAGCCTGCACATAAACCCATGAGGTGGCCAGGTCCTGAGGTCCTACCTAGCCTAATCCCCCCCACCCCCCCCTTAAAAATGTTGAGATTCAACAGCAACAGAGTTGTCCCTAGCAAAATCATGTAGAAAAGTCTGCTTCATTGTTAAGTGGAAATACACATGTTTAAAAAAAAAGAGAAAAAGAAGAAGAAAAGAATAGGTGGCACTGTGCTGTGACAATGCATTCCATTCTCTCTAGGGAGAGCATCCTTAGTTCATCCATCATGACCAAAAATTAAAACAGAACCAAAAAATAGAGGAAAAGAGAAAATAGCACGGTTTCCTCTCTATTGTATCTGAACGTTCCACTTTCATTGTGTGTTATTCAGAAATATGTTAACTTTGAAATTGATGTATGCTGTCTTGCTGTTCATGTGTGCAGTGACATTTGTCGATTGTATGTAATATAATGAACTTTGAGGCATTTGTGATCATTATGTAAATGTACCAAGGTGGTTGTAACTCCGTTTTAAAATGTCCTCAAAGAACGATGATACAAGCTTCATCATACTGTTGTATACTGGGACAATTTTAAGTAATTCTATTCAATTCTATGTAAATATTCTTTATTGTAAATCCTGTGGAGGGCTGAGATTTTCTTTAATTGAGGTAGCCGGACAGATTTTCAGACAGCATGAATGTTGCCAGGATTAATGTGATGGCAGCAACTGAGGCACATTTGAAAGCTTAATTCTGATCAAAATTCATCACTTTGGGCTTGACCCCCCCCCCCCCCTTCTCTCTTCGTCTCCCCCGCTGTTGTTTTGGCCAGGTTACAGAGACTAAATTGAGTTGTGATAGACACAATTTTCGTTAGGTTCTGGGTATCAAGCTATGGGAAATCTTAGAGCTGTTGTGTCAATGTAATGATAATAATGTCCATGTAAACACTGTATGAACGTCCGTGGGAAGTGTGGTGCATATGTTCTTTTTTATAAAAATCAGTGTGATTGTAAAAAATGCTTTGCAGATGACCGTTACAACTTTAATTAGTCATAAATCTGTAGCCTTCTCATTTCAGCGAATCTGTGCGATTGTGAAAAATTTTGTGCAGAATATTACAACTTAATTAATCAAACCTATACTCATTTCAGCAGATTTGTGCGATTGTAAAAAATGCTGTGCAGATGACTATTCCAGCTGTAATTAATCATAAACTTGTACTCATTTCAGCTTCAAGAACAAATGCAGCGGCAACATCATCTCAGCCCGGTCCCTCCCCATCCACTCCTTCCACCTCCCAGACATCTGCAGGATCGGGCAGTTCAGCCTCCACAGGCCCAGGACTTGTGTTTT
Source organism: Monoplex corrugatus (assembly GCA_030674185.1). Lineage (NCBI taxonomy): Eukaryota > Metazoa > Mollusca > Gastropoda > Littorinimorpha > Ranellidae > Monoplex > Monoplex corrugatus. The sequence continues at coordinate 65,856,927 of JAPXFY010000015.1, forward strand.
CTGAATCCAACATATCAAAACTGATGAGCTATGGCTTTACGCGGGCAGCTGTGATGGAGGAACTTCGCCGCGCCAATGGCAATGTGGATCAGGCACTGGCGACTCTCCTGGCAAAGTCTTTATCATGGCAGTGAATAAGAAGTGTGTGTGTGTGTGTGTGTGTGTGTGTGTGTGTGTGTGTGTGTGTGTGTGTGCGTGCATGTGATGTAAAGGAAAGAGAGATTCTTGTTTTGGGGTCAAGCAAGTAGGCCTAGTATTTTGCTGAGGGAAAGAGGAAAGTGATTGCTGATTGGCGTGTGCTACTGACTATATAATGTTTGCTTCGTGGATGTGTATTTGAATTGTTTATGTGAAGATTTCTAAATGATCTTAATTGCAGAAGATGAATGAATATGTGGTTGAAAAGAGTGTTTGTTAATGTGGAAATTTTTTTTTACCTTTCACCGATTGTAATTGTAATGAATATGGTGAATCTTACTTATGAATGCAATCTGCTATTTGTTTTGATTTTTTTTTGTGTTTTTTTTTTTGTTTCGGTGCTTTGCATAAGGAAGAAAAATCGTCAGATTATTATTTGTGCTCTCAGGAATGTGGACCCATTCCGGTTCATTTATAAACCATTGCGAATGATTCATGAGATCCAGTCAGAGATGGAGACTGACCATGTTGCTCATTTACTTATCTTGTCTGTTGTGTTTTGTGACATTCGCAAGTTGTAAGTTGTCATTTGTAAAGAAAGAAATAAAGGCTAGATTAGTTGGATTAACTTGAAATGTCACTAAATCCAAAACAAGTATGACTGTCCGCAATCAAGCAAACAGGAACCAGAAAAAACACGAAAAAAGAAAAAGGTGTATTTGATATAACCAGACAAGACAGGCGCAAATTTTCGGCCAACTGGCTTTTGTCAAGCGTAAGATCACAAACACCAGATACAAAAATTGGGAGAAAAAGACTGAAACTTCCCTGCTGCTCCGCCCATTCTGGGAAAAGGAATAAACTGACTAAAATGACCCCATGTGTTTTTGAGTAAATATGTCAGAGCGGAAGTGAGATGAATTCTACAATTCTGAAAAGTGGTTATGCCATATTAATATTGTTCTATCCTGAAGAGGGTTGTGTTTTTTCTGGTTTCTTGAAATGTCACTGTCAGAGCAAAAGTTATTTAGGCATAAACAAGGATGTCAGAACTTAAATTATGGAGCAATTGGCTTATCTTAGAAATCGCAGATAGTGAATTATCAACTCCTTTTGGACTGAAACAGTGAATTATCAACTTCTTTTGGACTGGACCTGCCACTGCTTTCTTATTGTTGTTGCCTATGACTACGTCAGACTTTCTAGGCAGTGTATATGCTTTACTATGAAAGCTCAAAAAAGAATTTTTTGAGTTTTCAAGAAGGAACATGCTTTAATGATTGCTGTGTATCACACACACACACACACACACACACACACACACACAAAATAAAGTTGATGACTGCTCTGTTATCAGATATCTCACAGTGGTTTTTATTTTCTTTCCTTTTTTCACCTTCATTGAATGTTCTTTGCTTTAAAATCAAATACAGTTATATATATAATACAAACAAAACATCTGTACAGTAACAGTGAGTTAAATGTAATGCATGGTAGTGCATCAGCACTTCACGGCTGTTCCCCAGCAAGATTTTTAGTTTGAGAGCAGGAGCAGCGGAGGTGAGGGGGATGGGACGGGAGAGATAAACGATAAGCAGATGTGGACTGTCAAGTGGCAGCTAGCCAGTTGAGCGCTCTGCACAGGCAGTGTGTGAGTGCAACGCGCTGAGCTGTCAAAAGGGAACCGCAGGTGTCGGTGATACGAGACTCGTAGCAAGGCCAGTTAACTTTTTATAGCGTTGCAGCACATGGGTAGGTTGTGAAAACATTAAATTACAATGTCTGAGTTTCACCAAGAGAAATATGAACAATATAACCAAACGCAGGAATGACTCATGTAGAAACTGATATCAGGCATGCAGAAAACAATTAGATATAACAGCTGTTTTGCTTGCAAAGATCAGATAACTGACAGAAGAAAACCCCCAATGTTAAATAAAAAATCCAATTTAAACGACAAATTGTTCATGCACCTGCACTTTTACAACATTCATATTTTCAGAGATGTTAGCTGCATGTGTGTGGACAACACCAAACTTACCGAGTAAGTATGTGGTTGTCCGCAAGGATCGTTATCAGGTTGTTTAGTAAGTATCCCATCACTTTGATATAGCACAGACTTCTCTCACAGTACAAGGCAGCAGCCTTCTTTCACACAATGCAGAGGCTGACTATACAGGCTTACGTAGCCTCAACACTGTCTTTTAACACAGAACCAGCAGACATCCATTTGCTAGTTCTTATTACCACTTCCGGCACATATACACACGCACAACTACTAAAATACGGCAAATACACACACTAACAACAACAACGAATAACAGGAAAAAAGTTTCAGTATAAAAAAAATCTAAATAAAACGACGAAACTGAGTCACACATGCACACCAACACAACACAACACAACACAACACACACACACTCACACACACACATGCATCCACAAAAAAACAAAAAAGCGCAAACAAACAAACAACAACGAAAACAAAAGTGACAAAAGAAATTAAACAAAACAGCAACAAAAACAAAAGAGACAACAACAGGAAAACAACAACTTGAAAATATTTTCACTCATGTACTGTCTCCCGTTTCACATGAAATAATTCTAGTATAGAAAGGTAGATGAACAGCAAAACACACACACACCCACACCCACAGTGAGAAATGACACTCACTCACACTCTATAAGTGGAGCACAAACTCAAACTATATAACCAAATGAATATTTTATAGCTGCACTCATCAAATGATAAATAAACAATAAGGATTCCAAAAAATGATTTGACAAAGTGTGCACAATTTCGTTCTACACAACGTCAAAGTTGATGATAAAATGGCTTAAAGCACTGTACAGCGCAGTATTAATCCTCTGTTTCCCTTGCCACTAGATTAAGGAATGCGGAAACACATAGCTACGGGGCAAAGGGCGGACATCTGACATCTGACATCTGCTGCCAGCCTGGCCACCAACTAAAAGGCGAAAAAGAGAGTAACTGAAACAGCTGTGACTTGTTTAGCTGTCGGGCAAACAAGTATGAATTGACACAAGTCACAATAATTCTAGGCGAAAGAGATGTACAGGATTCTGTCTTGGCACATGCACATCATTTCATTGTTTAGCCCAGGGGATCATTCTCATTTAACTTTTTGACTCATGCGCCCCATCCACCAACTGTAAAAAGGGTGAGAAGTCAAAGGATTAAGTTTTTGCTTTGCTGGCGTGGTCAACAATGCAGGATGCTGGTGGACAGGTTGTGGGAGTCTTGAGTTAACACTTGCAATTGTCAAATGAAAAAAAAATGGTAAGATGCTTTTGTAAGACACTGATAATTTATTCTGATACCTTCTAGCAGTTTCATGATTAACAGGAATATTTTTAGCCTTCTTGGGAACATTGGTATTTATTCAAAACATTACTTTAAGAGCAGATGATGTAACCATATCTTACAAATGTGTAAGCTCAGATAATGCAAGACATAACTCTAACTGCAAAGTAATTAACCGATTGGTGGAGGTACCTTACTTGGGAACACCACTATTGACTCAAAACATATCTTCGAACTTGATGTATCCAGATAAGGAAGATTTCAAACCACTACAATCCAGACCTACAAGTGAGTAAAATGGATAAAACGACGAACAGATGTAAATGGTTCAAGTTTGCAGTCGCTGTCAAACACATAATTTTCTCAGGTTTTCTATGAATCTTTTTTATTTGACAAATCTGTACTCAAAAATCTAAAGTGGTACAATCACAGGCGGACATGTAGAATCACGCGAGTTTGATGAGAGTTTGAAACACATCAGCTCAAGCTGTGCCTGGCCTGTCTGAAAGGTGCACAGCGAAGAAGAAAATTCATCAGCAGAAATGTGGTTACTGCAGGAAAATGATTCAAATTAGTACCATCAGATAATGATTTCTTGTTATTGCATTGCCATCATGGAGGACTTTTTGTTATTGCATTGCCATCATGGAGGACTTTTTGTTATTGCATTGCCTTGGAGGATTAGTTTTGTACAATGCATTGATACGCACATTTGTATTTCAGACTCAAGTTTTTAAGTTACTTGGCTCAAGCTTTGTTGCAATACACATGTCAGTTCGTCTTTTTATTGCAATATTGTGCGATTGTCAGTGCTGTTTTGTAAAGGAAGAGAACCAAAAAGTTGTCTGCCATGTAGAAACTGGGTACCGCGGCATCATGTCTAGGTTACAGACGTTCAAGGCAGATGCTAAAATAAAAGGAGAAAAGAAGATGTGCTGCTTGACAGAGTAAGACTTGAACATCTGTCAATTTGCTTTTTGCCCCTCTTCCCCCTCTTAAGTACAATTATTGAAATGTGCTGCATTTATCCCATACATCTTTCTGTTTATGTTTGTCTTTTAAACTTTGTAGCTTGATATTTTATTGATTTTGATATCATTCTGTGCTATCTTTTAATCATGGTGTTTCTGTTTATGTTTGTCTTTTAAACTTTGTAGCTTGATATTTTATTGATTTTGATATCATTCTGTGCTATCTTTTAATCATGGTGTTTCTGTTTATGTTTGTCTTTTAAACTTTGTAGCTTGATATTTTATTGATTTTGATATCATTCTGTGCTATCTTTTAATCATGGTGTTTCTGTTTGTCTTTTAAACTTTGTAGCTTGATATTTTATTGATTTTGATATCATTCTGTGCTATCTTTTAATCATGGTGTTTCTGTTTATGTTTGTCTTTTAAACTTTGTAGCTTGATATTTTATTGATTTTGATATCATTCTGTGCTATCTTTTAATCATGGTGTTTCTGTTTATGTTTGTCTTTTAAACTTTGTAGCTTGATATTTTATTGATTTTGATATCATTCTGTGCTATCTTTTAATCATGGTGTTTCTGTTTATGTTTGTCTTTTAAACTTTGTAGCTTGATATTTTATTGATTTTGATATCATTCTGTGCTATCTTTTAATCATGGTGTTTCTGTTTATGTTTGTCTTTTAAACTTTGTAGCTTGATATTTTATTGATTTTGATATCATTCTGTGCTATCTTTTAATCATGGTGTTTCTGTTTGTCTTTTAAACTTTGTAGCTTGATATTTTATTGATTTTGATATCATTCTGTGCTATCTTTTAATCATGGTGTTTCTGTTTATGTTTTCTTTTAAACTTTGTAGCTTGATATTTTATTGATTTTGATATCATCCTGTGCTATCTTTTAATCATGGTGTGTGATGGTGGTGGGATAATTATTGTTTATATGCTTTTGTTTTGTTTTGTTTTTTAATAGTAGTAATAAATCTTTTTTTGGTTAATGTTTTATTCCAGGTCATTTGGACTCATTGTGCATTACACATTTACAACACACAGAATGTAATACATACAGAAGCATTGAAATATTGCACTAGACACACATCAGAGTACACACACTTACACATGTACACAAGTGAATACATGTGAACAGAATCTGCCCATATATGCCTGTGGTCATAGAACATACATGCATGAATGATTCTGCAATGCCACACGATCACTTCTGGTAGTTTGAAGTGTATATATGGTGGAATAATTATAGTATCAACGATAGAAGGCTTGGGTGAACAATTAAGCGGTAAAGAAAATGTCTTATGCTTTTTGAATATGGTTGAATGTGTAATATAAGATTATGGATGAATTTATGATAGTTGATTATGGATGAATTTATAGTACCAGTATCTAATTATGGATGAATATGTAAAAATCTGATTGTGGATAAAAGCAAAGATCTCTGCTCCTGACTGTGGTCGTTATATTTCCTGTATCATACTGCCCTTCAAAAATGGGCAGCACCCATTTTAATCCTTTGACTCTCGCACCCTATCCACCAACTGCAGAAGCTTAATCCTTTGACTTCCTCGCCTATCTACCAACTTTCTGTAGGGAATTGATGGATAGGGTGAAGAATACAAAGGGTTAAATTTTTGCTTTACAAAAACATAATCCTTTGACTCCCTCGTCTATCTACCAACTTTCTGTAGGGAGCTGATGGATAGGGTGAAGAATACAAAGGGTTAAATCTTTGCTTTACAAAAACAATCCTTTGACTCCCCGCCCATCTACCAACTTTCTGCAGGAAGCTTGTGGATAGGGTGAGGGATTCAAAGGGGTGGTTTTTTTGCTTTGCTACATGTTTGACAATACAGGGTGCTGGTGGACAGGGTGCGGTAGTCAAAAGGTTAACGTGTCTTCTGAACAAATTCACAACCAAATCAAAATGACTGCCAGTGTTCAAGCAAATCAGAGCTAGAAAAACATGTTTAGAATCAGAATGCACATCTGATATGACAAAGTAAGACAGACTCAAATTTTCAGCCAATAGAAAAACATGTTTAGAATCAGAATGCACATCTGATATGACAAAGTAAGACAGGCTCAAATTTTCAGCCAATAGAAAAACATGTTTAGAATCAGAATGCACGTCTGATATGACAAAGTAAGACAGGCTCAAATTTTCAGCCAATAGAAAAACATGTTTAGAATCAGAATGCACGTCTGATAAGACAAAGTAAGACAGACTCAAATTTTCAGCCAATAGAAAAACATGTTTAGAATCAGAATGCACATCTGATATGACAAAGTAAGACAGACTCAAATTTTCAGCCAATAGAAAAACATGTTTAGAATCAGAATGCACATCTGATATGACAAAGTAAGACAGACTCAAATTTTCAGCCAATAGAAAAACATGTTTAGAATCAGAGTGCACATCTGATATGACAAAGTAAGACAGACTCAAATTTTCAGCCAATAGAAAAACATGTTTAGAATCAGAGTGCACATCTGATATGACAAAGTAAGACAGACTCAAATTTTCAGCCAATAGAAAAACATGTTTAGAATCAGAGTGCACATCTGATATGACAAAGTAAGACAGACTCATATTTTCAGCCAATAGAAAAACATGTTTAGAATCAGAATGCACATCTGATATGACAAAGTAAGACAGACTCAAATTTTCAGCCAATAGAAAAACATGTTTAGAATCAGAATGCACATGACATCTGATATGACAAAGTAAGACAGACTCAAATTTTCAGCCAATAGAAAAACATGTTTAGAATCAGAATGCACATGACATCTGATATGACAAAGTAAGACAGACTCAAATTTTCAGCCAATAGAAAAACATGTTTAGAATCAGAATGCACATGACATCTGATATGACAAAGTAAGACAGACTCAAATTTTCAGCCAATAGAAAAACATGTTTAGAATCAGAATGCACATGACATCTGATATGACAAAGTAAGACAGACTCAAATTTTCAGCCAATAGAAAAACATGTTTAGAATCAGAATGCACATCTGATATGACAAAGTAAGACAGACTCAAATTTTCAGCCAATAGAAAAACATGTTTAGAATCAGAATGCACATGACATCTGATATGACAAAGTAAGACAGACTCAAATTTTCAGCCAATAGAAAAACATGTTTAGAATCAGAATGCACATCTGATATGACAAAGTAAGACAGACTCAAATTTTCAGCCAATAGAAAAACATGTTTAGAATCAGAATGCACATCTGATATGACAAAGTAAGACAGACTCAAATTTTCAGCCAATAGAAAAACATGTTTAGAATCAGAATGCACATCTGATATGACAAAGTAAGACAGACTCAAATTTTCAGCCAATAGAAAAACATGTTTAGAATCAGAATGCACATCTGATATGACAAAGTAAGACAGACTCAAATTTTCAGCCAATAGAAAAACATGTTTAGAATCAGAATGCACATCTGATATGACAAAGTAAGACAGACTCAAATTTTCAGCCAATAGAAAAACATGTTTAGAATCAGAGTGCACATCTGATATGACAAAGTAAGACAGACTCAAATTTTCAGCCAATAGAAAAACATGTTTAGAATCAGAGTGCACATCTGATATGACAAAGACAGACTCAAATTTTCAGCCAATAGAAAAACATGTTTAGAATCAGAGTGCACATCTGATATGACAAAGTAAGACAGACTCAAATTTTCAGCCAATAGAAAAACATGTTTAGAATCAGAGTGCACATCTGATATGACAAAGTAAGACAGACTCAAATTTTCAGCCAATAGAAAAACATGTTTAGAATCAGAGTGCACATCTGATATGACAAAGTAAGACAGACTCAAATTTTCAGCCAATAGAAAAACATGTTTAGAATCAGAGTGCACATCTGATATGACAAAGTAAGACAGACTCAAATTTTCAGCCAATAGAAAAACATGTTTAGAATCAGAGTGCACATCTGATATGACAAAGTAAGACAGACTCAAATTTTCAGCCAATAGAAAAACATGTTTAGAATCAGAGTGCACATCTGATATGACAAAGTAAGACAGACTCAAATTTTCAGCCAATAGAAAAACATGTTTAGAATCAGAATGCACATCTGATATGAGAATCAGAGTGCACATCTGATATGACAAAGTAAGACAGACTCAAATTTTCAGCCAATAGAAAAACATGTTTAGAATCAGAATGCACATCTGATATGACAAAGTAAGACAGACTCAAATTTTCAGCCAATAGAAAAACATGTTTAGAATCAGAATGCACATCTGATATGACAAAGTAAGACAGACTCAAATTTTCAGCCAATAGAAAAACATGTTTAGAATCAGAATGCACATCTGATATGACAAAGTAAGACAGACTCAAATTTTCAGCCAATAGAAAAACATGTTTAGAATCAGAATGCACATCTGATATGACAAAGTAAGACAGACTCAAATTTTCAGCCAATCAGCCTTTGTCAAGCATGTACAAAAGACGGTAAAGAATAAATAGTACACAACACTTCTCACCTGTCGGCATCACCGGGTTCGGTGTTGGCCACCGCACATCTGGATGCCACCATCTCTCTCCAGGTCGCTCTGTCCTGACCCCTGTGGACAATGTATTGAGCACCTAGGTCACCGATGTTGGCTACGTTCTCGATGCAAGAGACTGGAGCTCTGCCTTTCTTCCTCTTTGCCACTGTCCTTCCTTGAAAGATAGTTGCTATGAGGTCCATGTTCTTGTTGCACGACACATGGCTAATGTATTTTACTCTTGTCTTGTTGATGTCTGCTAGTAGTTTTCTGGTGGTATCAAGTTCTTCCAGGACACTTTCATTAGCTTTTCTGTCTGTCCATTTGACACATAGTAGTCACCGATATGACCACATATCTGCTGCCTCAATTCTTCTGCAATTAGACACAACACTTAGTAGAACAAAACCAACGGACAACTTTCCTGACATGGTATTGAACAGGAGACTATGGCCACGCTGTGGAAGTTGTCTACAGTCTTTTTCTGCCAAATGCTGTGCATTCTTTTTTATTTTTCTGTACCTGCTAGCCAGAAATATGCTGTTGTCTTGTTTTGTCACATGAAGTGTTCATTCTGCTTCTATTTTTGTTTTTCTGGTTCATATTTACAACCGCTTTCAGTGCCACACGTATGACTCAGAACTGGCCTAGATAATTCCATCTGTTACCAGTTAAGAAACCAGTGGTGGTTACCAACTTGAAGCAAGAGAAAGGTTGTATCAATAAAAGAGCTGTGTCTACAGTTATCTTTAACCCTTCGACTCCCGCAACCTATCCACCAGCATCCTGCATTTTCAGTCATGCTCACAAAGCAAAAACTTAACCCTTTGACTCCCGCACCTTGTCCATCAGCATTCTACATTATGAACCATGGTAACAGAACAAAAACTTAACCCTTTTACTCCCTCTCCCTATCCATCAGCTTCCTACAGGAAGCTGATGGGTAGGGTGAGGGAGTCAGAGGGTTACATTTTGCAGTTGGTGGATAGGGTGCGGGAGTCGAAGAGTTAACTCTTATAATTCCCTCACCCTATCCACCATCTTCCTGTTGGATAGGATGAGAGTCAAAGGGTTAAGTTTATGCAATTGGTGGATAGGATGTAGGAGTCAAGGGGTTAACAGAAGGTGACATGGAAAAGTAGCGCATTTGTGCCTGTTCAGTTTACATTTTGCTGACCAGATGCAATTGTATTCATAAATAATAAACTGAGGAGTCTTGCGAATGAATCTTTTCTGGAATTTGCCTAGGGGTAGGTATATTTCGTGTTGTGGATATGGTTGCAACCTTTGCAGTAGCACGAAATTGCACTTTAAAAATTCATGTAAGGCTGGCAGATTCATAAATATTCTTCCAACTATTTGTATCACAAACTCATAAATAACAAAAGACTTGAACACGATCACATGGAAACAGTCTGTCTGTAAAGTTAATAAAAACATCGCCCTGTATCCTGCATATAAGTCAAGGGAAACATGTCCACACAAATTTCTTACACTAAGCATCTAAGTGTGGTAATGATTCGGGCTTGAACAATGGTCAGACCGAGACAAAAGAATGAACAGATACACAATTCCTAAGTGTGGTAATGATTCGGGCTTGAACAATGGTCAGATCGAGACAAAAGAATGGACAGATACACAAGTCATAAATGGTCAGATCGAGACAAAAGAATGAACAGATACACAATTCCTAAATGGTCAGACCGAGACAAAAGAATGAACCAGAGCCTGGAATTCGTCGCGGAAACGAGGATTTCCGCGGAAATCAAAATCGAAAATCGCGCAAAAAAATATTTTTCGCGTTAAAAAAAAATCGATTGTCTGTGTATGAACACACTGAAACGATCTGCTGTGTATATGAGGATCTTGATCTTGTGCCCAATGTTTATTAAATACTCTTTTGACTGATATTCATTGTGATTTTCAGTGTGTTAGATGCCTTTAAATTTGTCTTCAGAATGCACAGATTTTAGTCTTGATTTTAAACATTTTCCGGGGGAGCATGCCCCCGGACCCCCCTAGAAGTTTCCTCTTTTTTTTTTCTTAGCAATTCCAGGCTCTGATGAACAGATACACAATTCCTAAATGGTCAGACCGAGACAAAAGAATGAACAGATACACAATTCCTAAATGGTCAAACCGAGACAAAAGAATGGACAGATACAGTTCAGTTCAGTTCAGTGTCAAGCTTGCTCGGCTATCCATAACAGGTTTCCTCCATCCCTCTCTGTCAGACATTGCAGTAGGTAGTTCATCATGCTGACAGCCCGTATCATCGATCAGTTGGTCGATGAAGGTCTTCTTTGGATGTCCTGGTCTTTGTTTGCCGCGACTAGGTCTCCATAGTAGAACATCTCCTACCAGTTCTTCCTTGCTACGCCAGCAGTGTCCCGTGAAACGCAATCTTTGTTGACGTACTGATTGGTGGGATCTTACCATATAACTCTTTATTTGTTGGATGTTCTCTCCAGGATTTGTTCAGGGCTGCACGTAGCATTTGTGTGAATGCTCTATCAATCTTCTTCTCCAATGTCGTCGTTAGGGTCCAAGAGATTGAGCCATATGTAAAAACGGACTCTACTGCTGCTTGGAAGAAGTTCCTTTTCAGGTTGTCTGGTAGATTGGATTTCCAGATTTTGTCCTGTTGAGTTAGAGCGCCCCAGGCATTTCCGAGTCTGGTATTGACGTCTTGTTCTGTGGAGTCAATGTAGCTGCCCAGGTATTTAAAGTCTTGAACTTGTTTGATCGCATCTCCATTGAGACTTCTCATACCTTCTGATGCGTCTTGATTCAGGCAGATGAACTCTGTTTTGTTCGCATTGATGTGGAGCCCGATCTCCATTGCTGTTCTTTCGATATTGTGAAGGAGAGATGTTGCATCCTTTAGGTGGTCTGCGAGAACAGCTGTTTTTGCAGGACAGATACACAATTCCTGAATGGTCAGACTGTTAAAAAGGAATGGATAGATACACAATTCCTAAATGGTCAGACCGAGACAAAAGAATGGACAGATACACAATTCCTGAATGGTCAGACTGTTAAAAAGGAATGGACAGATACACAATTCCTGAATGGTCAGATCGAGACAAAAGAATGGACAGATACACAATTCCTAAATGGTCAGACCGAGACAAAAGAATGGACAGATACACAATTCCTAAATGGTCAGATCGAGACAAAAGAATGGACAGATACACAATTCCTAAATGGTCAGATCGAGACAAAAGAATGGACAGATACACAATTCCTAAATGGTCAGATCGAGACAAAAGAATGAACAGATACACAATTCCTAAATGGTCAGACCGAGACAAAAGAATGAACAGATACACAATTCCTAAATGGTCAGACCGAGACAAAAGAATGAACAGATACACATTTCCTAAATGGTCAGATCGAGACAAAAAAAATGGACAGATACACAATTCCTAAATGGTCAGATCGAGACAAAAGAATGGACAGATACACAATTCCTAAATGGTCAGACCGAGACAAAAGAATGGACAGATACACAATTCATAAATGGTCAGATCGAGACAAAAGAATGGACAGATACACAATTCCTAAATGGTCAGATCGAGACAAAAGAATGGACAGATACACAATTCCCAACATTGTTTTTTTTTCGAACCAGCCCACTATTAACATCTGTTCCCATCCATGCGTCCATGTCAGAATCAACATCTTGTCAAAAGCAAGCCTTTCTGTTCTGAATTTCCACTTGAACTGAACCATTTTTCTCTGCAACAGTGATCCAACTGTAACATTGACCCTTTGATTGCTGGACCCTATTTACCAACTGCAAAAACTTAAAACCCTTTGACTTCATCACACTTTCTACCAGCTTCCTGCAGGAAGCTGGTGGAAAGGGTGAGGAGTCGAAGGATTAAGTTTTTGCTTAGCTAGCATGTTCGACAATGCAGAATGCTGGGTGGACAAGGTGCGGGAGTTGAAGGGTTAAAACATGGAAGGTCTGTGTGTGTTGATGCTGTGTAGGTCATTATTTTCGATTGTCATGAATACCGGTACCATACATGATTGTGAATTCAGATGTTCCCTTAGATTTTGTAATGTTTTGTAGCCTTTTGTTGTTTTCTTTGTTTTTGTGTGTGTGTATCAGAATGTCATTCCTGTTGGATTGGCTGAAGAGGGGTGGGTGGGTATTTTTTCCTGTTATCCTTGTGTGTATTTTTTGTTTTGTTTTTTCTGTTGTCCCTGTATCCTGTTTGGGTGCGTTGTGAGCATCTTCTTGTCTCTGATGTTTTGGATCCATTTTTTTTTCTTTTTGTTTTTTACATACCGATCTATTCATCTGTATTTTTTTCCCACACTCTCCAGACATAATCCTTGGAACTCCTGTTAATTTGCCTGACTGTTACCGCTAGATGATGATACAGTAAACAGTGGGTTAGGCATGATCTATTATGCTGCATTATTTGCCTAACTGACATTTGAATGTCTTGTTTTTAGATCAATTCTTTTTCTTTTTAATTCTTTTTCTTTTTATTCAGATATGTAATGGAACCGTTTTTAGATAAACTCTTTTTCTTTTTACTCAGATATGTAATGAAACCGATAAAACAGCCGGCATTTCCACTACAGCGTAGCAGTTCATTATTTGCCTTATAAGATCAATGATTTGATTGATTGTCTTACTGGGTGAATATTAAATTTTTATCATTTGTGTTGCTGAAAAAATATATTTGGTGAATATGAATTTTATCATTTGTGTTGCTGGGGAAAAAATTGGCCAAGGGTTTAGCTGGATATTTAAGTTGTAGAATGGTTCAGCTGTCCTTAACCCATCGACTCCTGCACCCTATCTGCCAACTGCAAAAACAAACCCTTTTGACTCCCTCGCCCTATCCACTGGTGGATAGGGTGAGGAGTCAAATGGTTAAGTTTTTGCTTTGCTAGCATGGTTGACGATGCGGGATGCTGGTGGACAGGGTGCGGGAGTCAAAGGGTTAAATAGCGTTAGGTGGCCAGCTAGGGTAAAAGTAAATGTCATGTAATCGCTGTCTGAAATGTTGTGTAGTCAGTATCTGTTGGTACATTCAATAAAGCTGATTTCTGATTCTCAGTTTTTGTTCTTGGAAAGGAAGGTAGCTAAATATACAGGAAAAATTGGGTGATAGCACTGTTTTGAGTGCATTCTCAGAACATTTATATTATATAAAAAAATTAATGACCCTGGGAGGAAAAATTGGGTGATAGAACTGTTTTGAGTGTATTCTCAGAACGTTTACATTATGAAAACATAAATGACCCTATGCCTTACACAAGAGTGTTGCGAGCTAAAAGCTTGGTGCTCTTTTATGCATGCACACACACACACACACACACACACACACACACACACACACACACACACACACACACACACATATACACACACAAACCCAACATCAAACAAGACTGGTTAACAAATTTGTTTTGTCCTAGATGCTGATCTATATAGCACATAGATCACTGGATCATCATCATCAAGTGCCTTGCCACATGGTGTTGGCAATCATGGCCCTTCATATGCATCTGCCCCTTGTTGCCGCAAGCACATCTTCCATCCTCTCTGCATGGGTGCCACTCTTCCGTCTGGGTGACGGAAATCCGTTTTCTCGGCAAGGCCCCAGACAGAAATTCCGTTTTTTCAGTTTCGTTATTCAAAAAAAAATGTTTGGGGAAAAAACCAGTTGAATCGGCGGTATTATGACCGAAGCAGCACTGTAGCAGATGACCGGAAATGAGGAAGCGCTCTCTATCGTTGAAGACAACACAGGTCCAGCGATCTTTCATAAAATCTTCTGGGCGGCCCCTGGACCCCAGCCTGATTTTCATTTTTTTCAGATTTACAAAGTGTCACCCTTGTCTCTGTCCTCAGCCACTCTTAAAGTCCATCCAATATTTTTGCCCTGGGTCCACCTGGTGGTCTTTCCCTCCCTCCAGCTTTCCTGTTGTGACCAGGTGCTCCAATTCCCCTTTCCTCATAAAATGGCTATAAATGTTGCCCGTCTTTTCCTAATCTTCCTTAAGAATGATCTTGTGTCTGCCTCAATCAAGACTGTCTCGTTTGTTTTCTTTGCTGTCCATGGAACTCTCAACATTCTACTTGGAGACCACATCTCGGCTGCCTCAATCTTGGATGCGTATGCACAAACAAAACTTTTAACGGGTGTGGTAGTCATATTGGAAAAACTTTGGAATTCCAATCAGTAGGAATTTCAAACCTCCCACCTGGTGGGTAAAGGGTAGAGATTTTTTTTCAATCTTCCAGGTCAACATTTATGCAGACCTGTTAGTGTCTCTCTGTCTGTCTATATCGTCTTTGGCGCTGTATTGGTAGTGGTCTCTTCCCCTTGCTTACTTTTATCTACTTTTCTTCTTCTCTGATAGACTGCTCTGGGCATCTGATTCTGAATCCCGCCTTGCTCCTGTGATGGCTGTGTTGGGTCCTTTCTCTACCCACGTTCCAAGTATCGCCGACATCCCTGGTTCATACTTAGGAAACATAAAGCTGACACCACCAGAATGATCAGAGCATTAATCCTTTGACTTGCTCACCCTGTCCACCAGCATCTTGCATTGTCAACCATGCTATCAAAGCAAAGACTTAACCGATTGACTCCCACTCTTATCCACCAGTTTCTTGCAGAAAGCTGGTGGATAGAGTGAGGGAGTCAAAGGGTTAAGTTTTTGGCAGTTGGTGGATATGGTGCGGGAGTCAAAGGGTTAAGATGGGTTAGTAGTGAACACTATGGCGCTTTACAAAAAAGCCCAGTTGAGGACAGGTTCACAAAAATGCCAAATATTCCATTGTTTTTGTGAACACTGGCCTTTGCCCCCATTCCGTATCCCTTCACATTCCCTTGCCATTCCACTTTTCTGTTTTCTTGCATTTTATCATTTATGCGTTCAACAATGTCTGCAATGCATTCCCTGATCTAGAAAAGAACCATATGAACCATATGAAGGAGAAAATTGGAGTGATCATATACGTAATTATGTAACTTGATATAATTATTGTGGCCAGGCACATTTGCCATGAGAGCTACCAAATTTCCTAGAAGAGAGGGATTGAGAAGAGGGTGTGGAAAGTGTGTGTGTGTTTGTGTGTGTGTGTGTTTGAGTGTGTGTGTGCGTGTGTGTGTGTGTGTGTGTTTGTGTGTGTGTGTGTTTCTGTATGTGTGTGTGTTTGTGTGTGTGCAGCCAGTATTAGCTCTCAGCGCACTGGTGTGTAGCATAGCGTCAGTGTGTGTGTGTTAAGAGGAGGGTTAATTCTTTATTCTCAATAGGATCTTGGTTACATGACTCATCAAACTGATTGTGCGATGGAGTTCGCATTCTATAGCCCCTGTCTTCTTTGGAAGTGCAATGAAAATTGATTTTGACATATCTTTGTGGATTTTTCCAGTGTCGTAAATTTCATTTTGGAGGACTGTTATTTTTTCTATACCGAATTTTTCCACCGTTTTAATCATCTCTGTGGTAATGTTGTCTGGTCCTGGGACTTTTCCTGGTTTCATCTTTTTCAATGCTGCTCTTACTTCATCTTTCAGTATGCATGGTCCTTCAAAGTTCTTTCTTATGATGTGTTCAGACAATAGATTTATTAATAGCAGTGCTGGAGAACAAAATTTGTCATTTTAATTAAAGGGAAGAGGATAAAATAACAACACACATACACACACACAACACACACAACACAGACACACACACACAAACACACACACATACACACACACACACGCACACAAAGACACACATACACACACATACACGCACACAAAGACACATACACGCACACAAAGACACACACACACACATACACACACACACAAATACACATACATATACACACACAAATACTCACACACACACACACACTCACACACATATACACACACTCTCTCCTCACACACACACACCTCCACACAAACACACACACACACATACACACACACATATACACACACATACACACACACACTCACACACACACACGCACACACACACACTCACACACTCACACACACACACACACAAACACGCACTTACTCGCACACACACACACACACACTACACACACACACACAAAAAACACACAGACACACACACACACAAACACACACACATACACACACACAAGAACACACACATACACACACACACACTCTCTCTCTCTCTCTCTCTCTCTCTCTCTCTCTCTCTCTCTCTCTCTCTCCTCACTCTTCTTATTCTTCTTCTTGGAGTACGCTGCTACACAATCATCTGAGTCTGGGCGATGAATGCAGCCGTCTTTTCCAGCTCCTGTCTGCAGCCATGGAGTTTGGTTGTCAGCGGAGTGTCTGTCGGCCACACGTCCTGTCTTGCCATCTGGTGAAGGGGACATCTTTGGAGTATATGCTCCGTGGTTTGGTCTTCTTGACTGCAGGGACAGGTTGGGGAGGGCGCCAGCTTCAGTTTGCGGTACATGTGGCTGTTCAGCCTATTGTGACCAGTGCGCAACCTCACTAGGGCAACTTGCTGCTCTCTAGACAACAGGTGGTAGTCATCCCTGTGTCGTCTCGGCATGGAAGGCGCCCTGATGATGCTCCTCTTTTCACTGTAGCTGACACTTGTTAGGTTGTTCTTCTCTGGCTCCCTCCTTAGCAAGCATATCAGCTCACTCATTCCCGGAGACTCCGCAGTGGGCCGGAATCCACAGCAGAACTGCTCTTCTGGTTGTGGCAACCTGGTGCAGAGCTCTAAACAGGAGGGGGAGCGTGTTGTTCTGGCATGCCTGCAGCACGGAGAGGACGTCAGACAAGAAGACAACTTGTCTGCGGTCACAGTCTGTAGCCTGAATCATGGGTGCTTCTGTCTCAGCACGGTAGTTAGTACAGTGTCTTCCAGTGGCGACACTTGCTGTTGTTGTTTGTCCTCCTGGGAAAAGGACAAGGATGCCTGCACCCCTGTTGGCTACAGCGTTGGTTGCTGACCCGTCGGTGTATACATGTATCCATGCCTCCTGTGGGTACCTCTCAGCAATCATGGCCATTGTTAAGGAGTGTTTCACCTTGTCATCTTGTGTGTCTCCCGGTATGAGGTATGGGACGGTGGTATAGACCTTGATATCAGGCTGGTCTGGTGCCCAGGGTTCTGGCATGTCTTTTGGGCAAAGGGGGAGCGTGTCCTTGGGCAGACTTTCTTGGAACTGGCGAGTCAGCCTCTTGCTGTCGTGGACAAAGCTGCTCCTTTTCAGTCGGTTTTTGGTGAGGCTGTTCAGTTTCTGCTTCATGGGATGGTCTGGTAAACACCTGAACTTTTCTGCTTGCACCAAGACCTTGGTTTCTCTCCTCTGACTGAGAGGTTGGATTTCTGCAAGCTTTTCCATTTCCTTGATTGGTGTTGACCGCATCGCACCTGTGATTATGCGGAGGGCCTGGTTCTGGACCTTGCTAAGCGTCTGCTGGTTCGTCTTTGCAGTAGTTGACCACGCTGAAGAGCCGTATTCGAGATAGGGTCTGACTGTTTCCCGATATACTGTCTTCAGTATTCTCTCATTTGCTCCCCAGGTGGTGCCTGCGCCTCGCTTTTGCCTCTGCCTTCGTGATGGCGGCTTCCAGGTCTGCCTCTTGTCGAAGGTGCCGCCAAGATACGTGGCTTCTTCATCCTCCTTCAGAGGGGTTCCACCAAGGGTGATGATGCCAGCCTTCTGTTTTGGAGACAAGATGAACAGAGTGGTGGAAGACTTGTCCTTGTTGACAGCAACACACCAATCTTCAGCCCAACTGTTGAGCTTGTCTGCCGCCATCTGCATTCGGTATGTGGCAGTTGATGCATGCTCTTCCTTGCACCACAACACCAAGTCATTTGCATACAATGCAGCCTTTATCCCCATGGGCAGTTCAGATACAAGGTCATTAATGAAAAGCAAGAACAGTGTGGGGGAGAGGACTCCTCCTTGTGGTACGCCATGACGCAGCAGGAACTTCTTGCTGTGTACTCTGTCTACAGAGACTCTTGCCCTGCGGTTGAAGAGGTAGAACTTGATCCATTGGAACATATTGTTTGCCACTCCATTCCTCAGCAGTTTGACAAGGAGTCCATCCATCCAGACTTTGTCAAAGACCTTTTGGAGGTCAATCCAGGTCACAAAGACCAGCTTTTGTTCCTGGAAAGCATCCTCAGCTTCCTGAGACAGGTAAGTAACCTGATCTTCCGTGCTGCGGAACTGTCGGAATCCTACACACACACACACACACACACACACACACACACACACACACACACACACACACACTCACACACACACACACACACACACACACACACACACTGACGCTATGCTACACACCAGTGCGCTGAGAGCTAATACTGGCTGCACACACACACACACACACACACACATACACACACACACAAACAACTGACGCTATGCTACACACCAGTGCGCTGAAAGCTAATACTGGCTGCACACACACACACACACACACATACACACAACACACACACACTGACGCTATGCTACACACCAGTGCGCTGAAGCTAATACTGGCTGCACACACACACACACACACACACACACACACACATACATACACACACACACACACACACACTGACGCTATGCTACACACCAGTGCGCTGAGAGCTAATACTGGCTGCACAACACACACACACACACACACACACACACACACACACACACACACACACCACATACACACACACCACACATACACACACACACTCACATACACACACACACACACTCACATCACACCACACACACACACACACACACACACACACACACACACACACACACACACACACACACACACACACACACACCAAGCAAGACTGGTTTAACAAGTTTATTTTGTCCCAGATGCTGACTAATAACATACAAGCCATTGGGAGGACATGTAAAATATATATCTTGAAAATGGCAGATTCAAACAAAGTATCTTCTGTGCGTAGCTTTACAAATAAACTGAACAAATATAACATTCAAAACGTGCTGTGATGTTCGTGACATATTCCATTCAAATATATTGCGTACGGTACTTTAAATACCATTAAATTAATGACATTGTCACTATAGATTCGCACACGTCTCTGTACGTAAACATGCACAGGTGGATAGGTATACGCCTATATGCATCATGTGAATGTGAATGTATGGCAGTCACAAAAGAAGAAGAAGAAGAAGAAGAAGAAGAAGAAGAGAAGAAGAAGAAGAAGAAGAAGAAGAAGAAGAAGAAGAAGAAGGAGGAGGAGGAGGAAGAGGAGGAGGAAGAAGAAGAAGAAGAAGAAGAAGAAGAAGGAAGAAGGAAGAAGAAGAAGAAGAAGAAGAAGACACAACAACAACAACAACAACAACAACAAAACAAGAACAACAACAAGAAGAAGAACAAGAAGAAGAACAAGAAGAAGAAGAAGAAGAACAACAACAACAACAACAACAACATCATCATCATCATCATAAACAAACATGATCTTCAAACAGCTCCTGCTGGGTATTCATGTTTCAGAATGGTTCAGTTGATCCTAAACGGCCCTAAGTGGCCAGCTGGGGTTTAACCCTCTGACTCCCGCACCCTTTCCACCAGCATCATGCATTGTCAACCACTGCTAGCAAAGCAGAAACTTAACCCTTTGACTCCCTTACCCTGCCCAAGGCTATATGATTACTGTTGCGATCATGAGTCGGGTATTGTGCAATGGGGTTTTATCCTAGAATGTCAGTCACTTAGTGTCTCTCTTTCTATTATTAGTTTTATAGGCATTGTACTGACATGAAATTTATATTGGCACCTTTCATGAATACAGTGATTATATATGCTGAAAGTGCTGACAACACTTTCCGTCTATCTTGCCAAATGTTAACATAGAATTCAGAGAGAAAATAAGCAGGAGAGGGAAGGGGAAGGGGAGGGGAGGGTTCTGGCAGAAAACCCCCAATACCCAGTTCATGATGGCAACAGTAGTCAGTAGCAAGAACTTATGGACAGATTCGATCGGACAGCAGACAGTCCTCGGAGCTTCAAGCAAGTATTTCGGCTCTAAACTTTTCAAACTCTATGGAGACCAGGGCATATCTATGTCACGACTCCTAAATGCGCTTCTGCTGTCACCATTTTTTCCCCTGGTGATTGGGTGACTTGCTCGCTGTCCACCCACCCACCCACCCACCCACCCACCCTTTTTTTTTCTTTTCTTTCTTTTATTTTTCTCTCTCTTTTTTTTCCACCTCCATTCCAATCAACTAACAACCACAACAGCAATGTTTCGTGCAATTCAAACCAAATTTGTCGTGTTCTAATCTATCTTTTGGAAGTATAGTCAGATGTTTTTTAAGAAAAAAATGGCAGTGCAAATTCAGCTATTACACACCATTGCTATTGTTTTTTTGTTTGTTTTGTTTTTTGTTTTTGGTTTTGGTTTTTTCTTATCAAAAAGCTGTACATGAACATGGAATCTGTCGTTTATTACTAAATAAACAAAACAAAAAAACAACACAGCTAGTAATCGTGCTTAGGCAATCATGGTAAAAGAACAAGTGAGAAACTTTTGCATACGTACAGAAACACATACACACAACAACAACCCGTTTCATAAACAAATAAGCTTTTTGAACAGGGGGAAGGTTGTGCTGCACTCCTTAACTTTGCCTGTGAATGTCGTCTTTTTGGATTTGCCCAAAGATGAAAAACCTACTTCAGACAATGTATCATAAAGCGGGAACTTCAAACACGTAAAACACAATGGTTTCAAACCCACCACCACCACCACCACCACCACCAACAACAACAACAAAAACCACTGGACGTTCCATAACTCTGAGGTCATAGGAAAGATAAGACAATCCATCCAGACCTTGCTTTTCTAAGGACTAGCGTTATGCGCTTAGCGCCGCCCATCTGTCCAACAATGCTTTACATTCCCAAACGAACATGATTAAGTATATTACCAAAGACACTACAAAAAGTAAGTTCTAGTTATAACATCTTTGGGTATTACCCATTCACGGGTAAGTGGAACGGAGGCAACGCATTCAAAATGAAATCAACATCAAAATGACTGGCCAGTATTCAAGCAGACGGGACCCGGAAACACACAATAAAATGAGGACACGTAGTTCATGCATACAGAACAAGACAGACGCAAATTTTCGGCCAACTGTTATTACTGTTATTTTTGTTTAAAGCCCAGCCGACTGCATACAGCCATATCAGGGCTATAACCGGAACCAGAAGAACAAGAAAACCAATGTAAGCGCGTATTCAACAAAACAAGACAAGACAAGGGCTATAACCGCTTCAAAACATACAACTAATTCAACATGGGGGAGGGGAGGAAAAGAACATTAAGTACACATCTCAGTGCATTCGCGCACATAATCTAAGGATGCCCCTGGCGACGACCACTCCGTCCAATTTATCTTACAGGAGATTTAAAAAACATACCTGAATACAAATTTAAGCATAACTAAAGACAATAAAACATATATAAAAACAGGCCGAAATTACCTGAAATTGCTTCCACATGTCTCATTTCCTTAGAGCCAAAAATGCATTTAATACATATACCCAATTATCAGTCCTAAGAGAAAGTAAGTAAGACTTTATCGAACAATTACAGATGAACGGACCAGAAAGGCAGAAAATGTTAGGAAAAAATGACAGAAGAGGAAGAAAGAAACAAAGATTTGGCAGAAAAGAAGAAATTTTCAGCACAGAATTTCCAGAAGGCGGGGGATACTATTTATACTGAAAGAGCCCCCGGCATCCCCGGGGGCGAGGGGGGGGGGGGGTGGTGTTTCGGCTGACTAGATTTTGTCGAGTGTACACAAAGAGACAACAAAGAGCACACAAAACTTCGCAGAGGAAACGGCAGCAAGATATCTCTGTTTCACTGGTCAGGACGACAAAAAAAAAAAAAAAAAAACAACGGCAAGACTTACCTGATGTTTTATTAAGCAGGAGAAAAATACGGCCATTACTTTGTCTGTGCTCATGGAGACATCAGGGAATTATGCTGCTGATTTTTGTTTTTGTTTTTGTTTTTGTTTTTCCCCACACAGTTTTGTGTATCTGTTCTTTGTTGTCTTTTGTACACACGTGACAAAGGCCAGTTGGCCGAAAATTTGCACCTGTCTTGTTTTATATATTAAACACTCATTCTGATTCTATTTTTGGTGTGTTTCTGGTGTATATACAAAGTTCCCCCCCCCCCGCCCCCCAACCCCCTCTCCCCCCGAGCCAGAGTCCAAACTCGTGCAGTCTGACTGCAACCTGACTTCAACGTAATGGCACTTCTTAAAAACACAACAAATGATACATTTTATTAAAAAAAAAAAAAAATAACGCAATTGATCCATTTCTCCTTCAAGAGGTTCACGCAACAAAAGATACATTTCACTTTCTAAAAATGCAACGTGTGCAACACAACTGTAACAGGTTCATAATGGCACAGATACGACAATGGCAGTTCTGAAAAAAAAAATGATATGTAATAAAATCAGGAATGTGTGTATATAAGTTCACTATCCATTCGCAAAGTCAACCGTATCGGCACATTCTTCGCTGTTTACGGTGTATTTTAGTAGCACTATATGATATGATGCACAGGGACCTTATTCTATCATCCCACCTGAATAAGAACTTTTGCTATGCGTGAGGAACTGATGTGGACAGATTCAGTTAGAGAACAGAAACAAAACCCTTGATATTATTTTGTGTGAAGACAAAATCACGTTTCAAAATCAACCTTTTCGAATGTCAACTGGATAGTAATAACCAACTCCACATTGTTTCGTCTGAAAGTCGAATGTCAACCGGATAGTAATAACCAACTCCGCATTGTTTCGTCTGAAAGTCGAATGTCTGGATAGTAATAACCAACTCCGCATTGTTTCGTCTGAAAGTCGAATGTCAACTGGATAGTAATAACCAACTCCGCATTGTTTCGTCTGAAAGTAGAATGTCAACTGGATAGTAATAACCAATTCAGCATTGTTTCGCCTGAAAGTCGAATGTCTGGATAGTAATAACCAACTCCGCATTGTTTCGTCTGAAAGTCGAATGTCAACTGGATAGTAATAACCAACTCAGCATTGTTTCGCCTGAAAGTCGAATGTCTGGATAGTAATAACCAACTCCGCATTATTTTGCCTGAAAGAAAGACACTCGTTCGGATTTTGGCTTAGCTGGCATTCTTCGACACTGGTACATGCTCCTGTAGATGATACTACCAAAATGGCAGTCTACAGAAAGCTATCATACACAGACCAGAATCTGAAGTTTGATTTTAACTAGTGCCTACAATGGAAATAACTGGCTTTACGACCCCTTTCCATACAGCCCACAACATCAGCAGAGACACACAAACCGTGGATAAGGACGCGGAAGAGCGGAATTTAACCCTCCGTCTCCCGCACCCTGTCCACCAATGTCCTGCGTTGTCAACCGTGCTATCAAAGCAAAATCTTAACTTTTTGATTCCCTCACCCTATCCATCAGCTTTCTGCAGGAAGCTGGTGGATAGGGTGAGGGAGTTAAAGAGTTAAGTTTTTGCAGCTGGTGGATAGGGTGCGGGAGTCAAAGGGTTAAAGGACTGGATTTTCAATCTTCCTTTCCCCAAACTGCATTTGGAACCCAGCAAAGAACAGAGGAAGTGTACCCCACAGGCTATCCTTTATGCAGGAAGCTGGTGGATAGGGTGAGGGAGTCAAAGGGTTAAGTTTTTGCAGTTGGTGGATAGGATGCGGGAGTCAAGGGGTTAAAACAGAGATATCATGTATATGTATGAGTGGCCACGCATACACAGTCAAGTGCTGACAAGAAGTGAACATCGCTCAGCCAGTAGAGACAAGGTTTGCAAGCCACACAACCCAGGAGGACAGCAAAGGAGGGGGATGACCAAAACTGAATTGGCGCTAGGCAGTGAACAGAGACCTACAACTGGTAGACACACACTGGGGCAGTGAACAGAGACCTACAACTGGTAGACACACACTGGGGCAGTGAACAGAGACCTACAACTGGTAGACACACACTGGGGCAGTGAACACAGACCTACAACTGGTAGACACACATAGGGGCAGTGAACACAGACCTACAACTGGTAGACACACATAGGGGCAGTGAACACAGACCTACAACTAGTAGACACACACTGGGACAGTTAACAGAGACCTACAACTAGTAGACACACACTGGAACAGTGAACAGAGACCTACAACTGGTGGACACACACTGGAACAGTGAACAGAGACCTGCAACTGGTGGACACACACTGGGGCAGTTAACAGAGACCTGCAACTAGTAGACACACACTGGGGCAGTTAACAGAGACCTACAACTAGTAGACACACACTGGAACAGTGAACAGAGACCTACAACTGGTGGACACACACTGGAACAGTGAACAGAGACCTACAACTGGTAGACACACACTGGAACAGTGAACAGAGACCTACAACTGGTGGACACACACTGGGGCAGTTAACAGAGACCTGCAACTAGTAGACACACACTGGGACAGTTAACAGAGACCTACAACTAGTAGACACACACTGGAACAGTGAACAGAGACCTACAACTGGTGGACACACACTGGGGCAGTGAACAGAGACCTACAACTGGTAGACACACACTGGGGCAGTTAACAGAGACCTACAACTAGTAGACACACACTGGGGCAGTTAACAGAGACCTACAACTGGTAGACACACACTGGGGCAGTTAACAGAGACCTACAACTGGTAGACACACACTGGGGCAGTTAACAGAGACCTACAACTAGTAGACACACACTGGGGCTGTTAACAGAGACCTACAACTGGTAGACACACACTGGGGCAGTTAACAGAGACCTACAACTAGTAGACACACACTGGGGCAGTTAATAGAGACCTACAACTGGTAGACACACACTGGGGCAGTTAACAGAGACCTACAACTGGTAGACACACACTGGGGCAGTGAACAGAGACCTACAACTGGTAGACACACACTGGGGCAGTTAACAGAGACCTACAACTGGTAGACACACACTGGGGCAGTTAACAGAGACCTACAACTGGTAGACACACACTGGGGCAGTTAACAGAGACCTACAACTAGTAGACACACACTGGAACAGTGAACAGAGACCTACAACTGGTGGACACACACTGGGGCAGTTAACAGAGACCTACACCTGGTAGACACACACTGGGGCAGTTAACAGAGACCTACAACTAGTAGACACACACTGGGGCAGTTAACAGAGACCTACAACTAGTAGACACACACTGGGGCAGTGAACAGAGACCTACAACTGGTAGACACACACTGGGGCAGTGAACAGAGACCTACAACTGGTAGACACACACTGGGGCAGTGAACAGAGACCTACAACTGGTAGACACACACTGGGGCAGTGAACAGAGACCTACAACTGGTAGACACACACTGGGGCAGTGAACAGAGACCTACAACTGGTAGACACACACTGGGGGAGTGAACAGAGACCTACAACTGGTAGACACACACTGGGGCAGTGAACAGAGACCTACAACTGGTGGACACACACTGGGGCAGTGAACAGAGACCTACAACTAGTAGACACACACTGGGGCAGTGAACAGAGACCTACAACTAGTAGACACACACTGGGGCAGTGAACAGAGACCTACAACTAGTAGACACACACTGGGGCAGTGAACAGAGACCTACAACTAGTAGACACACACTGGGGCAGTGAACAGAGACCTACAACTAGTAGACACACACTGGGGCAGTGAACAGAGACCTACAACTGGTAGACACACACTGGGGCAGTGAACAGAGACCCACAACTGGTAGACACACACTGGGGCAGTGAACAGACCTACAACTGGTAGACACACACTGGGGCAGTGAACAGAGACCTACAACTGGTAGACACACACTGGGGCAGTGAACAGACACCTACAACTGGTGGACACACACTGGGGCAGTGAACAGAGACCTACAACTGGTAGACACATACTGGGGCAGTGAACAGAGACCTACAACTGGTAGACACACACTGGGGCAGTGAACAGACCTACAACTGGTAGACACACACTGGGGCAGTGAACAGAGACCCACAACTGGTAAACACACACTGGGGCAGTGAACAGAGACCTACAACTGGTAGACACACACTGGGGCAGTGAACAGAGACCTACAACTGGTAGACACACATTGGAACAGTGAACAGAGACCTACAACTAGTAGACGCACACTGGGGCAGTGAACAGAGACGTACGACTGGTAGACAGACGCTGGAGTGATGCTCTCAGACTGGTTAGAGTACTATATTGCTGCCTCATGTGTCACACAACATGGGACTATCCAAGCTGCCACCACAGCCAACCACTCAGCCTGACGAAGGTTCCAAGAGAAGACTGTCAAAACCTCAAAGCCTTAGCGAAGTCTATCTTTCTTTCATACAACATAAAATCGTTCTGTTACTGTTATTTTTGTTTCAAGCCCAGCCGACTGCGTACAGCCATGTCAGGGCTATAACCACTCGAAAATGTACACAATATTTCAACAGGGGAAAAAAAAGGAAAAGAAAATTAAGCACACATATCAATGCATTCACGCATGTAATGTAGGGAGATGCCCCTGTCGTTGACCACTCCGTCCAAGTTATCGCACAGGGGATTTAAAAAACACACCCGAATTCAAATTCAAACATAACTAAGGACACTAAAACATACATAAAAACGGGCTTTCGCATGTTTCATTTCCCTAAAGTCAACAATGCACTTAATACATGTACCCAATTATCTACCATATGAGGAAGTAGTACTAAGAATTTATTGAACGCATGCAGGTGAATAGATCGGCAAGGCAGAAAATGGTAGGAAGAAAAGACAGAAAGCAAAGGAATAAAACAGAAACAAAGACAGTGATAGAAAAAAGAGACATTTCTAGCACAGAATTTCCAGAAGGTGGGGATGATACTATTCATGCTGAAAGAACCTCCAGCATCCCCAAGGGGGCAATAAAATCATTCAAATTCATGATGAGATGCAAGATGGTGTAGACATTCTGCCACATTTTATAGATTATATCCCTCCATTAACACCCTCAGCAAGTCGCAGGAGCTGTTCATTTCAGTTGTCACACACACACTCATGCGCCAACAAACCCACTCCAACGCGAACACAACACACACATACATGTATATGCACACTCGAACACATACAACTTTACACGCTATACAAACCAGCATGTACATTATCATGAGCATGAAAAATTCACACACACACACACACACACACAACACACACACACACACACACACACACACACACACACACTCACTCACTCTCACACACACACACACACTCACTCTCACGCACACACACACCTGATCACACATCCATATGTTGTGACTCTTTGCAACTCGCACACAACCAGGATATCCACACAGCCACACACTACCATGAACTAAGGCACATCCAACATATGCACACAGCCACAC